>CAMTDV010000010.1:6100000-7300000 GCA_947069175.1 Scalesia atractyloides
GGCTGCCGGGAGTCGAACCCGGGTCAGCCGGGAACCCACAATCTTAACTTTCACACAATCAACCACTCCGCCACTTTGTTTTTTTGTTAAGGTACCGAAACAATTAAATCAAATGATGAATCGCGGAAATCAAATCCAGTCAAGTCGCGCCCAAATTGCAGTCGTCGGAAATCCCGACGATTTCGTCGATAATTGACGGTTTCTTCTAATTTAACTGAAGAATTTACCTCCACGACGGTTATAACCGATGTCTGAACCCGCGACATCAGTCGTAACCGCCGGAGAACGGCTGACCATGAATCGAGACCGAAATCAGACCCCATGCGTCTCGATTCTTCCCTATAAATTCACCCACAATTCACTGGTAGCCTTTTCGCTCAAAATCGCACCTTTTTCTCGACGAAATTTCACTCGCCGGAAATATCCTGCCATCGCCGGACTCTCGCCGGAAAACCGAGACTCACATCCACACGGTATTTCCCTCGACTGATTCTATATCAATCCATTGCTAGACTGTTGCTAACACAAATCCACCATCCAGAATCAATCCCAGACAACATTGTCGGAATTCCTGCCTTCGCCGGAAAACTTCTGAAACTTCCTGAATCACGCTGAGAGCCGGTATGATCATTCAAACTTCTGTTAATCTTTGTTAAAGTACCTCAATTTCATAATTAATCGAGCAGAACTGTTAATTTAGTCTAAGCAGCCGAAGTTCACTGTCAGAGCCGACGGACCCTTGCCGGAGTTCTGTGAAAGTCACGGATCGGTACCTCCTATCCCCAAACTCTCTCCATTCTTTACCTTTCAAATACTTATAATGTTTGATAATCAAATTAGTCATAAATCAGTCAAGTTATCACGGTCTGTGTTTTGAGCGAAGAAGACGAAGACGAATTATAATATAAGATTAATTAAAATTAGTTTTATGAACGGGTTAGACACACAGTCCAGAGGTGGACTGTGTGCAAACAAATACACACGTCGCGCGTTCGATTCCCGTCCCAACCTTACTCTCTTGAAATAAAAATTCCTTTTTAACTGAACCGGGTTAACTCCCAAAATCATGTTAAGTATAATAAAAACCGGATTATTAACCAGGTTAGACACACAGTCCAGCGGTGGACTGTGTGCACGTTAACCCACAGGTCCCGGGTTTGAGACCTGTGGTCAGCTCCGGTTCGATAAATTTAAAACCCTTTTTAAAAATAATTAATTTCTGGATAAATCTAAATAGTATATAAGTATAATTAAAAACAGAATTGTTTCGGGTTAGACACGTAGCTCAGTTGGTAGAGCTGCGTGCACGCGTACGGGAGGTCACGGGTTCGAGTCTCACCCAGCGCACATATATAAGCGACCGGACTGGTCAACGGTCAACGGTCATGGTCAACGGTCAAAAGTCAACATTTTTTTTTATTTTTTTTATTTATTTAATTTAAAAATCAATTAAAAATACTTAAAAATAACGTTTTTAAAGTTAGAAAGTAGCCTTAAACTCACAAAAATATATCCAAAAATCCTATTAAAATAGTTAATAAAATCCACATACTTACCGTACCTTTTCGTTATTAATTAGGTTAGTTATTCCTCGTCGATCAATCCTCTAAACTCGTGCGCATTCAACATCTTCAAGCAAACGCACCTAAGGTGAGTGAATTTCTACCAATTCCCCGTTTTAATCACATTTTGGGGTGTATCATGTGTCGCTATTTATTTATTTTAATTAAACACTTGTGCATCCATCACGTTCATGATCAAATGTGTATCCAATATGTATCAGTTGTTTGTGTGGTTGATATTTAGATTTAATTTATCATTTTCAGTACATACATTTAATAGGCCGCCGTTCCCCATTACCTATGAGCGTGAGCTGTTCCCCATTACCTATGAGCGTGAACCAGGCGTTGCCAACATAAGATCGGCTCCGTTTGATTGAGCCTTGATCTCACATACATTAGCATCGGCCGTCCGTTCCCCATTACCTATGAGCGTGAACGAGACGTTGCCAACATATACATTGTCATTCTTATTATTTACTTAAGCAAGGTGGTTTGTGATCGTTATGCTTATATACATTTGTTCATATATGATTGTTGCACAATTTTCCTATATTAATTACAATAATGAATCAATGACAAATGTTTTTAACAAGGTTCACTCGCCAACTTTTGTTGACCCAAAATTTCCCATTTTTACACATGATACAGGTGATCAAGTTGAAGCAAGAAACATATAGGGCGACCTAGAAGAATAAACCAGTTTAGATTTTAGATTGTTTTAGTTAATTTTTCCTTTCCTTGTATTGTATGAATTTGACTTGGAACTTTGAAATGTAATTTGAATTTAATAAATATGAAACATATTAGTAAACATCATGAGCTTTGGTGATAACCCAATTATGCCCCGACTCTTGTTCCGCTGCGGGTCGGGGTGTGACACTGACCGCGTGGTGGGAGAGCAAGAGGCTGACGTTCTGTCCTTACATATTGAGCAATTTCTTATTCCCCCCGCCGTGGTGATGTCGTCCGCCAAGGTGCCAGCTCCTCCCCCCGCGGTGAACACGGAGTGCCTTTAGAAGGAAAAAGGAAACTATCCAGCCTGAAAGTAGTTGTGAAAAAACCTACTCCCAACGTCAGTGTGATGCCTGTGGGAACCAACGCGCCTGCGTTGAGCGGGGATTTTGGGGTGATTCCTACCTATGTTGGGAGTAGCTCGAGTTCCGCCTCAAAAAAACGCAGGATAGTCCCGCCATTGGCGACCTTTCAAGCAATGGCGGCCCAACAGCTACGCTCGGGTATTCCTCATTCCCCTTACATGTGTAATGTCTGGCATTTTGTCCTCTAACAAACGGTAATTGTTTACAAGTTTTATGTCCGGAGCCCCGTTAGAAGGAGTCGTCCCGCCGTCACTGCCTTTTGCAGACATTCGTGCCCCAGTTGCAGGTACGCAGGGTATTTCATTTGCTGAACTCATCACCCAGGCCAGCGCGGGTGCTACCAGCTCTTTCGATTCTACCACCATGTTTACTGCGTCCGTTGTCACCACTACCATCCATGCCTCAACCCCACCAATTGTCAACACGGCCCTTCCCCTGATGTTTAATTCCCATGGAATAGATGTTCCTGGGTTAGGCGGGGACAGGCCTGTTTCGTCTAATAAAACGGAATCCAGCAGTCAGAGAATAACTATCACCCATGATACCGGGAAGTTTAGTGATAACTTTGCTGAGGATGAGGCCTTCTTGTTTAATGACCTTTACCTTCCTACTGTGGGTTGGGATTGAAACGCTCAAGTTAAACGGTATCAACCCAAATGGAAAATAGCTGAGTCGACCCGGCTCGTATTTCCCCCCATTGTGCACCATTGGGTGGAGCGGTCCTACCCGCCGGCCGAGTCTTCATATGTGGAAGGGTTGGACAACGAGCACTTGATGAATTCAACCATGGTGGAGGCTGTCAGTGGTCCAAGAAAACTTGCAGAGATTCGGCGCCGTTGGATGCATGATAATCATGAGCTGTGCCAAGCGTGTATGTCCATCCAAGAGCTTGTAGATGAAAAGAATCGACTTGAGAGCCAGCTCCAAGCGGCTCGTGTGAGGGAGGACCGCTTTTTATCTGAGAAAGACAAAGCGGAGGAGAATCTAAAGCGTGTAACTGCTAACTTAGTAGAAGAGAGGTTAGTCTGGACCCGTGATATGGCGGAAAAAGATCGTGTGATTTCCCGTGCCCTAGGCATTCAACAAGAAATAGAGCGGAAAGCAGTTGTGGAGGCCCAAAAGGTTAGGTCTGAGTTATCCACCGAGATAAGAAAGTATTGTATTGACGCTGATTTTGTTTATCAGGTACAGGAAAGATACCAAAATTTGACCCTCGAGCTACAGGCCTCCGAAGCTAAGTTCCAGGCGAGACAGGTTGAACTTGAAGAGCGTGAAGAGAAGCTTAGAAGTCTTCAACAAGTTTGTGATGCTCTTCTTGCCGAAAAGAACCAACTTACTCAAGCTTCTGCCCTTCAACTATCTCGTCTCAATGAGGCGGAGGGTGCCTTGTCTCAATCCGGCGCTGAAATGGATAGTCTGATAAACCGACTGGCGAGTGCCCAGGGCGATAGGAACTGGCTGATATCACAGGGTTTGGTTGGTGCGTTTGAGTATTTACGCCAGTCGGAACCATTCGTTGCGTTATTGGATCGTTTATCTACCGATGCGTATAAATCAGGACAACATGATGGCGTTTACGAAAGCTATGTCAACTGCAAGCGGACGGATAAAGTTACTCAACAATTCCAGGAAGAAGGAGGCAAGTTGACGGCTCAGATGTCAGATGCCCTGGAAGCCGTATGCAATGATTCCTTGCCCGCATATGCCGACCTGACTAGCAAGGTGACTGAAGGAGGTGTAAAATCATTACGCCGGATGCTGGAGGTAGTGGAGGAGACGGAGTAACCTTTTAATTGTTTGCTTTTGTGTTTTGTTTCAAACGTTTTGTAAGACGATACTTTAATGGGATGTGTGTTGGTACTTAATGCAATTAATGAAATGCATGATTAGGGCAGCGCCGTCGTTTTCTACACGGCGATTTGACATGCCATCATGACTGTTTTCATTTAATTAATGCCTGCCTACGATTTGACATGTAATCATCAAAGTTTTATACCCCCTTTTTGGCAACCTCCCATTATATATTCATGCCATTGTTTTTGCCAGATTTGGTAAAAAACAACATGAGTGAAGAGTACCATTTACGAGAAGTTTCAGACGTTCTTCGGACCCTCGATGCGGCTACCGCCCTGCTCATTCTGCATGAGCAAGCGCCCGGAGGCAGAGTAGAGGATGGGGAGCTTGTCCCTTCCAATGTTGTGCCCCATCCTGAGTTATCTGACGAAAACGTCAATGATAATGTTGTTCCCGTGGACGAGGCACTTGTCGCTCCTGATCCTGTTGTATTGAATGCTGATGCTTTAATGCAATGGTTTCCTCCTGAAGACTTGGGCCGGTGCCGTGTGGTGTACCAACGTCGTGGTAGAACTCACCGGGCAAACCTGCCTGACGCTCAAGAGCCGGTGGCTATACTGGCCGGTGTGGCGGAGGATGAAGACCTAATTGTGGATCCTCATCTGTTGGAGTGGTATGACGAGGCACTGCACACCCCTGCAGAGGTGTTGGCAATGTTTGCCGATTCGTAGTTGGTTAGAACATGTTCGTTTTTTTGGTAACCCCGTATACTGTTTTTTGTTAATACGGGACAAGTATTTGGTTTTGTTTGATAGTGGTATGTATTTGATACTAAAATACCTATCTTTTGTAGTGGTTAATGCATCTATTACCAAGATACCCAATTTAGCGCTATATAAATATGACTTTGATGTTTGTGAAATTGTATTTCGTACCAAAGTTGTTGTGTATGTCGTAAAAGACTAAACATAAACATTTATTAATAAATGATAAAAAGAGGGAGACATCGTGAATGATGGATTACACTTTATTTCGACAAGTAAAACAAATTTCGCCGTTTGCGGCGGACATCTATATGTAACACCTCTTTAGCTGGGCTGCATTCCAGCTGCGCGGAACCGCTGTAGCATCAAGTTTGGAGATGCGGTAGGCCCCCTTTCCCATGAGTTCTTGGATTACGTAAGGGCCTTCCCAGGTGGGACCCAACTTGCCTGTGGGCTCCACTCGGCTCGCTTCGTTATCTCGCATAACATAATCGCCCTCCTTGAAAGTCTGCTGAGCCACGCGTTTGTTATAATATTTTTCTAAGGTTTTCTTGTACTTTGCTTCACTAATGGCGGCTGCCTCACGCCGTTCTTCCAAGATATCCAGGCCTTCCCGCAAAAGCCTGTCATTATCGTTAGTCATTAGGCGTCTTAGGGACGGTAGCCCCACTTCTGTTGTTATCATTGCCTCTGTGCCATAGGTTAGGCTAAATGGGGTTTCATTTTTGCTTGTCTTAGGCATGGTTCGGTGTGCCCAGAGGACATTTGGCAATTCTTCCACCCAAGAGCTTCCCTCATGACCCAGTCTTCTCTTGATCCCATCCAACAGGCTTCTATTCACCCTTTCTACTTGGCCATTGCCTTGAGGGTGTGCCACCGATGTGAAAACCTGCTGGATTTGTAGCTCGGCACACCAATCCTGCAAGACTCGATCTGTGAATTGCGTACCATTGTCACTGACCAGATACAGCGGGAGCCCAAATCGCCAGACGATGTGTTCCCATAAGAATTTTTTGGCATTTTCAGCGGTGATCTTTGCCAACGGCTTTGCCTCCACCAACTTGGTGAAGTAGTCGATTGCCACAATCAGGTATTTGAGTTTTCCAGGAGCTGGAGGGAATGGTCCTACAATATCCACTGCCCATTTCTGGAAAGGCCATGCCGCTGTCACGGGAATCAAGTTATTTCACTGCTCAGTGTTTGGGGGGCATACTTTTGACAACTGCGACATCTTCTAAGTTCAGCTACCGCATCTTCGTGCATTTTGGGCCAATAGTACCCGGCCTTTTGAATTTTAGCTACAATTGCCCGGGGTCCGGCGTGAATACCACATATGCCGACATGTATTTCGTGGATTAAGTACGTGGCCTCCGACGGGGATACGCATCACAATAGTGGCCCCAAATACGTTTTCTTGTAGAGGGTGCCATTTTGCACTTCGTATTGTAAGGCCTTGTATTTTTCTGGCTTCGCCTCTGGTGGACGGTAGTTCTCCTTTTGTGAGGTAGTCTAGAATGGGCGTATACCAACAAGGCTCTTCCGCCGTAACCGCGGAAACCTCCTGGTGTTCAATTGAAGGTGACTGAAGTGTTTCCACCTTTACTTCTTTCTCCATGCCCGATGTTGCTAGCTTGCTTAAAGCATTGGCTATCTGGTTTCTTCCGCGGTGAACATGGCTGAGCGTGATGCTTTCAAAGGAGGCTATGAGCTCTTTGGTTTTGGAAAAATATTTTGCCATCGTCTCATCCTTAGCCTCGTATGTCTCGTTTACCTGGTTGTTGACTAGTAAAGGGTCAACATACGCCTCAACCCTTGTTGCTCCCATGGAATGTGCCATTCTTAGACCTGCCAACAGGGCTTCATACTCCGACTCGTTGTTGGAGAATTCGAAATCGAGATGTAAGGCATACATCAACTTTACTTCATCAGGACTTATCAGCATGAGACTCGCGCCGGCTCCCTTCCACTAGAAGACCCGTCTGTATACAACCTCCAGGCTTGCGAGGATGTGCTAGCTTCTGACCTGTTGTTAACCACTGGGTCATCGAGGACTTCTCCTTCAGGAATTTCAGCTAAGAAATCGGCGATTACTTGTCCCTTGATCGCCGTTCGTTTTCGATACTCGATGTCCAGGGCCCCTAATTCAATTGCCCATTTTGCCAGTCTCCCGGAAATCTCTGGTTTATGTAGGACTTGCTGTAAAGGCTAATTTGTTAGGATTTGTACGCGGTGAGCTTGAAAATATCTTCGGAGACGCCGGGTAGCGTGAATAAGTGCGAGTACAAGCTTTTCTAGCGTAGAATACCGCATTTCAGGGCCTGCTAACACACGACTAATGTAGTAAATAGGCGTTTGTTTTCCCTCTCTTTCGACCATGAGGACTGCACTTACCGCATTGTGAGCGGCCGCCAGATACATCTTCAAGAGTTCGTTAGGGTGAGGGGCTGTTAACGTGGGCAACTTTTCAATGAACCGCTTCATGTCTTGCAAAGCCTCTTCTGCATCACTGGTCCTTTTGAAGTTGTTTTTGTTGAGGCAATCTTTTAAAGTTTTTATAAATGGCAAAGAATTCTCGGCATGTCTTGCTAGGAACCTATTTATAGCAACCAACCGCCCATTTAGCATTTGTGCTTCCTTTAGAGTCCTGGGTGACGGCGTTCGCGTTATGGCGGTTATTTTTTCAGGGTTGGCTCTGAAGCCCTCTCGAGTGACTACCACCCCTAGGAACTTGCCTTCCTCTACTCCGAAAGAGCACTTCTTGGGGTTGAGTTTGATGTTGTATTCTCGTAGTTTCCGGAAAGTCTCCTAGATGTCGTTGAACATTTGTTTCTCTTCCCTGGTTTTGATCACCAGATCGTCCACATACACCTCCAGGTTTCTACCAATATGCTTTTCAAAAGCTTTGTCCATGAGCCGCTGGTAGGTGGCACCTGCATTGCGTAAACCGAAAGGCATTTTCGTGTAACAGAAAATGCGTATATCAGTATGGAACGCTGTTTTCTCCTCATCTTCTCGTGACATCTTGATCTGATGGTACCCTTTATAGGCGTCCAGGAAACCTTTATACCGGAAGGGACCAAGGAATCGACTTTGAAATCTATTTCCGGCAGCGGATATGTGTCTTTTGGGCATGCCTTGTTTAAATCTTTGAAGTCAATGCACATCCGCCATGTACCATCTGGTTTCTTAACCATTACAGGATTTGATACCCATGTGTGGTATTTCGTTTCTCGGAGGATGCCTGCCTCGACCAGCTTTCGTACTTCCTTGATCACTGCTTCTCTCCTATCGGGAGCCATGCTTCGCTTTCACTGGGCCACTGGTTTGACGCCCGGGAATGTTGCTAACTTGTGTTCTGCCTTGTCTCGGGGTATACCGGTCATATCAGAATGCTCGAAAGCGAAGACATCGACGTTTCTTTTTAATAGCTGCTTCAAACTGTTCTTGATTTCCGGGGAGAGACTATCCCCTATAGTAACTGTCTGATTAGGGTGACGTGTGCTTAATACCCATCTCTTCGAACCAACTGCACCGCTAGGTCCCTGACGACATCTTTTAGCGTTCAGTACTTCTCCCATTTTTTCCCGGTGGACTGTTGCAACTCCTCCCGGCGTGGGGAATTTCATGAGACCTCGCGCTATGGAAACCACAGCGTCTAGTTTTCCCACAGTGTACCTTCTGATTATTACGTTGTGATGCGAATTAGCACGTACCACGGGGAAAGTGAGGAGTATGGTCCTTTCACGATGTGCTAGCCCGAAGGTTACCAGGAAAGTGATTTGACCGATCGGATCAACCTTTTCCCCGGTGAAGCCTTTGATAGGGGCGTGCACCAGTTCGAGAAGTTTCTTATCCTCCGGTTGCATTACGTTGAAACAATGTTCGTATATTATTTCTTCGGAGCTTCCTGTGTCAACAAGTATCCTTCTCATGTTATAATCGCCAACAACGGCTGATATGATGAGAGGGTCAATAGTGAGGTCTAGATCCTCCACCCGCGGTTCGACAGTCATGGTTGCCAACATCCAAGGTTCAAGGGTGGAGAAACTCCTTTTTACCCTCTTTGCCTTGTCGGCGTATAACATATTCATCTCCCGCTGCCTTTTGCCTGCTCCTTTATCCGGGTCTTCTTTGATGGGGGGCAGGCCTTGCTTTATGTCTCGAACCAAGTGGGCCAACTTTCCATTCTTCACATAGTACTCGATTTGCTTCTTCAGCTGGTAGCAATCGTTTGTATCATGACCAGTACCCTTGTGATATTCACAGTATTTACCGGTGTCTTTGTTGGACGTATCTCTCAATGGGTTTTGGAGGATTGAGTTTTAAATTCTCAGAGGCTAGGATTTCTGCTGGTGTTTTGCTCAAGTTGGGGTATTCAGACCTGGACCTCGAGGACGAATCGTTTCTTGAATAAGAACTCTTAGATCTGTCATATCGCGAGTCTGAACGATCGCCTCTATGGAACCTCTCGCCTCTACCTTTGGCCTTTGGGTTTCGGTGATCCCTGTCATCTTGGCCCTTTTTTGCTTCCTTTTTTCGGTTGGCTGCATGACTAGCCGCCACTGTTTTTTCTTGTGTTACATACACATTGGCTATTCTCAGGATTTCATCGGTGGTTACGGGTACGCGGTCTCTTCCATAAAGCGTTCTTAAAAACTCATCGTCGTTTACCCCTTGTAGGAAAGCGCCGTAAGACAAATTGTTTATTATGCCCGGGATCGCCAAGCTTTCTTTATTAAATCTGACGATGAAATTCTCGACTGTCTCGTTTTCCCGTCTACGAATGTGGAGAAGTTCGTTTCGATCTTTGGTGTGTCGTCTCTGTTGACTGAATTGCAGTTGGAATTTGGATACCAAGTCCTCAAAACTGTCGATCTCGCCGGTGGGAAGACCATCGTGCCGCCCCAACCAGCGTTTGGACAAACATCTTGCACCAAAGGGGCATAGGGCAGCAGGCGACTTCCCTGGCACTTTTGAACAAATTGAGATGGTCATCTAGGTCGCTTAGCCCGTCGTACTTCCCCACTGTCTGGGGCATCTTGGGTTTTTCCTTTATCGGGGCTTCAGATTCTTCTTGTGAACTTCGACTTGTCCTCGGCATCGGCAGGCTTGTAAAGTCTGGTAAGTTCGTCATCTTCCACATTAACAGGTTGCATGTGGTGGTTCGTTCCACTGATTCTTACCCCTTGAGTAGCCGGGGGTTGAGATGTGTTGGTAGGACCCTCGTTGGGTGAAAGACGAGGCCTGGAAATGTTACATCTATTATAGACAGGTTCCGCGGCTGGCTCTGACTGTATGCCTGTTGTGATGTGGGATACGTCCACCAAGGTGGCATGCAAGCCGCGTATGGCGGCTGTTGAGTATAACTTTGTGCCGTCATTTGAGGGGAGTAGATTTGGTTGTTGTACGGTTGAAGGTACCCATAAGGGGGTGCATAATAGTACCCCGGGAAATAAACCTGATTCCCGGGTGTGATTGGGGCATTCATGACTCCAGACGGCATGACCACTGGTTGATGGGGTGGCGTAGAGAGTGCTGCTGTGAGTGTCGCGGAATACAGCGGCGGCATGGCATAAGTAAGGGGCGGCTGATGATACTGGATCGTATTTGACGGTTGTATGCCGCTTCCGGGTGCCGCGGATGTAGCCACTGGTCCACTCCCGGGACTCAGGGTCTGCGCGATGGTGCTTGATGAAGGCGTAAAGACAGCGGCGGGGGCTGAAGTGGAGACCACTTGTCGAGTCTGCCAGGAAGTGTAGGAATGTGGGTTCTCTGCGACCGATCCATAGGAAACGGCTGGGAGCCTTTGGTATCCCGGCGGAACCTCCGCTTCAAACTCCAGGTCCAGAGACCTGGTTATTGCTGGTGATGTTGGACTGGCCGTAGCCGCAGGTATTGTCGTTGATATTGTGCTGCTGGTCACTGATGATTGGTTCTCTGGTGTCGTCGCCGTGCTCTGATCGTTTGCCATTGGGTCTAAGTTTATTGGTGTTATGACAGGGCCCACGGATGGCGCCAATGAAGAAACACCGACCTGACGGTAAGGCTCCAACTAGAACTTCGACCCTAAAACGACTCGAACAGCTGGCTGCAAAACAGAAGCACCGTTAGGACTCGTTACAGGAATGGGGTTATTCATGTAACCACCCTCCGGCATGAGAATAAGTCTCGGTGTTGGGAGTAATAATATGTATTGAGAGAGAGAGAGAGAGAGAGAGTAGAATGATCATACCTTTGATGTTTACATCTATTTATAATTTACCATTAGGGTTTCCTCTAACTTAGGATAGGCTCCAATAAGTTAGGGATTTGCATGATCTTCCCAAAATATTGTAGATTAGGTTACATGGTTTATCCATATCAAAATAGAGGATTCTAGAATAAACGTATGTAATTACATATTTATAATAAAATAATAAGGGATGACCGGGTCGGGTTAGCCGCTCCAGGTCATGCCTCATCAATTGTCTAAATCAAGAAGATGATGGCCACTTCATTTAAGATTTTCGGTATATTACATAAGAGTATTTGAACAAAAATATTGGAGAAAGATGTAAATAGTTTTTCTTGGTAAAAACATAAAATATTATTTACTGTAGTTTTGATGTAACTTAATCAAAACCGTATAATTTTAATTAGTGTCGTATACAAGCTAAAAATGTGGGGAACCCGGAACAATGTATTATCACTAACTTATATGAGTTTTGTATATCAAATGAAATGATAAGACACTTTCCCACGTAGATTAAAGCGGGTGATGAATTTCTAGTAATAAAAGTAAATATAGTCGGTACTGACTGTCACTAGTAGGCCCTAATGAAAGTTTATAGTTCAAAAGAGAGTCGTGACGTAACTTGTTGCCCGTTTACATGCCACTTTATTCCTTTGGCATTTTAATGAGAAAATTAGGTGATAACTTAGAATCAACTGCATAAAGTTTTAGTTATAGAATACGCAGTTATGTCAAAGACAAAAGGCCCAAAATGAAATTTCAAGCCCAACTGACTTTTTCAGTGCTACTACTGACCCATTTTATATCTTGACCCAGGAAACCTGCATAACCTGAAACTGGACCACCCATTAAAGGGTCGTTGGTCATTGGTCCGATAAAGTGGCCATAATCAGTTCTGGTCCAGTTTCAGTATGGATCGCACAGTCGGCTTTCAATATGTTTTGTATAATTTGATGGATTTGCCTAGGTAATCACCTAATCGGTAATTAATTCTGAAAAGAAAAAGAAAAACTAAAGGATGGGAACCATGTTGTAAGGGAGTATGTATTGACATTCTATGGAGGGCATTATTATCACTAATGTATAGTAATTTAAACAGATACAGCCATATAGAGATCGCATTTTACAAATATATTTATGAACATTAAATAACATAAAAGAACCACTTGGTATAAAATATAGCTTGGTGAGAGCAACGAGTTAAACCCAGACCGGCCTGAACTAAACTTACCAAAGAAGAACAATAATGAGGTCCGAGGACGAGACCATTTATGGTCGGGTCAGTCTCGGATTCAGCAGCTTTCCAGGTCAGGTTTGGGCACAAAGTTCTGAGTTTGGGCTCTTTATGGGCCGACGAGTGAGGATTAATTATAATTTCTATTGGGCTAATTGTTTTTGTGTAATGGATTTTGGATAGGCATTTTACAAGTTTGGGCGTCATTCATTGACGACTTGAAATAATTTGTCATAACATAGAAATAGCCAAAAAATATTAAACATTTCAATAATCAAATAAACCAAAAACATGGTTATTTTTGTTGACATCCACAAATTAACCAAAAACAATTCAATCTTCTTAAAAGAAAGGGAATATACCACTGAATAGTAATCAAATTTTAGGAGTGTTCCAATCAGGTCACTCAGCGTCATAGATTAATTGTTCCGAGGAAGATCTATAAAAAGGATCAGAACTATAAATATCTCGATCAATTACATAAAAATGTTTTAAAAAGGGATTGAAAAATACTCTTTTGCAAGATCATCATGTTTCTCTAAATTAATACCTCAAAATTGGATATGGTAATGAATTTCTATACCAGTCTACTACTCACCCTTCCAAGCTAACTCCGAAGGTACACTTGAAAACAAAATAACCAAAAGTTAAAAAATCACAAAACAATTAGCGCCGAGTAAATTGTTAAATAGCATATAAATAAATAAATAATATCCTCGTAATAGTACCAATGTGCTATCACATGTGTTTAACCAGGGATATTTATAACTTTTCATTCTAAATTACTTAGCAAATCGGCCATACTTTTTGCATATACCGTCAATCCGATTGAAACTTCACCTAAATCATTCCGGTAACTTGTATTTTAGATAAAGCCTTTCAAAACTTGACAACCCTTCCACATATATCTGGGTAGAAAGAACAAACTCACCACACATTATAATTTCATCAAATTCTAATTCCTATTAATTTTAATGAATTCTAAATACTAAAAAAAATCAACAAACCAAACACATTAATGAATTCTATATAACGTATTGACCGGTTCAATCAAAGGAGATAGATTCATGTGAGCGTAGGTAGCACGTAGTGCCCACCTACACATTCATAGCATAGCACTAGCATATGGAAAATGGAAGGTTCAATTACAAGAGAATAACTCCAAATGATGAGATGTTAGGGTGACTAGAACCAAGACTATTAGTCCAAACGTCAAGCACACACATGTTATTAGGCCCCAGCCACCGTTTACCCACTAAACTCACACCCACACATGTCTTCAACTTGCTTAATCGTTATATATAAATAAATACGTACAATGATATTCTAAGTTACAATTATTTTCATAAAAAAAGTTTAATTTCTCGTATTTTTTATTAAAGTAAAGTACACGGATGGTGTAGTTTATTAAATTTTTGGATTTGTCCATAGATTTCTAAAAGTACACGGATGGTCTCTGTAGTTTATACTTTGAACGCATTTAATCTCCAGTTTTTTAAAAGTACATGGATTCTTCTTGTAGTTTTCACTTTATAACACATTTTTGTATGTCAGTCTTTCCTTTTACTAGTTCAATTACTATGAGTATTAAACATTAAATTTGGTGCAACTCTAGTTTCATATGCAGTTTTAATTTTTTGTTTTTTTTTTTCAGTTTGGTCATTAAATTTTACATCTGTATAACTCATCATACAGTTTGGTCGATAGTCGAGGGCGCATCTACATGTCGTGGTGAGAGAGAGGCCAACGAACATCGACTCAGAAGACGTTGTGTCACAATCACTTGGTTCGAATCTCCCATGAAGGGATGAAGTCAAACGAAGGAAGGAGGGAGGGAGAGAGAGAGAGAGATGCATTTTATAATATGTACTAACATTTAGAGTAAATTGTTAAAATGGTTGTTGAAGTTTGGTTAATTTTGTCACTATAGTTCAAAATTCAAAACTTTTGAATCTGGGTTCCTGTGCTTTCTATTTTGTTGCCATTTTCACCCAAAAGTTGTTGGGAAAATCGAAATTTGCTTGGATAAATATGAAGTCGTGTAATCACTTTCAGATCAAACAATTGGAGTCGCTACCAATCTTTGATCGGATAAAATCAGATTTGATTCTAGATTTCTGTATGGGATTTTGATTGTGAGATTTTGGGGATTAGTTTCAAATCAAAATTCGTCCAGGGTTTTTCTCTAAAAAATTTGGGAGCGTATTTTCAGTTTTTCACAACTGCTTGCAGTTTCAATTTTGAACAAAAACACCTTTAGTCCCTCAAGTTTCAAAATTGCACATTTAGCCCAAAAATGAGTTTCGACCCCAGCCAGGGGCTGCCGCCCCTTGGACCCTGCTCCCAAGGGCGCTGCCCCCTTGGATCCCCGGTTAGTCCCGATGACATTCAAATAAGCGTGCACTCTTATTTGAACGTCACATGCAATCTTAAATTACACTAAAATATCCAACATACCTCCCCCATTTTAGTGTAATCAAGGATTACCTAACTTGTTCACAGCAATCAAACAAACTAATGCATAAAATGAAATGTCGTGACAATTGAATTTCATATTAGTATATTACACATTCCAAATATTCGAATTTAAGGGTGTCTCTAAGGATTGAACCCTTAATATCCATACTGAATACATGAAGATAATATACACATTAGTTTACATACATAGATCTAACTTGGCACTATCTTTTACTAGCCTATGTCCCTATCCTTCATAAGCATATCAAAGCCAAGTCCAAGCTTCTTGAAGCAGCTAAACTTCATGCTCATATAGGTAGCTCTTTACTCTTGCACCTGCAAATGCAATTTTTCAAAAGAGCTATTAAGAAGATATACCTCAACCTTACTTAACTTGCAGATATAAACACATACCTTTAGGATAATTTTAATGTTTTGTTCCAAACTCTAGATGTTAAGCTTTCCACATTGAATTCTGCACCTAACGTCATATTAGGTGGGAATTGGGTATCTTAACATGAGAGTTTTCAGATGGACTTTAACCCTAATCCCACAACTGATCCTTTCACGAGATCTCTAGTTAACCCTTTGGTTAAGTGATCAGCTAAGTTATGTTGAGTTCTCACATACTCAACCGAAATCGCACCATGCATGATGAGCTCACGAACCATGCTATGTCTCACACCTAAGTGTCTTGACTTGCCATTATACACTTGACTATACGCCTTATCCAGTGTAGCTTCACTATCACACCTTATAGAAATGGGAGCCATTGGTTTTGGCCACAATGGAATCTCATAAATCAAGTTTCTTAGCCACTCCGCTTCTTTGCCAGCTGCGGCTAACGCTACAAACTCAGACTCCATTGTTGAGTCAGTTATGCAAGTCTGTTTCTTTGAAGCCCAAGAAATGGCACCTCCCCAAAGTAGGAATACCCAACCACTTGTGGAAGAATGATCTTCCTTATTGTTTATCCAACTTGCATCTTAATATCCTTCAATCACTAAAGGAAATCCAATGTAAGTTAGACCATAATCCGTGGTTCCTTTCAAGTATTTGAATACTCGACCTAGTGCTTGCCAGTGATGAGTACTAGGATTGCTAGTAAACCTACTAAGTTTTCCAACAGCATACGCTTCCGGTGCAGATCATAGCGTACATAAGTGATCCAATCGCTCTTGAGTACTCAAGTGGAGATACTGCAATGCCTTTATTAGGTAATAGCTTCAGACTAGGATCAACAGGAGTACTTGCGGGAGAACAATACTTGAAATTGAACTTGTTCAAGATCTTCTCAATATAGTGTGATTGAGAGATTGAAATGCCCATGTTCTCACGTTTGATTTTAATACCTAAAATTACCTCAGCCTCCTCCATATCTTTCATAGCAAACATAGATGATAAAAATTCTTTTGTTCTATTAACTTGATCTTGGTTAGTGCCAAAAATCAACATATCATCTACATACAAACAGATCAAGACTCCGTTTCCAGAAGCATCAAACTTGCTATAAACACATTTATCTGCTTGGTTTAAAGCAAAACCATTAGGCAATACAATCTCATCAAACTTTTGATGCCACTGTTTTGGTGCTTGCTTCAAACCTTAAATAGATTTAATTAGTTTACACACCTTGTTTTCACTTCCAGGCATAACAAACCCATCTGGCTGTTTCATGTAAATCTCCTCATCTAATTCACCATTAGAAATGCAGTTTTCACATCCATTTGGTGAATTACAAGATTATGTATAGCAGCAAGTGCTAATAATAATCTAATGGTGGATATCCTTGCTACAGGAGCATAGGTATCAAAGAAATCAATACCCTCCTTTTGTCTAAACCCTTGCATTACTAATCTGGCTTTGAACTTATCAATAGTACCATCCACCTTCATCTTCCTCTTGAAGATCCATTTACTTCCCAATGGTTTACAACCAGGAGGTAAATCCACCAATTTTCAAGTGTTATTTTGCAAAATAGAATCCATTTCATCTTGGATGGCTTCTTTCCAAAATGAAACATCCCGTGAAGCCATTGCTTCACTATATGTCTTTGGATCCTCATCAACATGGAAGCAATATTGATATTGAAAATCAATATCAATCCTAGATCCCTCAACTAAGTAGAGTTGAAAATCGTCATCATAAGACTTGGCCTTTCTTTCTCTTGAACTCCTTCTTGGTTCAGTGCTAGTTGAAGGCATGATTCTTTTTCACTAGAAATCTTAAGAGAAGGATTCATATCCTTTGGCGTAGGTATAGATGTGAATCTTTCTTCATCATATTCTACATTTCCACTTCTTGCCTCAATAACCGTATGTACTGAAACGTGGTCATTTGGTTCTATTACATAGAACCTGTGAGCAAATGAGTGCTCAGCATATCCAATGAAAATGCATTCTATACCTCTTTCCCCTAAGTTTCTTATCTTAGGATCATTGAGCCTAACCACAGCTCTACAACCCCAAACTCTTAGTTTTTGCAACTCGGGTGGCTTTTTATACCAAAGCTCAAAAGGGGTTGTCTTGTTCCTTTTATTAGGAACACGGTTTAACAAATAACAGACTGTCAACATAGCCTCTCCCCAAAACAGAACATGGTATTAACCATCTCTTTTACCGTCCTATTCTTCCTTTCCGCCACACCATTTTGTTCTGGTGTGTAAGGAGCTGTGGTAAGGTGTATTATTCTAGTTGATTGGAAATATTCCGGATCAAAATACTCACCACCTCTATCCGTATGTAGGGTTTTGATCAATTCACTTCGATGAAGCTCCACTTCTTGTTTATAGATTTTAAACTTTTCCAGAGCTTCATCTTTTGCATGTAATAAGTAAACGTAATAGAATCTAGTAGCATCATCTATAAATGTTACAACATACTTCTTGTTACCTAATGATGGTGTACCAGGAAAATCACATAGATCACTATGTATCAAATCTAATAGTTTACTTTCTCAAGTAACATGTTGCATGAATGGTTTTCTAGTTATTTTATTCAACTTGCAGATATGACATTTTTCATTTGTTAAATTAATTGCAGGAATTAAGCTTATTTTAGACATTTCCATTAGTCGTTTATAATGTACATGGCTAGTCTAGCATGCCATAATTCAGATTTTGATGAATTTACACTAGATGATGAATCAATCATACAAACAGAATTATCGCTAAACGACACTTCAAGATTTACATAATCATACCATTACATAGATAACCGAATCCGATAAAAGAACCATGTCTTGAAAAGATATACTTGTCACATTCTAACACTTGTTTGTACCCGCAATTATTTAATACGATACCGGATAACAAGTTTTTCCGAATGCCGGGTACATACAATACATTACTTAAACTTATAGTTTTTTCCTAAGTAAATACTAGTACTACACTTCCAATTCCGTGGATTGGCTCGGTTGTAACATTTCCCATCTTTACAGATCCATCTTCAATTAAGGTAAGGTCCTTGAACCATCTTCGATCCTTACATACGTGACTTCTTGCTCCCGAGTCGTACCACCAAGCAACAGAATCATCCTGCACATAAAATGCTTCAAAGATTAGTGACACATAATTCACATCCGAATTATAATTAAAGTTTAATTTCTGACCTTGTTGCTTTGGATCCTTCGAGGATCCACTAGTACCAGCTTCATTCTTGGCTTTACCAACACGACAATCTCTATTGAAGTGTCCCGGTTTACCACACTTCCAACAACCTTGATCCTTGGTCTGTTTTGCATACTTCATAGCCTTGTTCTTCTTGTTAGGCCCACTTGAAACTTTCTTTTGTTGTTTCCCTTGTTAGAACTTTTAAAACTAGGACCACTTTCTTCAACCATGTTAACAGAAGACCCACCAACGTGTTTATCTTTGTTAACATTTTCCATGGCCCGACAAGACTCCTCAATTTGAAAACAACTTCCAAGTTCAACCAGATTCATTTCCTCCTTCTTATGTTTTAAAGTATGTTTAAAATCTTTCCATGAAGGAGGAAGTTTATCAATGATGGATGGAACAGAAATTGCTTCATCCATCTTCAAACCATGTTGTTCAAATTGACCCAGAATTCTTAGACATTCATTGTATTGTTCCATGATGGGTCTACTATCAACCATTTTATAATTCATAAAATCACTGACTAAGAATTTCTTACTAGATGTGTCTTCAGCCATGTATTTGGCCTCTAGTAATTCCCACAGTTCTTTTGCAGATTCAACATTTCGATAAATATCGAAAAGAGAGTCACACATACCATTCAAAATATGCCCACGACAGATGTAATCAGCATTCAACCACTTTCCACGCTTCCTAGTTTGTTCCAGCGGTTCATCCACCACTTCCTCGGGCATCGAGGTACTCAGAACGTACACCACTTTCAAAGTCGTCAACAGAAAATGCATCTTCTTTTGCCAGCGACGAAAGTCTTGCCCTTCAAACTTGTCCAATTTCACAAATTTGTTTGTCATAGCCTTCGAAGATTCACCACCGCTTGTCATTACTGAAATTGTTTGATCTTTGTTGGGAAAATCGAAAATTTGCTTGGATAAATCTGAAGTCGTGTAATCACTTTCAGATCAAACAATTGGAGTGGCTACCAATCTTTGATCGGATAAAATCAGATTTGATTCTAGATTTCTGTATGGGATTTTGATTGTGAGATTTTGGGGATTAGTTTCAAATCAAAATTCATCCATGGTTTTTCTCTAAAAAATATGGGAGCGTATTTTCAGTTTTTCACAACTGCTTGCAGTTTCAATTTTGAACAAAAACACCTTTAGTCCCTCAAGTTTCAAAATTGCACATTTAGCTCAAAAATGAGTTTCGACCCCAGCCAGGGGCTCTGCTCCTTGGACCCCGCCAGGGGCTGCCGCCCCTTGAACCCTGCTCCCAAGAGCGCTGCCCCCTTGGATCCCCCGTTAGTCCCGATGACATTCAAATAAGCATGCACTCGTATTTAAACGTCACACACAATCTCAAATTACACTAAAATATCCAACAAAAGTAAAATCTGGTTAGATTTTTCAGTTAACATTCAGTTTTTTGTCTTTTTCTTCCATTTTAATAAAAAGGCAAATGGTCAGATTTTTTTAGTTTGTTATAATAAAACGTTAAAAGACCATTTTGCCATTCATTAAAAAGGAGGAAAAAGACAAAAAAACTGGATGTCAACCAAAAAATCTGACCAGATTTTGATTTTGAATGAAAATGACAACAAAATTGAAACCACATGGTCCCATATTCAAAAGGTTTGAGTTTTGGACTAATGTGGTAAAAGTGAACAAACCTCAGGGACCATTTTGGCAGTTTACTCTAACATTTATAATAGTAAACTACCAAAATGGTCCTTGAGGTTTGTTCACTTTTAACACTTTAGTCCGAAGCTCAAACCTTTTGAATCTGGGTCTTGTGGTTTCATTTTTGTTGCCATTTTTATCCAAAAACATAATCTGATCAGATTTTTCAATTAACATCCAACTTTTTTTATCTTTTTCTCCCTTTTAATGATGGGCAAAATGGTAAGATTTTTTTAATTTGTTATAATAAAACGTTAAAAGACCATTTGCACTTGATTAAAAAGGAGAAAAAATGACAAAAAAAAAATTGGATGCTAACTGAAAAATCTGATTAGATATTGATTTTGGATGAAAATGACAACAAAATTAAAACCACATGAACCCAAATTCAAAAATTTGAGTTTTGTACTAAAATAGAACCATTTTAACAGTATGGTAATACATTTGTATATTTTCTATACTGTGCACAAAAGAATGTAATGTACTAGAGATTTTTATATTACGTGTGATTATAAAATTTAAATTTTGATAAAACCTTGTATACAATTCTACCTGCATTTTGAAATCGGATATGTTTTGTGTATGAATGACATAGGAAATCAAAGAATTTTGGTTTGTATATTAATATAAAAAAGTGTTATTATTATTTTATTTTATTTTATATACTTGTAAAGCTGCACGCATGAGTTCTATAGAGTTTCATATTGGGTCTACAAATTCCCACACTTTAATACCTATTTCCACACCAACATAGACGGGGCGTATAGGCCTAGACTATATGTCTAGGTTTCTTTCACCGACAATCTCGTACGATGTCACATCAGTCACATCAGAGGGGGCGTCTAATACCTAGACGACCCCTGTATACGACCCCTTCCAGACGGGACGTCTAGCCCTAGACGGGGCGTCTTTTGACTGATGTGACAAAAGGAATACAGGTCGTCTAGATCTATACGAGGCATATATAAATTTGATCAACCACTTCAAATATGGCAATGCAGAGCATTTCTTCAAGTCACGCACACCATCTTGAATTTGTTCTTCTCTGCTGTTGGTGCACTTTGTGTTCGTCACTTGTCGAATACGCTAGATAGAGCGTGTGTTGAGTATTGTATAGGTTAGAATTGAACATACGACCGAAATACGGAGTTTTCAGTGTAAAATGTAACAGGTCAAGTTCGAGCGAACTTGACCTCTATAGGTCAAGTTCGCTCATAATGGTAATGTTGATGTCAAGTTCGCCCGAACTTAGATGCTTACCAGCGAACTTCTTACCCTATAAATAGGTGGTGTGTGTTCATTTATCATTTAAGTTTTTGGCATCCTACGGGGAGGTGCTGCCGGACTCTCTCCAGGAACTCCGGCAGCTGGACTTATAAAGATGTGTACTCTTTCGGTATGAATGAACACTTCCGCTACATTCTACTTCTACTCCTTTCTGTAATAACATTCTACCGAATCGGTTTACGTTTATCCACTAACTTCCGTCTAGAACCGCCTGATCTCGGACCTTCAATTGGTATCAGAGCTACGGTTATCACCTACACTCATGAATTTGGACATTTATGGACATTAGGAGGAGTTTTAGACGTAAATCATCAAATAAACATACAATCCACGGAGAAAATCTAAAATTGAACGGATAGGATTGTTAGAAAACCATTTTCGACCAGATTATGGTGGAATCATCTCGCAATTCGAAGAAATAAGGATTTTGGATCGAAAAATAGGAAAAATGGCTGATTTGGGAGACCAAGTTCGCCCGAACCTGACCTGTCGAGGTCAAGTTCGCCCGAACTTAACATGGTTTTTCAAGACTTTTCATCAAGTTTGCCCGAACTTGACAAAGTTGTTCATGAATTTTCATCAAGTTCGCCCAAACTTGGTGGTGGCCAACCAAGTTCGCCCGAACTTGTCTCTCTAGCATTACAAGTTCGCCCGAACTTGTCAAGGAGCCTAAAAAAATGAGACGGGTGTACAGAAAAAATTTGGTGATAGAAATTTTTTCGAAATTTTAACGTCCGATACTGACTATTCGGGGACACCGTCGGAGGCCTTAGAGAGAGGCTGAGATGATGAGGTTAGAGATGGTTGAAGATGAGATGGTAGTCATTGATACCAAAGCAATTTGGTGATCACTAGAGTTGAAGACTACCGATGGGCCTTAAAGTAAATTCCGCATTCGTTAAATACTGAAAATTCCGGATTTGAGGGGGAATTTCAGTGAAAATTTCAGTATGGTCAGAATTTGCAAAAATAAGGGGGATTAAAAAATTTTCAATATTTGAAGATTCCGGCATTTTTGTAATTCGTGACATTGCAACAATATTTGGGTGGTTTCCGACTACAGATTAACCGGGAAATACAGAGATTTGAGATTCATTTGTAAATTGATCAAGTTGATGTCTAGTTTGAAAGCAGGTGGTTACATAACTGAGTCTTGGAGGAGTTGTTTATCAGATTCTGTGGTCATGGTTGTGGATTGACACCTAAGTCGCCCGTATGGTTTGGAAGCACACACGACTGCCTATCTTTAACTCTGCTTTGCACATGAATTATTGACTGGACTAACCGCCAGGATGCTTTGTAGTTTCAGTTGCCCCGGGTTGTACGCGGTACCATGATTAAGGAAGATGATTTATGGGATCGGATCTTTTATTCAAAGAAGTGTACCAGTTGCTGACGAAAGAGATTATCCATTTGGGATTCTGTGATCACAGGAAGTTTCGAGATTTCAGTTCATGATACAGAGTGATGCTTAAGGGTTAGAGTCCTGATCTCCGGTGAAGGAACAGTTAGATGGATTAGCAGTCGCTAAAACCAGTGAGGAACTGAGGACGTTCAAAACGTTCGGTGATTTTCTTAGGAATTAATGACTAGCTCCGAAGACGGATGGTTTCAAAATTACCAAGGAAATCTGATGATAACTTTTGGTGGCCATTATTTTTAGTCTTCAAGCATATGAATCATTCTTCTCTTTGGACTAACCGCCGTTGGATGATGATGTTTGGTGATTAAGTGGCGCTGGTCTACCGGAGATAGCTATATATCTGTTATTGTGACTGAAGAGGAAGAATGTGATTTTGATCATGGACGAGTGATTCTCAGAGTCGAAGTGTTACCAGATTATTTGGTTCCGATGAAGATTTGCTGATTGAAAAAGATTACCGATTTGCTGATCACGAGTGATTACGCAAATTGGGATTTCTGATTTTTGCGGGTAAACAATCATTTGAAGTTTACCGGTGTGGTATTTTGACGTTTCTATCAATTGCCGGTTGAGTTTTGAAGATCGGAAGATCGAGCATGGGAGATATGCGCTAAACTGAACGCGGATGTGGTTAAAGTTGAAATGGAGAAGCTGCATTGATGAGCTTCAAATTGGTGTCTATTCAAGATAATCTGTCGGTGAAGCAAATTAGAGGAGGTTGGAACAACAAATATCTGAACTGGAGATTTCAGGGGGAATTAGATGTTGTTAATGCAAACCCGAATCATCAATTAAGGGGGAATTTGTTGACGCGTTTTGACGACAACGGCAGATACCTTGATTGAAGTTGCAGAATATTCAAACACGGCTCACGTTTGAAGACCAAGATTCGACAGTAACGAACAAGGGCGAATCTGTTGGTGCACTTTGTGTTCGTCACTTGTCGAATAGGCTAGACAGAGCGTGTGTTGAGTATTGTATAGGTTAGAATTGAACACACGACCGAAATACGGAGTTTTCAGTGTAAAATGTAACAAGTTCGCTCGAACTTGACCTGTGGAGGTCAAGTTCGGTCGAACTTGACATGTGAAGGTCAAGTTCGCTCATAATGCTAATGTTGATGTCAAGTTCGGCCGAACTTAGATGCTTACCAGCGAACTTCTTACCCTATAAATAGGTGGTGTGTGTTCATTTGTCATTTAAGTTTTTGGCATCCCTACGGGGAGGTGCTGCCGGATTCTCTCCAGGAACTCCGACAGCTGGACTTATAAAGGTGTATACTCTTTCGGTATGAATGAAGACTTCAGCTGCATTCTACTTCTACTCCTTTCTGTAATAACATTCAACCGAATTGGTTTACGTTTATCCACTAACTTCCGTCTAGAACCGCCTGATCTCGGACCTTCATCTGCTTCTTCTTTGCCTTCTATCTGACAACATTCAAAGCTCCTGAAATGTCATCATACTGGGACGACAACTATTTCTTTGAACCATATTCTGGCGAGTCTTGGGTGCCCGAAGCCGTTCCGGTAACAGTTATGTAACGCCTCGTATTTTAATATTTTATTTAATAAAAATAATAATAATAATAATCATAATATTTTACTACGTTTCTCGATGTTTGGATTCGAAGACGGGTTTCAGAAACGTAAACCGAACCGCTCAAAGCCCTAATCACTAGTTAACGGGCCTTGGGCCCAATGCTCAAGCCCACTTGAAACCCTAAGCTACTTATACATCATCTTCCTCCTTCACCTTCCTAAACCCTAACCCTCCATACATGTGCAGCCGCCCCCTTTCTCTCTAAACTCCGGTGATCGCAAAACCCGAGGTCCGGCAACCCTCCTTTTCCGGCGAACAACCACACCCCTCCACTACACCCTCTGTAAAGACTCGTATTTTTGTTGTTATCTTGATTCAGTTTATTCTGTTTATATCTGTCATTGTAATCCGAGTTTTGATTAAGGGAATGGTTTATGTTTACTAAATACCTTTTGTCACAACTACATCACATCTAAACGCCTATTAAACGCAATACTAACTCAACACAATCATGAGTAACTATGTTACCTTAAGAGCCGAGTGGGTTGTTGTACAATAACCATTTGTACATTCGACATCGCTTATCACATCGCATCGCAAATGCAGTTATTTATGTTACATTATGTTATTTATGTGTTATGTGTGCTTTATAATTTATGGTTGTACTCGCTATCACAACGCTTTCACTCGCACGAATCGCTTAATCGCATTATTTTATCATTAAAACACTTAACGCTGAACATAACTATCTAATACGAACCGAATCGCCAAACGAGCACCTAACGCCAAAACAACAAACAAAACTTAGCCAAAAGGGCCAAGTTCGCTCAAAGTTGGCCATGACAACTTCGCCCGAACTTGACCAGGCCTCCAAAATCCCAGCTGAACAAACAAGTTCGCTCGAACTTGTGCATTCCAAGCTGAACTGGCCAAGTTCGCCCGAACTTGTGCCAAGTTCGCTTGTAAAGTGGCAAGTTCGCCCGAACTTGGTCACTGCCAGCTTGTTTTCCCCTTCACCTATAAATACCCAGCACCTCCATTCATGCTCTCTTGCTGCCACTTCGCTCCAGAGCTCCCGTAACCGAAAACCTTTAATTTCCAAGTAAAAGTCAACCCGTTTTTTTGGAAAAAACAACGTTTACCTTCGTTTTCATCAAAACTCTTCTGTTTATGAAAATCTTCATCTTTTTCTATAAAACTTCTTCTTTTCACTTAGATCTACACTAAACTAGTGTATTTGGGCTTAGCTTTGGCTTCCCAAGCAAGAAATCTTTATGATTTCGACTCACCAAGTGTTAGATCTGAGAAAAAAACCTTTTAAAGTATTGATTTTAACACAGAATACAGACTAATGACGTATGTTTCGTTCACTATGAAGTGGAACGAGGCATTGTCAAGCAAGATCTCAGATCCAGAAGCACAAGTACGATATCATCACCTTGCACGAACTGGACTAACCCATACGAACCATCAAGTTCGTCTAGATTAGCCCGAGTTCCTGTAAAGTGGCTAAACTCGCTCCAAAAGACCTTTCCAGCCTATGTTTTGCTCAGTAGCTTAAGGTTGGAGGGATGGGCACTCGATTTCCTCAGCAAACGATGCGAAAACGCATGTTTTTTGACCAAAACAGCCAAGTTCGCTCCAAAAAGAGCAAGTTCGCTCGAAGTTGTCACCAGATTAGTGACCAACTTCGCCCGATCTTGTCAAACTTTCAAGAGAATCAGCTAACTTCGGCCGAACTTGTTCAAACTTCAAGAAAACAAGGCAAGTTCGCCCGAACTTGTCCAGTTTCCAAGGAAACCAGACAAGTTCACCCGAACTTGTGCAATCTGTAAGACAAACAGTCAAGTTCGCCCGAACTTGTCCACTGCTCCTTCACGTTTCGACCATTTCAGCAATTCGGAAGACTGATGCACTTCTGTTCACTTACAGGCTGAACGGGCGCTCCCTTCAATCCATATCAGATCCCATCCCTCTCTTAACGCTGTGAGTATACTTGAACCCTTTTTACGCTTAAACGCAATTTTGGGTGTCACATATGTTCCTATATCAAAACACATCACACAACTCAAAACGCTTATTCGCAACCCGCCCTTACATGATTATACGTTATCGATGAATTGTATGTATTGCTTGGTTTGTATGCCACCCTTAACATGATAGCTTGCTAGAGGTTGACCCGCCACCCGAAGACCCGGGGTTGTTAAGGCTCACACTTTTATTTTCTCATTTATTTTTCTCTTAAGACGTGGACACTTGTTCGCGTGCCTCGCACTCGCGGTTTGTTGGTTTACATGTATCAATGCAGTAGTATAATTCACATCTCTTACATATGTTCATGCGGTGTTTGCTAAACGCTTTCTATGTCTACTATGTATGCAAACCTGTATGCTCATCTTTACTTAATTGTATTGACGTTTATTTAACATATGTGACAGGTTGATGACTTTGCTGCAATGGATTAGGATCTTATCTTTAGAAACTCATGTAATAGAAATCTAGGGAAGATCGGATTGGATATGTTTGAGAGATTGTTTGGTATTTGTAATGATTATTTGAGGATTTTATGTTTGATAGTATGGGATATTGAACGTTTAAATATTATCGCTTAAATAGTTGTTATGGGTTCTCTTGAGCAATCTGATTCGCCTAGTGTCGTGCCCTGATGTTTCCGCCATCGTTTGGGGTGTGACAGATTGGTATCAGAGCCATAACTATAGGGAAAGTTAGGTAGAACTGCCATGTTTGACCTAGTCTATAGTTAGGATACCAAATCAGACCGTTACGCATCGATTAAACGCCCAAAACTAGTACGAACTGACAACTTCGCTCGAAGTTGGACAAGTTCGCTAGAAATTGGCCAAGTTCGCTCGAACTTGACCAAGTTCGCTCGAACTAGACCAAGTTCGAGTGAAGTTGACCCAGTTCCCTCAAAACTCAAGAAGTTCGCTCGAAGATGATCAAGTTCACCCGAAGTTAGGCAACTTCGCCCGAACTTGATCATACACCCTTGAAACGGACTTTTAAATCACGTATGCTTTTCCTAAAGCTACCACAATACATGTGAAGAACGCTCGTATCACACAAAACGAGTGATCAAGTCGAGATTAGGTGTGAAACCAAGAACTCTCAATAAGATCATTCACTCCGCGCATCCTCTATCGCACGAGATACCTCCGTTGAGATAGGGGTGATATCCAAACCTCGACGAAAATCTCCATTTCTGTCTAGTGGAACTCCCGACTTGATCGGTGAGCATAACCACAACTAGGAATGAAGTTGTTAAGTGAGGGGTGAAACCCGCATCTTTATAACTAGTTCCACTCTTTGATTTTCAATCTCACCAAAGTCTCGACTATTTCGATGACTCGGAACACGACGTAACTGGAAGGATAAATGCCGTTAACCGTTGTACGGCGAGAGAGTTTGTCTATTAGGCCAAATCGTGAACCCGAACTTAGAGAATTTTCAAACCACTTTGGGTAGTCGCTGTCTCAAAACCCAGGACACTCCAAATTGATTTAAGCCTGCAATCGCCGATTTTACGCATCTTCGAGTTTTATTTTAATTATGTGTTTAAATTTACGGATTTTACGCTTATTCTATTTCTCGCTTTATCGATTTCTCAATTTATCGCTTTTACGCTCTATCGATATATGCACTACTCGCACAGCGCTCGCAATCTAAAACGCTAATAAAATCGCAGATAATCCAACTAAAATATCCCGCTTACAATACGCTACATGTACCTCGTCCGCTATATTAGTCTCTAATATAGCCTGGTATGAGCTATACTACTACACGCAACCACGCTACGCTACCTCGCTAACTCCAGAACGCGCTACGCTTTACTTCTGAGAAGGTGAATACGTGCAAAATATATGCTTACGTGAATTATGTGATTACGTGCTTATGTGCTTATGTGATTATGTGCTTACGTGTTTACTTGCCTACTTGAATATGTGATTTTATGCCTTATTTGAATAATAATAATAATAATAATAATAATAATAATAATAATAATAATAATAATAATTAAACGCTAAAGTTTTGAACATAAACCCACTATAATCGAATCTCATCCAATCAAATCCTTCATGTAGATGTCTTCCATGGGATCTCACACTAGGAGGAACATCCAGCGCAACAACGCTGAGAAGCGTATCGCCTCGCTCGTGGCCAAGCAGATGGCTAAGGTCATTCCTCAGATTGATAGCGAAATTCAGGCTGTCAGCAGAAACTCGGTAGACTCTAAAACTGACACGCCAAAGTCCTCGTTCAGCTTCAAGCAATCCAAAGCGTGCAGACCTCTCACTTTCACTGGCACAGACGGACCAAGCGCGATGTTCCATTGGTTCGATTCCATTGAGGTCACCTTCCGCCAAAAGCGGATGCCCCGAATCTCTCTGCACCATCAACGCTACCGGTGTGTTCCAATCAAGGGCACTTGATTGGTGGACCGCAGAGCGCAACAGGCGCGGAAATGATGAAACTTACGGGCTCACGTGGGAGGAACTCAAGGCAGTTATGGTGAAAGAATTCTGTCCTCCTCACGAAATTCAGAAACTGGAGAATGAATTTTGGGATATCAAGCAAGATGGACCCGGCAACGCAGGTCTCACTGCCCGCTTCAAGCAGCTACGCATCATTTGTCCCGGTCAGGTGGACACCACATAAAAAGCAATCAAAAAGTATCTTCATGCTCTATCTGACTGCGTTGCTGATTTTGTCCAAGCAGTGCGTACTACTACCATCGAAGAGACTTTTTAGCTTGCAGCCAAGATTAATGACAAACGTGTCCAGGCTGGATACTTCAAGAAAAACAAAGTCGTGAATCAAGCTACCACCGAACCAAGCACTATAACCGAGCCGTCTCAAGAATCCAAATCCAATCACCAAGGTCGCAAAACAGGGAACCCAAGCAAGAATTGTGCAGTTGTTGCACCGTTGAACTCTCAGCCACTTCAAGCTGCTACACCGAACGCACCACCTGCAAAGCGTGCACTGGTCCTCACCCGCTATGCTCAAAGTGTACCTACCATCACCCAGTCGGAGGCAACTGCCGTTTCTGTACCAACTGCAATATCTACGGCCACTTCACTGTCAGCTGTCGTACTGGTCCTCATCAGCAAGCTCCTCAAGCACAAGCAGCACTACCAGCTCCACCCCGTGCTCCTCAAACCAACCAGCAGCAGCCCCAGCAGCAAGCACCAGTCCCAAAAGCACGTGCTTACTACACTTGCGGTGATCCGAACCATTTTAGCAATGTCTGCCCAAACAAAGCCGTGAAGCAAGAACCGCAGCAGCCGCCTCAGCCACAGCCACCACAGCCCTAGCAGCAGCAACCACAGGTTGTGCGTGGAAGAGCCTTCAATCTTAATCACCGCCAGGCTCAGAATGACAACAATGTTGTCAATGGTACGTTCCTTGTTAATGGTATTTATGCTTCTTGTTTATTTGATATTGGTGCCAATAACTGTTTTCTGTCGTTAGAATTCAAAAAAGTTTTAAAATGTAAACACGCTAAACTCCCAAAGACTTTCGATGTTAAATCGCCACCGGAAGAACCGTTACTGTCAACTCCGTCTTACGTGGTTGTACTCTCGATCTCAACAACCACATCTTCTCGATCCATCTCATACCTATGCAGTTAGGTAGCTTCGATATCATAGTAGGCGTGGATTTCCTTTGCGAAAATCGTGCTGAAGTTGTTTGTTACGATAAGAAGATTTGTTTCCCCCTCTCAAATGGTGATCAACTATATGTTTACGGTGAAATACCCTCAAAGAAGTTGATGCTTCTGTCATGTACCCAAGTGATCAAGTATTTGCGCAAGCAATGCGTTGCATTCCTAGCCCACATCATGAACCCGGAGTAGGAAAAGAAAACCTTGAAAGACGTACCCGTTGTTCGTGAATTTCCTAACATTTTTCCCGACGATTTACCTGGTTTACCCCCTACACCGTGATGTCAAATCCCGTATTGATCTAATCCCCGGTGCTACACTAGTCGTTAAAGCTCCCTATCGCCTTGCACCATCTGAAATGCGCGAGCTATCTAGCCAACTTCAAGAGTTACTTGATAAAGGCTTTATATGCCCGAGCACTTCACCATGGGGCGCACCCGTTCTTTTTGTGAAAAAGAAAGATGGGACGTTCCGAATGTGCATCGATTATCGTGAACTTAGCAAACTCACGATAAAGAACCGCTACCCTCTCCCTCGGATCGACGATTTGTTTGATCAATTTCAAGGTGCTACCTGTTTTTCTAAGATCGATCTACGATCCGGTTATCATCAGTTACGCCTGTTAGAAGAAGATATTCTAAAAACCTCCTTTCGTACTCGTTATGGCCATTTTGAATTCGTGGTCATGCCTTTCGATCTCACAAATGCACCCGCGGTCTTCATAGATTTGATGAACCGTGTGTATAAAGCCTTCTTAGATCGTTTCGTCATTGTGTTTATCGATGACATCCTTATCTACTCGAAGTGGAGAGCCGAACACGCGCGACATCTTTGTTTAGTTCTCGAACTTCTTCAAGGAAATCGCCTCTATGCCAAGTTCTCTAAGTGTGAATTCTGGCTCGAAGAACTCCAATTCCTTGGTCATATCGTTAACAGTCAAGGACTTCATGTCAACCCTGTAAAGATAGAAGCTGTAAAGAGTTGGATTACGCCAAAGAATGCATCTGAAATTTGTTCCTTTCTTGGATTGGTGGGTGACTACCGTCGATTCATCGCCGACTTTTCAAAAATCGTCGTTCCGCTTACCGCTTTAACTCATAAGGACAAGCCTTTCGTTTTGGATTCCAAACAAGAGGAAGCCTTTCAAACTCTCAAGTGTTTGCTATGCAACGCTCCTGTACTTGCTCTACCCGACGGAAACGACGATTTCGTTGTTTATTGCGATGCCTCTAACCTAGGTCTTGGTTGTGTTCTTATGCAACGTGACAAGGTTATCGCGTATGTGTCTTGACAACTCAAAATCCACGAGAAGAACTACACTACCCACGATATCGAACTCAGTGCAGTTGTTTTTGCATTAAAGATATGGCGACACTACCTTTAAGGTACCAAGTGTACGGTCTTCACCGACCATAAGAGCTTACATCATATGTTTAATCAGAAGGAACTGAACATGCGCCAACACAGATGGGTTGAACATCTCAACGACTATGATTGAGAGATACGCTACCGTCCTGGCAAAGCAAACGTCGTAGCCGATGCTCTTAGCCGACGAAGCTATGTGTATAGTGTTCATGACTCTTAAGCTTTGACAAATCTCGAAATTTTGATTCGTGCTGCCCAATTCGCTTGTTTTAATGAGAATACCCTGCAAGAAGAAATGAAATGTGGAGCCGAAACCCAACTCGTAGCTAAACCTAATGGCATTTATTATTATCTCTATCGTATTTGGATTCCTAGCCGTGACAATCTTCGAGAGTTGCTAATTACCGAAGCTCATAAATCTCGATACTCCATTCACCCCAGAGCTGACAAGATGTATGATGTATAAGAATTAATACATCTTTAAAACGTCAAATAGACCCCGTTTATGCGAGAACTTGTCGTATTTTCATTGATTTTGGTACTCATTTGAGTTGTTTGTGAAAATACAGGTTCGGGCTTCGGCCTGGTGTTGAAATGGAGGCTTTTGGAGCAAAAAGGAGCAAAAACGGAGTTTTCCAGCAAACTGCCAGATATGGCACGACCGTGCCAACCACTGGCACGCCTGTTCCAGGCCAACAGTGACCGGCACTCTCATCAAGCACTATCAGTCTTAGCGTGCCCAAGAAGAATTCAAGACTAGCACGACCGTGCCAAAGCTTGGCACGACTATGCCAAGCCAAAACAGTCTCAGATCACCTTGTTCTCGGGGTCATTTAAGAAATTTTCGAATATTTCATCAGGGAGCACGAACGTGCCAAAGGTTGGCACGACCGTGCCACCTCAGAAAAGTTTGAGCGAGATTTTTCCCAAAATGGCTAGCAAACAAGTCAACACTCGAAAAAGACACTCTGACACTTACCAAGCACGACCGTGCCAAAAGGTGGCATGGTCGTGCCAAACTCCCAGTAGCATAAATACGTGGTTTAAGCTCATTTGGAGGGAGTTGGAGCATTTTGGTGAAGAATTCTCTCAAGAATCTGACCTTGGAAGCTTGTAGGAGCCAAGAGGAAACCTTGAAGAGGATTACTACACTTGAAGATTCACTCAACTACCATTTATTTGTCTTTAATCTTGGTTAGAAAATATTCCATTATGAACATTATTTGTCTTTTTATGTTTGATTTGGCTTCCATGAGCCCCATGGGCTAAACATTTGGTGTTGTCTAAACTAGTTGAAGCTTATGAATATGTGATAATCATGGAAGTTGATGTGGTGATTGTTCTTGTTAATCTTCATAGTAGTGCTTGAATCTTGTTCTTGGAGTTCTTATACATGCTTAAAGTCCTTGTTCTTGAATGTTTATCATAACTATTTACATGTTGTGTTGGAAAACCCATGTAAAGATTATGATTATTGAATCTTAGTAACTTGTTAGTATGATTCATAACATGAAACTAGGAATGGTAATTGTTAACGGCTTGAATGATGATTTGAACATGTGTAGGAATTCTTGCATTTAGATTTGGAAAAATCATAAGAATGTTTATATGGATTCTATAGTTGTGTTTGTGTTAGATTGATGATTTTTGGCCAAGATTGTTTTCTAGCATGACCATGCTTGTGATTCGTGTCAAGAACATGATGATAGTGCTACTTACTTGAAGCAAGTTAGGGTGATTGTTATGTTGTTCATGGTAATTTTCCCAACTTGTAAAGTTAGGAGTTTTGACAAACAAACAACTCTTCTTTAAAGGTTAACATTAACTAAGTAAGTGAGCTTCAAATAATAATTTTTAGGTGATTAGAGTGATTATTTCATTTAGTTTTCCTAAGAATTATAAACTAGGAAGCCTTGATTGGGGACTTAGTTAAATTTGGATCTTGCATCACCATTAGTCTCTTCCATTGGTTGTCATATGTTTATTAGTGGATACTTAGTTTAGGCAAACTCTTTTAGATATTGTTATTCCTTAGTTTAGTTGGTAGTTTGTTATTTTTGCATGATAATTTAGGAAAAAAAATCAACTCATCAATTGAAAAGGCTTTAAAGTAACAAAAGTTTAGTATTGAGACACCGCGTCCACGGAATGATATCCGGTTCTGACCGACAAATTATATTACCTCCCGATGGGTACACTTGCCCTTTGTGTGTAGTTAGTTTTTAGGTGAAAAACCACTTTTAAAACTAAATTTGTGTGAAGAAAAACCAAATTAAAAATATATATATAATTCACGCACATCAAGTTTTTGGCGCCGTTTCCGGGGATGCGGTCTTCTTGAGAACGGTTCGAGTTACTGATTAGCCATTGTGAAAAGTGTATAAAGTTTTTGTCTACTTGATTTTATTTGATTTTGCATGATTATTTGAAAAAAGAAAAAATTGATTTTTTGCTAGTTGTTTTTATTTTTGTATATATAGTACATTGTGCTCCTTCTTCTTCCCTACAGGTCGTGTATGTCCTCAACCCCTGTTGCTGAAATCGTTGAGCCTTCATCGGAGTCAGAGCGCAATCTTCATTGGAGACTGCGGGAGTGGTCTCGCGTGGTAGCCGCTACGATCGAGGTAGACGCGAGGGGAGACGACACGTTCTACGAGGTTCATGTAGAAATGGCGGACGAGGAGGAAACGAGGATCTTAAATAGATAGGAGAGCCGTCACTTGAGGGTTTACCTATGAGCATCAATGCACCGCACCGACAATTAATAATAATAATTTCGAGATCAAATCTGGCACCATATCGATGTTGCAGAATGCGGTGTAGTATTATGGCAAGGATCACGAGGATCCTAGTGTCCATATTGCGGGTTTTCTGGAGGTTTGTGCCACGTTCATGATTTGTGACGCATCACCGGATGCGATATGCCTTCGGCTCTTTCCGTTTTCCTTACGTGATGAAGCCAAGGAGTGGCTTCTCTCACTTCCATCTGGATCTATCACTACATGGAATCAATTAGCTAAGAAGTTCCTCCAGAAATATTTCCCTCCAGAGAAAACTGTTCGGTTGAGAACCAAGATTCTCAACTTTCGTCAGGATGAGGATGAGTCCCTTTACGAGGCGTGGGAGTGGTTTAAGGAGCTTATGCGAAAGGTCCCACATTACGGGTTGCCCAAGTGGCAGCATTGTCAGATCTTCTACCATGGTTTAGATGGTCCGGGGCAGATGATGGTCGATACATATTCGGGCGGAGACATTGGCACGAAAAATGCCACCGAGGCATTTGAGATTTTAGAGAAATGCGCCACGAAGAATCGTACACAGCAGCAGCCGAGAGGGAAAAGTTCTCAACAAGGAGTTCATCACGTGGACGACTTCACCGCCATGACAGCATGTATGGATGCTTTATCTTTGAAATTTGATCGGGTGATGGAGATGCACTCGAGTGGTTCTTCGAGTGGGGGAGCATATTATGTAGGCGATTTTCCGATGGGAGAGATGTCACACGAGCATGTAGATTTCATGGGAAACCAATATTGTCCTCAGAATATTCCCTACATCAATACTTATTGGGGTGGAAGAATCACCCAAATTTCAGTTGGAGGCCAGATGCGTCTACTCACCATCCATTTGGATTTGCTCCACGTCCCACAGCTCCATGAGCGTATGGTCAGCCTCGACCTCAGCCGACGTCTCATACTAGCGAGCCTAGTGTGCAGGACATGTTCAGTCGGCTTATAGCCGGTCAGAATTCCATAAAGTCTGAGAATGAGAAGCGTTACAAGGATTATGACGGTCGTTTCGTGAGGCACGAGAGTGAGTTGAGAAGCCAAAAGGCTTCCATGCAGACCATAGAGAATCAAGTTGGCCAGATTACCAAGATGTTGTCTGAGAGACAATAGGGGGGCCTTCCAAGCAATACAAAGCCTAATCCGAATGCTACTGCAAAGGCCATCACGTTGAGAAGCGGCAAGACCGCCGAGCCCATCACTTCGGCTGCTTCACCAAAGCTGACTGAAAATGAGGTTGATGAGGAGATTGAGATGGAGTCCCTAGTGAGGTGCAACAGAGGCAAGTCCCAGCAAGTACAACACGACCCAAGGAGCCAGTGAAAGAGTATGTCCCTCCCATTCCATATCCGGGGAGGTTGAAGAAGCAGAAGATGGAGGAACACTATGGTAAATTCCTTGAGCTTTTTAAGCAACTTCATATAAATTCGTCGAGGCACTTGCTCAAATGCCTAAGTATGCCAAGTTTCTGAAAGATATATTATGTAACAAAAAGAAACTTGAGGAGCTTTCGCATGTGAGCTTGAATGAGGAATGTTCAGCGGTTCTTCAGAACAAACTACCGAAGAAGATGAATGATCCCGGGAGTTTCACTATCCCGTGTTTGATTGGTAGTTTGTCAGTCAGCAATGCTTTAGCTGACCTTGTTGCTAGCATAAATCTCATGCCATATGCGGTTTTTGCTAAGTTAGACTTGGGAGAGCCCAAGCCTACTCGTATGAGCATTCAGCTTGCCGATCGTTCAGTGAAGTATCCTCGAGGCATAGTTGAGAATATGCTTGTGAAAATCGACAAGTTTGTCTTTCCTTTCGATTTTGTGATTTTTGACATGGATGAGGACAAACTGTCCCGCTTATCTTAGGTCGACCATTTCTGGCCACTGCTAGAGCCTTGATTGATGTTTGCACTGGTAGACTTACTCTTAGGGTTGATGATGAGGAGGTGACCTTTGATATTGGCAAATCCATGCAGCATCCACAGAGTCAGGTTGATACACTCTATTTCATTGAGACTATCGATACATAAGTGAGTGATCATATTCGTGATACATTCAAGGAGGATGTGGTGGACACGCAGTTACTTGGAGGGGAGACTTTTGGTTCACCTGCTGGGAACCAACTAGTTGAGGAGATGACCTGTCTGATAGGTCATGTGTCTCCCCCATGTCCCGAGGTTTTTGAGGTTGTTGTTCGCGTTGCTGAACCTAAAGCACGCCCTTCTGTTAAGGATCCGCCTTCAGTTGAGCTTAAGGAGCTTCCAGAGCACTTGGAGTCTGCTTTCTTGGAGGGTGCGACTCATTTGCCCATTATCATTTCTGCTGGATTGTCGGGAAAGGAGAAGGATTGATTGCTCGAAGTCTTGAAGCAGCATAAGAAGGCGATCGCTTGGAAGATTATAGATATAAAAGGGATTAATCCATCCTTTTGTACCCATAAGATCTTGATGGAGGAGGACTTTAAACCTGTAATTCAGCATCAGAGGCGTTTGAACCCAAACATGCAGGAGGTTGTGAAGAAAGAGGTCATCAAACTACTTGATGCAGGTTTGATATACCCGATCTCTGATTCCCACTCGTACTGTCACCGGATGGAGAGTTTGCATTGATTACCGCAAACTCAATGATGCCACGAGAAAGGATCATTTCCCACTCCCTTTCATTGATCAGATTTTGGAGAGGTTGTCGGGTAGGATGTTCTACTGCTTCCTTGATGGTTTCTCGGGTTACTTTCAGATTCCCATCTCTCCTGAGGATTAGGAGAAGACGACATTCACATGTCCCTAGGGCACATTTGCCTACCGGCAGATGCCCTTTGGACTGTGTAATGCCCCAGCCACATTTCAGAAATGTATGGTGGCCATTTTTCATGACATGATCGAGGACTCCATGGAGGTTTTCATTGATGATATTTCTGTATTTGGGAGTTCTATAGAGCAGTCTCTCGGGCATCTGAAGAGGATGTTGGCTAGGTGTGAAGAAGCCAACTTTGTGTTGAACTGGGAGAAATGCCACTCCATGGTGAAGGAGGGCATTGTGCTTAGGCACAAGATTTCACAGGCGGGGCTCGAGGTTGATCGAGCCAGTTGAGACTATTTCTAAGCTTCCGCCTCCCACATCAGTGAAATCTATTAGGAGTTTTCTAGGTCATGCAGGTTTTTACCGGCGATTCATAAAGGTCTTTTCCAAAATCGCCCGTCCCATGACCCAACTCTTAGAGAAGGATGCCCAGTTTGTTTTCTCCGATGAATGCCTTAAGGCATTCGAGTTGTTGAAGGAGAAGTTGGTGAATGCCCCGATCATGGTAGCTCCCGACTGGTAACCACCCTTTGAGTTGATGTGTGATGTGAGTGATTTCCCAGTCGAGGCAGTCTTGGGTCAAAGGAGAGATAAGCACTTTCACCCGATTTACTATGCGAGCAAGACTTTGAACGACGCTCAGGAGCACTATACCACGACAGAGAAAGAGCTCCTAGCTGTGGTCTCTGCATTCGATAAGTTTCGGTCTTATCTCATCCTTTCCAAGACCATTGTGTACACGGATCATGTAGGTCTTAGGTATCTCTTTAGCAAGCAGGATGCTAAACCAAGGTTGATACAATGGATTCTTTTGCTGCATGAGTTTGATATTGAGATCCGTGATAAGAGAGGGTCTGAAAATCTTGCAGCCGATCATTTGTCTCGACTTGAGCATTCCGAGAGGAAGGAAATTCGTGGGCCTAACATCAATGACAATTTCCCCCACGAGTTTCTTATGAGGATCGAGACTAGTGATGATTCCCCATGGTTTGCTGACTTCGCGAACTACTTAGCTAGTGGCATCCTGATCAAGGGGATGACCCATCAGCAAAAGCGAAAGTTCTTTGCGGTTGTTAAGTACTACTTTTGGGATGACCCTTACTTGTTTAGGGTAGGAGCGGATCAGATGATCCGGCGTTGCGTGTATGGTGATGAGGCGAGAGATATTTTGTGCCACTATCACGAGGGACCTACGGGAGGCCACCATGGAGCCAATAACACTGCGAAGAAAGTATTCGACTCTGGGTTCTTTTGGCCGACTATCTTCCGTGATGCCCATGAGTGGGTAAGATCTTGTGATGCTTGCCAGAGGGCAAGTAACATTTCAGCACGCCATGAGATGCCACAAAACAGCATCCAAGTCTGTGAAATCTTTGATGTATGGGGGCTAGACTTCATGGGTCCCTTCCCGACTTCTTTCGGTAACCGCTACATCCTAGTTGATGTCGATTATGTCTCCAAGTGGGCCGAAGCACAGGCTTTGCCCACTAATGATGCTAAGGTAGTGGTTAGGTTTTTGAAGAAGTTGTTTGCTCGCTTTGGTGCCCCAAAGGCATTGATTAGTGACCGTGGGACGCATTTCTGTAATGTGCAGCTTGAGAAAGCATTGTCCCGATATGGTGTGCAGCATCGTTTTTCTACACCATACCACCCACAGACGAGTGGGCAGGTCGAGGTCACTAATCGGGGTATCAAGCGGATTTTGGAGAAAACCGTTAATTCTAGCTGTAAGGATTGGTCCGAGAAGTTGGATGATGCACTATGGCTTTCCGGACAGCCTACAAGACTCCTATAGGCACCACACCGTTCAAATTGGTCTATGGAAAGTCTCGTCATCTTCCTGTGGAGCTCGAGCACAAAGCCTATTGGGCTTTGAAGACAGTTAATCTTGATGTGGTTGTTGCGGGTGAGAACAGGTTTGTGCAGATCCATGAGTTTGAGGAACTTAGGAATGATGCATATGAAAGATTCAAGCTATACAAGGAACGCACTAAGACGCTTCATGATAGCCGCTTGAAGGACAAGAAAGAATTTCGAGTGGGTGATCGTGTGTTGTTATACAACTCACATCTGAAGTTGTTTCTTGGAAAGCTGAAGTCTCGGTGGTCGGGTCCGTACATTGTACGGTCAGTGTTTCCTTACGGGACAGTGGAGATAGGTCACGAGGATGGCTGGTTGTTTAAAATCAACGGGCATAGGTTAAAGGCTTATGTTGGAGGGCCCGTTGATCAGAGTGAGGAGGTTGTTACCCTCCACCCCAGGAACAAATGATTGCGGGGTGGTGAGTCTAGCTGAAGACTCGTAAATAAACTTAGCCCGTTTTTGTATATATATTGTGTTGGTTGTTTGTTTTCTTTTCCAGGTTGCGGTTCGTTCGGGTTACGAGGGATGTTAGTGCTTGTTGCCGGCTCTCAGGTATGTTAGTTCGGCTCTTTTCTTGGTAGGAGATGCTTCGTGAGTGCCCCGGGTTCAAGGAGTTTAGTTTAATTCTTTCTTATTTTCACCCTTATTTTCTAAAATTAATTTTTGTAAAAACCCTATTTGTTTTTCAAAATTTAATCTTAGGTAAAAAATCCGAAAATCGAGCACTATCAGCCGAAAAATCGGGCACTACTAGATCTGCTAGTGTCAGCCTTTGCAGAGCCATTAATAGAACTGACCACCAATAATCTCAACCACTTTCTCTTTAAACTCTTCTTCTTCATCTCACTTGAACCCATCAAGAACACTCACGAATCCCTTGCATCTCCTAGCTTCCTCCAAGAATTCTTGTTTCTTCCATCTGAAAAAATCATTTCAGGTACGAATCTTTCTTTTTCTTTGTTCAGTTCTTTAGTCTTAGGGTTTGTTCTTCATAGTTAGTTTTCTTTTTGATTTTAAGGCTTGGTCTAAATCTCACAATTCAAGCCCGTTTTTAGTGTTTTTTTTTTTTGTGTTGTGATTGACCACAAGTGACCGATTTACAAAACCCCTAAGCAAAAGGATGGAAAAATCGGGTTTTGGGTGTGTTTTGAGCGATTTCAGAAATCTGGGTTACGTTACGCACGATCGTGCTAAGGGTTGGCACAATCGTGCCATTCATAATTTTGTGACTATTCTTGATAAATCTGCCCAGAAATCAAACACACATGATCGTGCCAAAGGTTGGCACGATCGTGCTCTTCATAAAAAGGTTGCCAGATCGCCCAAATCGCTCAGAAAATCAGCTACGTTTTGGTCCGGCACGAGGGTGCCAGTGGCTGGCACGATCGTGCCGTTTGAAAAACAGCCCAAAGCTTCATAATTTTTCCAGAAAACTTCATAAAACCTGTTGACAATCAAGCATGCATGACCGTGCCACACCCTGGCACGATCATGCCATCTGTCCAGATTGCTGTTTCTTTCCCATTTTTTGCTGCTGGTCTGGTTTTTGTTATTGCAGAAGAATCGCAAGAGCCAAGCGGTTGTGGGCACGAAGACATCAGATCGAGCCCATGTGGAGGCTACAAAAAGTTGACTTAGATTTGCTCGGTCAAACCAAGCGGTTTGACGACTTGATGACACCTCCATGGAACCGCCTCTTTGATATTGCTGAACCGCAGTATGTGGAGCTCGTGGTTGAGTTCTTTGCATCTTTCCAATGCACCTTTCCTTGCCCAGACGTTTATAAATAAAAATGTTGGGGTGCGTTATCGATTGGGACGGAAATGGCACCACCAATCGATTAGTCGCTTCGGGCAAGTTTTGGGTTTATATAAGGATGATAAGATCGACACAGAGCTCTTTGATGGTAGTTTGCAGGATTGGGAGCCGGATGTTGATAGGGCAGCATTTTGGGATCAGATCATGGTGCTGGGTCGGATTTGGGACTCGCGTAAGGCCAAAGCTACATGGATTCTTGACCCACTTCACCGGGTCATTGAGCGAGCCATCTTTCACGTTATCGGTGGTAGGGGTGATAGCACCAGGAACATCACAAATCACGACCTCTTCCATCTCTATTGCATTATCTCCGTGGTGAATTACAATGTCGCTGCAAGCGTTGTGGAGTCTATCTTCCGAGGCATTGGTTCGACACCACGTAAAAAATTTGCGGGGGTGCTTTCGCAACCAAACTCGCAAAGCATTACCGGGTTCGGTTAGATGGTCTAACTGAGGCTTGTGATTACGGTCTGCTCGACGTAGCCTAGCTGTCTTCCATGCATATGATACGTAAGGTTAACGGTATCCCAAAACTTGTCGACAAGTTAGGTAGGATTTGGGATCCGCTTCCCGAAGAGGGGGATGATGATGATGGTGATGGTGGTGGTGGCGGTGATGACGTTCACATGCAGGATACTCTGGTTCACGAGCCTGAGGGATTCACTGGAGGAGAGGTTCCTCACATGCAGTTGGGTCATGGTTTTGCGAACCCAAATTGGGAGCATGAGCATAGTGATTTTGGTGGTGGTGGTTTTGGGCATGGTGGCTATGGGCCTTATGAGCCGTCGGCAGTTGATATTTGGCGGAGGATGGACAGTCTTGACTTGAACCAGCAGGCGGTATGACGGGATGTGGATCTTATACGCACGGAGCAATTTTGTCAAGGTAATTCCATGGAGGATATGTATGAGCAGAGCCAACGCAGTTTTGATTGGCTCTTCGGTTCGCAGCAGCACATAGCGAACTCGATGAACTCTTTATACACACAGCTGCCTCCACAGTTTGCGCGCAGATCTAGGTTTGATAGACGAGACGACGCCGGCCCTTCCGGACCGAGTGGTAGGTCTTAGTACCGTCCCCCATTTTGTACCTTTACCATTTTGTGTTTGAGGGGTGTGCCATTTTGCATTGTCCGTACACCCCTCCGTCGTGAACTTTAATTTCATTTTCTTAATTTTAGTGGTTTAAATAAATAAAGGCAAGGGTAAATGGGTTGGGTAATTTTTAGTGTATTTGATCTTGTTTGCTAGTGCGCAGTGTTGCTTGCTTGAGAGGTTGATTTGTTGGATGGCTTGGCGGTTCGTTGCGGTTGCTCCTTACTATGTCCTTTAGCTCTATTCATGTCGTTTCATTTCAGGGGAGTTTTCGTGTTCCCATTTTTCCTCCGCTTTCATTATATATGTTTTCATATATATTTGTTTTTGTGTACATCGAGGGAGATGTACATTTCAAGTGCGGGGAGGTGGTTTAGCGCTTGAGCTTTGTTGTCATGTTTTGAAAAAAAAAATTCAACAAAAATAATAATAAAAATAAGAAAAGCTCTCTCGGATGAAATTTGGGTGGCTTAATAATCAACCCAACATAAGTTTTTATAAAAGCACTAAATTTTTGACAAATATACAAAGGGTGAACGCAAAAAGGGCTCGCTCGCGTGAGGATTACCACTAAGTAATTTTTTGTATACACTTGAGCATGAGAAATCAAGCGATTGACCTACTTGTTTGCCTTACATAATTACCCAATACGCCCGTTTCCGTGAGTTATTTTGAGCCTTTGTAGCTTTAGAATTATTTTTGCTCATGTTTTTGCAGGCAAAGATTGAGTGAGCCGGATGACTTTTGTGATTTAGAACTTGTGTTAGGTATACATTTTGAGGCCGTAAGGCGAATATATAGCATGAAAATGATTGAGGCACTAGGAAACCTTTTGTTTTTAACCAATTTTTATGTATTCCCTCACCCAAATCATTCTCTTAGTTAAACCAATTTGAGCCTTCCCCTTTCATTTCTTTTAAACCACTAAATACTAGCCACTTAGCCAAATTAGCCTTTTATGTTTTTAACCCATTTTTTGTTGGAAGCCCGGTTTGGTTAGTGATTAGCTTGTTACTTTTGTATAATATCTTAGTTTATAGTTGCAACATCATGGGGTAGAGTTTTTATCTAAGTAGACGTACTTAGTTCCCTCTCGAGCATATGTAAAAAAACGATTATAGTTGAAAAAGCCTTACCAAGTTGCTTCATTAGAGCAATTTTGAAGTGGAAAAGCTAAATCCGTTGATTAGTTCTCGGTTAGATAATATTAAATTGTATAGTTCTTATTTTCTTTTGTTTCAAGTTGGTCAAACCACCGGGTTACAACCGTTTTAGCCACTTGAAATATCCACTTCCATACCCTTGACCCTAGCCAAGTTACAACCCAAATAAGACCTCATGATTCATGTTATGTTTTTGTCAAGTGATTAGATTTGATCCTTTCACAAGCTTATGATATCGCATAGTCATCGTCGTGGCATCGAGTGTTTTACACATACTCCATAAATCGTATGTGCACCCATATATTAGTCAAGTGTGTGTGAACATTGTGAGGATGTGAGGTAGACTTGTAGGGATTTCCAAGATAGACCATTGCTCATAAACTTATTTTATATACCTTTTTGGTTTTTTCCATCGTGTCGAGTGGTCCTTGATTGTTATAACCCGAGTAATTTGTTTGTGCTTATAAAATGCTAGTTGAGATTATTGCCATTTAGAGAGTTTTTGTTTGTTTTAGTTTGCTTGAGGACAAGCAAAGTTCAAGTGTGGGGATGTTCGTTGTATAAGAATTTATACATCTTTAAAACGTCAAGTAGACCCCGTTTACGCGAGAACTTGTCGTATTTTCATTGATTTTGGTACTCATTTGAGTTGTTTGTGAAAATACAGGTTCGGGCTTTGTCCCGGTGTTGAAATGGAGGCTTTTGGAGCAACAAGGAGCAAAAACGGAGTTTTCCAGCAAACTGCCAGATATGGCACGACCGTGCCAACCACTGGCACGCCTGTGCCAGGCCAACGGTGACCGACACTCTCATCAAGCACTATCAGTCTTAGCGTGCCCAGGAAAACTTCAAGACTGGCACGATCGTGCCAAAGCTTGGCACGACCGTGCCAAGCCAAAACAGTCTCAGATCAGCTTGTTCCCGGGTCATTTCAGACATTTTCGAATATTTCATCAGGGAGCACGACCTGCCAAAGGTTGGCACGACCGTGCCACCTCAGAAAAGTTTGAGCGGGATTTTTCCCAAAATGGCTAGCAAACAAGTCAACACTCAAAAAAGGCACTCTGACACTTACCAAGCACGACCGTGCCAAAAGGTGGCATGGTCGTGCCAAACTCCCAGTAGCATAAATACGTGGTTTAAGCTCATTTGGAGGGGAGTTGGAGCATTTTGGTAAAGAATCTCTCAAGAATCTGACTTTGGAAACTTGTAGGAGCCAAGATGAAGCCTTGAAGAGGATTACTACACTTGAAGATTCACTCAACTACCATTTATTTGTCTTTAATCTTGGGTAGAAACTATTCCATTATGAACATTATTTGTCTTTTTATGTTTGATTTGGCTTCCATGAGCCCTATGGGCTAAACATTTGGTGTTGTCTAAACTAGTTGAAGCTTATGAATTTGTGATAATCATGGAAGTTGATGTGGTGATTGTTCTTGTTAATCTTCATAGTAGTGCTTGAATCTTATTCTTGGAGTTCTTATACATGCTTAAAGTACTTGTTCTTGAATGTTTAGTCATAAGTATTTACATGTTTAGTTGGAAAGCCCATGTAAAGATTATGATTATTGAATCTTAGTAACTTGTTAGTATGATTCATAACATGAAACTAGGAATGGTAATTGTTAACATGGCTTGAATGATGATTTGAACATATGTAGGAATTCTTGCATTTAGATTTGGAAAAATCATAAGAATGTTTATATGGATTCTATAGTTGTGTTTGTGTTAGATTGATGATTTTTGGCCAAGATTGTTTTCTAGCATGACCATGCTTGTGATTCGTGTCAAGAACATGATGATAGTGCTACTTACTTGAAAGCAAGTTAGGGTGATTGTTATGTTCATGGTAATTTTCCTAAACTTGTAAAGTTAGGAGTTTTGACAAACAAATAACTCTTCTTTAAAGGTTAACATTAACTAAGTAAGTGAGCTTCAAATAATAATTTTTAGGTGATTAGAGTGATTATTTCATTTTAGTTTTCCTAAGAATTATAAACTAGGAAGCCTTGATTGGGGACTTAGTTAAATTTGGATCTTGCATCACCATTAGTCTCTTCCATTAGTTGTCATATGTTTGTTAGTGGATACTTAGTTTAGGCAACCTCTTTTAGATATTGTTATTCCTTAGTTTAGTTGGTAGCTTGTTATTTTTGCATGATAATTTGGGACCAAATCAACTCATCAATTGAAAAGGCTTTAAAGTAACAAAAGTTTAGTATTGAGACACCGCGTCCACGGATTGATATCCAGTTCTTACCGAAAAATTATATTACCTCTCGATGGGTACACTTGCCCTTTATGTGTGTAGTTAGTTTTTAGGTAAAAAACCACTTTTAAAACTAAATCTGTGTGAAGAAAAACCAAATTAAAAATATATATAATTCACGCACATCAATGTACCAGGACCTTCGTCCTAAGTATTGGTGGCCGGGCATGAAAATTGATATCGCTTTATCCGTCTCAAAGTGCTTAACTTGTTCGAAAGTTAAAGCCGAACATCAAAGGCCCTCTTGTTTGCTTGAACAACCCGAAATCCCGATGTGGAAGTGGGTGAGCATATCCATGGACTTCCTTATGAAACTCCCTCGCACCTCCTCTGGTCACGATAGCATTTGGGTTATCGTTGATCGTCTTACGAAATCTGCTCACTTTATTGCCATATGAGAAGACTAAAAGGTAGAACGATTAGCACGAATCTATACCGACAAAGTCATTTGTCGACACGGGATGCCTCGTGACATCATCTCTGACCGTGATGGTTGCTTTACCTCACGTCTCTGTGAGACTTTTCAATCCGCTCTCGGTACTACGCTTAACCTCAGTACCGCTTTTCATCCTCAAACCGATGGTCAGACTGAACGCACGATCCGCACCCTCGAAGACATGCTTCGTGCATGCATTATAGATTTTCGTGGTAATTAGGATACGCATTTACCTGTAGTAGAATTCTCGTACAATAACAGTTATCATACTAGTATTCAAATGGCACCTTTTGAGGCACTGTATGGAAGAAAATGTCGATTGCCTATTGCATGGCACGAGATCGGAGAAGCACAAATCACCGGTCCCGAGTTAATACAAGAAACGATAGACAAGATCCTCCAAATCAGAGACAATCTCTTGAAAGCTCGGAGTCGCCAAAAGAGTTATGCCGATAATCGCCACAAGCCCCTACAGTTCGAAATTGGAGATCATGTACTTTTAAAGGTTGCCCCTGGAAAGGAGTGATCCGATTTGGAAAGAAAGGGAAACTAGCGCCACGATACGTGGGTCCCTTTAAAATTCTGGAAGGAATTGGCAAAGTGGCCTATCGACTCGAACTACCCGCGAAACTCAACAACGTGCATCCGACTTTCCACGTCTCAAAACTCAAGAAATGTCTAGCTGAGGAAAATATTCATGTACCACTTGAGGATTTGCAAATAAACGAGACTCTTCACTTCGTGGAAAAGCTAGTAGAAATCATGGACCGGGAGACCAAGAAACTTCGACGATCTCGCATTCCTATTGTGAAAGTCCGATTGGAAGGCAAACGCCCCGAGTTCACTTGGGAACTGGAAAGTGATATGAAAGTTAAATATCCACATCTCTTTGTTACGGCCACTACTTAAATTTCGGGACGAAATTTCCTAAAGTAGGGGAGACTGTAACAACTCGTATTTTCGTTGTTATCTTGATTACGTTTATTCCGTTTATTTCTATCATTATAATCCGAGTTTTGATTAAGGGATTTATGTTTACTAAATACATTTTGTCACAACTATATCACATCTAAACGCCTATTAAACGCAACGCTAACTCAACATAATCACGAGTAACTATGTTACCTTAAGAGCCGAGTGTGTTGTTGTACAATAACCACTTGTGCCTTCGACATCGCATCGCAAATGCAGTTATTTATGTTTCATTGTGTTATTTATGTGTTATGTGTGCTTTATGATTTATGGTTGTACTCGCTATCGCAACGCTCTCACTCGCACGAATCGCTTAATCACATTATTTTATTATTTAAAACGTTTAACGCTTCGCTAAAACGCTTGAACATAACTATCTAATACGAACCGAATCGCCAAACGAGCACCTAACGCGAAATAACGAAAAAAACTTAGCCAAAAGGGCCAAGTTCTCTCGAAGTTGGCCATGACCAACTTCGCCTGAACTTGACCAAGCCTCCAAAATCCCAGCTGAACACACAAGTTCGCTCGAACTTGTGCATTCCAAGCTGAACTGGCCAAGTTCGCCCGAACTTGTGCCAAGTTCGCTTGTAAAGTGGCAAGTTCGCTCGAACTTGGTCACTGCCAGCTTGTTTTCCCCTTTACCTATAAATACCCAACACCTCCATTCATGCTCTCTTTGCTGCCACTTAGCTCCAGAGCTCCCGAAACCGAAAACCTTTGATTACCAAGTAAGAATCAACCCGTTTTTATGAAAAAAACAACTTTTTACTACGATTTCTCACAAGGTTTTACCTTCGTTTTCATCAAAACTCTTATGTTTATGAAAATCTTCATCTCTTTCTATAAAACTTCTTCTTTTCACTTAGATCTACACTAAACGAGTGTATTTGGGCTTAGCTTTGGCTTCCCAAGCAAGAAATCTTTATGATTTCGACTCACCAAGTGTTAGACCTGAGAAAAAACCTTTTAAAGTATTGATTTTTACACAGAATACGGACTAATGACGTATGTTTCGTTCACTATGAAGTGGAACGAGGCGTTGTCAAGCAAGATCTCAGATCTGGAAGCACAAGGACGATATCGTCACCTTGCATGAACTGGACTAAGCTATACGAACCATCAAGTTCGTCTGGATTAGCCTGAGTTCCTGTAAAGTGGCTAAAACTCGCTCCAAAAGACCTCTCCAGCCTATGTTTTGCTCAATAGCTTAAGGTTGGGGGATGGACACTCGATTTCCTCAGCAAACAACGTGAAAACACACGATTTGGTGACCAAAACAGTCAAGTCGCTCCAAAAAAGAGCAAGTTCGCTCGAAGTTGTCACCAGATTGGTGACCAACTTCGCCCAAACTTGTCAAAGTTTCAAGAGAATCAGCCAACTTCGGCCGAACTTGTTCAAACTTCAAGAAAACAAGGCAAGTTCGCCCGAACTTGTGCAATCTGTAAGACAAACAGTCGAGTTCGCCCAAACTTGTACCAATTCCAAGTAAATTGGTACAACTTCGCCCGAACTTGTCCTCTACTCCTTCACGTTTCAACCGTTTCAGCAATTCAGAAGACTGATGCACTTCTGTTCGCTTACAGGCTGAACCAGCGCTCCCTTCAATCCATTTCAGATCCCATCCCTCTCTTAACGCACCGACTATGAGTATACTTGAACCCTTTTTACGCTTAAACTCACTTTTGGGTGTCACATATGTTCCTGTATCAAAACACATCACACAACTCAAAATGCTTATTCACAACCTGCCCTTACATGATTATACGTGAATCGATGAATTGTATGTATTGCTTGGTTTGTATGCCACCCTTAACATGATAGCTTGCTAGAGGTTGACCCGCCACCCGGAGGCCCGGGGTTATTAAGGCTCGCGCTTTTATTTTCTCATTTCTTTTTCTTTTTAGGATGTGGACACTTGTTCGCGTGCCTCGCACTCGCGGTTTGTTGGTTTACATGTATCAATGCAGTAGTATAATTCACATCTCTTATATATGTTCATACGGTGTTTGCTAAACGCTTTCTATGTCTACTGTGTATGCAAACCTGTATGCTCATCTTTACTTAATTGTATTGACGTTTATTTTAACATATGTGACAGGTTGATGACTTTGCTGCAATGGATTAGGATCTTATCTTTAGAAACTCATGTAATAGAAATCTAGGGAAGATTGGATTGGATATGTTTGAGAGATTGTTTGGTATTTATAATATTTATTCTAGGATTTTATGTTTGATAGTATGGGATATCGAACGTTTAAATATTATCGCTTAAATAGTTGTTATGGATTCTCTTGTGCAATCTGATTCGCCTAGTGCCACGCCCCGATGTTTCCGCCATCGGTTGGGGTGTAACACCCTCTCTCACACTCACACCAACCCTCACACCTCTCTCTCTCTCTCTCTCCCCGGTTTTCTGACCAAAGGCCGGCCACCTCCTTGGTGCGACGGCGACAGACAAAAGCGGCGGCGACAGGCAACGGCAACAGGCGGCAGACGCCTGCGATGGAGGCGGCAGACGCCTGCGACTGCGGCGGCAGAAGCCTGCGACGGTGTAGTGTATCGGGTTCGAGTTATACTCCGATTTATTGAGTTGGTTCCGGTCAGTTTGTTCAGTTTTAGTTTTAGTTTAATTAGTTGTTGTTTTGGTTCAAGACTTGGTTTTGTTTCAGGTTTTCGTTCGGTTTCGGTCACCGACGACTGAAGTATTGATGGTGGATGGTACGGGTCAACTCGATCAGACCCGCTAACTTAGTTCCGTAGTGTCTCGGGTTCAGTTTGGGTATCAGGGCGAGTACGGCTCGGGATTAGAGTGCGGTTCAGGTCAAACCGACGGTTCAGGTCTCTCGATTCCGATACGCGTCTGTCCTCAAGCTCGGGTCAAACTGTCCATTTCCGCGTCGGTCATCCTCGGTGTCTCGGGTTAACACTAATTTTGGTAAAATGACGATTCGTATATTAATTTTATTAATTCATGTTTAGTATTTTTTTTAATCGTGAAATCAGCTTAATGTAATCATAACAAAATATTGTATATAAATATTTAAGTTTTTTCGTCGATACATATATATATATTTATATAAACATTACACTTTCCAACAATATGTATATATCACACCTTTTCGTCAAAACATATTTATTAACCCTTTCGACCAAGTATATATTTTGTTTATCATACCCTTCGACAAATAGATTTACTTATTTTGCTTTTCGGCGTATTATATAAATCTAATAATCTTTTCGACAAAACATTTATTTAACGGCAAAATATATATAACCATTATGACCTTCGTCAAAGATTTATGTATGCACACTTTATAGTCGAAAACCAAAGTTGATGTATCAAATTCGAATAATTTTTATAACTAATAAATATAAAGGTAGATACATTTACTCAATGTTGACCGCAATACTATAATACTTTTGATGAATTAAACTCAGAATCGTTTCATACACTATGTTATATATAAAATACGTACATCCAGCTTCAAATCAAATCCTCCCTCATAAATTCCGATTACTCATGCATTTTCGTTAGCCTAATAAAGTGACCTCGATGTCTCATCCTACAACTCCTTAGCTCGTCGCGGATTTCCAAAGAAGACTTAGCAATTTTATGAGTATACTCGAACCCTCCCTTTTACGTTTACCACTTTTGGGGTGTAACATGTTTACATATCTTAAACAACACTAAACTTATGCTTTAGCTTTGATACGTATGTGATGCTTATACTAGGACCGCACGTAAGAGATACCATAGTCATTGGCTTATTTTGAGCCTCCATTTGACATGTATAGCGCTATAGGAGTAACGCACCGCCCGTGAACGTGTGGTCATATTGAATTATCATAAACATATTGCATAAATAGAGGTGTTAGGCCATAGATTTTTGGAACTATGGATAATGTATCCTGAAGCGTTGCCTGGATCGCTTATCCTAAGCGGATGGTGTAGGGACTCGGAGGATCAAGGATCCTTAACATTACTTATGATTTCTAACAATTGTCAACATTTTTAATGCTTATACGCAGGTAATGGACGTAGTGGACTAAATCCCAGCTAGAATCTCGGGAATATTCGTTCAAGATGCCGCACATGTGCTATTTCCACCAACGGTCATGGGAATGGATGTGGTCTTGCATGATTACGGACTTGGTTGTTAGTATTATTAATAAGGGGTTGATCAAGTGATTTTAGGCCAGTTATCACTTTCATTTACACACACTACGAATCAGAAAACACACACTCTCTCTCGCAATCATCACAAACCGGAGCTTTCACAACACACTTAGCATTCAATCACTGTACCACACGATCAACATCCAAAGTTGTAATCTTTTTTATGCAATATAGTCGGTGATCAGTAGTTTCCATCACCCGAGGTTTTTAAGCCGGAGATCTTCATCGATCAAGGGCTTTTTCCTCGTATAAATCTCTGTGTTCATCATCGTTTACATTTCATATTCGTTCACACAATTGTTCATTATTGAAGCACTCAACCTCACAAAATCAGATTTGGTTACATTATCCTTGTTGTGATTTTTGACCAAAACAGTTTGGCGCCCACCGTGGGGCAATCGGTGCTTCAATTCTAAAAATCTCATTCATTTTTGTTCATTCTCTTCAACCACATGGCTTCTCAGGGAAAATCCACTTCAAATGCAATGTCAGTGGTTACCTCATCTCAAGCCAGTGCACCGTTGCCTCCTATTCCCCCTGCATTCTAGAAGAATGCTGAAATTCTCAGAAGAAGACATCATCTGTCTTCACAGGATCAAAAACCTCTATTGTTTCTTCATCTACAACTACTAACAGTGATGTTTCTACTTTGATTTTTCAGATGAAAGGCTACATGGAATAACAAGAGAAAACCAACCAGAGGATCCTTCATGAGATTGATGAAAGAAAGCAACAAAAGAGACCAGAAGAAAATCAATCTCCACTGATGCCTAGGGCATTGGATTTTGCTACTCCATCATCAACAATCTAGCATTCCAAAGGATCCACGCTCAACCCCAAGGATCCTCTATCCTTCAACAAGGATCACTAGCAATGACGCAACCTCAAGGATCCTCTATCCTTTCGCAAGGTCATTGGAGATAACTCAGAATCAATGATCCTTCCTCCGTTTGGGAGGATATATGGAGATGTTTCCAGCTCAAGGATCCTACTTTCAGAATCAAGGATCCTCGTCTTAGGTTCAAGGATCCATGGATTACCCTCCAAGGCCTTCAGCACCAATGTATCCAGGATCCAACATCTTTCAGGATCAAGGATCTTCAAGGAGTCAGCCATTCAGAAGTTCTGAAGTACATGAACCAGACATGTCTTACCCTAGATGTCTTACCCTAGATATACTTCTGGGATACCAGTTCCAAATCAATCGGGAGGTAACAATTTCAATACCTCTTTCGATACTAACTTTACTTACATGCAGGACGCATGTATCAACCAAGCTATGGCCAGGAGTTACAAAAACTCAAGGATATGATATCCAGTGTTCCCGGAGTGGTCAAACCCATTCCTGAGATCCCGGATGGAAGTCACAGAGTGCCTTGCTTTGCACCTCACATAAGCAATGCCAAGATACCAAAACGTTTTCAGACTCTGAGTATGAAGCTCTATGATGGTACCACTGATCAACCCTGTCCCTGAAAGGTTAAAGGAAGCCTGTCTGTGTAACGGCTTCAAATGCACACTTACTGGATCAGCACTCAAATGGCTGCTAAGTCTTCATCCTTACTCTATAACTTCATTTTCACATTTCATTAACTTGTTCAATAATCAATTTTCTTGTAGTAGATCTTTTGAAAGGTTAACTAGTGACATGTATAGGATCACCCAAGATCGTGATGAATCACTTAGAGATTACTTCACTAGATTTAGTAAAGAACGCTTAGTAATCCTTAGTTTAGATATTTCCACTATTGTGGAAGCCTTTAAAATGGGATTACTAAAAGATTCTCCATTCTATGATGATCTTGTTATGACACCTTGCAGGAATTTAGACAAAGTAAGGAACAGGGCCCTAAGGTTCATCCGTTTAGAGGATGACAAGAGGATCCAGGAAAGGTAGTCAGGATCCTCAAAACAGGAGAATCAAGGATCCTTTCACAAGAAATAATTGATCCAAGCAATACTCCAAGCATGACAATCAGAATGTGCATGCAGTTAAACAAGAGGAAGACGATGAAGATTATCCTCATATTTCTGAATTTGTTTTTCTGCTGATAACACTGAACTAATCCTTGCTTTGCAGAATTTAGGTGACAAGCCTAGATGGTCGGGGAAAGATAAGTCGAAATGGTGTGCTTATCATAAGGATTTCGGTCACCTCACTGATGAATGTATAGCACTAAGGAAAGAAATAGGCTATCTTTTGAGCAAAGGTTACCGGAAGAAGCTGCTCGAAAGGAAGAAGTCAAGGATCCAGGATCCTGAATAAGTTCCTGAAAGAGCTCCTCTACTGCCAGCAGATGCTCAGATCATTAACTTCATCTCTGGAAGCTCTGATATTTGTGGAACCTCATTTGCTACAGCTAAAAGGCATGCCGAGGAGACAAAGATAGAGAATGGAGAAAGACCTCTTCAAACAACCACTATAACCCAGCAGAAAATGATATCCTTTGATGAGGATGACCGCGTTGACATACAGGATCTTCATCACGAGGGTTTAGTCATTATGTTTTTTTATTTCTAACCATTTTGTTCACAGGATCCTTATTGACGGAGGAAGCTCGGTGAACATAATCCAGTTGGATGTCCTCAAAAGAATGAATATTCCGGAATCCGAAATTTTCCGAAGATCGTTGGTGCTCGTAAGATTCAGTGGAGAAACAAAAAATACATTGGGGGACATCAAACTCCCGATCTACATAGAGGGAGTAAACTCTATTCAGAAATTATGTGTTATTGATTGCTTATCCTGTTGCAATGTTCTTCTTGGCGGGTCTTGGATACACGACATGGAGGCAGTCCCCTCGACATGCCATCAATGTGTAAAGCTACCAACTCCATAGGGAGTGGTGAAAATAGAAAGTGATCAACAGGAGGAAAAGAACTGTTACACGTCTTCTAAGAAGCCAACTTAGAAACTGAGGGAAGCATAGCAATTAAAGTATCCTCCAAGGGATGTCATGGAGGCAAGGGAACAAGATGTCAAGGATATACTACTAGACCCTAAGGATCCTGAATCCAACGTTTATATAGGATCTGGGATCCTGGATAACATAGAGCAGGATCTGGTATCCTTCTTAAAGGGAAGAAGGTCTACCTTCGCTTGGAAGCATGAAGCTGCACTCAAAACCCTAAAGGATTACTTATCCTCTGCACCAGCCCTGATGAAATCAGAAGATGGAGAACCATTATCCATATATTTAGTTGTTTCAGGTAAAGCGGTAAGTACGATCCTGGTTAAGGATCATGAAGGTTAACAACATCTGTTATACTATGTAAGTAAAAGTCTACTTGACGCTGAGGCTAGGTATTCTTATTTAGAGAAATTAATTCTTGCTTTAATCATGGCTTCTACTAAACTTAGACATTATTTTGAAACTCACACAATAATTGTTAAGACTAACTTCCTATTAAGAATGTCCTCAGGAAGCCTGAGATGTCTGGTAGGTTGGCAAAGTGGGCAGTTAAACTTAGTGCATATGACATCAAATATGAACCAAGGACTGCCATCAAGTCCCAGGCTTTGGGTGACTTTGTGGCTGACTTCAGTAGTGACCTACAAAGGGAAGCTGAGTTGGAAGTGCAACAACTTGAGGAAACCAAGGATCCTTGGATACTCTTCACAGATGGATCTTCAAATGTCAAGGGAACTAGACTTGGCTTACCACTAAAATGGCCACAGGGGGACATTATACCCCAGTCTAGAGCATGTGAATTTCAAACGACTAATAAGGAGGCAGAATATGAGGCCTTGATAGCAGGTTTGCAATTAGATAAACATATGAGAATCAGGTACCTTCAACTATTTGTAGATTCTTTATTAATTACTAACCATTATAATGGATCCTATACTGTCAAAGGAGAAAAGCTAATCAAATACTTAGAGATAGTCAGGAAACTAGCAGATTCTTTTGGGCTTGTCCCTAGTCTATTTGGGCTTGTCCTCGGTTTATTTGGGCTTGTCCCCAGTTTATTGTTTTTTTCAGTTTGACACGGGTACCTAAAGAAGAGAATGCAGAAGCAGACGATTTAGCTAACCTTGGATCATCCCTAAAGATGCTAGAGGATGTCAAGATACCTATCATCCATGTTTTGTCTCCTGCAATTGACGAAAATAAAGCAATGGAGATAGCGGAGGACGCTGCAATTGTACCTAGTAATGATGTGCAGTAAATTCAGGATCCTGGATCCTTCCAATTTCATATCCTGAAAGGGGAAATTCCCACAGGGGAAAAACCTAAAGCCTTCAAGATAAAGGTATCCCAATTCACTATAATTAATAACATGCTATATAAGAGATCTCTTGCAGGACCCTATCTACGATGCATTGAGGATCCTGAGATCCAAGAAGTCTTGAAGGACTTTCACGAAGGAGACTGTGAAAATCACACTGGGGGCAGAGCACTATTTTCTAGGATACTCAGAACGGGATATTATTGGCCTAGAATGAAGAAGGATGTTGTGGAATATGCAAGGAAATCTTATGCTTGTCAGAGGCATAGTAATATTCTTCATCAACCAGCAGAACCTCTGCATCCTATATCCTCTTCTTGGCCATTCATGAGATGGGGAATGGATATAGTAGGCAAGCTCCCCAAGGCACCAGCAGGAAAAGTGTTCATGTTGGCTATGACAGACTACTTCTCCAAATGGATAGAAGCTGAAGTCTTTTCCCAAGTCAGAGAAAAGGAAGTCATATCCTTTATTAAAAGAAATATCATAACTAGATTTGGAATTCCTTCTGAAATTGTTTGTCATAACGGATCCCAATTTATTGGGGGTAGAAACTACTAACTCTTGTGACAGATGGCCAATTATAAACAAAGAATGGCTGGAGCATATAACAAGAATGTCAGAATCAGAAGATTACAAGTTGGTGATCTTGTGTTAAGGAAAGCATTCTAGAACACTACGAATCCGGCTGATGGCAAAGTAGCACCAAAATGGGAAGGTCCCTACTTGATAGAAGCTGAAGCTGGAAAAGGGGCATATCGCTTACTGACTTGGATGGTGATCTTCTCCCAAGAGCTTGGAATGTTGTTCACCTGAATAAATACTTCATGTAAGAAGGATCGATGATCCTTAAAGACTCCAGTATTCTGATTCAGGATCAAGGATCCTCAAAGGGTATATGATCCTTACTTTGGTAACATCTCACTTTTACTCACTTACACTTTATACTTATTATTCATTATAAGGAATGGGTGTTAAATTCTTAACATCCAATTTTATCTAGTTTTAAGCTTTTGCAGAATTTACTTAAAGGATCTAGAGGTTGGCCACCTCTCCAAGACTTTGGGCATATCCCAGCTTAAGGTATCCAATACCTTCTAAGGTTTAAAGTGTTGGTGCATATGTCTGTTGCCTACGTCATTATGTATTGAGTCTGAGTGAATAGGGCTTAAACTGTTAGAAACAAGGCGTATTTAAGATTAGTTTGAGACAAGTTCGCCCATGATTATAGGTGATAAGCCAAGTTAGGCCAAACTTGACTAGGTCAAGTTCGGGCGAACTTACCCCATGGCTTGTCCCTCACTAGCGAACTTGCATCTCTATATATAGGTGCCTTGGGATTTCATTTGTAACAGAGTTAGAGATTTTGGCACAGAGACGGTGAAGCTCTGTCGGATCCGGTTCTCGAATGTATTGAACTTTAGATCAATGAAAACAACATTTAAATGAGTAATTCTTGTTATTTGGTTAACTTGTCGTTAGTTTCCACCTAATCGGACAATAGATATCAAATTTAGGTTCCCGTGCTAATCGTGGACGTTCCTACAAGTGGTATCAGAGCCTGGATACCTAAATTTGCTGAAATCAAGACAAGAATTTCTCTACTTCATCTCCATTCTATCATTTTTCTTAACATTTTCACATATTTGATGATTTCACGGTCAAAAATAGGTGATTTTTGAATATGTCATGTAAAACACACTAATAACAAACCCATGAGAGTTTGGACATCAAATTCAAACGTTTTGATATCAAAAAGTTGCAAAAACCATGTTTTGGAAACAAGTTTCAGCCGAACTCAACATCAAGTTCGACCGAACTTGAGTAAAACTTCAATGTTTTTAATCAAGTTCGACCGAACTTGATAGATTTTTCAAGAATCTGTAATAACTTCACACGAACTTGAAAGAAAATTCAACATTTTTTATCAAGTTCGACCGAACTTGATCAAATCTCATTGAATTTCAGTCACAAGTTCGCCCGAACTTGATAAATTCGTTGAAATATCACATAAGTTTGACCGAACTTACTTGTTTCTTGAAATCCCTTTCACAAGTCCGCTCGAAGTAAAACTCTTCTCAAAACTACATCAAGTTCGACCGAACTTGAGGGTGTTTGATAAAATTTTGGACTTTATCATATAAGTTCGACCGAACTTGTGAAAATTTGAAATCAAAATCTGTTTTCACACAAGTTCGACCGAACTTGTCTGTTTCTAATCAAATTTCGAGTGTTTTTTATTGTATTCTCAGATAATTTTTCGGATTGTCAAAATGAAAGATTTCCACAACGTATTCGTATCTCAAATGGCTTCTTCATCAAACGCCAATGTTCTTGCGGCGAATCAGATGAATATCGACAACGAAATAGGTACTACATCGAAACCGCCAAAGCTAATGAGCATGGATGAATTTGAAGGATGGAAAGAAAAGTTTGTGAATTGGATACAAGCGAATCAATTCAACAGCTGGGTTGCAGTTGAGGATGGTTACAAATGGCCAAAGGATGAGCGTGATCAAGATCTTCCGCTAAACAAGTTTTCAAATGCCGACAAAGATAACTATGTTGCGGAGAAGAAAATGATCAGTTTGATACAACAATCAGTAAAGGAAGATATCTTGATATTATTGCCTGAATATGACACTTCACAAGAATTATGGAATTCTCTTTGTGAAAAATACAAAGGAAGTGATGAAATGATAAGAGCAAAAAGGCTTTAATCAAGAAAGAATTGGAAATCTTCACGATGATTAAAGGTGAAACAATGAAGTAGATGATCGACAGATACTGTCACCTCATGGTCCAAATGCGGAGGCATGATATCAAAAGATCTAATGAAGAGCAAATTGAAAAGCTGGCTGATGCACTTCCAGACGGAGAATGGACAACATATCTGACGATTCTAAAGAATAGTCCATCTTGGAGCCACTTCAAGTTGTCATCTTTCATTGACAAATTAGAAGGACATGAAATGGAATTGATGAAGATTGCTAAACCAAAGAATGCTAATGTTGTTCAAGATGTCGGTGTTTATTATAAAGGAGGTATTCCTGATACTCCGATACAAAGTCCGAAAATCCAAACAACATATAGTGCAAATGAAAATTCTTCTTCAAATCAAGGTTCTTCATATGCTGGTTACACAAGTGCTAGTTCAAGCTCATCTTTCCAAAATCAGACAAGCCAAGCTATTTCTGATTCAAATGTTTTTAGTGCAACATAGCAGTTGATTTGAAGAATGTGTTTCCTGAAAAGGTGGCCAAACAACACTGCTACTGTCCTCGAATCATATGAAAGTCTCGTTGCTGGAAAGATCGGTAATCCAGATATGACTGCTAAAGATTATGATCAGGTGGACGAAGAAGAGTTGGAACTGATGGATATCAAGTGGAGTCTGGCAGCTATCATCAGAAGAGTTTCTAAATATGTGGCGCTCACTGGAAGTGATATTGGTAACTCAAGCAACAAGCTTGGATTTGACTAGACTAAAGTCACATGCTTCAGGTGTCGACAAAAAGGACACTTCAAATGAGAATGCAATAATCAAGAAGCAAGTGGAAACCAAAATCCTTTCGGCAGTAACAATGAGTACTACAAGAAAGCTCTTCAATACAAGCCATATCCGAAAAGAACACAAGTTGAAGTAGAAGATAAATCTGCAAAGACAACCGAACAAGCTCTTGTTGTTACTCATGAAGAAGATGGTTTTGACTGGAACAGATACATCGGAAAGAAAACTGGTGTTGCTATGATGGTAGAGGTAGTGGATGAATCTCATACATCATATGTCGATGCTGCTTTGGAAAATGCCATTCTGGAAGGATATAGACAGAGAGCTGAGGAAGAAGAATTAGCTTACCTTGAGATGCAGAAACAAGAAGCTTTGAAATCAGAGGCTGAAAAGGTAAACGCTAAGGTAAGTATGTCTGAAAAGGAGGTTGTGAAAGTTGTGGAGGTTGAAAAACCTTGCACAAAGTGCGCAAGTCCTTGTGAACCATGTCTTGATAAAGTCAAAGTCATAAGAGAATTGACTGTACACAACGAAAACTTTCGTTATGATTACAGAACCATAAAAGAAGCTTATGACAAAATATCAGTCAAATATAAATATGTTGAACATGCTAATGGTGAACTTAACACTAATGTAAAAATGTTAAATGCTATAGTAATTGAGAAATAAAAGGCAATTAACATGTACATTAACACAATTGCTGAGACAAAGCGTGAGCTTCATAGATGAAAATTGAAACGGAACGGGTAAGACAACTTCTAAAGAGCTACACCACAAACGCATAATTCATTGATCACATTTTACCTACGATTAAACCGGAGGAAAATGGTGAGAAATCAAAGCGTAAAGAGTACGGATGTGTTCCTCCACCATTTCTTGCAAGTTATTCATGCAAGAAATATTATGAGATCGAAAAGGCAATTTAATATTTTTATTCGTTCAGATAAAAGAAATAAATTGCCTAAGAACATTGACGTAGGCTTTACGAATTCAAACACTGACAATGATGTGGTGGTTAAAGATGTGGTAAAGAATGTGTTAGGAAATGATTCTGATGACGGCAGCTCTGAAAGCGCCAAATCAAGTTCGATAAACTCGGAATCACAATCTGAAGATGACGATACATCATCAGAACATGATCTAAGTGATGATCCTAATGTTTTCATGTACAAGATTAAAGAATCTGATAGATTATACTTCGATGATAGTTTTCCGATTCGGAATGTGAAAGAGGATCAACTTGATAAATTTTACAAACTTGTAGAAGTTTCATCAGATGATCTTAAGAAAAACGAGAAAAGATTTTATTCGAACCCAAAAGGAATTCTAACAATTATCAAAAGTTTGGTGGTGATTTTCCTGAGAACAGGAGAGTAGGATTGGGTTTGGAAGAAAAAGAAGAAGAATCGAAGAAGAAGGAGAAACCAGCGTTCCAGGAATACAAAGGTAAGAATATAAAGTTTGTGTATGGAACAAGCACGGTTCAAGAAGAAAGCGTGATCTGTAAGCAATCGAATGATGAATTTAAGAAGGAGAAAGAACTTTGGGATAAGGCTAAAACCAAGTCCACAAGTGGAGTAAAATCCACTAGTGGAAACGTTTCTGATAACCGGACTTGCTTTAAATGCAATACTGTTGGACATATTGCTCGCAAGTGTCTTAATCTAAAGCCTGTGTTTCCTCGAAGAAAAACCGAATCAAAAGATGAAAAGCAAAAACAACCAGAGATTGTGAAATCTGTTAAAGAGTCAAATAGAAACAATGAATCTGAACAAGAAGTGAAACCTAAAATTGTGTCAAAGTTTGAAAACTCAACATTTGAAAAAGGTGAAACTTCAAGGTTTAATGAAATCAAAGATTCTAGATTCTATATCAAGAAAGCGAGAAGCAAGTTACAATCATGGGTTGCTAAGAAAAGGCTTTCATCATCAGAAAAACCAAAGCATGTTGCTGACAAAACTTAAAATGTCGAATTAACCGAGTCAGTAATCAAACCAACGAATAAAGAAAAGGTAAAAACGTTTTCAGAATCGACATTGAACGAAATGTTTGATGATGATTTTAAATATGATGAAGAGTTAGAATATGGTTATGATACTTATCAGTACAAACCCAAAAACAAAAAGGTTTGGGTTTCATTTTTCAAATAGTTGTTTCATGTGCAGGAGTCCCAAGATCCACTCTATCAAAGTTGATACAGGATAGCGGAGCTCCATGAGTATTTAACTTATCTAGAAAGTCATAATCTTTGACGTTTTTGAAATCACAAGTGGTTGAAAAAAAATTAAAATTTTTTAGAAAATCCACACCGTTAAACAGAACACTGATTGTTATATTGAAAAATCATTTAAAAATTGATTTCCTACAAGTGGTTTCTACAAATTGATGTTATCAAAGTTTAATGGTTTGTTCTCCTGACAGGTGATGATGCAGTAGATGAAAAAAGGATCGGACGACGAGTATTCGTGATCCTCATTGGTTTGTTATCTTTTTAGAATATTATTTCTTAAAACCTAAAATCCAAAAATATGTTTTTGATTTTAGGGGGAGTAAGAAAAATATGTTTTTGATTTGAAAATTTTTAGAAAAATAAAAAACATATGAAAATTTTGAAAATTCAAAAACATTTAAAAATTCAAAAAGTACAAAAACATTGAAAAAGACAAAAAGAATTTGGTTGTCAAAAAGGAAATGATAGTACATCAGTGGACTATCACAGTATGCTAAAGAATTGTAAAGTTTAAAAGTGATAAACAAGTATTACTGTGGATGTGTCGATAGGCTTTACATGTTCAGTAGATTCTTTCCGGGATATAAACTAAATTTTACAACTGCTTAATCTTGTGGATTAACATATCTTGGATATATGGACTTAGTACTCCGAAATTTCGATTGAACGATTGCCTGATTCTGAGATACAAGGTCTTTATAGATAGTTGATATCTGGGTATTATACAAGTTCTTCTGATTTTGCGGAAGCAATAGCCTAGAACTTCTATAATGCTTTTGCTAAAAACCCCAAATAGCATGCAAAACTTGAAAAGAATCAAAAGATCTAATCATTTGTAATGCTTAAAAGATTCATTAAGTGGAACACACCTTAAAGACGAGTCTTCATCTCTTTGTCGGTATGGTAGTACTAACCTGAGCTCTCAAGGCCTCGCATAATCCAAATACAGATATCAATTACGCTATACTCACCTGTAAGATGAAATCTAGGGAATCTGGATTCGGGAGTATATTCAAGAGCTGGGAACCATAGTTAAGTCAAGTTTCATAATTCTTACCTTACATATCTTGGAACAATTGAGAAACGTGATGAAGTTTAAGAGGACAAACATATCGACAATCTAGGTAAACGAGTTTAAAATTAAAGTCATCAAAAAGGTCAACGGTACTGGTGATATGTCTCAAAACAACTGATATGATCCTTAGATACGAATTCACAAAAATATGTCTGTAAATATGTTTGTACATAGTTTACTTTACTTGTTAAAAATTCTGTAAATACTTTACTTGCTTTTCAAAGATAAAATCAAAAAGATTTCCAGTGTGTTTAAGCATAAACTTTCTAAAATACAAAAAGATTTTGTTTCTACATTAGTTTCAACGAACCAATGTTGGAGAACGGATCTTTGAAGTCTGGTAAGAAAATATGGTAAATGTTTAAAAGTTCATTAATTTGAAACTTTAAAATCAGATTGTTCATAACGGTTGTTAAACCACTTTAAAATCAGATTGTTCATAATTGTTGTTAAACCAGGGTCATTAATTTGGACTTGGTTGACGAAGTTGGTTATTCAAGGTCATTAAATAGGACTTGATCAACTAAGTGGATTTCCACGAATGATAAAAATGTGAAAGTTGAAGGTCTTAAACGTAAAATGTATTCAAGGTCATTAAGTTGAACTTGAAACAATTAACGTTTTTGAAACGATTGAAGTGAAGATTAAAGTATGAAATGTTGATGGTACAAAATTTCAAAACAGTGAATCTAAAATGTTTATTTGAATGCCAGAATTTATTTAGACAGGTAGTAAAATTTGAGGGAGAGCTGGATAAAACACTGTCCACAGATTTCAGAAAACTCAAAGCTAGGGGGAGCATGTTGGTTTAAAACGTTTTATCAAGACAAAGCTCAAGAAAAAGAAAGAGGATATAAAGATCAAGATGTTAAAGTTTATACAAGAACTAAAGATCGGAAGACTCAGAAGATTTTTAAAGTCAAAGTGACTGCGGCAACATCCAAGGGGGAGTATGTTGGTGCATATGTTTGTTGCCTACGTTATTATGTATTGAGTCTGAGTGAATAGGGCTTAAACTGTTAGAAACAAGGTGTATTAAAGATTAGTTTGAGACAAGTTCGCCTATGATTATAGGTGATAAGCCAAGTTCGGGCGAACTTACCCCATGGCTTGTCCCTCACCAGCGAACTTGCATCTCTATATATAGGTGCCTTGGGATTTCATTTGTAACAGAGTTAGATATTTTGGCACGGAGACGGCGAAGCTCTGTCGGATCCGGTTCTCGAATGTATTGAACTTTAGATCAATGAAAACAACATTTAAATGAGTAACTCTTGTTATTTGGTTAACTTGTCATTAGTTTCCGCCTAATCGGACAATAGATAACAAATTTAGGTTCCCGTGCTAATCGTGGACGTTCCTACATAAAGGTTTACACCTTTTACACGAATTGGGTTTCGACACCCCGCCAATAGCGCACGTTATCCAAGTATAGTTCAAGGCAATGGGACCAGTACCCGCTTTAGGGGCTGACAATTTCATTGTTGTTGGCTATATGAAGGATCCTAAGTATAATGGTAGACGTACCATACATTTGTTCCTAAGGTTTCTAACATTTTCACGTTAGCTAAGGTTTTGGCATTTTCATGTCACTTCGATTGGTTAGTCGCCAGTGCGGGCCATACACCAGTATCCTAAGTTTTCTAACGTTTTCACGTTAGCCCTAGTTCTTTTGGGCTTGTCCCCAGTTTATTTGGGCTTGTCCCCAGTTGTTTGGGCTTGTCCCTAGTTTATTTGGGCTTGTTCCCAGTTCCCAGTTTATTTGGGCTTGTCCCCAGTTGTTTGGGCTTGTCCCCGGTTTATTTGGGCTTGTCCCCAGATGTTTGGGTTTGTCCCTAATTTATTTGGGCTTGTCCCCAGTTTATTTTGTTTGGCTTAGTCCCAAGTTGATTTCAACAGGCTTTGAAGCTTTGAAGACTCACACGTTGATTTAAAAAGGATCTTGGATCCTTGAAGTTTATCTAACAGTGACTTGTTTGTTTGTACAAAGTTAGTTCCTAAGGAAATAAAATCCTAACTTGGATTTTCTAGTATTCTTTATTCCCTTACTTGTTTATCTTATTGACTTCACCCTGAATCTTGCAATTAAGGGTATATGATTATTATATACAAGAATCAACTTATTTACTTGTATCTAATCAGATTTTATCTATGATTATTATATACAAGAATATGAAAATTTTTAACAACATAATTTTTTTTTTGCAAATTCTTATAAGGTAATTTGACATCAAAACACCTTACCAGCGAACTTGGCATATAATCACTTAAATCCTTGATTTTACTAGCCTATTCACATCTAATCTATACAGACTCGATATAAGACTAAGACATAGACATTCTGCACCAACAGACTCCCCCTTGGATATCGTCTTTGTCTTTTATCAGTCTCCAACACTCTGTCTTCAATAAAACTTTAACGTTAACGCCCAAAGACGTTTTTGTACGGCTTCTTTCATCTTTCAAGATTTGGATCTGGCGTCTGATCAGTATGTGGCACTTTAGTCATAAATTGGAACCTTCTGAGCCTTGCCGCCCTACCTCTTTCATTAATCTCTTCGAGACACTTCTCTTCTTTAAAAAACTCTACTCGTTCAAGTTCCCTCCACCTCGATTCCCACATCCTTCCAGAGTTAACTTCACGTGCATAGCATACATTGACAACCCTCTGATATTGCATCGCTTGCTCCTTTTCACGTTCTTCGAAAACAATCTTGCTGAAGAATAAACACTTGATATCTTCCTTCGAGCAATTCACTAGCCACATCGGGTCTAGTATCCTTATCGTTCTCCATAGCCCTCTCAATCCTTGAACCCCAAACATTTCAACCCTTTCTTTCGTAATATCCAGATGATCTTCAAATCGTAACACGATCACAGCTTCACAAGTAGTCGGATCAACCTGCCACCATTTGAATAAAGGATAGAAATTTTGTTCGATCGGCATCAAAGGCATATTTCTCATCGCTCGAGGACGTTTCATGATCAACGTGATGTCTTTCTCCCCAGTCTTCTTATTGGTTTTGATGCGACGCTTTGGGATAAACGGCTTCCAATATCTAAAACCTTTCATAGCTTCAAACTTGATCATTTTCCATAGTAACTGATATGGTACGTGACATTCCTTGTTTGAACTAGCTCCTCAACATCCCAGTATGGAAGTGTCTTGAAATCTGCCAGATATCTGAAGTATCGAACTCCAAATTCCCTTTTGATGGCGTAAACATTCAACTCTTTGAACCACCCCCAACTCAGTATATCACCCAATGACACATCTTTGTCTCTGGTGAAGAATGCTAGTGGACGTCAAAATTTACGTTCTCGCGGCATTTCTTTGAACCAGGACTTTTTTACTTGTACGATTTCTTCCTTTGTCATTGGTTTAGGAACTTTTCCATCACGTATCGACTCTTCTATCTTTCTTTCAACATATCATCATTCAGCTGTTTGTACATCTCCTCGAAAGTTGGAAAACTATCTGTATTAGGACCGACATACTTCTCAGCTTCATCTTTTTCGTCGTCAGAGGACCAATCTTCCACTATAACTTTGTTGTATTCATCTGCCTCATATCTAGGTTGATAATGATACTCTTAGGCTCAAACGTATTTACATTAAGTATTTGCTCTTCGAAATCAAAGTCGAATGATTCTGCATCAACATCGATCAATTTTGCTAAATCTTCTTTAGAATAGTTGTGCACGAATTCACCTTCTTCGACATTATGTTCAAGCATAAGTATCAGAGGCTTTATCGGTACCGCAGCAACAGGCTGTGCAGAAGTAATAGCATCAGACATATGAACATCATCGGTCGACCCTGCTTGCCCTGACTCCCCCTGATTTTGATCATCCATAACATTCGCTTCCTCTTTTAGTAAATCAGTGAAATCAATACTATCATTTATTGTTGCATCAACCACCTTCAACCCTGTACCACTTGGATCATCATCATTTCCTCCATCATGATTGGAATCATCTTTTGGATCATCCGTTGGTGGTTCATCGTCTTTTTCCTCATCTTCAGGTTCATCATCGTCCTTATCTTCAGTAACCGTTAAATATCAGAAGGCTTGACAGATTTGTCAACCTTAGAAATCTCGGACTCAGAAGCTTTCTCAACATTTTCAGCAATAGGCTTTTCAGTAGATTTTTGTGTATCACCAATAACACCTTTTCCTTTGCCACTCTCTGCAAGCTCTTTCTCAGCTCTTTCTCTTGCTTCTTGCCTATCCAACCGATCATATTCAGCAATAACGTCAATGCCAAGACTATTAGACAACACTTTTTGCATTCTTGTAAACCTTCTATCATTTAATGCTTGTATCATTTTCAGCTCAGCAATTTCTTTCAGTAGCCTTTCGTTGGCATCTTGTAAGCTTTCAATTAGTGCCTTGAAGAATGCACGATCGCTTTCCAAAATCTTGATCTTATCCTCCATCATTTCTTTCTCAACAGAGCTTTGAGTAACTTTCTTGATTAGCTCGGCCTTCTCTACTTCATTCTGTTGTCTTTCTCTTCTAAGATCTTGACACGCTTTTCGAGAATATCAACGTCTGTTTCAGGAAAGAAATCATCTAAGTCTTGAAGATCCATCGGCACATTTGGAATATCACCAAATACCTTAGTCTTAGGAGTTTTTGGTGTCAATTTAGGAGTAACCTTCGGTGTAGACTTTTTAGGTGTTGAACTTTCAAAATGAGAAGTCGTTGGAGGTTCTAGAGATTGAATGACTGGAATCTTTAATAATACATTCTCAGGAGGTTCTTGTGTAACTCCTGGACGTTCTGCTTCAGCTGTGATAATAACAGGAGGTTCTTGTGTAGGAGGTTCTTGTGTGACTCCTTTCTCTTGTGCACCAGAAGGTTCTTGTGTGACTTCTATGCTCTTTGACTTTCCAACATACCTACGACTTTTAGTTTTCTGACTCTTTTTGCCTTTAGTTTTTGGAGACCCTGTAGTCTTCTTAGATATTTGAGTTGCTGAAGACTTTGTTCGTTTTGCTTTCTTCTTTGGTCTTTCTTCATCAGACTCTTTTTCTATTTCAGGCTCGTAATCGGCATCGCCTTTAGTTAATCTTTCTTTTTAAGCTTCGGCATCAACAATCTTTTGCCTTTTCTCAAGTGAATCATCTGATTCTTCATCTTTGTCAGAAGTAGCCGATATAACATCATCGTGTTGAGTACCTGTCTCGGTCTCTTGGCTTTCTATGTTAGCAGCAGCACTAGAACCAGCTTCACCTTGAACATTTTCTGGCTCGTTTTCATCTATAAGCATAGTGTCTTCTTTCTTAGATACACGTTTCTTTTTCTTTTCGACTTCAGCTTTTAAAATCCATTCACTTCGAGCTTTAGGCTTGAACATCGCAAACCATTCCTTTTCAGCATTTAACTCTTTTTCGTCACCACTACCATCATTCCTCCACTTGTTTCCAGCATGTGCAACATAATTCTCATTTTTCATTGCCCCAAACAGTGGCTTTGCAACAGGTGCTGAATCCTACTTCTGAAATTTGATCAATTTCTTCACGGTAGTTTCATCAAGATGACTAAAGTATAAGATGTCATTTGGATCACATGCAATGTCTGTAAACTTCTCATCAATGAGCATTTGCACAAATCTTGGATACAAACACAGTCTAACATCTTTCATATTCTTTGACATGTGAGTAAAACGAGCTTTGAATAGTTTTATGGCTTCTTCAAGATCAATGTTGTAGCCATGCAAGCCATATAGTCTTGGACATCATCGAGACCTGCTTTCCGATGGCGGAAAGTATGTATAATTGCGTGCATGAGAAGCTTGTAGGGGTTTGGAACTTCCCCTTTCTTCAATGTAGGTTTGTTCACGCTCCCTTTGTAGCCCATTCGATAAAAACATCCACGTACCATCTTTTCATCAAGAAAAATCGGATCATCTTTATCATCGTTGAACTGTAAGATCCTTCGGATATCTTCTTCAGTGACCGTAATACTTTTATCTTCATTTCCAACTTGAACGACTGAACTAATAGTCTTCTTGTCTTCACTTAACAAAGCATTCATCCAGAAATGATAAATGTGCGATCGATAGGACACAGTTCTTTCAGGGATAGCACGATGTATTGGACTATCCTTCAAAAACTTCAAAATACTATCATATTCCTTTAACGATGGACACAGCGTCTTGTCGAGAGTAATACAGGTATTGTGGAACTTGGAATAATCCATCGTGATTACCCGTGCTGGAACCGGAACCTGAAAATCGACGTAAAACATTTAGCACGCATTTCAAGAAAAATTTCAACTTTTTTTTCATCATATTACATCAAGTTCAGGCGAACTTGATGTCACATAAACATATTACTGCAAGTTCGCCCGAACATGTCACAAAACATGTTCAACAATTCAGTACAAGTTCGGGCGAACTTGTAATTATACATTTCAATTTTATTGCCTAAGTTCGAGCGAACTTTTCAAATAATTCACAATTTCAGTTTTTTAACCTAAGTTCGGTCGAACTTAAGGTTTTGAAAATAGTTTTTATTGTTTAGAAGGCAAGTCCGGCCGGACTTGATGAACAAGTTCGGGCGAACTTGTCATCTTCTCCACCAAACCTGCACAACCTATCTTGTTCAATCTGAATAAATCCAACTCAAATTCATGGTCGTTTTATGTTGTTTATTACAAATTCAAGTCCAATTTGTTCAATTACACCCTAGATCTACTTATTTAACAACTTCATATTTCAATCTTATTTATTCATCATCAAAAACACGGTTTAAAGTTCCAATTAGTACCTCTGCCATTGCAAGTGATGTGCAAATCACCACAAACAATCAAAATTTTGGCAGCACAACGACTGATTCTTTGCAATTTTAACAAATCTCACAAAATCGCTAAGTTCGCTCAGAGGATTTGGATAACAGATAATGAAGTTCGGCCGAACTTGCAATCGCATAGCAAGTTCGGGCGAACTTGTAAGCCCCAAGCATTGAAAGCCCATTGCAAGTTCGGGCGAACTTACACAATCTCAATAACTTCCCAAACAAGTTCGGTCGAACTTGTTTCAATCTTAATTTCTGAACTTATAAGCAAGTTCGGCCGAACTTGCCTAAATCAAGTTTAAAATTTTCCAAGATTTTGCAATTAAGTCCCTGAACTTTTCACCTTTTATCAGTTCTGAAAATCCACTCAGTTGACCAAGTCCAAGCTAATGACCTTGGTTAACTGATTTGTCTGCCGAATCCAAGTTAATGACCCCGGTTCGACCCGTTATGAACAAACTATTGAATTTTTTTAAAATCAAGTTTCAAATTAATGAACTTGGCATCGTTTTGGCTTATCAGTTTTTACAGATTAGCTCCCAGCCCGTTCTCAATTAGATTCCCACCAGTTTTTAGCACCTTACCAGACTTCGAAGATCCGTTCTCCAACATTGGTTTGCTGAAAACAATGTAGAAACAAAATCTTTTTGTATTTTTGTAAGTTTATGCTAAAACACACTGAAATCTTTTTGGTTTTAATCTGTAAAGCAGATAATGTACAGAACAAAGTAAACTATGTACAAACATATTTACAGACATATTTTTGTGAATTCATGTCTAAGGATCATATTAGTTGTTTGAGAAATATCACCAGTACCGTTGACCTTTAGATGACTAAAAGTTATAAACTCGTTTACCTAGATTGTCGATATGTTTGTCCAATTAAACTTCGTCACGTTTCTCGATTGTTCCAAGATATGTTAGGTATGAATTATGAAACTTGACTTAACTATGGTTCCCCCTCTTGAATATACTCCCGTATCAAGATTCCCTAGATTTCATCTTACAGGTGAGCATAGCGTAATTGATATCTGTATCTGGGTTAATGCGAAGCCTTGAGAGCTCAGGTTAATACCACCGTATCGACAAAGAGATGAAGGCTCGACTTTAGGTGTGTTCCATTTAAGGAATCTTTTCAGCACTGCAAATGATTAGATCTTTGATTCTTTTCAAGTTTGCATGCAGTTTAGGGGTTTATAGCGAAAGCATTATAGAAGTTCTAGGCTATTGCTTCCGCAAATCAGAAGAACTTGTATAATACCCCAGATATCAACTATCTATAAAGACCTCGTATCTCAGAATCAAGCAATCCTTCAATCGAAATTTCGGAGTACTAAGTCCATATATAAAAGATGTGTTAATCCACAAGTTTAAGCAGGTGTGAAATTTAGTTTATATCCCGGAAACAATCTACTGAACGTGTTAAGTCTAGCGACCCATCCACAGTAAGACTTGTTTATTACTTTTTAAACTTTCCATTTCTTTAGCATACCGTGATAGTCCACTGATGTACTATCATTTCCTTTTGTGACACCAAATTCTTTTTGTCTTTTTCAATGTTTTTGTACTTTTTGAATTTTTCATATGTTTTTGTATTTTCTCAAATATTTCTCCCCCTAAAATCAAAAACATATTTTTGTATTTTAGTTTTTTTTTAAGAAATACTAATCTAAAAGATAGACAAACCAATGTGGATCACGTGAACTCGTCGTCCGATCCGTATTCAACCTCTGCTTCAGCACCTGTAAGCAAATTTTTAATACCGTTAAGCCTCATTAGATATTTAAATCTTGTTAAAGGAAATGCTTTGGTATAAAAATCAGCCTTTTGTTCATCGGTGTGGATTTTTTCTATTCGCACCAATCGTAGCAGTCACGAATGAAGTGATAACGAATTTCAATGTGTTTAGTACGAGAGTGATGAACATAATTTTTGGTTATGTCGATAGCTGCCTTGTTATCTACGTATAAAGGCATATCAAGAAATTGCAATCCAAAGTCCCTCATCTGTTGTTGAATCCAAAGGATTTGTGAACAACAGCTGGAAGCAGAAATGTATTCTGCTTCACAATATGATAGAGAGACCGTGGTTTGTTTCTTGCATTGCCACGTTACCAAACGAGTTCCGAAGAACTGGCAACCAGCCGTTGTAGATTTAGAGTTCAGCTTGTCCACCCCGAAGTCTGAGTCAGCGTATCCCGTTAGATCAAAATTGTCGTTCTTTGGATACCACAAGCCTATGCTTGGACATCCCTTCAGGTAACGGAATATTCTTTTGACTATCTGCGTGTGTGATACTCGAGGACTACACTGATATCTCACGCAGAGGCAGGTAGGATACATAATATCTGGGCGAGATGTCGTCAGATACATGAGAGATCCTATCATCGACCGATAGAGCCTGTCATCAACTTTGGTTCCTATCTCGTCAATGCAAATCCCATGGTTCAGTGCCAGCGAAGTCGAAAGCGGCTTCGAGCTATCCATTTCAAACTTCTTTAGAATATCGTGAACATACTTTGTTTGATGAATGAATATGTCGTCTGGTAACTGATCGACCTGTAATCCGCGGAAGAATTTCATTTCACCCATAGAGGACATCTCGAATTTTTTCTTCATGATCTTTTCGAACTCTTTGCAAAGACTATCATCCGTTGAACCAAAGATGATATCATCCACATAGATTTGTACAATGATCAGATGACTTCCGACTTCTCTGGTAAACAAACTACTATCCACCGTGCCTCTAGTAAAGCCGTTTCCAACGAGATGTTGAGATAACGTCTCGTACCAAGCTCTCGGGGCTTGGTGTAATCCGTATAAGGCCTTGTTTAGGAGATAAGCTTTGTTCTTGATCAGCGGATCGACATACACTTGTTCGCGTAGCTTACTGTAGGGAAATGCGGATTTCAAATCTAACTGGTACACCTTAAAACCTTTCCAAGCTGTGAACGCAAGGAAAATGCGGATTGACTCTAATCGTGCAAACGGTGCATAAACTTCTGTGTAGTCAATACCCTCTTGCTGGTAGAATCCTTTGACAACCAACTGAGCTTTGTTTCTGACAATTACCCCCCGATCATCCCTTTTGTACTTGAAGACCCACTTCGTATCTATAGCTTTTTGCTTCGGTGGTAAGTCTACAAGCCTCCAAACACCCAATTTCTCGAACTGTAACAGTTCCTCTTGCATTGCTATCACCCAGTTCTCGTCACCCAGAGCTTCATTTACCGTTTTTGGCTCTTTTTGAGAAATATTAGTAGCAGTAGTCTTGAGTAGGAGCAACTCGGGTGTAGAAACAACTAAGTGCTTTGTTAATTTGGCTTCTTGTACGCATACCAGTTTGTAATTCACCATTGATATTCGTTGAAGGATGGTAAGAATATGATCTTGGCATTTCTTCACTTGGAACATCAACTGAGCTCTGCTGATTAGAGATATTTAGATCAACGATCAATTCAACATTAGGAGCACTAGATGAAGCTTCGTTCTGATTGCTCAGACCTTCAATTGGTATCAGAGCTACAGTTATCACCTACGCTCATGAATTTGGACATTTATGGAAATTAGGAGGGGTTTTAGACGTAAATCATCAAATAAACATACAATCCACGGATAAAAGTAAAATTGAACGGATAGGATTGTTAGAAAACCATTTTCGACTAGATCTATGCTAGAAGCATCTCGAAATTCGAGGAAATAAGTATTTTGGATCGAAAAATGTAAAAATAGGCTGCTTCAAGTTCGCCCGAACTTGGTGTTGGCCAATCAAGTTCGCCCGAACTTGTATCTTGGAGATCAAGTTCGCCCGAACTTGTATCATATTGATCAAGTTCGCCCGAACTTGTATCATAGTGGACAAGTTCGCCCGAACTTGTCCAGGGTGCCTAAAAAAATTAAAAAAATAAAATAAAAGAAAATTTTGGGACACCGTATTGATGGGATGATCGTATTGATGGGATGAGTGTCCAGAAAAAATTTGGCGATAGAAATTTTTTCGAGTTTTCGAAGACCGGACCGGGATGTTCGGGGACACTGTCTAGAGCTTCAGAGTACAGATTGGTGATACGGTCACAAATTTTGAAGATAACGGGAGAGTCATTGATACCGGTACAGAATGTTGATCATTTGCGTATCGTGACTAGTAATGGGCCTAAACGTTAAATCCGCATTTGTTGATTAGTGAAAATTCTAGATTTGAGGGGGAATTTCAGTGAAAATTTCAGTATGGTCAGAATTTGCAAAATTGAGGGGGAATAAAAATTTTACGTTATATGAAGATTTCGTCATTTTTTAAATTCGTGACTGCTGCAACAGTATCCGGGTGGTTACCGATTGCAGATTATCGGGAAATGTAGAGGATCGAGATTCATCGGGTGATCACAGGAAGTTCAGATTTTTCAGATCATGACACAGAGTGATGCCTAAGGGTTAGAGTCCTGATCTCCGACGAAGGAACAGTTAGCTGGATTAGCAGTCGTTAGTACTAGTAAGGAACTGAGGACGTTCAAAACGTTCGGTGATGATCTTAGGAATTAATGACTAGCTTCGCAGACGGATGGTTCAAAATTACCAAGGAAGATCTGAAGTTATTCAAGATATAACTGATGATAGCCTTTGGTGGCCATTATTTTAGTCTTCAAGCAGACAAATCATTCTTCTCTTTGGACTAACCGCCGTTGGATGATGATGTTTGGTGATTAAGTGGCGCTGGTCTACTATCTAGCATTTTGACTGAAGAGAAAGAATGTGATTTTGGTCACGAACGTATGTTAAATAATATTTCAAAATGTTAAATAATATTTACAAGATATAATATTTTAGTTCTTTTTATAATGTTGAAAAAGGTATAAAATTTAAATAATATAATATTTTAATAAAAAAGGTAATATTTATAAGGTAAAATGTAAAAGCAATGAAATATTTAAACAGTCGAAAACGTTAAGATATCTACACCCAAAAAATAAAACAACACCCTTTAACAATAAATAACTTAACTTACCCTCACTAAAACACCTCACTTTCAACTCAAAAAAACACCAAAAACATCTACGGGTCGTCTAGCACTAGACACCCGTCTAGATACCTCGAATGCTGTTCCTGACATTTCTCTGTGGCTCCTTGAGTTCAGTGCCTAGACGTCCCGTCTAGCTTACACGACCCGTCTAAGGCACCAAAGATATCCAAATAAACAGCAGGGGTGTATAGATAGATTGAGCCTTCATGTTTAGCATTTAAAATGGCAGTTGGTTCCTCATGATCTACAATTAAATGACAACTACTTGAGGTACACACTCATATCTAGCATTTAATTATAGGATTTCAAATATTTCTAGTTTTATATTAGGTATAAGTTTAGTAAACTATTCGTACCAAATTTGGATACATAATAAATACGATACTTATGCACATAAATATAGGTATATAAACAGGGTGGGATATTGTATAAAGGACATTAGCATTGAAGCGTACGAGTGTTCCATGATGTCACATGTGTATTCTACTACGATGTTATACGCATCTGTTATATATATGAAGTTAGATTCATATATATAAGTTGGATTCATCGTTGTAAGTTTGAGTTTTCTAGGTTTCGCCCTAACTATGAGTTTTCTCTAAATACTTCTAATATATATATATATGGGATGGATCATGAGAAAACTAGTTTAAATGAGAAAACTAAAAAACTAACTAAAAAAGCCAAAAAAGCATATCAAATTTTTTTTGATTTTGTTTTATAAAAAATCGCTACATATAATATATAAAAAAACTTTTTTTAAAAAAAATAAAAAAAAAACATATAATGCACATGTGCAACATATACATATAATGCACATGTATAGTACAAGTTTTTTTTTTTTTTGAAAAAAAGTTTTTTATACATAAAAAGCAGCGATTTTTTATAAAAAAATTGTATATTTTATATGTTTTTTTGGCTTTTTTATTTAGTTTTCTAGTTTTCTCACATTTAATTAGATTTCTCATGATCCTCTCCCTATAATATATATATATATATAGGGGATGGATCATGAGAAAACCAAAAAACTAACTAAAAAATCCAAAAAAACATATCAATTTTTTTTTTGATTTTTTTATTAAAATTCGCTATATATATTATATAAAAAAAACTTTTTTAAAAAATAAAATAAAAAAAGCATATAATGCACATGTGCAACATAAACATATAATGCACATGTGTAGTACACATATAGTGTACATGTGCAGTACAAGTTTTTTTTTGAAAAAAAAGTTTTTTTTATACATAAAATCCAGCGATTTTTTATAAAAAAATTTTAAAAAATAAAAAAAATGTATATTTTTTATGCTTTTTTTGGCTTTTTAAGTTAAATTTCTAGTTTTCTCATTTATATCTAGTTTTCTCATGATCCTCTCCTATATATATATATATATATATATATATATAGGGATATATATATATATATATATATAGGGAGAGGATCATGAGAAAATTAGATATAAATGAGAAAACTAGAAAACTAACTTAAAAAGCAAAAAAAACATACAATTTTTTTAAAATTATTTTATAAAAAATCGTTGCATATTATGTATAAAAAAACTTTTAAAAAAAAAAAAAAAAACTTGTATTGCACATGTGTACTATATGTGTACTACACATGTGCATTATATGTATATGTTCATATGTGCATTATATGTTTTCTTATTTTTTTTAAGTTTTTTATATAATACATATAGCGAATTTTTATAAAAAAAAAATTGATATGTTTTTTTGGCTTTTTTAGTTAGTTTTTTTGTTTTCTCATTTAAACTAGTTTTCTCATGATCCATCCCCTATATTTTATTGTTGAGTAAATATAGCGACTTTTTCAAAAAACAAATATTAAAAAAAACAAAAAAAAAAATTGGTATTTTTTTTTGATTTTTTAGGTATTATTGTTTGTGTTCACACTATTTCTCGCGGTTCTCGCAATAAAGGGTGGTTCCTAATGGATCCTTGTCCTCTCTCTCTCTCTCTCTCTCTCTCTCTCTCTATATATATATATATAAGAGAGAGAGAGAGAGGACAAGGATCCATTAGGAACCACCGGTTCTCGCAATAAAGGGTGGTTCCTAATGGATCCTTGTCCTTCTCTCTCTCTCTCTCTCTCTCTCTCTATATATATATATAGAGAGAGAGAGAGAGAGGACAAGGATCCATTAGGAACCACCCTTTATTGCGAGAACCGCGAGAAACAGTGTGAACACAAACAATAATACCTAAAAAATCAAAAAAAAAATACCAATTTTTTTTTTGTTTTTTTTAATATTTGTTTTTTGAAAAAGTCGCTATATTTACTCAACAATAAAAAAAAAATTTTAAAAAATTGAGTACCGACTATTCATGCACATGTGCATTTTCGTCATTTCTATGACAAATTCCGTAATACATTACAAACATTAGATAATTGTACTTTCATTTATGCTACCATATGTAACACTCTACTTTTACGTTACCAATATTAGCAATGCACATGTGTATCTATATATATCAACATGAGATAAGGTGTTTTGGTACACTAATTTGAATATATTTTCTCTTTCATCTATCAATACACTACCATGCACATGTGCATTTTCATCATTTCTTTGACAAATTCCGTAATACATTACATTAGATAATTGTACTTTCATTTACACTACTATGTGTAATACACTACTTTTTACGTTACCAATATAAGAAATGCACATGTGCATCTATATATATCAACATGAAATAAGGTGTTTTGGTACACTACTTTGAATACACTTTTCTCTCATCTATCATACCATCCATAATACACTTCCATTACCTCCGACCATCCATAATACAATACCATTACTTCCTACCATTTATAATACAATACCAATACCAATATTTTCACTTTATTACATGTACATCAACACCGTTTATATCATCCAATCAACATATACATCATAAAGTGACAACTATAATGAACCCATCAACCATTAGATAACTAACCAAAAAACATATATATGAGCCTACTTCATCATTCAAAATCACAAACTTTTGGTACCAAAACACAATACATAATTGTTATACATAATGTTGCACATGTGCATTTAATGTAAAATTGACTGTATTATGGACGGTATTGTAAATTAAAGTGCAATTGTCTACTAGTGATAATGTATTACTGAATTTGTCAAAGTTATGATACATATGCACATGTGCACGGATAACTGTTACTCGAAAAAAAATGTTTTTTTTTGTAACGAAATATACTATTTTTATTAAAAAAATATAAAAAAATTTGAGTGCTTTTTTTATTTTTTCAGATTTTATTTTGCAATAAAGGTGGTTCTCGCGGTTCTCACAATAAAGGTGGTTCTCGCATGAACGTTACCCTCAATGTATATATATATATAGGGGATGGGTAAAATGAGAACCACCTTGAGTTGTAAGAACCGTAAGAACTAATAAGCCATTGATCTAAAGTGTTTTAATGGATGAGATTAAAAGACAATAAAGTAGTTGTAACCATTGAGCTTTAATTAATGAGTTTTTTTAGTGAGATAAGGGTAAATTGATATTTTTACTAAGTTTTTAATGATTGGTAATTAAAGTTGTAATCATTGTGTTTTAATTAATGTTTGTGATTTAATTAATTTGACTTAGTAAAATATTATTTTTAAATCATGCAGTAAGAAAATTATTTTACGTAGGGTTTCAAACTTTTTTTGCACGCTGTTTTAAAAATTTTTACACGCGGGTTCAGACTCTTTTTACGCGTGGGAGCAAACTTTTTTTACGCCCGATTTTAAACTTTTTTACGCGCCGGTTTCGAATTTTTTTACGCGCCGGTTTAGAACTTTTTTACGCGCAGTTTAGAACTTTTTAACGTGCCGGTTTAAAATTCTCTTTACGCGCCGGTTTTAAACTTTATTTACGCGCGGTTTCAATTTTTTTTTACGCGCGGTTTTAAACCTTTTTTACGCGCGGGTTCAAACTTTTTTTACGCGCCGTTTTAGAAACTCTTTTTACGCGCGGTTTTAAACTATTTTAACGCATCGGTTTTAAACTTTTTTACACCCGGTTTTCAACTTTTTTTACACGCGGTTTTAAACTTTTTTTACGCGATGGTTTAAAACTTTTTTTACGCGCCAGTTTAAAAGTTTTTTACGCGCCGATTTTAAACTTTTTTATGCGTGGTTTTGAATTTTTTTACGCGCCGGTATAAAAGTTTTTTTACGTGCGGGTTTAAACTTTTTTCATGCGTCGGTTTTAAACTTTTTAACGCGTTGTTTTAAACTTTAAAATATTTTACAAAAAACAATTTTTACGGGTTTAAACTTTTTTACAAAAAAATATTTTACGCCAAACAAAAATATTTTATTTTTATAAAAAAGTTTTTGTAAAAAAAGTTTTATAAAAAATTTTTTCAAAAACTTTTTTACAAAATTTCTTTTACATCATACATCTTTTTACGCCCCCGACACCCCGATTTTGGGTTTACGAAATTGGAGGATCTTACCAAACGAACTCACCCAAAAATCATGACTCAATAGATGGCTCGTGTTGAATTTTAAATAGAAGAGAGAGAAAAGATGTGACATGTTAACTTTTAAATATAAGAGAGAGAAAAGATTTGACATGGGAAATAAAAAACTAAAATACAATTTTGATTTAATTTGGTTATGGGTAATGTGTAAATATGCTATTGGATGATATGAGTTCTCATGGTTCTCGCAACTGGGATTGGTTCTCTCTTGAACCGAATCCTATATATATATATATATATATATATATATGAGAACCACCTCCAGTTGCAAGAACCGTGAGAACCAATTTCTAACCATTGGATCTTAGATGATGGATGGATGAGATTAAACGTACTTAAAAGTTATATTAAATCCTTTTGTCTTATTATGTTTTTTATATTTTAATGTCAAAATAGTAGTTTAGTAAATTTGTTTTTTTTTGTCTTATTCTATTTATTGTTTTTATTACTTTTTTATTTTATTATATTTATTGTTTTTTATTAAAATCAGAATTTTCTTTATTAAAAAACATTTTGAAATCGTTTTTTAAACAAAAAACGATGTTTTTCAAGATTTTTTTTACAAAAAAACATTTTTACGAGCCGTTTTTTTAAGTTCAGTTTTTTTACGCGCCCGTTTTTACGCTCGATCTTTTTACGCGCCGTTTTTCGCGCCGTTTTTTACGCCTCGTTTTTTACGCCTCGTTTTTTTCGCGCCGTTTTTACGCTTCGTATTTTACGCGGCGTTTTTTTACGCGCGAGTTTAAACTTTTTTTACACGCCGGTATATAAACTTTTTACGCACCGGTTCAAAAACTTTTTTTACGCGCCGGTTTACACTTTTTCACGCGCTGGTTATAAACTTTTTTTACACGCGGGTTTAAACTTTTTTTACGCACCAGTTTAAAACTTTTTTTACGCGTTGGTTTAAACTTTTTTACGAGCCGGTTTATACTTTTTTACGCGCGGTTTAAAACTTTTTTTACGAGCCGGTTTAAACTTTTTTTATGCGCGGGTTTAAACTTTTTTTACACGCCAGTATAGAAACTTTTTACGCGCCGATTTAAATTTTTTTACAAGCGGTTTTAAACTTTTTTTACGCGTGGTTTTACGCGTGCATTTTAAACTTTATTTACGCGCAGGTTATAAACTTTTTTTACACGCCGGTTTTAAAACTTTTTTACGCTGGTTTTACGCGTGCATTTTAAAATTTTTTTACGCCGGTTTTTACGCGTGCATTTTAAACTTTTTTTACGCCAGTTTTTACTTCTCGTTTTTTACGCCCCGTTTTTACGCCCGTTTTTTCACCCCGTTTTTAATTTTTTTTACAAAATAATAAAAAGAGGAGAGAGAAATTGAAAAGACTTTAAAAGTGACTTTAATGGGGAGAGAGAGATGATTTGATGGTTTTGATTAAATAACTATAATACCCTTTTGGTTGTTATTATCTTATTGGTGGAGAGTGGTTCTCGCGGTTCTCGCAACTCGGCTTGGTTCTCTCTTGAAACGATCCCTATATATATATATGAAGTCTATGTAGGTATGATGTGTTAGATTCGTTTGGCATGATATTATGTAGAAAAACAACAAACGCCACAATTTAAAACACAATAAAATGTATTCTAGCCATGAAATCTAAAACACAATGCGAAGAAAGTTAATCAGTGTGCTTTAAATTTAAAGTATAGAATACATTTGATTATGTTTTAAATTGTTATGTTTAGTGTTTTTCTATACAATACCATGAAAGAAGAATCTAAAACTTCATGCTTAAAATTTAAAAAACGATATCTTTGTAAACTTCTTACATTTCGTAGAAAAAAATATAATTTGTAAACTAACTCTATCATATACATAGGTTATTTTTAGAAGTTAACAAACACAAAATTTATATGATAAACAAAATATTATAAAAATATAAATAAATACTTAAAAAATTGTTTAATATTCATCATAGAAACAAATGAAAAATTAAATATTAAATAATAAATAAAATATGATATTTTTTTAAGGATGACTTTCTATGTACAGGATCTAGTGGTCACCGGGTTCTTGTCAAAGACAATCCTCCGTCAGCCCCGTCTGCAGACGTGACGTTTTATCGGGCCCGACCGCCACGCAAACTGACTTTTGCCTGGAAACCATACTGCCCTCACACGAGAGTCTCGATAGGGTAACAGCTGGATAAAACGGGTTGCCCTCCGGATCGAACCATGCCTCAGTAGGGAACGATCCATCATCGGGACATCCCGCACCTTCTGCTACAACCGGGAGTCGAACCGGCGTCTCCAAGGAGAACACCGGCCCAACTGACCAACTGAGCTAGGGTGGGGGATAAATAAAATATGATACAAAAATGTAATAAATACTATTTGTTTCCTTTTTTTTTGGGGTGTTATGTTTACGGTTTAGTTTTAGGTTTTATTTTTTATTTAGGAGGGGGGTGGGGGGTTAGGTTTTTGGGGGGATAGGGGGTTAGGCTTTTGGTGGGAGGGTGGATTTAGGTTTTTTAGGGGTGGGGTGGAGGGTTTAGGTTTTTGGGGGAGTCGATGAGGGTGGGTTAGTTGGTTTAACCTTTTCCATATTAGTGCACATATGCAGTACAACTTTTTTTTTAAAGAAAGTTTTTTTATACATTATTTGTAGCGATTTTTAATAAAAAATTTAAAAAAAAATTGATATGTTTTTAGTTAGTTTTGGTTTTCTCATTTAAACTAGTTTTCTCATGTTCCATCCCCTATATATATATATATATATATATAGAGTTAGGACCATGTGAGAAGCACTAGGCTAATTGAGAAACTTGAGAAGTATTCTGGACCACACATTTTTCTAAAGCTTTTCGTAATATACACATATATATAGTTAAAATAGACTATATACATATGTGTATAAATCAATATACATATATGTATATAGTCAATTATAAACTATATATATGTGTATATTACGAAAAACTTAAAAAAATGTGTGGCACATAATGCTTCTCAAGTTTCTCAAATAGAGTGGACTTCTCTCAGGATCCCTACCATATATATATATATATATATAAGGTTATCTTGAGAACGTCAAATATTGAGAGAACCGTGAGAACGAATGAAAAAACCAACCAAAACCAATTTTTTTATACAAACCTTATTGTAATTAAAAGACAACATCAAAAAAAGAATTCGCAACATTAGATAATTAATTTCTCCTCTCAAAATCACTCTTATTAGATTTTTTACACATGTGTAAATATAACAGATTTACACATATGTAAATGACAAACATACACATGTGTAAATTTTATTTATTTACGAATTCACGTAAATCTAAACATGTAAATTCAATTTCTAACATTGTATTCGAATAATAATGATAAGTGTAAAAAGAAATTTTGAATTTAAATTGTTTTTGACCAAGTTTTTGTGGTTTTTTAATTCGTTCTCACGATTCTCACAATATTTAGCGTTCTCATTTAAACCCTCATATATATATAAGATTAGGTTCAAGAGTGAACACTAGTGTATTTGTGAACTGTGCGAATTAATCCTGACCATACATGTGTGTAGATCAATGGTCAGGATTTGATGATGAAATACACTAGTGTATTTTATGATTTGTTCACTCAGTTCGTAAATACACTATTGTTCACTCTAGAACCCTACCATATATATATATATATATATATATATATATATATATATATATATATATATGATTAGGATCAAGGGAAAACCCTTACGAGTTATGAGAACTTAGAGAACTCGGCATTCCCGTGCGATTTTCGACCCCATTTTTTTCACACTCCTAAATTAAAATGTTATAAAAGACTGCCGTAAAAAAATTCGAAATGATGTTTTTCGCCCCCTTACGGTGGCTGTAAAAAGGTGATAACATTAGCATGACATCACCTTTTTCAGCATTTACTGCAGCCGTAAATGAAAAAAAAAACAAGTTTTTGGAAAAAGTTGATTCTTTTAGGATTTTTGGTAAAAATGTTTTTTGATAAAAACCTTCCGTAAGGCCGAGTTCTCTAAGTTCTCACAACTCATATGAGTTTTCATTTTACCCTAACCCTATATATATATATATATATATATATATATATATATATATATATATATATATATATATATATATATATGGGGTAAGGTTCATGCGAGAACCACCTTTATTATGAGAACCGCGAGAACCATTGTGAAGACAAAGTAACCCACTACATCATCACCCAAAACTTAAAAAACCTCACCCCCACCCTAAAAAAAACCTAACCCCCCACGAGAACCTATGTGAATACAACCAAAAATACCTAAAAACATCTAAAAAACATACAATTTTTTTACATTTATTTTTTGAAAAAACCGCTATTTTTCGTAACCTTTTTTTTTTTGCTTCTGATGAAAACCAGCGTTTTTTTTAATTTTTTAAATTTTTTAAATTTTTTTTATATGTCTTTTAGATTTTTTTAGGTTTGTTGGGGGGTTTAGCTTTATGGTTTATTTTTCGCATACAGCTCCGTTGGGGGGGGGGGGGGGGTTTAGGATTTTTTAGGTTTTTGGGAGGTTTAGCTTTATGGTTTAGATTTTTTAAAAAGTTAACGAATGAAAAATGAAATGATAAATAAAATATTATTAAAAAATCAAATAAATACTTAAAAGTAATTCATAGCAATTCCTTTTAATAACAATAATAATAATGTATGGTCAATATATGTTGCTTCTGAATGTCATTACCATGCTTAGTGTATGGTCAATATATTTAACCATATGAGAATGAAACTAAATCATATTTTATGTAAAAAAACCAGTGCTAAACAAGTGAAGATTTAGCAAAAGTATGCAGGTAACAGAGGAATTGTGAATATAGTGCTTTTGATTGATGTATATATCATGGGAACATGATGCTGATAGATTTGTCGCAACCTTATCGTAGCGTTCGTTCCGCGGAATGAAATAGAATGTGGGTGGAATTGGAATGTGAATTCCATTCGTTAGGCTGTTCGTTTCAACAACAAATGGAATTGGAATTGAATAAAAATCCCATGGAACCTTTAAACAATCAGATTTCAAATCCTTCCAAACTTGGGAGGAATGTTTTAAAAAAACGAGGGATTTCATATCAATTTACCAAAATAGCCTTGTACCCCTAGAAATTACATAACATTATTTCAGATCATTCTTAACACAAACCTGCAAGTTCTCTGCCGTAGTAAACCATCGGTTCTTCGTCGGAGCGAGCCACCGCCCTCACAACCGTCTGAGTGAACCGCCGCCCTCTCTACCGTCGGAGCGAACCGCTGCCGTCTCCACTGTCGAAATGAATCAGCGCGTCTCAACCGCGTGTCTCAACCGTCAGAGCAAAACGCCTCCGTCACAACCGTCGGAGCAAACCGTCGCCATCTCTAGGCTGGAGTGAACGCACAACACAGGGTACTAATCTATTGATTATATGTTGATTCTACTATCGAATCTGATTGATTTTGTTAAGATCTCGGAAGCATTTAGGCAGATTCCAAATTAGAACATGATAAGTAGCTTATTTATGCTAGATGTTATTTATGACTATTTATGCTAGTTTGTTCGATGTTATTAGCAGCTTGTCTTTTTCGATATTGCTGATTTTGGAGTTATATGTCACACCCAACCGATGGCGGAAACATCGGGATGAGACGAACAAATCGCTCAAAACATCATAACACTAAATGTGACAATATAAATTAAATTCAATTTCATAAATTACTAAAATTTAAGTACATCGTTCAAACATGTTCAACATAAATAAATTCTCAAACATAGTTTATTTCTAAATGCGTTTCTAGTCCATCCTAACTTGATTGCTCCATCACTTCAACTATCAACCTGCAACATGTATTAAAATATACTAGTATACATGTTTTGATACATAGCATAATAAGAATAAATGTTTTTAAATAATCATACCCAACATGAATAACAATATGCAAGTTACAAGTATGTTGAAACGGTGTAAGCTATGTGTTCCAACCAAAGTTTCCAACGCAAAGTGCCTTTCCCAAAGACTAGCGGGAGGTTAACATGTTTTACTTAGCAATACCCCAAGACTCAAAGGCAGTGCGTTTATAGCGCTATAATTGTTAAGGTAGGCTTGTACAAAGTTAATGAGTACATAGACACGAAAAGTTTACATAGCATAACAGATTAACAAGCATCATCTCGTTCCATGTTTAAAAGTGGGTAGATTGTGAATAACAAATTTCAAGTGTCGTGTTTTTGATAACGAATACATGTTGCACCCAAAAGTGTTGAAATAAAATGGGATCAAGTATCACCTTTGGTTACGTAAGATTATTTCTTGATTTCACGCACGAGTAAATATTGAGAATCCAAAAGAATGAACGAAAGTGATTAACCTAAGTGTAAAATACCATATAAGAGGTGATTACTCTAATTTAGTTACTTATGCATTTAACTTGTTATTAATATTAGGGTTATAAATTAGGGTACATGAAGGAAATATAGGATTTAAAATAAGTTGCTAATTATTTATGTTTTAAATAAATTGTACGTTTCTATAGAAGAGTTAATTATTATTAGAGTTTTAGAAAAAGAAATAAGATTTTTAAAAGAAAAGAGTTTAGTTGTATTTTGTTTTAAATTAATAATGGATTTTAAAAGAAAAAGATTTTAAGATATATAATTTAAATAACCTAGTTGTTATTAATTAGGAAAATATTGTTTTATAAATTATGGTTAAAAATATTTTAAAAGGGAGGGATTTAATAAATTAGTTTAATAAAAAATGAGTTAAAAAGGGGTTTTTAAATAGTTTTATTTTAAAAGAAAGGATAAGTAATTTAACAATTTAAAAAGCCAAAATAAAATGCCAAAAACACATTAAAATTTTTATTTTATTTATGCACTATAAAGTTTGGGTCATCTTCTTTGTTTAAAAAAACCAACAGGACCTAATCTACTTCTTGATTCCACATTAGTCTGTTTGTTTAAACGATAAATAACGACCGAGCAAGTGAAGATTTCAACAAAGGATTAACGAGGAACAAACGATTACAAAGAGAATATACCGAGATGGAGGATCCGCGAGGTCTGGTTCGAGATTCGGTTGCGTCTTCGTGGTTTCGATAGGTCTGTTCGTCTTCGCCGTGCTTCCAATGTCCTAGCGAGTGAAAGAAAGTGTAGTATCAGAATAGGGTGATTCTTGTTTATATAGGTGTGTGTAAGATGGAATTTATTAGGGTTTGTGGGTGATGGGTGCCGACAATGGTTTGGAGGCGGGTTATGGGAGCTTTACATGGTGAGGTAAGGTGGACAAGATCACGACCAGAATAATGGTGTAACTAATTACGGAAATGCGGAAAGACATCAATCATCAATCAATCTACGGGTTTCCATGTTTGCTCGTTGCAGGTTATTTGGGCGGCAAACTTGTTTTAAAAGAAATGCTAGTCTTAGTGAGTGTATAAAAGTCGCTTGGGTGCACAACTTGCAGCCAAACACTTAGTGTCATGCAGTGGTGTGAAGCTTAGGAGAGTTACAAAAAGCCCCCTCTCAACTTTACTAATTGGCTAACTAACAATAACTTGGTTAGTTTAGGTTACTTTAAATTTTTAACTAGGCTACCTTTATAAAACAAACCCAACTTTTAAATTGCAAGCTTTTAATTAATAAATTAAACACTTAGTTTATCGAGTATCAAGTCTCAATTAATAAAGAATCAGGAATATATTGTTCATCGTGAATTTTGTTTATAAGTTGCACACAAGTCTAACATGAGTACACGAACTTGATTAAAAATAATTTCATTTTCATTATGATCACCAGTCTTGGATTACAAATTGAAGCGAAATAGGCTACAACGAGAGTACAAGTGTCTAAATATGGAAAGTACAACATAACTTGCCAAAAAAAGAAAACGCGAAAATACGAAGCGTTACAGTCTCCCATACTTTAGGAGATTTCGTCCTCGAAATCTTTAAGAAGAAGGCTGAACGAAGAGTTGTGGGTACTTGGTCTTCATCTCGCTCCCGAGTTCCCAAGTGAACTCGGCACCACGCTTTCCTTCCCATCGAACTTTGAATATGGGAATTTTGTTGCGCCTAAGCTGCTTGGCTCCTCGGTCCATGATTTCAACCGGCTTCTCCACAAAATGAAGTGTCTCGTTTATTTGCAAATCCTCAACAGGAACATGAAGTCCTCTTCAGCTAAACACTTCTTGAGGTTCGAGACATGAAAAATTGGGTGTACTTTGCTAAGTTCTTGAGGTAAGTCGACTCGATAAGCCACCTTGCCAATCCTTTCGAGTATCTTGAAAGGACCAACGTAGCGAGGGGCAAGTTTACCCTTTTTACCAAAACGAACTACTCCTTTCCAAGAAGATACTTTGAGTAGTACATGATCTCCAACACTGAATTCCAAAGATTTACGTCTCTTGTCGGCATAGCTCTTTTGCTGACTTCTAGCCTTGAGTAAGTTGTCATGGATTTAAAGAATCTTATTCGTTGTTTCTTGTATGAGCTCAGGGCCAGTGAATTGTTTATCACCAATATCATGCCAGCTGATGGGTGATCAGCACTTGCGTCCATATAAAGTTTTGAAAGGAGCCATTTGAATACTGGATTGATAGCTGTTGTTGTACGAGAATTCAATCAACGGTAACCAAAGTCGATGACATAAGAACGAAGCATGTCCTCTAGGGTTTGGATAGTACGTTCAGTCTGTCCATCTGCTTGAGGATGGAAGGTCGTACTAAGATTCAAATGAGAACCCATAGCGGATTGGAATGTTTGCCAAAGACGTGAAGTGAAACGACCATCGCGGTCAGAGATGATGTCAAGAGAAATGCCATGACGACAAATGATTTCATCAGTATAAACTCGAGCAAGTTTTTCAACCTTGAAATCTTCACGAATAGGAAGAAAGTGAGCTGATTTAGTCAAACGGTCAATGATTACCCAGATGCTATCATGACCAGAAGGTCTTCGAGGAAGTTTGGTTATGAAGTCCATAGCAATGCTATCCCACTTCAAAAAAGGAATTTCTGGCTGTTCGAGCAAACCAGAAGGACGCTGATGCTCAGCTTTGACTTTTGAGCAGGTAAGACATTTAGAAACATAAGTGGCGATGTCCTTCTTCATACCAGGCCACCAATACGATGTACGAAGATCATGGTACATCTTATCAGCACCAGGATGAATTGAGTACTTGGATTTGTGTGCCTCATTCATGATGAGTTCACGAAGATTGTCGCGATCTGGCACCCGGATGCGATTAAGGTGGTATGGAAGTCCATTTGGCTTCGTTACGAGTTGGTCTATAGAAGCACCTCGTATTTCATCAATTAGACTCCCTTCATTAGCTGACGAGTATTGTGCCTCACGAATGCAAGTGTGAAGATCGCTAGAGACTTGAAAAAACGAATGCTACTAACACGAGTCTTAGGACTAAGTGCATCGGCAACAACATTCGCTTTGCCAGGATGGTAGTGAATCTCGCAGTCATAGTCGTTAAGCAATTCCACCCAGCGAAGCTGACGCGTGTTTAGTTCCTTTTGGTTAAAGATGTGTTGTAGGCTCTTATGGTCAGTGAAAACCACACACTTGGTACCATATAGGTAGTGTCGCCAAATCTTTAACGCAAAAACAACTGCGCCAAGCTCAAGATCGTGGGTTGTGTAGTTTTTCTCATGTATTTTGAGTTGTCGAGAGGCATAAGCGATGACCTTGTCTCGCTGCATTAGAACGCAACCAAGACCACGGTTGAAGCGTCGCAATATACCACGAAATCATCATTCCCATCAGGGAGAGCTAGAACAGGAGCATTACAAAGCAAGTCCTTGAGAGTTTGAAAAGATTCCTCTTGGTCAGGACCCCAAACAAAAGGTTTCTCTTTCTGAGTCAACATGGTGAGACGAACAACGATTTTTGAAAAGTTCGAGATGAATCGACGATAGTAACCCACCAATCCTAGGAAAGAACGAATCTTAGATGGGATTTAGGCGCGATCTAATTCTTCACAGCTTCGATCTTGGAAGGGTTGACATGAATTCCCTTTTCACTAACAACGTGTCCAAGGAATTGAACTTCTTTGATCCAGAATTCACACTTGGAAACTTTGCGTATAAGCGTTTACTACGCAAAAGTTCGAGTATGAGGCGTAAATGACGCTCATGATCAGCTTGCGTTTTTGAATAAATAAGAATATCATCGATGAAAACAATTACAAAACAACCTAAGTATGGTTTACAAACACGATTCATTAGATCCATGAACACAACTGGTGCGTTGGTCAAGCCAAAAGGCATAACCACGAACTCATAGTGTCCATAGCGAGTGCGAAAAGTGGCTTTGGGAATGTCCTCTTCGAGAACACGAAGCTGATGATAGCCATATCGAAGATTGATCTTGGAGAAGCAAGTTACGCCTTGAAGTTGATCAAAGAGATCGTCGATGCGAGGAAGAGGATAATGATTTTTAACAGTGAGTTTGTTAAGTTAACGATAGTCTATGAACATGCGAAACGAGCCATCCTTCTTTTTGACGAACAAGACAGGTGCGCCCCAAGGTGAAGTACTTGGGCGTATGAAGCCTTTATCGAGGAGTTCTTGGAGTTGACTTGACAATTCTTGCATCTCAGAAGGTGTAAGATGATAAGGAGCCCTAGCAACAGGAGTCGAACCAGGTATGAGATCGATACGAAAGTCAACAGATCGAGGTGGAGGAGGACCAGGTAAATCCCCAGGATAGACGTCAGGGAAATCGCCCACCATCGGAACATCACTTACGCTCTTTCCCTTGCCCTTTTCTTCCACTACGTAGGCTAAAAAGGAAAAGTACAGTTTACATAATCTATTTGCTTGAGTGCATGACATCAACTTTAGCCCTCTAGAAGGTCGGTCTCCATAGACGTGCAAAGCATCACCAGATGGAAGAGGCAAACGAACATACTTCTCATGACAAGCGATTTCAGCATGGTTCTTACGAAGCCAATCTATGCCTACTATGATATCGAAGCTACCCAATTGCATAGGTTTAAGATCGATAGAGAAACGTGTTTGTTAAGAGTAAGAAGACAATCACGAAGAATAGAGTCGACTAAGATAGAATTGCCATTTGCAACTTCGACTGTGAACGACTTAGGTAGTTTAGAACGTGTACAATTTAGCAAAGATTATAATTCAACGAACACAAAGATTTTGTCCGCGCCAGTATCAAATAATAACGAAGCATAAAGATTATTAACAAGAAACGTACCATTGACGACTTCATTTTTGTTTTGCGCCTGCTTAGCGTTGATATTGAAAGCTCGTCCTCGAGGAGCTTGTGGTTCTTGGTTCAGCTGAGGGCATTGCGGACGAAGGTACACCACATTTGTAACAGGCTCTAACATTGCTTGCTGGTTTAGGGTTTTGGGAAGTTTGTTGGGCTTGTGGTGTAAGGTTGTTGCGACAATAAGGTGTAGTGTAACGGTTGCAGGCAGTACAATGACGAAAGGTAGAGTTGGCAGGGTGATGATAGTTGCAAGTGGTGCACTTGGGATGAACCCTAGTGTATGGCTTCTTGGTGTTTTCTGATGTAGCAGGGTTTGGGTTAGCAGCAGGTACAATCGCGTTGCAACCAGGATTTGAAACTTTCGTTTCTTACCCCTGTTACCACTCGATTGTTGTGTGATTTGGTTGGCTGGTTATGAGGAGTTGGTTGGTGTAGCAGCTTGTTTGTCGTGAATGCGATTGTTGTTTAGGCTAGTAGCGAGATGATAGACAGCCTCAATGTTGTCAAGTTTGGTTTCCTCGATGGTGTCTCGCATGCGCGAGGGTAAACCATGGATATATTTTCTGATCTTGCGTTAAGGGGTTGAGACAAGGTGTGGTACTACGAAACTCAGTTGTTTGAAACAGGTGGTATAGGCTCGGTTGTCATCACCAATTTGCTTGAGCGCCCAAAATTCTTCCTCAAGCTTTTGTTGCTCATGAGGAGGACAAAATTCTTCCATCATGAGTTTTTTTCACTTCTTCCCAAGGCAGTGCATAAGTTTCTTCATTCGAACGAATGTTTCTTTCGTTGGTCCACCATTCCAAGGCCCTAGCTTGGAAAACTCCAATATCACTAAGTGTTTTGAGTTCTTCAGGACACTCGCTGTTGATGAAAGTGACCTCTATGCTGTCAAACCATTCAAGCCTAGCTATCACCCCATCCTTGCCAGTGAAAGGCTTAGGGTTGCAAGAGGCAAAGTGCTTGTAGTTGAAGGTTACAGGCTTTGGTTGGGTCACCTTAAAGTTAACAGAGGAGTTGGGAGTGTTTAAGGCTTGATTTTCGCTGACGATCTTGGGGACGATGCGAGCAATCTGATTGGCCATGAATGCCATCATCTTCTTCTGAGAGCTGGTCTTAGACTTCTTGGATGAGTTGGAAAGTTGATGAGATGACGACATCTAAAGATTTGAAACAAAGAATAGATGAGACTTTGATCATAATGTTTTGTTAAAGGAAATTGTTTTCATGAATACGTCACATAGCATATAGTTTCACATAGCATATAAAAGGTTCAATTAGTTTCACATAGCATAGTCATGAATTTCATGTAGTGTAACATAGATAATGCATCGTAAATTTAGTTTGTTCACGAGAGATTATTATTAATTGTTTTAGATTGCAAAGATAGTGGGATTCGTGTCTCCAACCTTGAAATGAAAGTAACGCTCAAATATAAAACACATTAAAATTGAGATAGCATAAAAGAGATTTAACGTAAAACGTGGATTGTCACGGAACGTAACATAAGACTATTCCAAAGTAAATCGAAGTCCTTTTCGAATTAAATGAATGTGCTTTGGCCTAATAGACAAATACTCTCGTCGAGGAGCGACTAACGATATTTGTCCTTTCAGTTACTACACGTCCTTAATCGATTGGGAAAATCGAAACTTTAGCGAGATTGAAAATCGAAGAGTGGGTCTAGTTAGCAAGATGCGAGTTTCACCTCTAACTTGATAACATCGTACCCTAACGTGGTTGGTACTCATTAAAAGATAAGGGTCCACTAGAATATGAAATGGAAATTCCTTCAAGGTTTGGATATCACTCCTAACTTGAGGGTATATTTCATGCAAAATTCAAAGTATAGCTAAGTGAAAGTCATCACCAAATGTGGGAATCACCCCTATTTTGGTGAGTCGTTTCGATTGTGTTATAAGAGTGTCTTCAAGCCTCCAAGTGTGTATTGTGTTAGCCTTTGGAAAGACATGTATGTTAAAAGACCAAAGAGAGTAGAGGGAAGCAAATAAGATAGAAGGGAAGTAGTTTTGAAGATCACATAGTGAGAAAGTTACTAAACTATAGACTAGGTAAAAGCATTCCTACTTTTCCTAATTCCCTATAGTTATGGCTCTGTACCAATCTGTCACACCCCAACCGATGGCGAAAACATTGGGATGAGACTAACAAATCGCTCAAAGTATCATAACACTAAATGTGACAATATAAATTAAATTCAATTTCATAAATGACTAAAATTTAAATACATCGTTCAAACATGTTCAACATATATAAATTCTCAAACATAGTTTATTTCTAAATGCGTTTCTAGTCCATCCTAACTTGATTGCTTCATCACTTCAACTACCAACCTGCAACATGTATTAAAATATAATCAACAAAAATATTGGCGAGTATACAGGTTTTGATACATAGCATAATATGAATAAATGTTTTTAAATAATCATACCCAACATGAATAAAAATATGCAAGTTACAAGTATGCTGAAACGGTGTAAGCTATGTGTTCAAACCAAAGTTTCCAATGCAAAGTACCTTTCCCAAACACTAGAGGGAGGTTAACATGTTTTACTTAACAATACCCCAAGACTCAAGGGCGGTGCGTTAATCATATAGCGCTATAATTGTTAAGGTAGGCTTGTACAAAGTTAATGAGCACATAGACACAAAAAGTTTACATAGCATAAAAGATTAACAAGCATCATATCATTCCATGTTTAAAAGTGGGTAGATTGTGAATAACAAGTTTCAAGTGTCGTGTGTTTGATAACGAATACATGTTGCACCCGAAAGTGTTAAAACAAAATGGGATCAAGTATACTCACCTTTGGGTGCTGGTTGCCGACAATGGTTTGTAGGCGGGTTATGGGAAGCTTTACATGGTGAGGTAAGCAGGACAAGATCACGACCAGATGCATGGTGTAACTAAATACGGAAACGCGGAAAGACATCAATCATCAATCAATCCGCGGGTTTCCATGTTTGCTCGTTGCAGGTTATTTGGGCGGCAAACTTGTTTTAAAAGAAATGCTAGTCTTAGTGAGTGTATAAAAGTCGCTTGGGTGCACAACTTGCAACCAAACACTTAGTGTGATGCAGTGGTGTGAAGTTTGATTGTTGGTCGAGTAGACCCGGGTTCGAGTCCCTTGGTCTACATAATTTGTTTCTTTTTAGTTTAAAGCTTAGGAGAGTTACAAAAAACCCCCCTCAACTTTACTAAGTGGCTAACTAACACTAACTTGGTTAGTGTAGGTTACTTAAATTTTTAACTAGGCTACCTTTATAAAACAAACCCAACTTTTAAATTGCAAGCTTTTAATTAATAAATTAAACGAATGGATAAGTAAATAATCATTTCCATGACGAGTTATATTAAGATCTTTCAACGATTTATTTCACGAAACTTTCAAGCTTCAAGGATTAGGATCCGAGTTTCACTTAGTTTATCGAGTATCAAGTATCAATTAATAAAGAATCAGGAATATATCGTTCAACATGAATTTTGTTTATAAGTTGCACACAAGTCTGACATGAGTACACGAACTTGATTAAAAATAATTTCGTTTTCATTATGATCACCAGTCTCGGATTACAAATTGAAGTGAAATAGGTTACAACGAGAGTACAAGTCTCTAAATATGGAAAGTACAACATGACTTGCCAAAATAAGAAAACACGAAAATACGAAGCGTTACAGTCTCCCCTACTTTAGGAGATTTTGTCGTCGAAATCTTTAAGAGGAAGGCTGAATGAAGAGTTGTGGGTACTTGGTCTTCATCTCGCTCTCGAGTTCCCAAGTGAACTCGACACCACGCTTTCCTTCCCAATGAACTTTGACTATGGGAATTTTGCTGCCCCTAAGTTGCTTGGCTCCTCGGTCCATGATTTCGACCAGTTTCTCCGCAAAATGAAGGGTCTCGTTTATTTGCAAATCATCAACAGGAACATGAAGTCCCTCATCAGCTAAACAATTCTTGAGGTTCGAGACATGAAAAGTTGGGTGTACGTTGCCAATTTCTTGAGGTAAGTCGAGTCGATAAGCCACCTTGCTAATCCTATCGACTATCTTGAAAGGACCAACATAGCGAGGGGCAAGTTTACCCTTTTTACCAAAACGAACTACTCCTTTCCAAGGAGATATTTTGAGTAGTACATGATCTCCAACATTGAATTCCAAATGCTTACGTATCTTGTCGGCATAGCTCTTTTGCCGACTTCTAGCCTTGAGTAAGTTGTCGCGGATTTGAAGAATCTTATCCGTTGTTTCTTTTATGAGAAGCCAGATTCAAATGAGAACCCATAGCGGATTGGAATGTTTGCCAAAGACGTGAAGTGAAACGACCATCGCAGTCAGTGATGATGTCAAAAGGAATGCCATGATGACAGATGATTTCATCAGTATAAACTCTAGCAAGTTTTTCAACCTTAAAATCTTCATGAATAGGAAGAAAATGAGTTGATTTAGTCAAACGGTCAATGATTACCCAGATGCTATCATGACTAGAAGGTGTTCGAGGAAGTTTGGTTATGAAGTCCATAGCAATGTTGTCCTACTTCCAAACAGGAATTTCTGGCTCTTCGAGCAAACCAGAAGGTCACTGATAAAAATTGAATAAAAGAGGAATAAAAGCATGTCTCCGTATTAGCTAAGTCATTAGTATGTGGATGTTATGCGTAATTTGAATTGTGTAAATTATGTATTAAGTTCAGAAACTTTAGATTTGTTTATGATGTTACCGGCTCTCCTAAATTATGTATCATCGATAAGTATGGATGTAAAGTTCAGTGGATTAACTGTGTTTGTGTGTTAATTTGATTGAGATGATTTGGAACTGATCCTCTATTCTACTTTTTTATTCCTCTTTAATTCAGTTGTTTTGCTAATGCAGATTATGTTGTTGATCGTGTATTTCATGTTTTTTACTTTCATTTCATGTATTAATACCTCACTTTCATTTATTTATACATTCATATCATGTATTTATACCTCCACTTCATTTATTTGTACCTTCTTTTACAGGAATGACAACTAGTAATAGAAACTATGGAGTGTGGACTGAGGTTGAAGATGAAAAGCTCGTTGCAGATTTATTAAACATGACTAACACTGGAAAATTTAAATCTGATAATGCCTTTAGAGCCGGATATGTACAACATCTTGAAGCATCCTTAAAAGAATCACTTCCAGAATCGGGAATTTTGGGTAAACCACATATTGAGTCAAGAACTAAAACAATGAAGAAAGACTCGCAAGCTGTTTATGATATGCTAAACGCTAGCGGATTTGGTTATGATAAATAAACAAATTTTGTCACTGCGAATAAAGAAGTTTAGGATTCCTACCTTGAGATACGTGCTAGATTTTCAGTTATATTCATATTGATGTCAATGGTGTTTTGGGATTAAAATCAATTTTGATATGAGAAATAAGTTAATTTGCTGAAGCTAGGCCTGGCAACTCTTACCCGAACACCAGAGATTTCGGGTCCTTATGGGTCATTTTAATTATCATACATGGATATCAAGTTATCAACCTGTTTAACATAATTAAAATTGAACCGAATAAAATAACCCTTTCTAAACCAATCCAGCCCGACCCGAACCCGTTCCAACCCTAACCCTGTTTCAACCCAAACCCGTTCGACCCAAACCAAAACAACCCTTTTTTAAATCGACCCGTTCTGACCCGTTTTTCCAGGTGTAGCTGAACCTATTCTATAAAAAGGCTAATCTTAAATTGCTTACTTACTCTTATCATCATGTGAAATAGAAGGATAAAAAGGCTGGTAAATGGAAAAATAAAAAGCTTCCTCACTACAAAGAATTGTGTGTTATATTTGGTAAAGACCGAGCTCAAGGTAAGAAAGCCAAAACTGTGGTCGAGATGGAAGAAAAAGTGAACATGGTAGAAGAAGAGCACCAAAGAAATGAGGATTTCGATGAAATTAGCCATACCGTTGGTACCAATTCAAGTTTTCAAGTTGAAGAAATATCAGGCGTTCGTGGTAAGAAGAGGAAACGAGTGAGGCAAGATCCTTTGGTTCAGAGTTTGAGTGATGCGGTTGTTTTGTTTGCTGATCGACTTAAGGAAACTTCAGCCGAAATAAGTGAAGATATAAAATTTGAACTTGATATAAAAAAGAAAACTTTGATGATGCCCGAAGTGCTTTCGAAAATGAAGTCGTTGACTAGGTTGGAAATGTTTAAAGAAACTGAAAAGATAAAAGATGATCAGATTAAAGTGATGACCTTTTGGAGCTTGGGTGAAGAGGAATGGGAAGCTTGGATTAGGTTTTTGTTGTCAGGTTAAGTTTGGCTAGGAAAAAAATGGTTTAAAAATTTGTAGTTTTGTTTAAAACTTGTAGTCATGTAGTTGATTTGTAGTTGTATGTTGAACTACCTATTATCGTATGTTGAACCACCTATGGTCGTATGAACTTCTCGTCTATGTTTGAAAATTTGCGTTGTTAAAATTTAAGAAGTATTATCAGATTATCCGTTTTTCTTTTGTGGAATGGGATGAAACGTACTTGTTTTTATTTTTGTTGAATGTTGAGACTTCGAAGATGTTTATTTAGATGCTTGTTTTATATTTACTAGTTTTATAATGTGTTTTAGAAATTTTTTATTAATGAATACAAGTCGAATGTATTTTTAGCAGGTTTAAAACTCATTTTTAAACAAATTATTTTTTTTTTTTGGGGGGTGGGGTGGGGGTACTAGTTTAGTTTTAATGGTTTTACTTTAAAAATATATGAATTTATGTGGGTTTTAATATTTGCTAATTTTAAAGGGTAGTTATGTCATTTTACATAACGTAAATTCCAATTGCATTGAGCATAATACCAACCAACACATTATGGGATTCCAGAGGAATCCTTCAAAATCTAATTCCAATTCCATTTCCTATTCCAATTCCACTCCATTCTGCGAAACGAACGCTACCTATGTGTATGTGCTTTCTGCTTTGGATGTTACTATTACACCATGAAGAAGCAAAATTATGAAGGTTAGGAATGCTAAACAATTGCAGGATGATTGAATGTTTTGAGGTGGTGCTTTAGTAAACGAAACTTTATAAGTCTTGAGAAGAATTAGTTCTAAAAAAATTCATAAAATAAGATTATTGATATAATTTGAATTCACCAAAATGATGTTTTCTAATATGTTTTGAGATTTTTCAGTTATGTTTAATCAATTAATATAGTACTCATTTTACATTAGCTATACTCTATGCATGCATTAATGTATCTTCGTGCTTAATTACTTTGAAATTGTAGGAGCTTGCTTATCATCGGCAAGTTTTTCTTGCAAATTTAACTCATTGTTGTTCCATGCAAGAATCCGGTATCTCAAGGTATAAATCAACATCAACAATCATCTTTGGGTACCATAACTAAGCAAAACTATGGCACTTTTATTTGTATATTGGTGATGAGTTAAAATCTCATACAACCTTGTCTTATTTAAAAACAGTAAAAACAAATCTTAAACGAATGATTAATTAAATTAAGCGCTAAGGTTGATTACACATCATTACTAACAATAACTATACTGTTTAATAAGATTCAATGGTGTTTTAGTCATTTTCTCATTTTCCATTAACTACTAATTCCATCGGGTTAAAATAACTTTTACATCCTTTAGTATTTTATTAAAAAACAATACCATAAAATCAAGCATTTTTATCTTTAATATGAGTATAATATTGCTATACTTATATTTTTTTTTCTAAAAGTTGAAAAATAGTGTTTTATAATTGTGCTAATAAGTATAATTAGCACACATATAAGCAACAATGAATTTCTATAATCAACAGACACATATATAATTATAACCAGCATATATGTACATCATTATAACCATCATATAACGCATGAATTTTATAACCAGTACGTATATAATCATAACTAACACATACACAAACAACACATGAATTTGTATAATTAGCACATGAATTTAAAACTACTTCCCAAAATTTTAGAAATATTTTGAAACAACTTTTAAATAAAATACAATGGTATAGTATGAATGATTCTTATTGTTTTTACACAAAATGAAGTGTATATATATGATCCTATCACTTTTGGTGTTTACTAGTCACTTATTTCATGATTTTTTTAGGAATGATTTGTTGCTACCGTTTTCATTTTCTCATCAAAGTATCGTAAAAAACAATAAGGAAGATGGATTTCACAAAACTATCATTAGAAAGCACAACTACATATATAAAGGAGACATGGTACATTTTTTAAAGGACTTTTTATTAAAACTTAGAGTATGGGGTGTGGGGGCTTGGGTTGACATGTGGCGGAGATGAGCTCCACATGATTTAGTTTGGCTAGGCGTGGCTTTTTTTGAGTGTGGGGTGGCGTGGCTTTTTTAGCTGGGTATGGCCAACCCTATTAAAAATTTCATTTAACTAACCAGCCAATCACAGGCAACCATCTTAACTCAGCCAACACCCCACACCAGGCCTAATACCGACGCTAGGGGGCAACGCCCAAAGCCAAGCCCATAGGAGATGCTGTGCAAGGCTTGGGTGGGTTTCCCACGTCTAAACCTAAGCCCTATGCCCCATAGTCTCAAGCCATGCACTACATGTCTACATGGTAACTCGCAAGGCACCCTCTTGATATCTCATGTCACTATTCTTCATATTGGTCATCCAAATATACAGATTTAACTTTTTTCTTTTTGGATTTGTACAAACATTTTAGTGCCAGTTGTTTCTTTCTTTAGTTGACATCTCCCTTGTTTTCTTATCTTTGGTCCTTTCTTTTTGTTTTCTTTTATTTTTTATATTCATTTTCCCTTCATTACCTTATCTAAAAAGAACTATTATTTTAATGCCATACGGAAGTATAGCACGAGTCCCTTATTTAAGGAAAGTAGATGCTCGGTGAGATGTTTGTTCATGGCAAAACAATTTATTAATTAAAATATTATTTCTTTTAGAACTTATGTTTTTCATGACTAATAAAATATTAAAATAGGCACTTTTTAGCCCCATTATGGTTCTTTGTCTTTATAGTTCTTCTAGTACGATAGCTTACTAAATATTAAATGAAAAAAGTGTTCTAAAAATCCATTTGACGTGAGAATGTGTGATGGTGGTAACAATGTTTTATAGTACACTAAGATCAATTGTCTTATTATTATTAAATATGTAATAAAGGGTTACTAATAAATATTTACAACACCCTGTTGAATTATATAGTTAATAACAAAAAATTAGCGTTGCAACTTCTAAAAGTTATAGCAGATGTGTGTTCTTGAAAAAAAAACATCTTGAACCCTGTCACCCAACGGCAAGATCTTATTAATTTGTCAACATAGTAAGTAAACTACAACCCATATAACAATATATATATCAATATTGATGTGCTAGACAAAAAGCCGTTTTTGAGTGTTTACGAGCACTACATGCACAAGATTTCTTTCTTACTATACGTATAGATGGATTAGGCCAACATATGTCACGGGTGAAGTACCGTACTATCCTTAAGTATCGCCTCATGATTCCTTTATCCCCAGTTGATGAGGTATGCCCTGTTTGTCATAAGGGATGTTTGGATTTTTCTGGAGAGCATGCAGTTCATAGTAGAGAGCTCCCGGTGTTCAAATACCGACATGGTTTGGTTAGGGATGTGGTTTTTGACATATTCAGGCGCGCTGGTATTCCTGCTAAAAAAGAAGCACCCGCTAATTTCTTTACTGACCCGTTGGAATGGAGATATACCCTTCGACCAACCGACGTTCTAGTCTTTGGATGGGTAGGAGGAAAACATGCATGTGTGGATCTAACAAGGGTTTTCCTGCTTGTGGGCTTAAGGGGTAATGCTTTCACGGTGGGTCAGTCTGCTTAGGGTAAAGTGACCAAACATGAGAAATCGTACATTGACAACCAACATGTGTTTATCCCATTTGCTTTTGATACTTTTGGTTTTCTAGCGCCGAAGGCTGTGGACCTACTTAGTCGAGTTCAAAGGGTCATGCATGGTAATGTTATGTCCCCGAGATCTATGGACGTAGTTTTTAAAAGACTTAGTTTTGCTATTCAAAAAGGGGTAGCGGCGCAGCTTGTTGCCCGTTTACTATCTATCTCGATGTAAATTCATAATTGGTAATTAAAATATTACAAAAAGTTACAATCAATACTAAGAACTACTAAAACACATAAACCTATGGCAGATTGGAGCTCAGCCTTTTTTCCACGTATCTTCCTAACGCGCTCAGCCGGTTTATTGAATTTCTCGTTAATCGAACGGTCGAACAATGACATCCTCAAGAAGACGCGTAAGTCGCTCGAGAACATTTATCCCTTCTTTAGAATTCGACATTGTAAACCTATAAATATACAAATAAATTAGCCTCCAATTAATTTTTTTTAGGTTAAACTGATTATCTATTTGTAGGTTAAAGGCTCATGTACATCATTCTAGCCTTACACCTTTTAGATGTAATTTGTCATCGCCAACAATTTTGTGAACCTAATTATATGAAAAAGACGAGAAAACATTAATAAAAAATGGGTTAAACTACTTGACAATATCATCAATGCATATAATGTGGTTTTAATTTTTTGTGGGTAGGCTCGGAAATTTGATCTTAACCGGTTACTTTTATCAAGTCGTGCCAGTTTTATAAAGCACACTTTTAGCATCATAAATCTACGCATTAAGCAACAATCCCCTAATAAAAACAATAAATATACATATTTATGTATTATTAATTAGCAACAATCAATGCTTGGAAAGAAGATACGACTGTAAGAAACAATGCCATGCCAAATGTCGACCTCCATCATAGCTTTTATAACAATATATTTATAGTCAATTCATATGACAATAAAGTCATCTTCATCGATTATCAATCTCACAACAATACGACTTCAAAATGAAGCCAACAACCAAAGGCAACCTGTTTAAATACCCAAACCCAAATCAAATCACAAAGCACAAAGTATAAGCCAAATATGCATAAAGCTCCACTAAAACATGTGGTACAACGCAATATAGCACAACTATGTTGCTAATTGATAATATACAAATGTACAAATGTTCCCAATATCTCAACTATTCATAATAGACTTGGTTAAGGAACACACACAACACCTACAGGTAACCAGTTTTTGCTATATAAATCACATTGCATGCCCAAACAACCATAATAATCAATAAAACAAAGAAAAACGAATCTCGGAGGCTTAGGATGACTGCAATACATAGTGCCAAGCCAAACCTCAAGCACCATCACAGCTATTGCTCTTGGATGACCAATAAACCATTACCAAATGTTCCTAAAATCTCAACTGTTTAGAATCATTTGGCTTACCGACATGCACATCATTTGATAACAACAAAATGCAGCCGAGTTATAATATATAAATGATAGTGCATGCTCTAACAACCATAACCAACAAAAAATCAGTGAGAAAACGAAGCTCATAAGCTATAGACGGCTGCAATACACAATATGAAGCCAAGTTTAAAGCACCATCATAGCTATTGCTCTCAGATGAGCAATAAGCCATCTTCATCGATACAAAAACTTAACAATAAAATTGTAATGTAAACAATACAAATAAAACAAAGCTGCTTAACCACAAAGTGTAGGTCCGTTGTACGGATCGTTCTGGTCCTAATTTGGTAAACCTAAGGTAAACGTGCAGAATCCGTTTGCATAGGCGACATTGTAGACAAGTTCTTTACTGTTTAACACTATTTCATTAATGTATAGACGTTACAGATCTTGGAAACACTTGGACAGAGCTTCGCCTCTGTCGTGACAAAATCTATGATTCTTACAAATGAGAACACAACTCACATATTTATAGAATGACAAGTTCGCTTGAACTGTGTCATGGACAAGTTCGAGCGAACTTGTCCTAGGCATGACAAGTTCGGGCGAACTTGTCCCTAGACATACATAAATTTTGATTTCGCTCCTAAATACAGACTCGATATCATATGATGACATAGGCAACAGACATATGCATCAACAGATTCCCCCTTGGATGTTGCCGTAGTCATCATTCTTCAATTAAGTTACTGAGTCTTTAATGTTCTCTTGATCTTTATTTCTTGAATACCTTTAACTTCCTTGATCTTCATAGTATCTACAATCATTTTCTTTTTTCTTCTCGAGCTTGTCTTGATAAAACTTTAACCATGCTCCCCATTGCTTTGAGCTTTCTAGTATCTTCAATCAATGTTTTTATCTAGCTCCCCCTTAAAATCTACTTCCTGTTTCAAAGGTCTTCAAACATTTAAATAAAACATTTCAGATTCAAACTTTGAAATCTCTAAACATGATATTTAAAATTTTAATCTTTTTATCAGTTTTTAAACCCTCCCAGTTATTCAAGTCCAAATTAATGACCTTGAATAACTGATTTATGTATCAAGTTCAACTTAATGATCTTGATTAAACATTTTGAAACAAACTGATCTACTTATTCAAATGTAAGTTTCAACTTAATGAACTTTTAAAACTTTTTAGCACAATTTGAAATTTTCAAACTTTTGAGCAGTAGCTTTAGATTTTGAAAATCAGCATTTCATCATCGGTGGTCAAAACTAAAAGATAATATAATCTTTTTGTCTTTATGAAATGAATATCAAACACTAAGTATGTACAAACATATTTACAAATATATCTTTTGTTGAGTTTGTGTTAAAGGATCATATCAGTTTTTGAGACAAATCACAAGTACCATTGACCTCTTCATGACATTAACTTTTAAACTTGTTTACCTAGATTGTCGATATATTTGTCCACTTAAACTTCAACACATTTCTCAATTGTTCCAAGATACGTTATGTAGAATTAAGAAACTTGACTTGACTATGGTTCCCATCTCAGAATATACTCCCACATCAAGATTCCCTAGATTTCATCTTACATGTGAGTATAGCGTAATTAATATCTGTATCTGGGTTATGCGAAGCCTTGAGAGCTCAGGTTAATACCATCGTATCGACAAAGAGATGAAGGCTCGACTTATAAGGTAGTGTTCCAAAATAGAATCTTTTTGTACTGCAATTGTAGTATCTTTCGATATTTCAATTTAATGCAGTTTTAGGGGATTTTTGCAAAAAAATTATAGAAGTTCTAGGCTATTGCTTACACAAAATCAGAAGAACTTATATAATACCCCAGATATCAATCATCCCAGAATCAGGCAATCCCTCAAACGAAATTTCAGAGTACTAAGTCCATATATCCGAGAGATGTTAATCCACAAGTTTAAGCAGTTGTAAAATTTAGTTTATATCCCGGAAACAATTTACTGAACGTGTAAAGCCTATCGACACATCCACAGTAAGTTTGTTTAAACTTTTTAAACTTTACAAATCCTTAGCATACTGTGATAGTCCACTGATTTACTATCATTTCCTTTTATCCACAAAACCCTTTTTGCCTTTTTCAATGTTTTTATACTTTTTGAAATTAATATGTTTTTGGATTTTCTGAAAAAAATTTTCTCCCCCTAAAATTCAAAAACATATTTTTTGAATTTTTTATTTATAGAAAAACATTGACCAACTGATGAGAATCACTTCAATTCGCCATCCATTACTTCTTCACAATTATCTTTTAAGCATACACCCCTCATGATGACAAAAACCTTGACGCTTTTGTGTTTATAACAATTTACTAAACATGAGTTTTGTCTTGTTCAACAGTGAGGGTCTGTGAAATTTTCCAATTTTTCTTCAAAAATTTGTAAAATTTTCAAGTAAACATTATTGGAACATGTTTTTGAAAAATTTTCTCCAAAATTTTTTCAAAAATTGTAAAGTAAACGTTATAGAAATGTAATATGGCCTTTATGTAGAACTTGATAACCCGGCCTATCTTCAAAGTGTGTCACATAACTCCATTCTTAGTAATTTGCTTTCTTCTCAGAAGTTCCTTCACAAAGATTCAAACAATTAGTTGAATAGTGAAACCCAAGCCTTTGCAGTCTTAGGCGTTGTTTCTTCACCTTAATTTTGACTTTCTTTTCACAATCAGGTTTATTTTGAACTTTCTCAAGTTTTAGAAAGTCCTCTAAACTTTCAATTTTCACTGATTGTGTAAATTCTTTTCGTTTGACCAACCATGTTTGATTTTTCTTTAAAGTTTTCTTGAAATACAATGTAGAAACTATTAGTTCATTACTATTCGAGGATTCACCAGTTTCAAAATTTGAAAACTTAGTAATAACTAGTTTCACCTTGTTTGTAGTTTCTGTACATTGTTTCAAAACCTGAGTTAATACTCAAGCATTTTTGTTATCAATATGAGCAGGTTTAGGATTAATTTGAAAACATTTTCTAGCAATGTGTCCAGTTACTCCACGACACTTCCTGTTCTCATACTGATCCTTTTTAGCAAACCATACACTCAAATCATAACATTGATCTGATGTGTGGTAGCCATCTTTCCTTATTCTCTTGTAACTATGATTTGACGTTGAAGCACTACAGTCCGACCTGCACCACTTATTCACAAATTTTTGTGAGTTTCTATAATGATTGGATGATCGTACCGATGAGCTTTTATTTTCTTTTGAAAATTTTCAGAATTTTTAAAACTTTGTTTTTCTTATTGTTTTCGTTCTCCATTCTGCTTAGAAGGTTTATGCGTTGAGCATTCACCTTGCTCAGTAGATTATAGAAAGTTTCTTGAAATTTTTCTTTTAGTTTTAAAAATATTTCATTTTTCTCCTTTTTAGCATTTTCATCATCAATATCATCATCACAATTCTCAATTATGACATTGTCATAATTTGTGACATTGTCACTTATTGGAATTTTCTTTTTATTAACATTGATCGGTTTTGGACATATATGATCTAACTTTAATGAGGAAGTCACAAAACCTTTCAATAACTTTTCTGAATTAACAGCTTTATTTGTCTCAACTTCTTTTTCAAGATGAGTAATTTTCTCAATATGAGAATTTATTGCTTTTTGATTTTCTATATTAAATTTTTCAAAAACATTTTTTTCATTTTTAAACATTTTTATTTCATTCTGAAAGCCTACTACCATTTGTAATTACTTGAAAGTTGAGCTTCACAGTTTTTAACCACTATATTCTCTTCTGTCTTCACCTGATCATTCCTTTGATTACTGACAAGTTCAGATTTCTTTAGCAATTCCACTTCATATTTCTCTAACTTGTCAATGAAAGTGGAAAGCTTGAAAAATTCCCAGCTTGGACTTTCCTTCAGTACTATTAGATACGTTGTCCATTCACCCTTTGGAAGAGCATCGGCCAATTTGTCAATATACTCTTCTTCTGTCTTATCAACTCCATGCCTTCTCATCTGAATTTTCAAATGACAGAAGCGCTCTATCATTTGTTTCATTGATTCACCTTTCAGCATCGTGAAGATATCAAACTCTTTCATGATTAGAACCTTCTTGCTCTTAATCATATCAGCACTATCCAGATACTCATCAACTTTGGCGGCATCACGGACCCCATTTTGAATTTCCAAATTTATCTTTCGTTCAAAAACACTTGAACAAAAATTAGGAAACAGACAATTTTAGTAAAATTTGACTTCTTAATCGACAATATTAAGGTATCGGTTCGCTAAAAAACTTTTAAAATTTTTCAGAAAACCGTTTTTACCAGATTAGAGCTTTAAACTCGTCTCGTCGATATGAATCTAACGATATATAATGTCCGAGACGTTTTTTTAGAAACCTTAAGTTCGTTAAACTTGTCATAGCTTGTGAAAACAAGTTCGAGCGAACTTGTATGAATTTCAAGAGAAACAAGCAAGTTTGGGCGAACTTGTAATAGATTTTCAACAAGATTTAATCAAGTTTATAAAAATTGAATGAAAATAAGACAAGTTCGAGCGGACTTATCTAAAAACCTTGAAAAATCAATCAAGTTCGGGCGAACTTGATGAAAAATTGTAAATTTTTCAGTCAAGTTCGAGCGAACATGTGTTTTCAAACATGGTTTTTTTCAAAATTTCCACATGAATTCGTTTGTTTTAAGCTCTGATCTTTTCAAGGGTTTTACTAATATGGATTTTACGTATTATACTTGAAAATCAGTCCATTTTGTCCGTGTAATGTCCAAGAAAAGTTTAAAAAGAATGAAATGAGTAGAAGATGAGATGTTCTATGTCCAATGTCTTCAAATTAGGCCAATCCTGCTCTGATACCAATTGTAGGTCCGTTGTACGGATCGTTCTGGTCCTTATTTGGCAAACCTAAGGTAAACGTGCGGAATCCGTTTGCACATGCGACATTGTAGACAAGTTCTTTACTGTTTAACACCGTTTCATTAATGTATAGACGTTACAGATCCTGGAAACACTTGGACAGAGCTTCGCCTCTGTCGTGACAAAATCTCTGATTCTTACAAATGAGAACACAACTCACATATTTATAGGATGACAAGTTCGCTTGAACTGTGTCATGGACATGTTCGGGCGAACTTGTCCTAGCCATGACAAGTTCGGGCGAACTTGTCCTAGCCATGACAAGTTCGGGCGAACTTGTCCTAGCCATGACAAGTTCGGGCGAACTTGTCCTAGGCATGACAAGTTCGGGCGAACTTGTTCCTAGACATACATAAATTTCGATATTTCTCTCCCAAATACAGACTCGATATCATACGATGACGTAGGCAATAGACATATGCATCAACACAAGATCTCGGATGAATAATATAGTTTCATCTTCATCGACCCGAACAACCAAAAGTTAAACCAACCACTGTCATCATACACAATCGTGAACCAGATAACAACAACAATCTCATCACAAAATCCGTAAAACTAAAACAACAACTGAAATAAACAACAATATTAGACGGGCCTTAATCATGGTCGATTTAACATTAGAAAGGACATGCAATAAGATATCCTTCAATCTACAACAATCCACCAAACAAACGACAACTTGAAAAACCCTCGTAAAAAGACGGAAAACCCCCGAAATTTAGGGTAAACGTAACGCGATTAGACCACATTGGGCCACCATGGAAATTAACATGGAACTCATGCGGAGATGGTCGTGAAAGGGGAATAGAGAATGCAGTGGTAAACAGAGAAACAGACAACTTCAAGATAAAGACAACAACAAAAAGACACTCGGTTTAAATACTTAAACCCAAAACAAAACACAAACATAAAGTACAAGCCAAGTATGCATAAAAAAACACTAAAACATGAGGTAGGGATGTGACTAGTACAATACTCGCACCGGCGGCGAAAATACTAGTACCGAATTTGAACAAAACTGGGTACCGAATACGATACTAAATATTTTGGTACGGTACGAGTACGGATATTAGTACTGGTATTTCGGTATGATGCCCGTTTTGGCACCACTTTGTTTTTATTTTTTTTTGAGCACTCGTACGGGTACCAAATAGGTAAAATTATTATGAGTTCCAATGTGATACGTGTACCAAATAGGTAAAATTATTACGAGTTCCAATGTGATACGGGTACCAGATAAATAAACTTGGTATGAGTACCAATGTGATACGGGTACCAAATAGGTAAAATCAATACGAGTACCATAAAAAACATAATACGCACTAAATCATAATATAAAAAAACTCTTGATATATTATATAATATTCGGTACAGGTACCATTGTTTACTCGTACAAATACCGAAAGTACCGAATACCAAAATCAATAAAACTGTGTAACGAATACCTAAAATCGGTATAGGTATAAGTACCAGTGTATGTACGATACGACCATTTCAGAAAAAAAAATCTCATCTCAAACATGAGGTACAAGCAAACATAGCAAAGCTATGTTGCTAAGTTATAATACACACACATGTACGTATATTTTATTTGTTTGTAACGGTGTAAATTGACGCTTAATTAAGTGTATGTGTTGCAAGCAGTGGTATTGCATACTCTTCATTTTCGCTTTGTTTTAATGTCCATTTGAGCCTTTTATAAGGTTTCTCTGACTAATTTTTATTTCGCTCTCAATCATGGTTATTTGCATATTTAGGAAGGAAGCTATTATTTTTGAACGTCCAATGGAAGAAATTTATTCACTAAAATAGCAAGTTGCTAAACAAAATTAACACACACCAAAGATAACTAACAATAACACAAGACAGAACCAAATAAAACCCAACAACAGCCAAAAACTATATACCAACTACACGAAAACATCAAACCTACTCCCCGAAATCTAGGTGATAGAGACTTCTTTGTAGGTGCACCTAACCCGTAAGTACACAAATGACTTGACTTCTTCGATAACCTTGGCAATCGAGACAGACGCTTGGTTGAAAACCAAATCATTCCGTATTTTCCATATACTCAAATTTGTAACAAGGATTATAGTATGGAATGCTTTCTTCCTCTTCTTTGAACCTTGAATGCTATTATGAAAATCCAAGACATCCTTGAGGCTAGCTAAAAGCAAAAGAAGTAGGAAGCTTATATCATTTCATCACAATTTGCCATACCATTTGGGATAGGTGACACGAGACAAATAAATTATCATTGGGCTCACTATAATCACCACAAAACAAGCACATATCGGACTTGAAACAGATGTTCCCCGTAGCCAGGGAAACCACAGTTGGGAATCTTTATTGCTCAGCCTTCTATGCTATTATGCACACCTTCAAGGGGACCCAATTTTTCTAAGAAAAAGTATAAACAGGTAACATCCTACATGAACTTAGGACACACTTATTCATACTATTAAACGTGAATTAACCCAGAGGATACAACTTTCATTTCCACCCATCATGCGCTGAAATCACTGAGGTAGACATCAGCCTTGTAGACAAGGCAACTTGGAACTATTGTAATTCAGTATGAAGGAGCGTGCAACATCGACCAATCCTAACCCCAAACAAACTGAGACCCAAAACAACCAGTCCCAGACGGTTTAACCATGTCATCAAAAAAGCACATCTAATCCTTCTCGACTGTAAAAAGGGAAACAACGTATACAAGGGAGCCAGATCCATCCAAACATCCAATGAAAATAAAACATTAGGTCCACATCCCAAAACCGCTTTGATGGAATTACTTAAATCCACATGGGGTATTGATGCCACCTAGTAGGACTCAGATCAGATTCCAAAAAGGGTCTGAAGCCATATTTTCATCTCTACCCTATATAATTGTATGATAAGTATCTGATTTATTAAATTCTCCACATATACCAGTACATAAGCACATGGTAATAACTGATGGCTTTTAACACGTTATTGTCACTAAAATAAAGGTTATAAAGTCTGTTTACTTGAAACATATACATGTTCTCATATTTTGTTTCTAATTAAGTTATATGATATTGGATTGTTTTTTCCTTTCTGAACGGAAAAAGATACTTTACTCATCACCAAAATGTATACAAATGTTTTAGAGCTAACAAGTCCCTAGTCTAAAATAAAACAACCATCACCCAACCACTTACAAACCTTTAACCCATATTATTATTTCATAAAAAACACAATTACTCGGCCAAATCAAAAGTCACCCAGTTGCGGCACTCCATGTTTGTGAGCTTTCCCATGCTTTTGACCGATAAGTAGGTCGATGTTTGTATCTCGCCAAAGATTTTGTTAATTGTTGCTCGTTTATCGAAAAAAAATTAACTCGTTACGTGCTTTCCATATTGCCCAACATGCAACTAATATTATGGTTTGTATTAACTTTAGGGGTGAGCAAAATAACCGCCATAACCAATAACCAAACAACTATTAACCGATAACTGTCATAACCGATGGTTATGGTTACGGGTATGAAACTTTGTATAACCGACTAATCGGTTATGGTTACGGTTATGAAGCTTTGGTTAACCGATATTACCGAAACCGAACCGAACATGTAATTATAAGTCTATATAATGCATTTATGTTTTACATTAACCATGTAGATAGTTTTTACTAAGTTAATAAATGTAAGTAACAATATGATCTTGATGTAGATACCCTTTTATTTTAATAAAGGAAATAGGTATTATGATTGTAATTTTTTTGTTAAGAATTTAACTTATTAAATGGAATCTCACATTGGTAGTTTAACCAAAAACTATAGTCTTGGTTATTTTATAGAAAAGACCCAAGCGAAGTCCTAACAGTACACGCCCCTAATAACACCCTATTTATTTCAAACATTTTTAGTTAATTAACCAAAATTAACTATAACCAAACCATAACCGACATCATAACCGATTAACCGTAATCAATGTTCAGTTACGGTTAAGAAAATTTCATAATCGAAGCTAGTAGTTATGGTTATGGTTGATGGTAAAAACTGAACCAAACCGACCCATGCACACCCCTACAACTGTCGTTTCTTCCCTGAAGCTTCCACATATTCATGCAATCTCAATAAATCCTTCATAGTGAAAACAAAAATTTTTGGTATCTTACACCAAACACTAACTTTGTTCCAAATTATTGAAGCAACATAACAGGCTGCAAATAGGTGATCCGCATGCTCTTCTTGTTCCCCACACAAATGACAGGTTGTTGGACCATTTAACATGTTACACTTCTACAACCCCTTCATTATAGGTAGATGATATTACAGTCCTTGCCAGCTGAAAATATCCATCTTCTTTGGTAATATTTGGCTCTGGTTAAAAGGATAAAAGGGTACTATAAATATGTCAATCTTGCTTAGCTAATCACCCGTATCCGAAACCCTTGTGAACTTCCGCCCCCACATTGGATTTTCTACTAAATCGTTTTCTTCAATGAAATCGTTGAAGGTCTGTGCACAGCCTGGGATGAAATCTGTATTTAGCCTCTCTTCCAGAACCCGAACTACATTGCGTAATGCTTCGCATTTTTTACTTTCCCTATCTAGAAGTGTATTCGCAATTCTATTTAAGGAAACTTGTAAACATAATCGTATTCGTATTTCAATTCCAACCTTGTAATCCAAGACTTTGATCGCAATGAAATTCTTACATATTACATGATCGTAATGAAATTCTTACTTATTACATGCTTGTTATGCTTACAATTCAAACTTTTTACGCAATCGATACTCATTATACGTGCAAACATTCGTACATACATTCTCGATACTCAATTTATACTTATACATGTTTCAAATACTTGAAAATATGTTAAAATATGAAGTCTATGCATGAAATGGTGGATTTTAGGAAGTTTAGGGGATAAAATGAAAGAAATAAAACTTGTGCCGGATAAAGGAGGTGCCGCATCACGTGACACCCTCCCCTTTTGACTGTCGCATAGCGCGACCCCCTCCAATCCGCAGAAAGTTGTTTCCCAGCTACGGGTTGGCCATCATTTCCACCTCCCAAACTCACAAATCACCTTATAACTCCATTAAAACTCAAACCCTACTTTACCACTATATAACCAAGACTCCACACAACGATTTTCACTTTCCAAACACTTCTACACTCTCAAATCTCTTTAAAATTCTCTGGAAAATCAAATTGAAGACAGATTGCTACTAAGTACAAAAGTGAGTTCAAACTCACCGCTCTTCCATTTTCTTCACTTTTTCATCCTCTACAAAGCTTGGAACATCTCTAGGAGTGTTTCCACAGGTTTTTCATGGAAAACCAAGGTGGAGCATCACCATTTTGAGGTCCAAACTTTCTGTTTTGGAAGAAACGTTTACAAACTTTTACTAAACTCTTGTTTCCCCATTCAAACTTGTGTCTATATGCAACTAATCAAGTCTATGATTAATGAGCTTGATCAAGATGGATTCATACAATTAGGAGGTTTTAATTACCTCCAAACTTTCTGTTTCGTTTAGGTTATTAACCCACAAGTATTAAACCATCCACGCTTGTTCTTGTGACAAGACATGTGCTTTGGTATGAGTGTGAATAACTTGGAAGCCTCGGCTATACTACTTTCATTCCACCACCTCACTTGATGTTTTCTATGTTTAAAATCACTAAAACTTGTTCAACCTTCACTTGAGTAACAAGGCTACGACACGTCCCTAAACGTTGCCATGTTCGGGATGCACGCACCTAGCTTACTTACTTGGTTGATTCATAGTTTTAGTGAAGTACTTCCTTTTCTTTGTATCTTTCATTCATAACCATCCAAATTGTCTTTGTGACAATTTGTGTATTGGTGAATCTTACAAAAGAGGTTAAAGGATGGTTATTCTCTTACCTCCATGCATTACTTCTATGAAATTCCATGATAAACATGTTGGACTTAACTTAAAATATATTATATAAATAATCAACATGGTTATGTCAAAGTAGTAAGTTATATTATCTAAGACTTAAACTCCTCGTTACAATTCTAATGGGTAACCTAACCCATGAAATCACAGTCACCCATTCGGGTTCTTATAATGTTAAAAACAAGTGTTTTAAGTCTAGATAATTATTTTCTCGTATACATAATTTGCATACTTTAAATCCGAATCAAAATCCTCCGTTAAAGCATCCGAATACTCACACACCTTCGCTTACCCCGTGTAGGGTAACCTCGGTGTTCCACCCTCCAAGCTATCAAACTCCTCACGGGAATAACAAAGGAAGCTTTGCAAAACTGTGAGTATACTCGACCCATTTTACGCTTTAACACTTTTGGGTGCAATACATGTACTTATGCAAAATCACACAAACATGCTTATACACAAATCACAAACATTCTACATACATGCTTTATACGCTAAACTTGAATTCACCCATGCTTTTACTTGATATGCTTATACGTTAGTCATTAACTTCCATCAAGCCTCCCTTAACATGTATAGCACTATAGGAGTAACGCACCACCCGTAAACTTGTGGTCATGTTAAGTTAAACACATACGGTCTTTTCATTTGATGATTAGATTACGCTAGCAGTAAACTTTGGGTTGACTTGTATAATTTCATGATAGTTCAATGTATGTTAGCCTCGAGATTTGACATTTATGCATGAAATAATTGTTTAAAACGTTTTTACTATACTATTATTAACTTGTATGCTCGCCAATGCCGTATGTGTTGAACTATACTTTAACGTGTATTGCAGGATGATTGTCAATGTTGATGAGGACTTTTCATGGAATCTAGTAGGATGACTAGAAACTCATTTTAATCCTAGAATTATGTTGTATTTTAAATTCGTAGACTAGTTGTTGTATTTCAATTACGTTGTAATTTGTTTCCAAACGTTGTACTTGTTTACTTAATCTATGAAATGAAATTTGGTTCTATTAAATTCTTGTCACATTTTAGCATTATAAAGTCTCGAGCAATCTCGTTCGTCCTACCCCTGATGTTTCCGCAAAACTCAATGACAACTGTATTCTTCATGGAACTTCCGACAAGATTTCATCGAAAAATGCACACCAAGTCACCACCGATACCATCGCCGCCTACGCCATCTAAACCACCCAGAAACAACAACAAAGGCAAGAAGCGGAAGGCTTCGAGCCAAAACTGCGCGGTAGTCACTCCGCCAAATCCTCAACCCATCCAACAAATTGCACCAACCAACACCGAGCCAGCTAAACGTTCGTACACTGGGACTCAACCCAAGTGTGCGAACTGCATGTACCACCATCCTACCCATGCACCTTGTTGCCTTTGTTCAAACTACAACTGGTTTGGACACTTCAGCATGCATTGTCGAAGTGGCCCAAAACCACCCGCCAACCAAATCCAGACAGTTACCTTAACCTAAAACCCCGCACCAAATCAAGCCCAAGCACTGGTCGAGCCTGTTTCAAGTGTGGTGACCCTAACCACCTTGGCCACGTCTGCCCCCAACGCAACACCAACAACAACAATCAGGCACAACAGCAGCAAGCCCAACATGGCAGAGCTTTCGTCCACACAGCTGCTCAGGTGCTAAACAACAATGATGTTATCACGGGTACGTTCCTCGTAAACAATGTCTATGCTTCGTGTTTATTTGATACTGGTGCTGATGAAAGTTTTGCATCCGTTGAATTCGAACCTTTGTTAAAGTGTAGACGTTCTAAGTTACCCAAATCATTCGCAGTTGAAGTTACTAACGGTAAATTGGTCGCTGTCGATTCTGTCCTTTCTAAGTGTTCCTTGAATCTTAACGATCATGTGTTTTCCATCGATCTCTTACCCATGCAATTGGGAAGCTTTGTATTATAGTAGGAATGGATTGGCTCAGGCGAGTTCGTGCTGAAGTCGTTTGTTCGGAAAAGTTTATTCGTCTTCCCTTGCCTAACGGAGATTCCCTACACGTCTATGGTGAGAAACCTTCAAAATGTCTCAAGCTTATGTCGTGTACCCAAGCGAATAAGTATTTGCGTAAGGAGTACTTTCCCTTTCTCGCCCACATTGTGGAAAAGAAGGACAAAGGTCCAAGCATGAATGAAGTCCCGGTCGTCTGTGACTTTCCTGACATTTTCCCTGAAGACCTACCTGGTCCTCCTCCTCGATCCATTGACTTTTGCGTTGACCTCATCCCTGGCATTACACCTTTTGCTCAATCCCTTTATCGTCTAGCACCCTCGGAAATGCAAGAGCTATCTAGCCAACTTCAAGAACTTCTTGATAAAGGCTTTATACGCCCTAGTACATCTCCTTGGGGCATACCGTTTTATTTGTCAAGAATAAAAATGGATCCTTTCGGATGTGCATTGACTATCATGATCTCAACAAGCTTACAGTAAAAAACCGATATCCCCTTCCTCAAATTGAAGATCTCTTCGATCAACTTCAAGGCGCGATTAGTTTCTCGGAAATCGATCTTCCTTCGGGTTATCATCAACTTCGAGTCTTCGAAGAGGATATTCCTAAAACCACATTTCAAACTAGATACGGTCACTACGAATTCGTAGTCATGCCATTCGATTTAACCTATGCACTCGCAGTCTTCATGGACTTAATGAATCGGGTGTGTAAGTTATACTTGGATAGCTTTGTGATCGTGTTCATAGACGATATTCTCATCTACTCCAAGACGCAAGACGAGTACGAGCGACACTTGCGCCTTATCCTCGAACTCCTACGTCGTGAACAACTCTACGCCAAATTTCCAAGTGCGAGGGCTAAAAGAAGTTCAATTTCTCAGTCACTTTGTGAACGTGAGAGGCATTCATGTTGATCCCGCGAAAATCAAAGCTGTAAAGAATTGGATTGCTCCTAAGTCCCCATCTGGAATTCGGTTGTTTCTTGGTCTAGCTGGTTATTATCGTCGCTTCATCTCGAACTTTTCAAAAATCATCGTTCCTCTCACGTCTTTGACTCAAAAAGATAAACCTTTTGTTTGGGGTTCCGAACAAGAGGAGTCTTTCCAAACTCTCAAGGACATGCTTTGCAATGTTCCTATCCTCGTTGTTCCCGACCGACTCGATGACTTTGTCGTGTATTGTGATGCTTCAAACCAAGGTCTTGGCTGCGTTCTTATGCAACGGGACAAGGTTATCGCCTACGCGTCAAGACAACTCAAAATCCATGAGAAGAACTACACTACACACGACCTTGAGCTTGGTGCAGTTGTTTTTGTGTTGAAGATATGGCGACACTACCTTTATGGTACTAAGTGTGTGGTCTTCACCGATCATAAGAGCTTACAGCACATCTTCAATAAAAAGGAACTCAACATGCGTCAACGTCGTTGGGTAGAATTGTTAAACGACTATGACTGCGAGATTCGCTACCACCCAGATAAGGAAAATGTTGTAGCCGACGCCCTTATTCGTAAATCTCATGCGAAAAGTATCCATTGCTTCCAAGTCGTGAGTAACCTACGAGATCGAATTCGCGAAGCATAACACTCATCCATCAGTGAGGATAACATGTGCAATGAGACGTAGTGGGTTGCTGAAGATCAACTCTCATCCAAATCCGATGGCATCTTTTACCTATCTCGATCGAGTCTGGATCCCAAATCGTGGCAACCTTCGTGACTTCTTAATGAAGGAAGCTCACAAAACTCGATATTTCATTCATCTTGGCGCCGACAAGATGTACCAAGACTTACGTATGTATTATTGGTGGCCTGGCATGAAGAAGGATATTGCCCTCTATGTGTCCAAGTGTCTCACTTGTTCCAAGGTCAAAGCCGAAAATCAATGTCCCTCTGGCTTACTCGGACAACCATAAATTCATGTCTAGAAATGGGAGAGCATAGCTATGGATTTCATTACCGAACTCCCTCGCACTTCTTCTGGTCACGATAGTATCTGGGTTATCATTGACCGTTTAACAAAATCCGCTCATTTCCTCCCCATTTGTGAAGATTACAAAGTCGTATCTACACGGATGAAATCATTTGTCGTCATGGTATCCCCATCGACATCATCTCGGACCGTGATGGTCTTTTCACTTCGCGTCTTTGGCAAACTTTCCAAAAAGCTCTTGGTACACATCTCAATCTTAGTACCGCTTTCACCCTCAATCCGACGGTCAAAACGGGCGTACTATTCAAACTCTAGAGGATATGCTTCGTTCTTGCGTAATCAATTTTGGTGGCAACTGGAATTCCTACTTACCTTTGGTAGAATTCCGTACAACAATTGTTGTCACGCTAGTATTCAAATGACACCGTTTGAAGCATTGTATGTTCGTAAGTGCCGATTACCGATTTGTTGGCATGAGATCGGAGAAGCTCAACTCGCTGGTCCCGAGCTTATACAAGAGACGACGGACAAGATCTTTCAGATTCGTGATAACATACTCAAAGCTAGAATCCGACAAAAGAGTTACGCCGACAAGAGACGCAAGCCCTTGGAATTGAACGTCGGTGATCATGTACTTCTCAAGTTATCCCCTTGGAAAGGTGTAGTTCATTTTGGTAAGAAAGGGAAACTCGCTCCTCGCTTTGTAGGTCCTTTCAAGATTCTCGAAAGGATTGGCAAGGTAGCGTATCGACTAGACCTACCTCAAGAACTCAACAACGTTCACCCAACGTTTCACGTTTCTAATCTCAAGAAGTGTCTCGCTGAAAAAGGACTCCAAGTTCCGCTCGACGATCTTCAAATCAACGAGTCCTTGCATTTTGTGGAAAAACCAGTCGAAATCATGGACGAGGAACCAAGCAGCTTAGGCACAGTCTCATTCCCATAGTCAAGGTTCGATGGGAAGGTAAACATGGCGCCGAATTCACTTGGGAACTCGAGTGTCACACCCCAACTGATGGCGGAAACATCGGGATGCGGCACTAAGCGACAAGATTGCTCGAGAGATTCCACAACGACTAAATTGCGACAACATAAATTAATTTCATTTCATAGCGGACTAATGCCATACAAACCAAGTACAAATTTTTCAAATATGAAATACATTTGATAGATAATAGTCTAGGCGTGTATCTAGGATAGCCTATTCTTGATTCGAGATAACTCGCGTTTAACCTGCAACATACGTTAAAATAATGTCAATACAAAAATGTATTGGCGAGCATACACGTTTTATATAATAGCATAGTAGAATAAAATGTCGCGAATTTCCACATACATAAATGTGATACAACACGACATATAAATAATTTTGAAAATTACACATGCTGAGTCTCGTGTAGCAGCGAATGAGAGGTGTGAAGCCCTTAACTAGACCCCGTCGGGTGCGAGCTAAACTATAGTACCATACTAGCTAAGGTGGAAGTTAACAAGTAAAAGTCCTAGCATATATGTATCAAGCATCACGTGTAAATATGTATAATAAATATTCGTGTGTGATAAATCAGTTTAGTACGTGTAGTGTGTTTGTTATGAAAGTATGTTACACCCAAAAAGTGTGTTAAAGCGAAAATGGGTCAAGTATACTCACAGTGAGTGCGTAAACAGTAAACTCGAGTGAGATGGGGTGAGGAGAGCGTTGGGTCAGCCTGCGCGTAGAAACAGAAGTGCATCAGTTTTCCATAGCGTTGAGCGGTCGAACGGAGAGTTGTGCGGGAGAAAACAGGTGGGTCGCACGAGGCATCACTTGCACAAGGCATAACCCTCGTGCAAGCCCTGCTTCGTACAAGCCATGACTCATGCGAGGCATCACCCTCGTGAGAGTCATGTCTCGTACGAGCGATTCTCGTGCGAGTGACCTGCTTGCGTGTCCAAAATCGAGTGTTTTCGCGTCGTTTCTTTGGGAAATCGAGTGTTCATCCCTCCAACCTTAACCTACTGATCGAACCTAGTGCCAAAGAGGTCTTTAGAGCGAGCTAGTCTCTTGTGGAAACTAGGACTGGGTCGTACGAACCCCAAGTGGTTCGTGCGAGCCAGTCTAGTTTGCACAGGTGACTGTTCTTGCGTTTTCGTGCAACTGGAACAGAGTTTTCGCTTGAAACAGATGTGATTTCGAGTCCATTTAAGGCAGGTTTTGACACCGCTTCATTCTGCTTATGTAGTGAACGAAACATATGTCGGTTTTTTCTGTTTTTGTGTAAAAATCGAGTTTTAAAACAGTTTTCTTAGGATCAACACCTAGTGAGTTAGAAACACAAGGTTCTAGTCTTGAGCAGCCCAAGCTGACTCAAACATACTCGTTTAAGTGCGAATCCAAGGTAAAAACAGAAGGTTTTATGAAAAAGATGAAGTTTTTTGTAAGCAGAAGAAGTTTAGATGAAATCGAAGATAAACTCGTGTAAAATCGTTGTGATTCGCGTGGAAAGCGTTGTTTCTTACTTGGAAACGGAGGAGAGCGTGTAGAGAGCGTTTCGTGCGAGTGACAGCAAGTGGGAGTGCGTGTGCTAAGTGTGGTATTTATAGGAGAAGAGCAAATATGTGTGGGTTGGTGCGAGGGAGCCCCCGCATGAGTGACCCTTCGTGCGAGTGGTCTTTGGTGCGAGCGAGGAGTCTTGGTGCGAGCCAGACTTCACTCGTGCGAGTGGTGACTCGTACAAGTGAGTCTAGTTTCATGTGTTGGCTTCTTTTGTTTGATGCTTTTGTTCGTATTAGTCGGTTCAAGTATGTTAGGTCGTTTTAGCTATGCGTTAAGCGTTGTGTTGCGTAATAATGTGTTAAACCGTGTTTAGTGAGCAGGTGAGCGTTTAAGCGAGTATTAATATATATATATATATATATATATATATATATATATATATATATATATATATTATATCATAAATACCATTAGTAACAACATTTTGAGTTTGCATTGCGTAAGTGCGTAAGCGAGCGAGTAGTTTAGATACCCACGTGATATAGTAGTATAACCGAAGGCGTTTTAAGCGTAAGCGTTGTGAAGTGTGATGTATGGTGTTGAAATTAGCGATGTAGTGCGAAAGTATGCGATGTAGCGTAGTAAGCGATATAGTTCACATTATGATCTGAATCTCTGGTGCTAGGCGTAAAGAGAATAACGAGGGCGAAAGTGCGGGTTGTTACATCGAGAGTGATATGAAAACTAAGTCTCCGCATCTTTTAGTTGAGTCTACCTCTTGTATAAATTTCGGGACGCTTCGCATTTTTGTACTTTCCCTGTTTAGAAAGTGTATTCGAAATTCTATTTATGGAAACTTGTAATCATAATCGTATTCATATTTCAATTCCAACCTTGTAATCCGAGACTTTGATCGTAACGAAATTCTTACTTATTACATGCTTGTTATGCTTATAATTCAAACTTTTTATGCAATTAATACTCATTATACGTGCAAACATTCGTACATACATTCTCGATACTCAATTTATACTTATACATGTTTCAAATACTTGAAAATATGAAGTTTATGCATGAAATGGTGAATTTTAGGAAGTTTAGGGGTTAAAATAAAAGAAATCAAACTTGTGCCGGAGAAAGGAGGCGCCGCGTCACGCGACACCCTCCCTTTTTTACTGTCGGGTAGCGCGACCCCCTCCAATCCGCAGAAAGTTGTTTCCCAGCTACAAGTTGGCCATCTTTTCCACCTCCCAAACTCACCAATCACTTTATAACTCCATAAAACTCAAACCCTACTTCACCACTATATAACCAATCCCCCTCCCCCCACAATGATTTTCACTTTCCAAACACTTCTATACTCTCAAATGTCTCTCAAATTCTCTGGAAAATTAGATTCAAGACAGATTGCTACTAAGTACAAAAGTGAGTTCAAACTCATCTCTCTTCCATTTTCTTCACTTCTTCTTCTTCCTCTACAAAGCTTGGAACACCTCTAGAAGTATTTCCACAGGTTTTCTATGGAAAACCAAGGTGGAACATCACCATTTTGAGATCCAAACATTCTGTTTTGGAAGAAACTTCTACAAACTTTTACTAAACTCATGTTTTCCCCATTCAAACTTGTGTCTATTATGCAACTAATCAAGTCCATGATTAGTGAGCTTGACCAAGATGGATTCATACAATTCGGAGGTGTTAATTACCTCTAAACTTTCTGTTTTGTTAGGGTTATTAACCCACAAGTGTTGAAACCATCCAAGCTTGATCTTGTGACAAGACTTGTGCTTTGGTATGAGTGTGAATAACTTGGAAGCCTTGGCTATCCTACTTTCATTCCACCACCACACTTGATGTTTTCTATGTTTAAAATCACTAAAACTTGTTCAACCTTTATTTGAGTAACAAGGCTACGACACTTTCCCAAATATTGCCATGTTTGGGATGAATGCACCTGGCTTGCTTACTTGGTTGATTCATAGTTTTAGTGAAGTACTTCCTTTTCTTTGTATCTTTCATTCATGACCATCCGAATTGTCCTTGTGACAATTTGTGTATTGGTGAATCTTACAAAAGAGGTTAAATGACGTTTATCCTCCTACCTCCATGCATGACTTCTATGAAATTCTATGTTGGACTTAACTTAAAATATATTATATAAACTATACGATATATATACACATACATAACCGAATCCTTGATAATAATCAACATGGTTAATTTTCATAGTAGTAAGTTATATTATCTAAGACTTAAACTCCTCGTTACAATTCTAATGGGTAACCTAACCCATGAAATCACATTCACCCATTCGGGTTCTTGTAGTGTCAAAAACGAGTGTTTTAAGTCTTGATAATTATTTTCTCGTATACATACTTTTGTATACTTTAAATCCGAATCCAAATCCTCCATTAAATCATCCGAATACTCACACACCTTCGCTTACCCCATGTAGGGTAACCTCGGTGTTCCATCCTCCAAGCTATCAAACTCTTCACGGGAATAACAAAGGAAGCTTTGCAAAACCGTGAGTATACTCGACCCATTTTACGCTTTAACACTTTTTGGTGCAACACATGTAGTTATGCAAAATCACACAAACATGCTTATACAAAAATCACAAACATTCTTCATACATGCTTTATATGCTAAACTTGAATTCACACACGATTTTACTTGATATGCTTATACGTTAGACATTAACTTCGATCAAGCTTCCCTTAAAATGTATAGAGCTATAAGAGTAATGCACCACCCATAAACTTGTGGTCATGTTAAGTTAAACACATACGGTCTTTTCATTTTATGATTTACGCTAGCGGTAAACTTTGGGTTGATTTGTATAATTTCATGATAGTTCAACGTATGTTAGCTTCGAGATTTGACATTTATGCATGAAAGAATTGTTTAAAAGGTTTTTACTAAACTATTATTCAAACTTGTATGCTCGCTAATGCAGTGTGTGTTGAACTATACTTTAACATGTAGTGCAGGATGATTGTCGATGTTGATGAGGACTTTGAATGGAATCTAGTAGGATGACTAGAAACTCATTTAATCCTAGAATTATGTTGTATTTTAAATTCCTAGACTAGTTATTGTATTTCAGTTACGTTGTAATTTGTTTCCAAACGTTGTACTTGTATACTTAATCTATGAAATGAAATTTGATTCTATTAAATACTTGTTACATTTTTGCGTTATGAAGTCTCGAGCAATCTCGTTCATCCCGCCCTGATGTTTCCGCAATCAGTTGGAGTGTGACACATTGAAATCGCCCAATAATACCCACATACCCTCTAAAGCATTCATCATCTCAGTTAATTCTCTCCACAGTTCTCGTTTTGGGACAAGTCTCTGTGGAGCATGTACATTTACAAAGTTCACTTTTTCATTATTCTGTAGTGAACTCGAGATAACCAAAAAATTATGGTTCCAAATTACATATGACTTGCTGAAAAACGTCGGATCCTATAAACACACCATCCCTTAGACCTACCATCTGCATTTACCCAATCAACTTCAATCGCACCATTGCCCCATATTTTCCTAAATGGAATTCTCGACCCATCCCCAGCTAATGTTTCCTACAATGCTACAAAATTCACCTTCTGCTGTCTAACTACATCGCCCAGAGAGAGGACTTTTCGGTCCTCTTTCATACCCCTTATGTTATATGACAACACATTCATTAATCCACAATCAATTTACCTTCTTATCTAATCGGTCCCTCTAAGTTGTTTTCAAAGCCACCAAGTGCAATACCTATTGATTCGCCCATATCAACTGTTCGATTAACTTCAGAAGTTATGCTAACATATACATGAACATTGTTAGGCACCGGATACAGAATTACGTTGGTCACGGGTTGAGCTTCGAAGACTGTAGAGAACAAGATTTTTGAATTAAGATTTGCCCTTGGATTTCTCTGGTTCCTAACATCTATGTCGGTCGCTACGGTGGAGCTGGTTCAACATTATTGAAAAGTAGGGAGTAAGTCATCTTGAGAGAGCTTAAAATTATTGTGGTTTTTTTAGATCTTTTCATTGTAAAAATATAAAAAATAAAACTTATATGCAAACCCTGGCTAAGAATCTTTTTGCATGAAAACACTAATGTTATCACCGCATTTGAAATGAACTTCTTTTATAAGTGTTAAATATAATTATCCTAATGGTCATCTCATACGTTATTGTTGTACATAAGGCGTATGGTTAATGTTGTCATGTTGTGATCTTTAGCTAAGGTTTGTAGATAAATTTTAACGTAGTTTTTCCAACCTAAGGATAAAAAGCAATCAATAAATTTATGTTCTTTAAAAATAACCTACTAATAATTCAATATCATATAAGTTAACTAGATACCATATATTAAACATTTATATGATATTTCAAGTAAAGAAACTTTAAAATCTATATTTCAATGACAATAACATGTCACAAGCCATGAGTTTATACCATGTGATCATGTACTAGTCTATGCGGAGATTTTAATAATTGAAGTATTTATATATCATACAATTTCTGTAGAAGTTGTTTTCTTGTACTATTGTAAATTATCATGAAGATGAATCTTAGTCTATCGCCGAATCGATCACCCCTCTATGCGAATGAACTTAGCGTTAGCCTTCTTCGACGTCCTAGACGAGATTCAAGTGTTAACCTAGTAGTTACTAACTTTAAAGACTCAAGAAGAACAATATGACTCATATATTATCTTCGTATATTCATATTGTTTGCATTATTATTATGTATAAAGAAATAAAAATAATATAATATGAAAATAAATTAACTCTAAACTTATATATATAAAATATAGTCCCACCCTCTCCATTGTCATTTAATCTACCCTTCTTGGATCCCATCCTCCATTAAAGGACTCAAAACACCTTCTTCTACAAGCATCTCTCTCTCTCTTCTCTCTCTCTCTCTCTCTCTTCCATCTTCAAACTTTTCTTTTCATGGCACTCTTACTTTCCTATCATCTTCAGAAACCCAAAAGATACAACCAACAAAACACACAAGCAGCACGAGGAAACAACACCAACCAAAACCTAAGACTAAACCAAACCCTAATCCTAAATCCAAACCCAAACCCAAACCCAAACAACAAAACACATCTTCATGGGACCAATTCAAGAGCTTGTTGACTTGCAAACAGATGGACGTTGTTGTCGGGTCAAATAAGGTCCATGCCCCGGTTAAGAACCCGAATGGGTACTCCAAATTGAGTTCTTGTAGCTCCATATGTAGTTTTAGGGATGTTGTGCATGGGAACACACGAGTGGTTCATAGGGCTGATAACTCGCCGGAGAGTAGCACCATTGGTATGGATTCCGGCCTTCTTAGCCGGAAAAAACCGATGGCCGATGGTGGGTCGTCTTCTTCTTCGAAGATTTTAACCGGTTCGGTAAGATCTTCCGGCCATGGGAGTAGTTTCTCGTCTTCTTCAAGAAGCATGCAGTTTAGAAAGCTTTCTGGATGTTATGAATGTCATGCCATTGTTGATCCTTCAAGGTATATTTCGACTTCATTTTTGTTATTAGTTTTTATTATTGTTAATCATTTTTTTAATTACATGTTATGAATTTAAATCGAGATAGATGATAAACGGACAAAAAGCTGCGCTGCTACCCCTTTTTGAATAGTAAACCTAAGTCTTTTAAAAACTACGTCAATAGATGAGTTTTGTAATTAGTTTTACTGTTTTATTATATTACAAAAAATTATAAGACCACGAATGTAAAAGCCTGTGTGGGCGGTCCTAAGATGTGGATGAAGATTTTGTCACCCAGTGACGGACCCAGGAATTTTTTCATGGGGATGTGGAAAATTTTTAATGGCGTACAATGTCGCCACGTAAGAAAGAGGAGGGGAAGAAGCCCGTGCAGAAAGGCATTAACGGTAGGTTTTGTGAGGGAAGGATAGAGGGATCCGTCCGAGAAAATGGAGGAAAAAGATGGTGGGACAATTGACGTGGAGCCTGTGGACCCGCCCGTGAAGATGTTGCATTGATGACGGTCTTATAATTTTAACAAAAGTTTATATATGCATATTTTTATTCACTTTATTTAATTTATTATGAAAAATATAATTTGGATTTACAGAATTCATAATGATTTAGACAAAAAATTTATAGATTTCCGCAATTTTGTAATAATTAATTTTTTTAAATAATTTTGCAAAATTGAATGTAGATTTATATATATCATGTTCTTAATGATGGGCAGGTATACAATACCAAGAAGTACCATTTGTGTGTGTTCTCAATGTGGAGAGGTTTTTCCGAAAATGGAGAGCTTGGAACATCATCAGGCTGTTAGACATGCTGGTAATCTACTAGTTAACATGTCCATTTTCTTGTAATTAAAAAAAGAAGCTACGTATTAAAAATACCGTAATTAAATCTATAAAGTTTATATATTGCATTATAAACATCCATCATATTTACACAAAGTTTTCTATTTTTCTATCACAATTCATTATTCTCTTCCTGCTATTTTTATGTTAATTTCTCAACTGTCATCTGACACCTCATAAACACAAAAAAAAGGACGGAACACAAGAGTTTCATGAAGTCCATTAATTAATCATCCATTCGAATAGGAAAAGTTTTTATCAATTGAGATCATAAACACATCGTCTTCTTATATTTTAGCCTCATAAATCCTAGTTAATTAAAAACAGTAGCTAAATCAATTGTCGTTTTCTTATAGTTAACCTCACCAATAAAATATTTTATTAAGAACTCACAACGTCGTCTTTTTCTTTTAATAAGTTGTTATAATTTCTTTCTCGTTAATAAAGTAGCCTAGTCAAATGTAAACTTCTTTCGATCATAAACTTTTATTAAAAAGTTTTAAGAATGAAAATACCAATAAATAAAAATTTCAAAAAAAAACACAACAATAAATTAAAAAATTGATAGATCACCCACCGACAATAACACTAAATATTCCAAAACAAGAAAATAACAGATCCAGGGCATTAACTGCACTTTTCCTTTTTACCAGGACCATTTATGTAACTTTCACTAATGTTAATTTCATCTACAGTATCAGAACTGGGTACGGAAGATTCGGGTCGAAACATAGTCGAAATAATATTCAAATCCAGCTGGCTTAAAAAGGACCATCCGATCTTCACAATCGAGCGGATACTAAAAGTCCACAACACGCGCCGCACCATCCAACGTTTCGAAGACTGCCGTGACGCCGTCAAGACACGCGCCACCGCCACTGCCTCCCGGTGCGCCGCCGACGGCAACGAGCTTCTCCGCTTCCACTGCACCACTATTTCTTGCTCGCTGGGTTCTCGGAACTCCACCACCCTCTGCTCCGCCGTCCCCGGCTGCGGTGTGTGCACCGTCATCCGCCATGGGTTTCAGAGTACAAAATCCGGCGGTGACAGCGGCGCGTGGACTACTGCGAGTAGTGGTAGAGCACATGATTGTCTTGGGGTTGACGCGCGTGGACGACGGGCGATGCTCGTATGTCGGGTTATTGCCGGAAAAGTGAAGCGCGTGGATGAGCACGCGGAGCCAGAGGATGATGGGGTGTATGATTCGGTGGCAGGCTCGGCCGGGTTGTACTCTAACCTTGAGGAGTTGTACGTTTATAATCCGAAGGCAATTCTTCCATGTTTTGTTGTCATATACAAAACCCCTGAAAGCTTACGTTATTAATAAGATTCGTATTGTTTTTCTAGAAAGTTATATGATATGCTATCATATTTGCAAGAAAACTCTCTTAGGTTAGTTTTAAATTGTATATATTAAGGTCTGTTACTCTGTTAGAAGATATGTATTTGTGAGTTTTCAGAACAAAATGACTTGTTACCGCTTAAATTGGTTAAGATTTTGATAAATTGAAGCTCTAAGTGTTGAGAAATTTTGAATTGAATGATTTTTTTTGATTGTATGAGATGATATGAATTTGTATCTTAGATTTGTGAAAAGGAGTGAGATGGCTTTCCGTGTCATTAAAGAAGCATAAACGATATTCACGTTAATTAACAAAAACTAAAATTGTGCCCACCCATGCGTTGCGGCGAGGAGCCAACTTGTTTGAAAAGCAAAAATAACTAAAGTAATTAAGAACTTGATTATTGGTTTCTTTTTCTTATTGAAAATTTACTTTCATTCACAACATCAAGGCACCCAAAAGGGAAGACAGACCAAACAATCACATAAGATTAAACTACACCAATTTATCTATCTAATGTCTTTAAACCTGTATATATATTTAAACCAAAGGAAAGCATGCAATTTTATATTGTTGCAGATGTTATGGATCCTCGCCGCCTTATTCGAGAACCTTTTTTCATTTCTCGCGATCCAAATAGCTCAGCACGTGACTATAATTATGCCATGAATGCCTCCTTTTCCTTCTCAGAGCCCGAGTGATAGTCTTCCACACTAAGAATATCCTTTACAGAGAAAGCGTAAACCGGTTTATCTTGGACCACCTACCAACATATTACCACACAACTGCCACAACATAGCACCCGATCAGGATATGCTCCACCGATTCCACCTCCCCTTCGCATAAAACAAATCTCTGATCTTCCACATGAATGTTACGCTTAGTTAACGCCTCGATAGTCGGGATCCGATTCATCTCAGCACGCCATATAAAAATGTTGCATTTTTTTGGACCCAATTGTTGATGCACTTGGTGTTCGTCACTTTTCGAATAGGCAAGATAGAGCGTGTGTTGATATTGTATAGGTTAGAATCGAACACACGGCCAAAATACGGAGCTAATAGTGAAAATGGGAACAAGTTCGCCCGAACTTGTCATGCGGTGGACAAGTTCGGCCGAAGTTGACATGTGGTGGACAAGTTCGCCCGAACTTGTCCTATGCACATTTCAAGCGAACTTGGTTGCCTATAAATAGGTGGTGTGTGTTCATTTGTCATTTAAGTTTTTGTAATCCCTACGGGGAGGTGCTGCCGGATTCTCTCCAGGAACTCCGGCAGCCTGACAATATGTATACTCTTTCGGTATGAATGAAGATATGACTTCCGCTGCATTCTGTTTCTACTCATTTCTTAATAACATTCTACCGAATCGTTTTACGTCTACGCACTAACTTCCATATAGAACCGCCTGATCACGGACCTTCAATTGGTATTAGAGCTACGGTTATCACCTAGCTCATGAATTTGGACATTTATGAATATTAGGAGGGGTTTTAGACGTAAATCATCAAAATAAACATACAATCTACGGACAAAAAGTAAAATTGAATGGATAGCATTGTTAGAAAACCATTTTCGACCTAAACTATGGTGGAATCATCTCGAAATTCGAAGAAATAAGGATTCTGGATCGAAAAATGTGAAAAGGCTAGTTTTTGAGGGACCAAGTTCGCTCGAACTTGATCAAGTTCGCCCGAACTTGTAACATACTGACCAAGTTCGCGTGAACTTGTCACGTAGTGACCAAGTTCGCCCGAACTTGTAACCTAGTGGACAAGTTCGCTCGAACTTGTCCAGGGAGCCTAAAAAAAGGCATGGAAAAATTTTGTTGATCGTTTTGATGAGACGAGTGTCCAGAAAAAATTTGGTGATAGAAATTTTTTCGAGTTTTTAACGTCTAATCGGCACCTTCGAAGACACCGTCTAGAGCTTTAGAGTACAGATTTGGTGATACGGTCACAAAATTTTGAAGATAACGGAGAGTCATTGATACCTGTGCATATCATGTCGTGACTAGTAATGGGCCTAAACATTAAATCCGCATTTGATGAATACTGAAAATTCCGGATTTAGGGGGAATTTCAGTGAAAATTTCAGTATGGTTAGAATTTACAAAAAATAGGGGGAAAATTTTTTTTACAATATATGAAGATTCCGGCATTTTTGAAATTCATGACTCCTGCAACAGTGTCCGGGTGGTTACCGATTGCAGATTATCGGGAAATGCAGAGGATCGAGATTCATTGGGTATTTCAAATTGATGTCTAGTTTGAAAGCGGGTGGTTAGATAACTGAGTTTGGAGGAGTTGTTTATCATATTCTAAGGTCATGGTTGTGGATTGATACCTGAGTCGCGTGTATGGTTTTGAAGCACATACGATTGCCTATTTTTAACTCTGCTTTGCAAATGAATTATTGACTGGACTAACCGCCAGGAGGTAAGGATGCTCTGTAGTTTCAGTTGCCCCGGGTTGTACGCGGTACCATGATTAAGGAAGATGATATAATGGGTTTTTTCAGACAAAGTTGTGTACCGGTTGCTGAAGAAAGAGACTATATATTTGGGATTCCATGATCACAGGAAGTTCCGATTTTTCAGATCACGATACAGATTGATGCTTAAGGGTTAGAGTCCTGATCTCCGGTGAAGGGGTAGTTAGCAGGATTAGCGGTCATCAATACCAGTGAGGAACTGAGGACGTTCAAAACGTTCAGTGATGATCTTAGGAATTAATGACTAGCTCCATGGATCGGATAGTTTCAAAATTACCAAGGAGATCTGAAGTTATTCAAGATATAACTGTTGATAGCCTTTGTGGCCATTATTTTTAGTCTTCAAGCTGATGAATCATTCTTCTCTTTGGACTGACCGCCGTTGGATGACGATGTTTGTTGATTAAGTTGCGCTGGTCTACCGGGGATAGCTATATATCTGGCATTGTGACTGAAGAAGAAGAATGTGATTCTGATTACGGATGTGTGTTTCTCAGATTTGATGCTCTACCAGATTATCTGTTTTCGATGAAGATTTGCTGATTGAGCAGATTACCGATTTGCTGATCAAATCTTTCTGAAGGGTGCTTAACTGCGATTATGGAAATAGGGATTTCAGATTTTCGAGGGTATTCATTGATTTGAAGTTTTCCGATGCGGTGATTTGAAGTTTCTATCAATTGCCGGTTGAGTTTTTGATATTTTAGGAGTGTGCGGAATAAACTCTCGATGCTCAACGCTTATTCAAAAATTGAACTCGGATGCGGTTATCATCGAAATGGAGAAGCTGCTGCATTGATTAGCTTCGAGTTGGTGGTTATTCAAGAAAATTTGTCGGTCAAGTAAATCAGAGGAGGTCGGAAACCATGCAACCAAAGATCTGAACTGGAGTTTTCAGCGGGAATTGAATGTTGATAATGCAAGCCCGAATCACCAATTAAGGGGGAAAATTAATTGACGTGTCTCGACGACATCGACAGACACCTTGATTGAAGTTGCAGAATATGCAAACACGCCCAGAGTTTTGAAGATCAAGATCAAGCTTCGACAGTAACGAACAAGGGGGAAATTGTTGATGCACTTGGTATTCGTTACTTGTCGAATAGGCTAGATAGAGCGTGTGTTGAATATTGTATAGGTTAGAATCGAACACACGACCAAAATACGGAGCTAATAGTGAAAATGGGAACAAGTTCGCCCGAACTTGTCATGCGGTGGACAAGTTCGGTCGAAGTTGGCATGTGGTGGACAAGTTCGCCCAAACTTGTCCTATGCACATTTCAAGCGAACTTGGTTGCCTATAAATAGATGGTGTGTGTTCATTTGTCATTTAAGTTTTTGCAATCCCTACGGGGAGGTGCTGCCGGATTCTCTACAGGAACTCCGACAGTCTGACAATATGTATACTCTTTCGGTATGAATGAAGATATGACTTCCGCTGCAGTCCGTTTCTACTCCTTTCTTAATAACATTCTACCGAATCGGTTTACGTCTACGCACTAACTTCCGTCTAGAACTGCCTGATCAGAGACCTTCACCAATTACTGTAACAACCTGACTTTTCGGTTGTTACCTGTTTTACCGTTTATTTCGTTGTAATGCCTTGTACTCTGGGATTCCATAATATAAAAGGGTAAACTATTTTAAAACACATTTTTATCTCGCTTATTTATCGTATTTAAACGCTGGTTACTCGAACGCTCATAGCTACGCAAACTAAACGCATATATTAATGATGGTTATGTTATGCTGTGTGTTTATTTGCTTTATGTGTTCTATATATGTTATATACTCGCTCAAACGCTCTCACGCTCGCTCACTCGCTTAACTCGCTTTATCGCATTAACATGCAAACACGAGCGAAACGCTTAACGCACCTAATATAACTAATGAAAACGCCAAACAAACAACTTACACGCGAACTGGAAACAATTTGTCCAAATTGAACAACCCTTACGAAATGACCATTTTGTACGAATTGTTCATTTCGTGCAAAATGACCATTTGAACGAAATGACCATTTCGTACAAATGGTCATCCAAACCCTTTCTCATCCCCTATAAATACCACACGCACTCCTCTTGCTGCCACTCGCACGAAACACTCTCTACCCAACTTTTCTCTGTATTCCAAGTAAGTAATAACCCGTTTTACACAAAACACAACGATTTCCATGAGTTTATCTCCGATTTCATCCAAATCATTATGTTTATGAAAACCTTCATCTTTTTCATAAAACTTTCGGAATTCACATTGGATCCACACTTAAACGAGCATATTGGGCTTAGCCTTGGTTTCCGAAGTTAGAAATCCAACTATTTCAACTCACTAAAAGTGGAACAACCAAAACCGACATATGTTTTGTTCACTAAATAGTGGAACGAAGTGGTGTCTAAACCGTCATGAAAAGGACTCGAAATCACATCCGATTCAGAGGAAAACTCAGTTCCGGACGCACGAAGACGCAAACAGTCAGCTTGTGCGAACTAGACTGGCTCGTACGAATTGGCTCAATTCGCACGAACTAGCCCAAGTTCCCATGAGTGACTAAACTGCTCCAAAGACCTCTCCGGCTCACGATTTGATCATTAACTTAAGGCTGGAGGGACGAACACTTTATTTCCCGAAGAAAGATGTGAAAAACACTCGATTTTGGACACGAAACAGGCCGACTCGCATAGGACCCCATTCGTACGAACATTTCGCACGAAATGTAACTCGTACGAATCGTATGTTTCCCGCACCGACACTCCGTCTTGCCCGTTTCAGCACTATGGAAGACTAATGCACTTTTGTTCCCGCTTGCAGGCTGATCTGGCGCTTTTCTCACTCCATCTCGCTTGTGCTTAGCTGTTTAAGCACTCACTATGAGTATACTTAACCCCTTTTCGGTTTAACGCACTTTTGGCTGTTACATACGTTCTCTATCAAACGATCACTACACACAATGCAAAAACGCTTTAAAACGCAAACCGATCTTGCATGACTATGTGTGAAACACTGAACTGCTATGCGTTATTTGTATGCCTTGAGACTTGCCTACCACCCTTACATGATAGCAACTATAGGTTGACCCGCCACCCATAGGTTCGGGGGTTGTTAAGGTTCGCTTTACTTTATTGTTTACGTGTAACGCCTCGCTTTTTCATACTTTCCATGTTTAGAAAGCTAGTCTTGTATTTCTATTTTTGGAAACCATTGTATCTCGTATTCGTACCTTCATTGTAATCCTTGTAACCGAGACTTGAATCATAATGGAATATACATTTTATCTCTATACTTGTTATACATAATCACACATACATACACATGATGTTCATACTGGAAAACGTGACATACTTGCAAATACGTGACACTTATACTTCTTATGTGCATTATACTCGATGTTTATACTCGATCTCGTTCAATATATACATACATACACTTTATGGCATGCTTCATATACTTAAAATGCTTAATATGTTCTTAAAATGCCATAATATAACTTATACACCTGTCCCACATCATCAAAATAACAAAAATAAAAAGTTTTGCCCTGACCCGGTCCGTATGGACCTCTGGGCGGGCAGAAACATTTCAAACGCGCGGATTAAGCACGAATCCACACACACAAGGCTCCCCCAATGGCCTTAAACCTCATTTAAAACACTCCTAACCACCTCCCAACTTCTCCACTATAAATACCAAGCTCTTCCACACATTTTACACTTTCTAATCTTCATCTAAGCACTATGAAACACTCTCAAATTGCTCCAAATCCTTGCAACATCAGAATTTTGGGCCAGATTCATTCCCTCTTACAAAAGTGAGCATAACTTGCTCAAAATTCAACGAAATCTCTTGATTCTTCTTTCTATTTACTTGGATAATCTTTAGGTTTGAGTCCACGGATTCTCCATGGAGAATCCAGACCTAGAAATGCAACTAAAGTGTCCCAAAACTTTATGTTATGTTTAAAACTCTTTCAAAACTTGTTAAACTTTATCAAACTTGGTCTAACTCATCTCAAACCTATGTCCTAATGCTTACAACCTCACCTATGGTTGGTTAGCCTTAAAAACAAGGCTGAGACATGTTAATCTAGGGGTGAAAACCCCATAAACTTTCTGTTTTCATAAGAGCTTCAAGCTCACAAGTGATGCAAGTCTTGAACTTGTTCATGTGTGTCCACCTTGGTTAGCTTGGGCTATCCTAACTATGAGACCACACATCGCTTGATGATTTTCATCATATCCCAAGTTAGTTTGCTAGTTTGCAAGTGTCGCAACCCCGTCTAGCCTTCGACGTGTGTCGACGCCGGCTCACCGGATTGTATTTCACTTGGCTACTTGGTATAGTGACCCCATTTACATTCTTGTCATATTACTTGTTCTTGACCCTCCTTGTTGTCTATGACGACTTGTGAAGTGGTGAACATCATGCGAGGTTCCTAAATGGATGGTTCTACCTCCTACCTCCTCCATGACTTATATGAAATCTCTGTTAGTTGTAGTTTATTATTATGTATATATACTAACTATGGACTATAATATAATCCTTAAACCGAACTCTTGATAATGAATAACTAATCACTTGTCAAGATAATAAGTTTATCACTTAAGTGTGTAATTCATCGTTTATGGTTCTAATAGGTTTCAAAACCTATGAAATCACATCAAACCCATATTGGTTAACATAGTGTCAAGAAACGAGTGTTATGCCTTAGTGACTATTTTTATATTCTTATACTTTAAATCCTTATACATATGCTCGAATAATCCGAATCTCCCGTTAAACTCGTACTCATACCTATGTTCTTCTTGTAGAAGGACAAGGTGTCAAACCCTAAAATTACAACAAGCTCGCGGGATTACCTAAGTGGAACACTTTAGCAAAACCGTGAGTACACTCGACCCATTTACCGCTTTCTCAGTTTTGGGTTGTAACATGTTTACTTATCAAAATACACTTATCACAAATTCATGCTTTTACATGCTCAATCCTTAATACATGATGCTTGTTATGCCTAGATACATGCTAGAATTATACATGCTCGAGCATTAACTTAGCTAGCCCAACTTGACATATATAGCGCTATAGGAGCAACACACCACCTATCGGGGTTATGTTAAGATTCTCATACTAATTTTAGTCTCGTTGCATTTGCAACGAGGGAAGCTTGTTTATACTTGTGGAAACTCAGGGTTTGATCTAGTGTTGCATGATTAGCATTTACCTTACATAAAGATTAACATGTGGGTTCGAGTTATACCATTTTTATGCTTATGCTATGTATCACCAAACTTGTGTACTTGCCTTTTCTTTTGCATTTAACTCTATTTTAAAACATGTCACAGGTTGATGAAGATGATGCCATGAAATTGGAGTAGTATTGATGACTAGATACACACATAGACATTTAGGTTTATAATTGTTGTATCAAATTTTGTCCATTGTTATTGTTGTATTTGATTTTCCCTTGTATTGTATGACAATTTACGTATGAAATGAAATCCGGTTTAAATTAATTATTGTCGCTATTAGTATTATGAGCAATGAGCAATCTCTTTCATCCTGCCTCGATGTTTTCGCCATCGGTTGGGGTGGGTGACAGATTGGTATCAGAGCCATAACTATAGGGAATTAGGTAGAATTGCCATGTTCGACCTAGTGTATAGCTTAAGTGTCCATTTTCGGCCATTCCTACATTATGCTTTAAACTTTATGCTTCCTTCATTGCTTCTTCCTTTCTTTTGGTCTTAAAACTTATATAATGTCTTTCCTAAGACGTTTACACAATACACCCGAACACTTGAAGACACTCATGATGCAAACGAGGCGATTTGCACCAAGATAGGTCCAATGACTTACAACTTTTGGTGAAATCCCTCATTCCGTGTATTCGATTTTCACGAAGTTACACCATCAAGTTAGTAGTGATATCCACATCTTGATGGAAAACTTCCATTTCATACTCTAGTGGATCTTACAAACGAGTCGGAATATGCTCCTCGTTTAGTAAGAAACAACCACACTTAGGGTACGAAATCGTCAAGTTATGGGTGAAACCCCCACCTTGTCGATTAAGTCCCGTTCCTCGATTTTCAATCTCGCCAAAGTCTCGAATATTCGATCGACTAGGGACATGTAGTAACTGGAAGGGTAAAATGCCGTTAGTCGCTTCTCGATGAGAGCGTTTTTCCTATTAGGCCAAAGCATGTTCCCTAACTCTAAAGATTTTACGAACCACTTTGGAATAGTCTATGTTTCCGTACACGAAACAATACTATGTTTTACTGAGCCAATCTTTTATGTTATCTCAATTTTTATGTGATTTATACTTGTTACCTTATTCGTTTCAAATCACTACACAATTCGCACGTCTCTCGCGATAAAAAACAATAATAATCCTCGTGAACAAAGTAAATTTATAGTCTTTATACGCATTCGTACGTGATTATACTTGTTGAATACTCGTTAAATACATGTAAAATACATGAATTATCCATGCTTATACATGCAAAACTTATTTTCTTACATTATGATCAAGTCTAATCCCTTTTCCTTTCTATTTTAACCCTAGATGTCTTCTCCAAGTTCGTCCAAGAAATCCAAGGGTTCCAAGAGGGGTTCAAACAACCAAGGGGACACTATCTCCAAGCAGGAATTAGTAGGATTAGTCGCCGAGCAGATGGCCGAACAGATGGCTAAGATTATCCCAAACATTGTGAGCCAAATCCAAATCATCCATGAAACCCCCAAGTCCTCCGTTGACTGAAAGGTGGACCCTCCCAAAGCAACGTTCCAGTTCAAATAGTTCATGGCTTGTAAGCCCATGGAATTCACTGGTAATGATGGCACTACTGCCATGATGAACTGGTTCGACGCGATCGAACTCACCTTTTTGCAAAGAGGATGCCCTGATGAGCTCTGAACCTTGAACGCTACCGGGGTCTTTCATGAGAGAGCCTTTGAGTGGTGGACCACTGAAAGAAACAAGCGTGGAAATGAAGCAACCCACGCGTTACCTTGGGAAGAGCTAAATTAGCTCATGAAGGACCAATTCTGTCCTCCTCACGAGGCCCAGAAACTCGAAAACGAATTCTGGAATCTCACCCAACAGGGGAGCGGCGCTGAAGGATTGATCGCGCGCTTCAAACAGTTGAGTATCCTTTGCCCCGGGCAAGTGGATACCGTTCCCAAGGCAATCGACAAACTCATTCGTTGCCTCTCGCCTGTATTAACGAACCATGTCACCGCCGCCAGCCCCAAAACCCTCGAAGATGCTTATAGCATCACGATTGAAATGAACCACAATTGCATTCGTCATGGGGCCTATGACAAGGTCTCCACGAAGCATGCACACCAAGCCATCACTGATACCACCACCACTACTGAATCACCTCCCTCCCAAGCCAAGAAACAAAACAACAGGAACAAGAAGCGGAAGGCTTTTGTTCAGAATAATGCGGTTGTTACTTTGCTTGCCCCTACACCACTAAACGCCGTCTCCACTACCCAAAACACCGAGCCACCCAAATGAAACTACACCGGCACTTGGCCTAAATGTGAACGGTGAACCTACCACCATCTCCCATCCACCCTGTGTCGAAAATGCGGCAACTGTAACAGGATGGGGCATTTCGCTAGCATTATCGCCAACCCTAAAACAATCAAGCCATCATGCCTAACCCTAACCCTAACCAGCCTCAACCCCAACGTCAGAATGCTCCTGTGCGAGCGTGTTACAAATGTGGCGACCTCAACCATCTCGCCAATGTGTGTCCCCAACTCAACCTGCAGCCTCAACTTCAACAGCAGCAGCAGCCTCAGCCTGCTAAAGGACGAGCTTTCATGCTGACCTCTGCTCAGGCTCAAAACTCCATTGACGTCATCAATAGTACATTCCTTGTGAACCATATTTATTCTTCATGTCTATTGATACTAGTTCCGATAAAAGTTTTACGTCTGTCGAACTTGAACCTTTACTTAAGTGTGAACGCTCCAAATTGCTTAATCCTTTCGCTGTCGAAGTCGCTAACGGGAAATCCATCACCGTTGATTCCGTTCTTTCTAATTGCTCTTTGAATCTTAATGATCATACGTTTTCGATTGACCTCATTCCCATGCAATTGGGAAGCTTCGATATCATAGTAGGTATGGACTGGCTTTGGCGAGTTCATGCTGAAGTTGTCTGTTCCGAGAAGTTCATTCGCCTTCCTCTTCCTAACAATGACTCATTGCACGTCTATGGCGAGAAACCTTCTAAAGGTCTCAAGCTTATGTCGTGTATTCAAGAGAACAAATACTTATGTAAGGAGTACTTTGCCTTCGTCGCCCATGTTGTGGAAAAGAAAGACAAAGGCCCAAGCATAAGTGATCTCCCTATCATTTGTCAATTTCCCGATGTTTTCCCTGAGGATCTTCCTGGTCCTCCGCTGTCACACCCCAACCGATGGAGGAAACATCGGAGTGAGACGAAAACGAGATTTCAAGAGACTTCATAACGTTAATAGTGACAAGTGTTTAGTAATTTATTTTTACGATGCTTGGACTAGGGACACCACAAGTTATAGCGAACATTGTACAAAACATATCCAAATAAGTGAATTTCATTTCATTAAAGCGATTTTTGTACAAATATTGAATTTCAGATACAACATGATAAAAAAAAATAATTACAATACAACGAATATTAAAATTTAAGTGCATTTCTAGGCAATCCTACTAGATTCGTCGGTCGCAATACTGCAACATGTAATAAAAACATGGATCAGTACAAAAGCACTGGCGAGCATACAAGTTTGAATTTAAATATATTTTTAAAAGTTATCTCAAAGTCACATGGCAATTTATAATCAAATAGAACGAGCATACGTGAACAACTTGTGCATAGCAATTAGAAAATAAATAAAATCCTTAACTAGCATGCATAATAGTCTAGGCATTTCAATATCATGAGATAACAAGTCGAAACCAAAGTACAGATAACCTAAGCATAACAAAGATGAGCTTGATGGTTTGAGAATTAAATTATGATCGAATGCATATCGTGGTTTTTGTATATGTGTTGCACCCAAAACGCAATTACGAGTAAAAAGGGGTCGAGTATGCTCACATTTTAACAAAGCTTCTCTTGTAACTCTCGCGAAGTGTGAAAGGTGGAGCGATTGAACACCGGGGTAACCTCGCAAGGGTAAACGAAAGTTACTTAAGCATCATTAAAATAAATTCTTATTTATATTTATCTTTTATACAATTACTCGAATCTGGTAAGTGTCGTTTTATACTTAAACATATATCGTTTAGCGGATTTTAACGTAAAACGAGCAGAGTTTCCTCTGTCTTTGGACGATACGGACAATGAAAGTCGTCGATACATTTGTCAAAATTCAACAATTTTATAACAATATATGTATATACTTTTGTCAGGTTACCGAATACAAACAAAAAGAAAAAAATAAACTATGTTACGATTGTTGGAGCTCGGTTTTACGGTAATAAAATTTACATACAATAATATAACCAATATATTGAACACCAAGGCGTTAAGATTTTTCCGAACATCAACTCTGACCAGGTTGACCGCCATTGACTGTTTGACCAGATTTGACTCGAGCATAAACCGAAACGAAGCTGCCGTTTGACTATCGTTGTCCTGAATCCCGGAGCAAAACCTAAACAGAAACTGAGCACAACCTAAGCCAACCGTAACCCAAACCTAAACTGAACTGAATCAAGATGCAACCGAGCTAAGACCCAACATAACCTGAAAACTGACCGGAACCGAAACCCGACTGAAATTGTACCTAAACTAGATCCTGATTCTAGCAGCCCGACCGCCCTCACCGGTCATCAATAACGCCACCCGGAGACGCCGGAAAACACGACCCGAAGTAACAAATCTAAACAGACTCGAACCGAACCCATACCGAAAAACCCAAACCGGAACCACTGCTCGATTTCGATCCGTCGCTGCCGTGACCCAGCGGTACTGACGTTGTTGGTCGTCGTCATCATCATCTTCGTCACCGGCACTGCCGTGTGCCGCCACCAAGTGGTGGTCGGCCAGTTGTTTATCAGGGAGAGGGGGAGGTTATCGTGAGTGGAGGTAGGTGGGGAGTCAGGTTTGCGGGGGGGGGGGGGGGATGGTTGAAGGGATGTCGCCGGAGACGAGCCGACCGGGCTTTACTCCGGTGACCGGAGTCGTGTGAGGGAGAAGAGCAGGGTGTGCTTGTGAGAGTGGCTGCAGTGTGCGTGAGTTAAGTGTGTGTGTGTGTGAGTATAATAAGGTAGGGTTTAATTAGGCTTTGAAGGGGGTAGGGCCTAAGCCTGTTAGCGACCTGGTAGTGTTTCAAGACCCGTTTCGTATCCGATCTTTTATAAAGTGTCGTATCGTTTTATTTGAAAATGAAATTATGTAAGCAACACGTCGGAAGTTGTTTTAAATCCATTTTTTTATCGGGTTTCAACTTCGAATAATAAAATTTGGTTATGAAGATGAAAATATGATAATATTCTTATTATGATTAACGCCTCAAACTATGATGCGAACATGATTATTTCTAACGTAGGAATATAAAAATACGGGGCGTTACAGTCTCCCATACTTTAGGAAATGTTTTCCCGAAATTTATTCGTGAGGATGACTCTAGAAGAACGGCATTTAGAAATACGTTTAGGTATAACTGAGGGGTAAGTGGTGAGTGATCATAGTTTGCATTCAATAAGGTATGGGGAGACAACAAATTTCTCATGTTACGTTTTTATGAAAGTTTGGTAATACGGTAGGAACACTTGTATACAGGAAGTACCAGCGGCGTATCCACCATGTTCATGCCATATTACGTCTGTTTCGCAAATCGGGCCATGTTACGTTCTGTGTCACAATCAGGGTTTCTTAGCGTATTACGAGTGAGAATGGTAGCGTATAGTAATTTAAGTATACCTGCATGTTTGTATTTAAGTATGAGAGAGGTTATAAGTATGAGTATGATTAAAATGAGGTATTTACCTAACTAGATTAACGCATTAAGGCATGTGATATTACTGGTTAAACCATCGTGTCCGCAAGTATGTATGTATGGCATAACATGAACTCAATTCCATGTGGCGGTGCGCTACTCCTATAGTGCTACACAAGCACTATACATGTTAAGGTGTGGCTCCTTACGAAGTTAATGACAAGTTGTCAACCCATCGCTTCCACTAATACGAGATCATGTATGTATGTATGTATGTATGTATGTATGTATGTATGTATGTATGTATAACTTGACATGACCATAATTCCATGTGGTGGTGCTACTCCTATAGTGCTACACAAGCATTATACATGTTAAGGTGTGGCTTCTTACGAAGTTAATGACAAATTGTCAACCCAACATGTCCGCTAGTATGTATGAATGTCTTGACATTACCACAAATCTATGTGGCGGTGCGCTACTCCTATAGTACTACACAAGCACAACATATGTCAAGGTGTGGCTTCATCTGAAGTTAATGACCAGTTTATCACATAAGGCTATCCAATAATTCCGAATCAAGTGTAACGTATGAGTATGTGTGTATTAATTTATTGTGTACACCAATGATTTTGAAATAATGAGGTAACAAGTATTAAATCGCGTAAAAGTTGAATTAATATAAAAGAGAGGCTTGATAAGCATTGGAGTGCTTTGGATTTAGAAACTTCGACTATTCCAAAGTGAATCACAAGTCCTTTCGAATTAGGGAGACATGCTTTGGCCTAATAGGTATAATACTCTCGTCGCCAGGCGATTAACGGTATTTTACCCTTCCAGTTAGTACATATCCCTAATCTGATCGAAGATACGAAACTTTGGCGAAATTGAAAATCGTAGAGCAGGACCAGTCATCAAGGTGTGGATATCAATCCTAGCTTGACAATTTCGTCCCCTAAATTGTGGTTTATTGAACGAAACAAGATATAATTTCGAATCGTCAATAAGGATCCACTGGATTATGAAATGGAAACTCTCATCAAGATATGGATATCACTCCTGGCTTGATTGTGAATTTCGTACAAAATATCATGTAAAGTGGATTAAATTCGTCACCAAAGGCGGGAATCACCCCTATTTTGGTGAGTCACTTCGTTTGTGAGATAAGAATGTCTTCAAATATGTATTGCATATAACGTCTTAGGAAGAACACTTTGTGTAATTAAGACAATAGAAGAGATATAAGCTAGGTAGAAAGAATTTAACGTTTTATCAAGAATCAAGAATGGTCGAGTTTTGGTACTTAGACTATAGACTAGGTCGAACATGGCAATTCTACCTAATTCTCTATAGTTATGGCTCTGATACCAATCTGTCACACCCCAATTGATGGCGGAAACATCGGAGTGAGACGAAAACGAGATTGCAAGAGACTTCATAACATTAATAGTGACAAGTGTTTAATAATTCATTTTTACGATGCTTGGACTAGGGACACCACAAGTTTATAGCGAACATTGTACAAAACATATCCAAATAAGTGAATTTCATTTCATTAAAGCGAATTTTGTACAAATATTGAAGTTGAGATACAACATAATAAAAAAATAATTACAATACAACCCGAGCCAACCATAACCCAAACCTAAACTGAACTGAATCAAGACCGAACCGAGCCAAGACCCGACATAACCCGAAAAACTGACCGGAACCGTGACCCGACTGAAATTGTACCCAAACTAGATCCTGATTCCAGCAGCCCGACCGCCCTCACCGGTCATCATTAACGCCACCGGGAGACGCCGGAAAACGTGACTCGAAAGCAACAAACCCAAACAGACTCGAACCGAACCCACACCGGAACCACTTCTCGATTTCGAGCTGTCACTGCCGTGGCCCAGCGGTAATAACGCCGTTGGTCGTTGTCATCATCATCTTCGTCACTGGCACTACCGTGTGCCGCCTCCCAGTGGTGGTCGGCCGGTTGTTTATCAGGGAGGTTATCGAGAGTGGAGATAGGTGGGGAGTCAGGTTTGCGAGGAGGGGGGAATGGTTGAAGGGGTGTCGCCGGAGACGAGCCGGTAGGGCTTTACTCTGGTGACCGAAGTAGTGTGAGGGAGAAGAGCAGGGTGTGCGTGTGAGAGTGGCTGCAGTGTGTGTGAGTTAAGTGTGTGTGTGTGTGTGAGTTTAATAAGGTAGGGTTTAATTAGGGTTTGAAGGGGGGTTGGGCCTAAGCCTGTTAGCGCCTGGTAGTGTTTCAAGACCCGTTTTGCATCCGATCTTTTATGAAGTGTCATATCATTTTATTTGAAAACTGAATTACGTAATCAACACGTCGAAAGTTGTTTTAAATCCATTTGTTTGATCGGATTTCAACTTCGAATAATAAAATTCGGTTATGAAGATGAAAATATGATAATATTCTTATTATGATTAACACCTCAAACTATGATGCAAACATGATTATTTCTTAGGTAGGAATATAAAAATACGAGGCGTTACATCCGCCTCCTCGATCTATTGACTTTCGTATTGATCTTATCCTTGGCGCAACTCCTGTTGCGAAGGCTCCCTATCGTTTAGCACCCCTCGAAAATGCAAGAGCTATCGAGCCAACTTCAAGAGCTTCTTGATAAAGGTTTTATACGCCCTAGTACTTCTCCGTGGGGCACTGCCGTTTTGTTCCTCAATAAGAAAGATGGATCCTTTCGGATGTGTATTGACTATCGTGAACTTAATAAACTTACAGCCAAAAACCGATATCCTCTTCCTCTTATTGACGACCTCTTCGATCAACTTCAAGGTGCGACTTGTTTCTCGAAAATCGATCTTCATTCTGGCTATCATCAACTTCGAGTCTCCAAGGGAGATGTACCTAAAACTGCTTTCCGCACACGTTATGGACACTACAAGTTTGTGATCATGCCTTTCGGTTTGACCAACGCGCCTGCAGTGTTTATGGATCTCATGAACCGCATGCGTAAACCTTTTCTCGATCATTTCGTAATCGTATTCATCGACGATATTCTCATATACTCCAAGACGAAAGAAGAACATGGCCGACATTTGCAACTTATCCTTCAACTTTTGCGTACCGAATGTCTTTATGCCAAATTCTTCGAGTGTGAATTTTTGCTAAAAGAGGTTCAATTCCTTGGTCACACCGTTAATGAACTCGGTATTCACGTTGACCCCGCAAAGATAAAAGCTGTGAAGAATTGGATTGCACCAAAACCGCCTTCTGAAATTTGTTCGTTCCTTGGCCTAGTTGGTTACTATCGCTGCTTCATCTCGAACTTTTCTAAAATCGTCGTTCCTTTGACGTCTTTGACCCAAAAGGATAAACCTTTTTTTTGGGGTCCCGAACAAGAGGAGTCTTTTCAAACCCTCAAGGACATGATTTGTAATGCTCCTATCCTTACACTCCCTGATGGAAATGACGATTTCGTCGTGTATTGTGATGCTTCAAACCAAGGTCTTGGTTGCGTTCTTATGCAACGGGACAAGAACATCGCCTACGCGTCGAGACAATTCAAAATACATGAGAAAAACTATACTATGCACGACCTTGAACTTGGTGCAATTGTTTTTGCATTAAAGATTTGGCGACACTACCTTTATGGTAGTGTGTTGCATTAATGATTTGGCGACACTACCTTTATGGTACAAAGTGTACGGTCTTCACCGACCACAAGAGCCTCCAACATATCTTTGATCAAAAGGAATTCAACATGCGTCAACGTCGTTGGGTGGAATTGTTAAACGACTACGACTGTGATATTCGCTACCACCCTGGTAAGGCGAATGTCATGGCCGATGCACTCAGTCGTAAGACTCATGTCAAGAGTGTTCGTTGCTACCAAATCGTGGGAAAACTTAACGAGTTAATTCGCCAAGCACAATTTGCCGTTATCAACAAGAGTAACCTCGATAACGAGTTGAATTGTGGAGTCGAAAACCCACTCGATGCTAAACCTGATGGTATTCTTTACTACCATGATCGCATTTTGATTCCCAATCGTCTCAACCTTCGAAACACCTTGATGGATGAAGCCCACAAATCCCGATACTCCATTCATCCTGGCGCCAGCAAGATGTATCATGATCTTCGAGCATCTTATTGGTGGCCCGAGATGAAGAAAGAAATCGCCCTTTACGTCTCAAAGTTGTGTTCCAAAGTCAAGGCCGAACATCAACGTCCCTCTGGTTTGCTCGAACAACCAGAAGTCCCTGTCTGGAAATGGGAGAGCATTGCCATGGATTTTATTACCAAATTGCCTCGTACTTCATCTGGTCATGACAGTATCTGGGTTATCATTGACCGATTGACCAAATCCGCTCATTTCCTCGCCATTCGTGAAGATTACAAAGTCGAGAAATTGGCTCGTATCTACACTGATGAAGTCAACAGTCGTCATGGTACTCCTCTCGATATTATCTCTGATCACGACGCTCGTTTCACCTCTCGCCTTTGGCAAACATTTCAATCCGCCCTTGGCACTCGTCTTAACCTTAGCACCGCTTTTCATCCTCAGTCTGATGGTCAAACTGAGCGTACAATCCAAACTTTGGAAGATATGCTTCGTTCTTGCGTAATCGATTTTGGCGGCAATTGGGATTCGAACTTACCTTAGGTAGAATTCTCATACAGTAATAGTTATCACGTCGGTATTCAAATGGCTCCATTTGAAGCATTGTATGGTCGTAAGTGCCGTTCGCCTATTTGTTGGCACGAGATTGGAGATGTTCAGATCACTAGTCCCGAATTAGTACAAGAGACGACGGACAAGATCCTTCAAATCCGTGATAACCTCCTCAAGGCTCAAAGTCGTCAAAAGAGCTACGCAGACAAGAGAAGTAGACCTTTGGAATTTTGTGTTGGTGATCATGTACTTCTCAAGGTATCCCCATGGAAGGGTGCTGTTCGTTTTGGTAAGAAAGGCAAACTCGCTCCTCGCTACGTAGGTCCTTTCAAGATTCTCGAAAGGATTGGCATGGTAGCATATCGACTGGACCTACCTCAAGCGTTCAACAATGTTCACCCTGTATTTCATGTTTCAAACCTAAAGAAATGTCTAGCTAAAGAAGGACTACAAGTTCCGCTCAAGGATCTTCAAATCAATGAGACGTTGCAGTTCGTGGAGAAACCGGTCGAAATCATGGACTGAGGTATCAAGCAATTAAGGCGCAGTCGAATCCCTATCGTCAAGGTTCGATGGGAAGGGAAACGTGGTGCTGAATTTACTTGGGAACTCAAAAGTGATATGAAGACTAAGTATCCGCATCTCTTTGTTGCATCTTCCTAAATTTCAGGACGAAATTTCCTAAAGGAAGGAGACTGTAACGCCTCGCTTTTTCATACTTTCCATGTTTAGAAAGCTTGTCTTGTATTTCTATTTTTCGAAACCATTGTATCTCGTATTCGTATCTTCGTTATAATCCTTGTAACCGAGACTTGAATCATAATGTAATGTACATTATATCTCTATACTTGTTATACATAATCACACATACATACACATGATGTTCATACTCGAAAATGTGACATATTTGCAAATACGTGACACTTATACTTCTTACATGCATTATACTCGATCTTGTTCACTATATACATACATACACTTTATGGCATGCTTCATATACTTAAAATGCTTAATATGTTCTTAAAATGCCAGAATATAACTTATAAACCTGTCCCACATCAGCAAAATAAAAAAAAATAAAAAGTTTTGCCCTGACCCGGTCCAGAAAGGACCGCAAGGGGAAACCCTTACGGTCTGTATGGACCTCTGGGCGGACAGAAACACTTCAAACTCGTGGATTAAGCACAAATCCGCACACACAAGGCTCCCCTAATGGCCTTAAACCTCATTTAAAACACTCCTAACCACCTCCCAACTTCTCCACTATAAATACCAAGCTCTTCCACACATTTTACACTTTCTAATCTTCATCTAAGCACTCTCAAACACTCTCAAATTGTTCCAAATCCTTGCAACATCAGAATTTTCGGGCAGATTCATACCCTCTTACAAAAGTGAGCATAACTTGCTCAAAACTCAACGAAATCTCTTGATTCTTCTTTCTATTTATTTGGATAATCTTGAATCCACGGATTCTCCATGGAGAATCCATACATAGAAATGAACCTAAAGTTTCCCAAAACTTTCTGTTATGTCTAAAACTCTTTCAAAACTTGTTAAACTTTATCAAACTTGAGTCTAACTCATCTCAAACCTATGTCCTAATGCTTACAGCCTCACCTATCTAGGGGTGAAAACCCCATAAACTTTCTGTTTTCATAAGAGCTTCAAGCTCACAAGTGATGCAAGTCTTGAACTTGTTTATATGTGTCCAGCTTGGTTAGCTTGGGCTATCCTAACTATGACACCACACATCACTTGATGATTTTCATCATATCCTAAGTTAGTTTGCTAGTTTGAAAGTGTCACAACCCCGTCTAGCCTTCGACGTGTGCCGACGCCGGCTCACGAGGTTGTATTTCACTTGGCTACTTGGTATAGGAGCCCATTTACATTCTTGTCATATTACTTGTTCTTGACCCTCCTTGTCGTCTATGACGACTTGTGAAGTGGTGAACATCATACGAGGTTCCTAAATGGATGGTTCTACCTTCTACCTCCTCTATGACTTATATGAAATCTTTGTTAGTTGTAGTTTATTATTATGTATAATACTAACTATGGACTATAATATAATCCATAAGCCGAACTCTTGATAATGAATAACTAATCACTTGTCAAGATATTAAGTTTATCACTTAAGTGTGTAAATCCTCGTTTATGATTCTACTAGGTTTCAAAACCTATGAAATCATATCAAACCCATATGGGCTAACATAGTGTCAAGAAACGAGTGTTATGCCTTCGTAACTTCTTATACTTCAAATCCTTATACATATGCTCGAATAATCCGAATCTCCCGTTAAACTCGTACTCATACCTATGTTCTTCTTGTAGAAGGACAAGGTGCCAAACCCTAAAATTACAACAAAGTCGCGGGATTACCTAAGTGGAAGACTTTAGCAAAACCGTGAGTACACTCAACCCATTTACCGCTTTCTCACCTTTGGGTTATAACATGTTTACTTATATAAATACACTTATCACAAATTCATGCTTTTACATGCTCAATCCTTAATACATGATGCTTGTTATGCTTAGATACATGCTCAAATTATACATGCTCGCTCATTAACTTAGCTAGCCCAACTTGACATTTATAACGCTATAGGAGCAGCACACCACCCGTCAGGGTGATGTTAAGATTCTCATACTCATTTTTGTCTTGTTGCATTTGCAACGAGGGAAGCTCGTTTATACTTGTGGAAACTCGGAGTTTAATCTAGTGTTGCATGATTAGCATTTACCTTACATAACGATTAAGTTATACCATTTTTATACTTATGCTATGTATCACTAAACTTGTGTAGTCGCCTTTGCTTTTGCATTGAACTCTATTTTAAAACATGTTAAAGGTTGATGAAGATGATGCCATGAAATTGGAGTAGTGTTGATGACTAGATACACACATGGACGTTTAGGTTTATAATTGTTGTATCAAATTTTGTCCATTGTTATTGTTGTATTTGATTTTCCCTTGTATTGTATGACAATTTACGTATGAAATGAAATCCGGATTAAATTAATTATTGTCGCTATTAGTATTATGAGCAATGAGCAATCTCTTTCGTCCCGCCTTGATGTTTCCGCCATCGGTTGGGGTGTGACATTACGTGTGTGGCCATTTCGGTGGACACATATCACGCATACTCACTCACGGTCAAATTGGTTAGTTGGTTTCGGTGTTGATGACATATGTATTCACATGACTACGTTAGTGAATGTTGGTTTCGCTAAACGCTTTATTACTATTACTATGCTAAACTTGTGTACTCATCTTTACATTTTGTATTGACTTTTATTTTAACGTATGTGACAGGTTGATGGATTGTATATGCTTCAATTGGATAAGGCCTTTAGATACACGCATAATCTAGTTGTTCATTTTTGTTTTATTGTTTGAGAACAATTTATTTCATTTCGGATAAGTTGTTTTAAATGTTTGTTTAATTGTATGGGAAAATGAACTTAATTAATATTTGCCACAAATTAGCTGTTATGGATCTCTCGAGCAATCTTGTCGCATAGTGCCACATCCCGAAGATTCCGCCATCAGTTGTGGTGTGACAATTACACCACTTCATAACAAAGAAGTTGCTATAATCCCTTTCTGAATTTATTAGATCAATAACTGAACTGACCGAGAACAAAGTCTTATTTCCACCCATCCAAACCCAACTTGGTTATTGGTAACAATATATGTTTCAGTTAGATATTCTTAGTACAATTACATAAACTATTTATAAAACTTAGAACCAAACACATACATGTTCGAGTGATACCATTCATAATCTCTCATTATAAATTAATGATGATTCACATGTTGCTATAAAAATATGATAATTAGGTTAGAGTATTTTAGTTATTTAGTTTAAATAACATTAACCTGTAAAATTGCTCTGTATGTAGTTGTTAATTTTATGCAGATTAAAAATAAAGCTCATTATTTCTCACTTTTACTTTAAAACCTAAACCATTATTTGTAATATAAAAGAAATCTATGTTACAATTTAACGCAAATTCAAATATGTGGGTATATTGTTTCTTCTAGTTGAGAGTTTACTCTGACCACACATTCCCCAAAGGAATTATATTTTCAAGCCTCTTTAGTGTTAGCACCTCAGAACAAAATAACCACCCAAAGGTTGCTTGTTAATATATACAATAACTTGTTGCAGCAGGTCGGTTCATACGTAGATAAAAAGGCACGTCATGGTATATTTCTACATGAGCGCCGAACGATTTTAAGAAAAACAAATGAATTAAAAATGTTTAAAGCAACCGGTCAATTTAAGAGTAATGTTACAAAAAATTAATTTGGAATGTAGATAAAAATAACTAATGTGCAACGTTGATATTAGGCGAAACTATATATAAAAAGATAAAAACATGTAAAAAATTAAAATGTCGTAACGAAACTGTAACTTTATTAAAGTTCGGGGCAGTTGTGTAAACAGTTTACAAAAGGTAAATATAACTTTATTAGAGTTTATGCAACGCATGATAAATTCATTAAAACTCAAAGGGTACGAATGTAAATTGCTTTAAAAAACAAAAAAATCCTAAGAAAAGTTGAGAGGGGGCAAAAGTGTAAGAAGCAAAACATTTGTGGATAGAACATAAAACAACAATAAGAAATAATTTTTCTTTTATGATACTTACAAATGCCACTAAAAATAAGTAAATTACTTTATTTTCATCAAAAGGAAAAGATATTCATATTAGTGTGAGTGGCACTTTTTTTAATTAAAAAAATTAAGGTTAATGTGTGTACTGTAGCATTAAGATGTCATTTATTATATAGCATACAATTTGTGTTGTTCATTGCTTTATAACCTAGTTGCATATCGGGGTGGGATAAGATTGGGTTTAATTCCCACAAGGGGGTTTTCACATATTTAATTATGTTTTCTCCTGAATTGGTATATAGATATTGTTTTGGTCAAAAATCGGTTTAAAGGATAACGTAACATAATGCTTAAATGACGAACAAGTGTACGAACAGAAAATGAAATGTAAACAATGATGAACACAAGGATTTATACGAGGAAAAGCCCTTGATCACTAGTAAATCGCCTGCATAAAAACCTCGGATAGTGAAAACTATCACTATCTAGTATCTTAAGCAATCACAATTACAACTTTGGAAGTTGATCAAGGGTGGTACAAAGATCATTTTCTAAGTGTGTGATAAAAGCTTCTGTATTCGAGAGAATGTGTCTGCGTAAGTGAATGTGCATGAATGCCTAATACCCTTGATCAACCCCTTTTTGTAAAATAAGCTAACAACTAATCCTGATATCTTGGAGGACCACGTCCTAGCTCGTAGACGTTGATGGAATTCTCCACGTGCAGCATATTCAACGAATATTGACCGAGATTCCAGGTGAGACTTGTTCCACGTCGCCCATAACCTGCATGCAACCATAGATAAAAATATAGAACAATTGTTAGAAATCATAAGTAAATTTAAGTATCCTTGATCCTCCGGGTTCCTGTGTCATCCATTAAGGATAACTGATCCAGATAGCGCTTAAGGATTCATGATCCATAGTATTTAAGACCTATGCTCTAACAATTGCCCCCAATATGGTAGTTGTGATATTGATGGCAGCTGCCATACTGCTATAAATATCGAACTAGCCGTTAGTCTGCATAACTAGTTGTTGCACAAGCTGACGTCACTGATGGGATTGACAACAATCATCATTGCGCTATATATCGAAGAGATAAGCTCACCTCCATTTAAAGATCATCAAATATCATTTAAAATCATCATCCCGGATCAAATCAGATATTCTTTCTCTATTCTTCTTTTCATCCTTTCAATCTCTTCACCTTTTATGTTTGCTATCATGGCCAAGATGCCTACTAGATACTCTCCGGGTAAGAATCAGAACGACGACGACATTCAGAGCTTTGCTAGTTCACTGATCCGGAGATCGATGGCTTGCATTCTTGCTTTCCTCCGATGGCGGTTTTCAGACCATATGATCCTTCGATGAAGAGTGACGCTACCTCTCCGGTTTGGGCATACTTTCCTGATCTACCCTTCCTTCTTGGCTACTCATACCCTTTCCCCAACTTTACTCAAGGGTTCTTCACCCTTACTAGCATGAGCTATTCTCAAGCCATGCTGATGTTGTGGAGGGTACTGTTCACTATTGGGCAGCTTATTAGTAACGAAGGAATCAACTTCAGCCTGTCTGAACTTTCTTACCTTTACAGCCTTGTAACCCATGGTTCCCATCAATTCTTGCTGAAGGCCAAACCTCATCAACAACTTCCCATCCTTAAGACCACTCAAAACGGTTCCACATGGAAGAATCAGTTCTTCTTTGTGTGAAGGGACTCTATTCCTCAAGGGCGTTAGCCCAAGAAGTGGATCTTAAAGGGTAGGATATAGGATCCTTAACTTAGCACTATAGAAAGTCTTATGTGTATTGTTAACTTATGTTTTCTTTATATGCATGCAGTGACCAATTTCGCCTTCCTTGCCAATTCTCCAGGAACTAAAGAAAGAGTTGCTCTGTTTTGGACCCTGGATTCAACAGTCAAAACATTCAAGCCAATGATAAAGGATCCCAAAGCCAACATTTCCACCTCCTACACAATGTCAAGTAAGTTTTCTGTTTGCAATAAACATGATTTCTTCGAAATAAGAATTATATAAAAAATGAATAGAAAACTTATCTTTTGTTTATGATGTAAGTGCTAAAAAATCTACCAGCAAGTCTGCCAGCAAGTTTGCTTTGGAAGATGTTGACAGCATCATCTCTCCTCGGTGCTTCAAGAAGGAACTGGGCAAAGGATCAAGCCTCCCAGAGCCAAAGCATGTCACCACCAGGGCTAAGACTGGATCAAAAAGGAAGAAGCCCAACGAACCTGTTGACGACATCCCTCAGCTTGAACAACAAATCTATGATTTCACCTCCGAGATAAGGATTACTAATGCTTGAATCGAAATATTACAACTGAATATCACTTATCCTTATCATAATTCTTGCAAAAAATCGCTCAAATCCAAGCCGTGCAAGCCAAACGCCTGGCTGATGCTGAAAAGCTCTAGCAGAACATCGTATCTTCTTAGTCGCCAAAGACAAGAAGATCTCCCAGCTGAAGAAGGAGGTCTATGGCCTAGAGAAGCGGATCATGACGAATGAAATCCAGGCTAACAAAGTCCGGATGGAGGATGCTAAGGAGGCAAAGATTTGTGCGGCCCAAGCTATTCTCTGGGCTAGGATCAAGATCGTCCAACAAGCCTTGGATCCTTCATTTGACAGGTCGAAGTGGGATCTTCCCGGCTGAAAGGTGAGGCTAGTGGAGCTTGGTGGAGAGGTGGAGCCAGAGTCGGTGGCAGATCTAGAGGCTGGGACAAGCGAGGCAAAGGATGTAGCTAAGGAGGCAGCTGGAGGTTATGGCAAGGGTGATGAAGCTGGTGAAGAAGGTGCAGCGGTTTGAGGTGGTCACATAAGTGGGCAATGATGGATGTTTATGCCTAGGCCTGAGCCCACTTTTTATGGTTTTTGTGGTGGTTGATATTTTGATTTGAACAATTTGGTCTGTAACTATTAAACAGTAGATATTAGGATTAAGGATCATTGATCCTTTGGACAATAGAGGGGTGGCAAAGGTGGAGGGATCATTCTATTTGTGGAGGATGAAGCCTTTGATGCCCCTCGCCTTTAATTTCCTGCACTTTATTCCTGCAACGTATGACCCGTTATCATGGACACCCTTTGTCAACCCAAATGGACGGGCCGTTTTTTGGTAGAAGTTTGGGTTGACAATTTTGACAACCTTTTAAAGGGCTCTTACAAATAAAAAGTAATCTTTTGACTATACTTGGAGTTGTGGACTTGTTTTATATTTGGAACGTTATTTTGATATGTTTATGTTAATTGACCTTGTTCCCCATAACTCAGAAAATCTTGATTTGTAAGAAAGATACTTAGCAATTGTGAGTGCTAGGATCGGACCCAACTTGTGAGCTTCCGGTCATATTTGCTCAGCTAATAGAGGCGGAATTCATTTTTAGCTGATTGAACAAACAAAGAACAAGCGTGATGATCACTGTTTAACCGTCTGTATTTGTATTGATTAACTTCGTAAAGATTATAGACTCGAGCAGGGCTCCGCCTCTGATCACCAAAAAACAACATGCTAGATAAACATCCTAAGTCACCTATTTATAGGCAAGACATGACAGCACCAATGACTCAGGACTCAAGGATTTTCGCACGAAATTTTCGTGTGAAAATCCGAATTTTCGTGCGAAAATTACACAAACTATACAATATTTTCAAAACAAATCTTTTGACGTTGCGAAACCCTATCTATACAACAGACTTGTCCTAGACGTAGGCAAGACATATGTGCAGCAACATCAATTTTCAAAACATATAGGTTAATGTATGATCAAAGATCACATGTTTTCAATTCAAAGGTCAAGGGTAAACATAGCAAAATAAATAAATTAAGGATAGATCATACCGAGGAATCCACGTTAGGATTCTGTATCCTTAACACTTACTGTTGTATAATTTGAGAATAAGAGTTAGTTTTGATTTGAGGATCCAGGAGCCTTACTTGCGAAATTTCAAGAACCTTTAATAAGCGACTTGGTGCTAAGACAAATATCAACCAGTAGGTTATTATTAACTGGGGACAAGCCCAAACAAACTGGGGACAAGCCCAAATAAACTTAGGATACTGGGGCATGGCCCACACTGGCAACTGACCCATCTTAAGTTACATGAAAATGCCAAAGCCTTAGAAACGGATGTATGGTACGTCTACCATTATACTTAGGATCCTACATATAGCCAACAACAATGAAATTGTCAGCCCCTAAAGCAGGTACTGGTCCCATTGCCTCGAACTATACTTGGATATCGTGCGCAATTGGCGGGGTGTCAAAACCCAATTTGTGTGAAAAGTGAAAACCTTTAAACCTTAGAGGGTAATAGATACCTTAAACTTGGGACAAGCCCAAGAACTTTAGAGAGGTGGCCAACCTCTGGATCCATTGTCAAAAATGTTATAAACTCTTCAAAAACTTAAAATTTGATAAAATTGGATGTTAAGAATCTAACATCCTTTTCTCACAATGAATAATAAGTATGATATGAAATAATTAGTTAAATATTACCAAATTAAGGATCATATATCCTTTGAGGACCCTCTTGCCTGAACTAAATATCAGAAACTCCAAGGATCCTTGATCCTTCTTACGTAAAGTACTTCTTTAAGTGATCAGCAGGGTTCGTGGTATTCTGAAAGGCTTTCCTTAATACCAACAACTTGAAATCTTTGGATCCTGACATTCTTGTTATATGTACCAGTCATTCTCTGTTGATAGCTAGCCAATCTTATCCTTGCCAAATCTCTGAGTTCTTCCACAGTATCCAAGTCATGATTCAAGCTTTCAGTATTCATCTCAGTATCACACATACTCGTTCTGGCTGTAGGGACTACAATTCCTGTAGGGATCACTGCCTCAGCTCCAAAAACTAGGGAGAATGGAGTTTGACCTGTAGCACTCTTAGGGGTTGTTCTATCTGCCCATAAGACGTATGGCAACTCTTCAGCCCATTTTCCTTTCTTGGATCTAAGCTTTTTCTTCAAGTTGTTGATGATGATCTTGTTGGATGATTCTGCTTGACCATTAGCTTGTTGGTGGACTAGTGTTGATGTTATCATCCTAATCTCCCAGCTGTCACAAAAGTTAGTACTATGACTCCCAATAAATTGAGATCCATTATCACAAACAATTTCAGAAGGAAGTCCAAATCTAGTAATGATATTTCTTTTAATAAAGGATATGATTTCCTTTCTTCTGACTTGGGCAAAGGCTTCTACTTTTATCCACTTGGAGAAATAGTCTGTCATGGCTATAATAAACACCTTTCCTCCTGGTGCCTTAGAAATCTTGCCTACCATATCCATTCCCCATCTCATGAATGGCCAAGAAGAGGATATATGGTGTAGAGTTTATGCTGGTTGATGAAGAATGTTACTATGCCTTTGACAAGCATCACATTTTCTTACATATTCCACAACATCCTTCTTCATCGTAGGCCAACAATATCTTGTTCTAAGGATATTTGAAAATAGTGCTCTACCGCCAGTGTGATTTCCATAGTCTCCTTCATGAAAATCCTTCAAGACTTCTTGAATCTCTGGATCCTCGATGCATCGGAGATAGGGACCTGCAAGAGATCTTTTATATAGCATGTTATTCGCTATGGTAAATTGAGATACCTTGATCTTGAAGGCTCTAGAATTTTCCCCAATGGGAATTTCTCCTTTCTGAATATACTTTAGAATTGGAAGGATCCATGATCCTGAAGTTGATTGTGCATCGTCACTAGGCACAATCATAACATCTTCCACTATTTCCATGGCTTCCTCTTCTTCAATTGTTGGAGTCAAACTATGGATAATGGGTATCTTGATACCTTTTGGTATCTTTAATGATGATCCAAGGTTGGCTAGAGCATCTACTTCTGCATTCTCTTCCCTAGGTACCTGTGTTAGACTGAAAAACGCAAAAGAGTCTGCCAGTTTCCCGACTACCTCTAAGTACTTGATTAGTTTCTCACCTTTGACAGTGTAAGAGCCATTATAATGATTAGTAATCAATAATGAATCAACATATACTTGAAGATATTTGATCCTCATATGCTTAGCTAACTGCAAACTGCTATCAAGGCTTCATATTCAGCCTCATTATTAGTGGTTTGAAATTCACATGCTATAGATTGGGGTATAATGTCCCCCTGTGGAGATTTTAGTAGTAAGCCTAATCCATTTCCCTTGACATTTGAAGCTCCATCTATGAAGAGTGTCCAGGGATCCTTGGTCTCCTCGAGTTGTTGAACCTCTAATTCAGCTTCCTTTTGTAGATCACTATTGAAATCAGCCACAAAGTCAGCTAAAGCCTAAGACTTAATGGAAGTCCTTGGTTCATACTTAATGTCATATGCACTAAGCTTGACTGCCCATTTTTCCAACCTACCTGACATCTCAGGTTTCCTGAGAACATTCTTAATAGGAAAGTTAGTCTTAATAATAATAATAGTGGGAGTTTCAAAATAATGTCTAAGTTTAGTAGAAGCCATAATTGAAGCAAGAATTAATCTCTCTAAATGAGAATACTTGGCCTCAGCATCAAGTAGACTTTTACTTACATAGTATACCCAATGTTGTTGCCCTTCATGATCTTTAACCAGGACCAGACTTACTGCTTTACCTGAAATGACTAAGTATAAGGATAATGGTTCTCCATCTTCCGGTTTCATCAAAGCTGGTGCAGAGGATAAGTAATCCTTGAGGGCTTTAAGGGCAGCTTCATGCTTCTCGGTTCATTCAAAATTTTTATTCTTCCTCAGAATGTCATAGAAGTCCTTGCATTTTTCTAAGGATTTTGAGATGAATCTGTTCAAAGCTGCGATTCTTCCTGTCAACCTTAGCACATCCTTGGCATTGGCAGGAGATTATTATTCACAATGGCCTTGATCTGCTCCGGACTTGCCTCCATCCCTCTCTTGGTCACCATATATCCCAAAAATTTACCAGCCTTAACCCTGAAGTGGCACTTGGATGGATTCAACTACATGTTATATTGATCAAGGATGTTGAATGCTACTTAAAGACCTTCAGGTGAGGCTCCGCTTTTTTGGACTTTACCACCATGTCATCTATGTAGACTTCCATTATGTGTCCAAGCTGTTCCTTGAACATCATATTCACTAGCGTTTGGTATGTAGCACCTGCATTTATTAAACCAAAGGGCATATCAATATAGCAATATATACCGGTGGGTGTCATTAATGTTGTGTCCTCTTGATCAGATGGTTCCATCTGAATTTGTTGAAATCCAGATGAAGCATCCATAAAAGTTAACAACTCATGACTCGTTGTAGCATCCACCATGGAGTCAAAGTGGGGTAATGGGAAAGGATCTTGGGACATGCCTTGTTAAAATCAGTAAAGTCAACGCATACCCTCCACTTTCCATTTTTCTATTGAACAACAAACACACTGGCCAACCATCTAGGATACTTGACTTCTCTAATCATACCTGTCTTTTGCAACTTATCTACCTCTTCTGGATGATGGCTTTTCTCTCAGGAGCAAATATCCTCCCTTTTTGGTGTATTGGCCTGGAAAACTTGTCAATACAAGTTTATGAGTAATAACATCTTTTGATATACCTGTCATGTCTTCATGTTTCCAAGCAAAGGTTGGTTTCCTTATCCTTAAGAAGGATACTAGATCCTTTTCTATCTTATCCAGGATCCCGGATCCTATTAAAACTTTGGCTTCAGGATCCTCTTGGTCTAGCAGTGTCTCTTTAACATCCTGCTCTCTCGCCTCCAAGACGTCCCTTGAAGGATACTTTAATTTCTATGCTTCCCTCAACTTTGAAGCTGGCTTCATTGGAGAAGTGTAGTTGTTCTTCGCTTCTTTCTGGTCACTCTCTGTCTTCACGACTCGCCAAAGAGTTGGGAGCTTGACACATTGGTGATACATCGACGGGACTGCTTTCATATCAAGTATCCATGGCCTGCCAATGATAACATTGCAACAAGATAAGCAGTCTATTACACAGAACTTTTGAATAGAATATACTCACTCAATGTAAATTAGAAGCTTGATTTCCCCTAGTGTATTCTTTGTTTCTCCACTGAATCCCACAAGCACCGATTATCTTGGAACAATTTTGGATTCAGGAATGTTCATTCTCTCGAGGACATCTGTTTTGGTAAAAAATCACAATAAAGATAATGTAACCAAATCTGATTTTGTGAGGTTGAGTGCTTGCATTATGAACAATTGTGTGAGCAAAAATGAAATGTAAACAATAATGAACACAAGGATTTATGCGAGGAAAAGCCCTTGATCACTAGCAGATCTCGGCATAAAAATCTCGTATAGTGAAAACTATCACTATCGACTATATTCAATGAATAAAGTTACAACTACGGAAGATATTGAGCTGTTTACAATCGAATTCTAGAGTGTTGTCGTGAGTTCACCGAGAGTTTTGATGTGAAGAAGTGTGTTTCTAGTTATAGCTCAATATCCCCTAAAATAATAATGTTTTTAGCTTGCAACTAACTATCCGAGATATCAGGGATCACCCACGGCACAACGTCCACATAGCTCGATGCACGTGCGTAATTCTGGGTATATTCCAATATTCCAGCTTGACCTAGTTTTCAACGAATACCTGCACTAAATTTCAACAACATATCGAAGACAATTGTTAGAAATTGTTATAAGTACTAAGGATCCTTGATCGTTCCAGTATCTGTTACTCGGCACAAGGATAATATATCCTTAATACATAGAAGGATCACTGATTCAAAGGTCATTAAAACCTAGCCCTAACAATTGCCCCCAATATGGCGGTTGTGATAATAGATCACAGTTGTCATATTATCTTTAATTCAAAAGAAGCCATTAGGATGACTGATGGAACTCGCACAGTCTATAAAACTATCGTTACGATTTTCTGCATGAACATTAACTGTTAGACAAACCCGATCCGACCCGGATGGATGGTCCGCATTTTGCTGGTGAAGTTTGGGCCGGATACTTTTTGTAAATATTAACGGGCCTAATAATATTAAACTTTTGGCTATCTCCGGTGTTATTTGTCTCTTTGGTAAAATTTATTTGATATGCTTGTGTTTCCACATTCACATAGATTGTTTATGAAAAATCATAAATTTGACCTCATAAGAATTTAGAAAAATTATGTTGTTAAAAATGTGCCAATTCCTATAAATAATAATCATATACAAAATCTGATTAGATACAAATAAAGGCAGTCATACCCTTAATTGCAAGGTTTAGGGTGAAGTCAATAAGATAAAATAGTATGAGAATAAAGCATACCAGATAATCCAAGTTAGGATTTTATACCCTTAGAAACTAGTTTTGTACTAACAAACAAGTCACCGTTAGATAAACTTTAAGGATCCAGGATCCTTTTGAAATTGACATTTGAGTCTCCAAAGCTTCAAAACCTGTTGATCTCAACTTGGGGCAAAGCCAAACAAAACAAATCGGGAACAAGCCCAAATAAACTGGGGACAAGCCCAATGTAAGTGACATGAAAATGCCAAAACCTTAGCTAACGTGAAAACGTTAGAAACCTTAGAATACTGGCGTACGGCCCAAACTGGCGACTAGCCCATCGTAAGTGACATGAAAATGCCAAAACCTAGCTAACGTGAAAATGTTGGAAACCTTAGGAACGGATGTATGGTACGTCTACCATTATACTTAGTATCTTACATATAGCCAACAACAATGAAATTATCAGCCCCTAAAGCGGGTACTGATCCCATTGCCTTGAACTATACTTGGATAACGTGCGCTACAAGCGGGGTGTTGACACCCAATTCATGTGAAAGGTGAAAACCTTTAAACCTTAGAAGGTATTAGATACCTTAAGCTAGGGACATGCCCAAAGTCTTGGAGAGGGGGCCAACCTCTAGATCATTTAAGTAAATTCTGCAAAAGCTTAAAACTAGATAAGATTGGATGTTAAGGATTTAACACCATTTCCTTATAATAAACAATAAATATGATACGAAGGAATTAGTAAAATGTTACCAAACAAAGGATCACATATCCTTCGAGGATCCTTCAATCTGAACATTAGAGTGCTTAAGGATCCTTGATCCTTACATAAAATACTTCTTTAGCTGAATAGCATTCCAAAATCTTGGTAGAATATCACCATCCATGGTCAATAACCGATATGCCCCCTTTCTAGCTTCAGCTTCTATAAGATAAGGGCCTTCCTACTTTGGTGCTAACTTGCCATCAAAAGGATTCGTGGTATTCTGAAATGTCTTTCTCAAAACCATATCACCAACTTGAAAGTTTCTAACCCTGACATTCTTGTTATAAGCTCTAGCCATTCTTTGTTGATAGCTAGCCAACTTTATCCTTGCCAAGTCTCTAAGTTCTTCCACTGTATCAAGTCTTGAGTTAGAGTCTCAGCATTCACTTTAGGATCACAAATGCTTGTTCTGGCTGTTGGTACTACCATTTCTGTAGGGATCACTGCTTCATCTCCAAAGACTAAGGAGAAAGGAGTATGACCTGTAGCATTCTTAGGAGTTGTCCTATCTGCCCATAAGACATAAGGTAATTCCTCAGCCCATTTGCCTTTTTTGGATCCGAGCTTCTTCTTCAAGTTGTTGATAATGATCTTGTTGGATGATTCTGCCTGGCCATTAGCTTGTGGGTAGACTGAGGTTGATGTTATTATCCTAATCCCCCAGCTATCACAAAAGTTAGTAGTACAACTCCCAATAAATTGGGATCCATTATCACAAACAATTTCAGAAGGAATTCCAAATCAAGTTATGATTTTTCTTTTTATAAAGGATATGATTTCTTTTTTTCTGACTTGAGCAAAGGCTTTTGCTTCTATCCACTTAGAGAAATAGTCAGTCATAGCTAACATAAACACTTTTCCTCCTGGTGCTCTGGGAAGCTTGCTCACTGTATCCATTCCTGTTAGGATCTGAGTTTGATTTACTTGTAGTCTTGTTTTAAGAATGGAAATATGATTGAAGTTAGTATAAAGTAAATGGAGCGGAATAGAATGGAAAACTTTTTCTACAAGTAAAGGTCGTTTGTTTTCATCATCATCATGCTTTCAAGTATGTAAACTTTGCATGTGATTCACAAACTCCCCCTCAGCCTATTGCAAATAAGTTGATAGTACAGAAAATGGAAGAAGAAGATTGGTGTAAAGATCTTTTTAAGAAGACGAATTCAACTGTTACATTGACACGGATAGACACGGCTATTTATGCTAACTATCTAACCTCTAAGCATCTTTGATGACGTCAGGGTTGATAGTGACATCTAACAATAAAATAACTAACTAGAACGACTGATCCCTAACATCTGTTTGTGCAAAAGCACTGTTACATTGAAAAGGAAAAACAACTAAGCTAAACTCTGATGGCTAAGCTCTGCTTCCTTTCTTCTATCAGACCTTTGGTATTTGTGAAGGCATCAGACTTTAGAAGGGAGAGTTTAGAGATCAGATGATCTAAACTCTGATAGTTTTGACCAAACCGCGGATAGGGTATTTTGGCTTTATATCATTTGTTCCTTTGTACAGGTTCAATCCCAACAATCTCCCCCTGGAACAGATGATGCCAAAGATACCTTTTATTATTGGTCTTTATTCCTCAACAGGAGATCTCTGATTTGGCCTTTAAACTGCAATTCGAAGTTCAGAGATTCCTCATCATCATCATCCTTTTCCAGCACCAGATCTAAGAGTTCTTGGAGGTCTTCTACACATAGCTCATATGCACCCTCCATATTCATCTTGGTTGCTGTGCCATCAGACTTGAGTAGTGTCAATTCGTGGGAGTTTGTATCAACTTTCCACTTTAGAATTTTTGGGTTTGAAGGCTTTCTAGGATGGAAAGTTATTGTTGAGGTGGGAAGCATTATCTGATGAGCCATTTGAGACAGATCTTGTGCAAGCTTTTGACTGGTCTCATCAGTATGGAAGTCAATCATGTTATGGATTCCTTCCTTTATATGCTCAAACATTCTTTTATCTTCTTCTACCATATCCTTTTACCTTTTTCTTTGATTCAAGGCTAGAATAAAGATAGCAGATGTTTCAGATGGTTTTGAAGAGTGTTGAGTCTGTTAAGCTGTATCCTCTGCTGGATATTCTGGCTTCTTTGGCAATGAAGGATCAATTTTCCTTCGTTTCTCAAGAGCCTTATAAGTATCAATCACTTTAACCTCTATCCACCTCATGATTTGGTTCTTCGACCCATAATTAGCAGCACTCAGTTCTTCCTTCATTCTTCTTAGCTTTAAGTTCTTTTCAGGCAATTTCTTGTATTTGTTCCAGTCTGGAAGAGTTGGCTTTTTGAGAGGATTTTCAGCATTTCTTGCATCCTTTGCAATTCTTCTTCCAACTCTCTCACAGACCAGTCTTTGAATTGTGCCCTTGTAGCCTTATACAACTTGGTTTCCATGATATGATTGATGTAGTTTTCTTTAAGGCTTATGTCTTCTCTCTCTGACAGGTTTTTGGACAAGTCTCTTGGATAGTCTTCTATACTTCTGACTTTGCTCAACTGAAATTGCCAGTAACTTTGTATTACTCTGTCAGATTTTCCCTGGGTATCGCTTTTGGTGACATCTTCTGCTTGTTTAACTTTGAGCTTCTTGTATTCTTCCAAGTTTCTTGGCTTGGGATAACCTTGCAGAGATGAGAATTCCCTTTTGTCTGGATCTTCTTCTGAAAAGAAAGATTTCTGATTTGATAGCTTGTAATTTTAGAGGGAATTGAGTGGCAAGAGGCACTTTAGAAATTTGAGAAGAAGGTCGAACAACTGCCGTGGTGGACACTGGTTTTGATGACACAGGTATAGGAGAGGAGATGATCTTGTCATCAAGTATAACATTTGTGGATTTTCTCCTCTTGAACTTGAGATCAGATGATTGTGGTTGTGTTAATCTTGTAGGTGTGGGCAAAGATATGGTGGAAGTTGGAAATATGACCATAGCAGTGCTTGGGTTAACATTTGTTATAACCTCTGCTGCATCAACAAATGTTGACACACCAGTTGTTGTAACATCTGTTGGGACTTGTTTATCAACTGCTTTTGAAGAAGAAGGTGTAAGTGTTTTTGAGGGAGCAGAGGATATGGTTGGGATAACAATTGTCTTAGAAGGGATGGATGTTGATGTTGATTGCCTTGTTTTTCTAACAGAAGGCATCTTCTTTGTTGAGGACCCACATTTTCCTTTTCTTTTTGCAGGGCTACCTTTTCTCCACCAAATCTCTACTCTCAACAATTACCCTTTTCTTTGTATTCTCCTTTTCCTTTGCAAAGATGTTTGCTATTTCATCAATCTTTTTAGAGCTATCTAGCTTAGTGATAACCACTTTTGGATGTACATCTTTGTCATTGAGCTTTAGCACTTCTTTCTTTAAAGGTATCTCCCCCTTTTTGGCATCATCAGTGTTTACCAAGATTACTGTAGGAGGAGAAGTACCAGTGGTTTGTCGGAGATGAGCCTTTTTTGCCTTGATATCTGCAGTTGTATCCATATACCTGGCATGGATAGGACAGAGGGTTGGCTCTTTGTAGCAATCAACTGTTTCAGCAAATCCTTGATTTCATCAACAAAGCTTTCTATTTTGGTAACTCTCTCTGTAAAATCCTGATATTTTAGATCATCACCTAATTTAATAGGATCATTTGAACTCCTACCAGAAAATGTAGTTTTATCTATGTCATCATAAACAATAGTCTCAACTCCTGTTTCAAGCATAGATGCCCCTTTTTCGTGGTACTGGGGACTTCCCACCGGATCAGAGGTTACCTTGGTAGCCTCAACAGTGGTTGCCTTCAAAAGAGTCTTATATATGTAACCACTATCCAATTGAAAACTTGGTAATTTAGCAATTGTAGTAGCTGCTCTTGTTGAACTATCACCAAGGGTTACATGTAACCCAAGGGATGTATCCTCTTCAAATGCCGATGGGCTAGAAATGAGCATAGAATCAGACCCAGTCACTTGTTGGAGTATATTCTCATTAATAGGTTGTTGAGAAGAACTGGTTAATGTGACATTTGTGGTGATCCGATCGTGTAACAAATTCCAAACGAATTATCAATCAATGAAATTTTGTGTCTTATTTATGAGATTTGTATTTTTATCATGATTGCACGTATTCGATTCTTGCACGGTTCCGAACTCTTAAACAACTTCTGGAAGTGAAACCGCAAACTGTTACGCAAACGTAATCAGTTTAACGCGACGTACACTCTGAAACAATGACATAAGCTAAACATACCCTAAATACCCTTAACGTAATTTAGAAATAAGTTTTGAGGGCTTCGGTATGGCAAAAACACGCTTATGCAAGCTCAGGGGCTATTTTGCAAATTCTGCGAAACTATGCCGATTCACGTATATCGTTATCCGGAACACGTATGCACATTCAAAAAATTTTGTAATCATTAAAATCTTGCATTTTAGTGATTGGAATTCAAAAATATCATTTATTGCGCGTTTACCGCAATCGTACGGCCGAATGAACTGACACCCGGGACATATTTGAACATATTTCAAGTCCCTATGTTTATTCATCCTTATGGAGCTTAAAAATGGGGTTAACGGGTGTTAAAAGTGCCAAAACGCGACAAAAACAAGTTCAAGGGCCATTTCTACCAATTTTTGAAACTTCTGCCCCTGCAAGGGCCTTACGGACCGTAAGGCCTAACCCCACACAGTCCGTAAGGGGTCCCCAGCTCAGAAGCTTCTTAAATTCAAGCCGGCAACTTCTTGTTAACTTCCTTGGCCACCAAGTCGCGATCTATGCCACCTTTAACCTGCATTAGACACCTGAAGGGACACTAATCCATGCCTTAACACCTGGATCAACACTTGGCATGATTTGGGAGCTCTAAGATTAGTATAAATAGGCTTGATCTTCACCATTTCTCCTTGCTCATTTCTCCTCTTCTTCCTCCCATACTCTTGGAGCTTGCTTCCATCCTTTTGGAGGCCTCCTAGTGAGTTCTCTAAGATCTTGGGTGTTCCTAAACACAAGTAAGATCTCATCCTTAGTCTTTTTCATTGCTTTTAGCTATTTTAAGCTAAAAGTCAAACATTGTTTGACTTTCAGCTTTGACCATTAATTGGTCAAGACAAAGTTCAATTGAACTTTGCAACGTGATCATAATCACGATGGTTATGATCCTTAGCGATCATGCCTACTGATTTACCACGTTACTAGTCAAAGTGACGAGTCAAAGTTTCGGTCAAAAGTGCGCATTATATGCATATTACGACGGAAACATTTTTAGGTTTCAAAAAACTTTGTTTTGCATCAAATCAGTTTTCTAACTTAGTTAAACATGCTTTAACATGTTTAACTCGTCACTTTTAGTTTAGCGCTTATTTAGGGTCGTAAGTCGAGCGGTCTTGACCACCGCTTTGACTTTCGAATCCGACCCGTTTGGTAGATCTTAGGATCCGACCAAACACTATATTTGACCATAGTTTATAGGGAATAAACCTCTGAGGTTATACCTTATGGTCACGTTGTTTGGTTAGTGCTATGTTAAGTCTTCTATTATGCCCTATAAATGACCACAATGCCTTTTTGCGCATAAATCAACTTTAAGCATATGTGACCAATGTTTTGACATATAAGCTGATGTTACAAATATAATAAACTTATTTTGGCATATTAGACTTATCATAACACATATCTAACTATCCAAACACATATTTATGCAAATGAAACGTTAAAGTAGCATAAACTATCTTAACGAGTCATAACGGGTCAAAAGCACTTAGAAATCTTTCCAAATCAGAATGTTAACTTTTTTAAACCATTTCATATGAGTTCCAACATTCATTTGGTTTAAAAGACCTCATTTTATCCGATCCGCCGATTTAGTCCCGTTACTTACATAGTTATCCCATTTTAGGACACGTTTGATTTCTCGGACTTTTGAGCTTGTTTGATCTTTTATTCAAGGTTACTTTGCAATCCCAAGTGAGTACATAGCTCCCCTCTTTTATGTTTTACAAATATTTTGGGGTGACTCATATGTGCTAAATTGTTTTCAAGTTTTCAAAATTTCAAATGCTATGGTTTATATAAACACGACGATTTCAATAATGTGAACGAACTTGTTGGTGCGTTATATACAGGACACGAATAACATTCATTAGCTTTGGCCAAGCCGACCAGTAGTAAGTTATGGTACCATAGGACTGACAATCCCGTTACCAAGTTTCCCGGTGTTTGTGGGGAAGTTTGGGGAACGACCGAAACTGTTTACTTTAGCAAACCTTTTGGTGGTTTATTATTGCAATTTAAAGATACCCTTTGGTGGTATAGATGAGTCAACACAGCTTTGAATGTATTCACCAAAACAACCAAAAGTTTTCACATTTAAAACAAGGACGATTTGTTTACAAGGATGATGAACAATTGGTTTATGACACAAACAATGGACGAATGGTTTATGACACGAACAATGGATGATTGGTTTATGGTAAGTGATTTAGATAACGGTACGTGTGTAATGTGATAAAAGTATGGTGGATACGCCGCTGGTACTTCCTATATATAAGTGCTTTTATCGTAATACATTCGTAGCGTTATTAGCATCACTTGAAACAAAGGTTTTCGAACAATGACACGAAACGATTTTCAATTTAAGATATAAACCATACAAAGTTTCATCAAGACAATTTACTACTTGAATTTACAAAACAAATGTTTTGGTCAAGATTCATGGCTACAAGTCTTTTATAAACTATAACTAACTTGTTTTAGTTGGTTAGTTATCATTACAATACCAAATACTTTTTGATAACAAGGTTTTCAATTATCGACTCTAGTAGTCTGACGAGGTATTGCAATACATTTTCAAGGCCATGAATTTGACACACTCACAAAACCTATGTACTCGCCGGCATAATTTTGCTGACTCGTTTTCACATATGTTTCAGGAAACCAAGTTTGATGTCGATGCATGCTCATGTAGGATCGGACGTGGACTTAGTGCCATAAAATATGAAAGACAGTAGTTTGTTTAGTTTGTTTTTAAAATTCCAAGACAATGTAACTATGAAATTTCAATATTCAATAAAACATAACTTTAATTACCACGTGTTGTTGAAACAATCTGTTAACGTGACTCCCCGATGTTTCCACGGCGGTTTGTTGTCTTTACGTGGTCGGGTTGTTACAGTTAATGTCTGTTATAGGTCAATTGCATTCAGCAAAGGCAAGATTGTTGGTGGGAGTGATTTTGTTGGTGATGGTTGTGGTGCAGAAAGAGACATTGCCCTGGGAGAGGGGCTGTGGAAGATGGAACCAAGTGGATCCAGAGCTTCATAATTTGGTGTCCTTATGTTTACAACCTTTTCCTTTTGTGAGGAAGAAGGAGGAGTTTCAAATCCAGGTGGAGATCTTTCTAACATCTGCTGTGAAGAAGTAGCAGCAGTGTTTGCAAGTGATTTTTGTGTTATCACTGGGTTAATCTCTGGGATCTCATATTCCAGAGGTCGTTTGGTGGGTTTTCTAGAAATTTTCCGTGGTTTCTTTTTGGTGATTGATGGTGTGGGTTTCAGGGCAGTGGTTGCAAAGCCCTGATCACCACGAGCAGTGGGCTCAGTAGTAGGAGGTTGAGATTGAACATGTTGTTCCTGTAAAGCTTGCTCAGCCTCCTATACTTTTGTTTTGGAAACTTTATCTTGATTTGTTATTCTAGTAAAAGTTTCATGAGTTAGGCCGCTTGGATTTGTAACAGCGACTTGTTAAACATCAGCATCAGGTACCTGATTTTGAAGATAAACACTCATGAATTGTGGATGTATCAGATAAGATTTCCTTTTAACAATGTTATTAAAATTTGCCACAAGATCATTGAACAGTATCCGAGAAAAATTAAAATTTGATCCGGTTAAAATAGCATAGCCCAGATACTGGATGTTCAATGGAATTTCATTAAAATCTGTGGTCTTTGCTGATAGACATGATAAAAGAGTATGAAAGAAAAATCTCATCTCAGCAGGAAAATTGGGTTTGAAGATGCTCATACCTTTGAGTTGCCCAATATAACCTCTTTCCATAAATTTGGCATGCATCTCATTAGTAGAGAATGACACAGGATGTGCCATATCATTTAGTTCAAAAACTTGAGAGATGGATTGAGGGCTAATTTGCATCAGTGTTTTGCCCACCTTTGATGTGATAGCATAAGGAACATCCTTTTGTGAATGAACATTTGCGTTTACCCAAAATTGACGTTGTGCATCTTGATAGATAGGGGCTTTGATGGTTAACATGTTCAAAAATTTTGATTCCTGCAAGATTGTTATCATTGAATGATACTTGTGTTTGAATCAGTTTCTTCAAGAATTGTTGCATAATTGTGAGGAGTTTTGATTATGAGCTTAAAAGGAGGTGGTTCTGGTTGAGATTTCACTTTTGATTTAGCCTTGGGTGCCATGTTTGAGAGAAAAATTGATTTGATAATTTTGAATTTGATATGGCAAAGTGGACCTCTGTTCTAGATAAAACAGGGTTTTTATAAGGTTTGAAAAAGTGATGATGACGTGTCATACGATGCAAACAACTAACAAATAACGTATGTCCACGTGTAATCTCTGGTTGACAATGGAAGATAGTTGTTTTGACAAACACTGTTGAGAATATGGGCAGTGGATGTGAACAGCGTGTTGACACTATCAGAGGATACACTTTGACAGTGGATAGACTTTTCTAAACGATCAGTGTTTTGATGCTATCAGTGGTTTGAAATAGACTTTAAGGATTTATTGAAAAATTCAATTTTAAACTATTTTTAAGGATAAAATTTTGATTTTCTGAAAACATTTTATGCTATTTACACATGGATCACCAGAAAAACTATTTTTAATCCATGTTTAGCATTCCAATCCGAGAGATCAAGCTTTCAAAAGTAGAAGTATCCAATGCTTTTGTTAGCACATCTGCTAGTTGATCCTTAGTATGGACATGTTGTAAGGAAATCAAACCTTTTTCATAGCAATCCCTAACAAAGTGATGTCTGATGTCAATGTGTTTTGTTGTGGAATGAGAAACTAGATTTTTGATGATATTTTCTGCTGCTTGACTATCAATTTTGAGAGGAGTTTTTAAAGCAATGATACCAAAATCCAAGAGTTGATTTTGAAGCCACAAGATTTATGCAGTGCAACTTGCAGCAGCAATATATTCTGCCTCAACAGTGGATGTGGAAACTGCAACTTGCTTTTTAATTTGCCAAGATACTAGGCAATCACCTAGGAATTGGACACCTCCTGATGTGGACCTCCTTGTTGTCTTGCATCCAGCAAAATCACTATCTGAGTAACCAGAAAGCTCAACATTTCCATTAGCTGGATACCAGATACCAAGTGTGGGAACACCTTTTATATACCTGAATATCCTTTTGACAGCAATAAGATCAGACTTTCTAGGTTGTGACTGGGATCTGGCACAAACACATGTTGCAAACATGATGTCTCGGAGCTCATTCTATCCGATCCGCCGATTTAGTCCTGTTACTTACATAGTTATCCCATTTTAGGACACGTTTGATTTCTCGGACTTTTGAGCTTGTTTGACCTTTTATTCAAGGTTACTTTGCAATCCCAAGTGAGTATATAGCTCCCCTCTTTTATGTTTTGCAAATATTTTAGGATGACTCATATGTGCTAAATTGTTTTCAAGTTTTCAAAATTTCAAATGCGGATGGTTTATATAAACACGACGATTTCAATAATGTGAACGAACTTGTTGGTGCGTTATATACATGACACGAATAACATTCATTAGCTTTGGCCGAGCCGACCAGTAGTAAGTTATGGTACCATAGGACTGACAATCTCGAAACCAAGTTTCCCGGTGTTTGTGGGGAAGTTTGGGGAACGACCGAAACTGTTTACTTTAGCAAACCCTTTGGTGGTTTGTTATTGCAATTTAAAGATACCGTTTTGGTGGTATAGACAAATCAACAAAACTTTGAATGTATTCACCAAAACAACCAAAAGTTTCACAATTAAAACAAGGACGATTTGTTTACACGGATGATGAACAATTGGTTTATGACACGAACAATGGGTGATTGGTTTATGGTAAGTGATTTAGATAACAGTACGTGTGTAATGGGATAAAAGCATGGTGGATATGCCGCTGGTACTTCCTACATATAAGTGCTTTTATCGTAATACATTTGTGGCATTATTTGCATCACTTGAACTAAGGTTTTCGAACAATAACACACAACGATTTTCAATTTAAAATATAAACCATACAAAGTTTTTTCAAGACAGTTTACTACTCAAATTACAAAACAAATGTTTTGGTTAAGATTCATGGCTACAAGTCTTTTATAAACTATAACTAACTTGTTTTAGTTGGTTAGTTATCATTGCAATACCAAATACTTTTTGATAACAAGGTTTTCAATTATCGACTCTAGTAGTCTGACGAGGTATTGCAATATATTTTCAAGGCCATGAATTTGACACACTCACAAAACCTATGTACTCGTCGGCATAATTTTGCTGACTCGTTTTCACATATGTTTCAGGAAACCAAGTTTGATGTCGATGCACGCTCATGTAGGATCGGACGTGGATTTAGTGCCTTAAAATATGAAAGACAATAGTTTGTTTAGTTTGTTTTTAAAATTCCAAGACAATGTAACTATGAAATTTAAATATTCAATAAAACATAACTTGAATTACCGTGTGTTCTTGAAACAATCTATTAACGTGACTCCCCGACATTTCTGCCGCGGTTTGTTGTTTTTACGCGGTCGGGGTGTTACAGATTGGCATCAGAGCACTAGTTATAGGGAATTAGGTTATTAGTAATGCTTTGACCTAGACTATAACCTTCCTAGGACCTTAACGCGAGTTTACTTGCGTTTTGATTCATAAAATACAATACTATCACCTGTCCTTAGGTGATTACCAAAAACAATATAAGAGTCACGAAATCTCTTTCCGAAAACTTTTGCAAAGAAAATCATCTATTCTTAGATGAATCATTTTTGGGCTTTATGCCTTCAAGGTTTTCAAATCTCGTCAAAGTTTGGGTTTTATTAATGTGAACACATGCAATCTGGAAAGGTGGGTGCCTGTACCTCGAGTTTTCTGTCCAAGGTTAGAGTGTTCGTACAAATCCACTTAATCGGACCAGTCACTCTTACCTGGGAACTCTTGGGGTGAGTATCCACTTATAGGCTAAAGCATGTCTTCGCGATACATTATAAAGACCCATTTACTTTGATTAGTCACCGTGAGTCGTTTGTTTGTTTTGAGAAACGAACGAATGACCACCATCCTTGTTTCGTCGATATTTTCAACACCTCTCTTGATTTATATCAATCTCACCTACCTTCCTTCATGTTTTCTTTTAGAATGCCTCCTAGACGTGATACAACTCAATATGCAAAAATGGCAGCCATTATCGCTCAACAAATTGCCGTTGTACTCCCAAATCCCGTGACCCAACCTAATCAAGCGAAAAACAATAACAATAACAATGCCCCAGCTCCGTGCAACTATAAACAATTTTTTTCGGCTAAACCACTCTCGTTTTCTGGGTCTGAGGGAGCTATTGGGCTTTTGCAATGGTTTGAGAGCCTCGAAAGTACTTTTCATCATGTGCAATGCCCAAACGAGCAAAAAGTTGAGTTTGCGTCGAGCGTATTCAAATAGCGAGCTCTTACATGGTGGAATGGTATTATGAGAGACAGAGGTGCTAATGTAGCCTTAGCTCAAACTTGGAAGAGCTTAGGGCTCTAATGATGAAGGAATTCTATCCTCGTCATGAGCAGAGAGCGCTCGAAAACGAATTCCATGATCTCAAACAGGATAGTGGTGAGCATTGTGCTTATACTGACCGGTACGAAGAGTTGAGCTTACTCTGTCCTTCAATGGTGACGCCTTTGGATAAGGCAATCGAGAAGTATATCGATGGTTTACCTGACCTTGTTCAGGACATTGTTACCAGAAGTAACCCAACTGCTGTCCGACAGGCCATTGAGCTAGCTGCAACTTTGACCGAGTCTCAGGTCAAAAAGGGTAACCATCATTGCAAAGCCGATAAGAAATCATCAACCAAAACCACTCAAGAGAAACAAAAGGGAAACAAAGCCGAGCCTTCTAAACGATCGAAGAAGCGTAAGGCTTCACAGAACTTTGCTGTTACTGCATAACCTGCCACAACTGCTCCTCAAAACCAACCAGCTCAACCTCCCGTGAGGAAACCATATGCTGGTGCTGCACCGTTGTGCAATCGGTGCAATGGTTACCACCAAGTTCATCAACCATGTCGTCAATGTACTACTTGTGGAAGATTTGGCCACTTGGACAATGTTTGTGGATCTGTTCCAAACCAAGCTGCTCAGAACCCTGTCCAACCCCAACCAAATCCCGTTCGACCTCACTTTCCACCTGGGTCATGTTTTAACTGTGGCGAGATGGGCCATTACAAGAATAATTGCCCGAAATTAGCCAATGCCAATCAAGCTCGTGGACGAGCATTCAACATTAACGCCAATGAGGCCCGTGCTGATAACGAAGTCGTTAACGGTACGTTCCTTGTCAACAATCATCCTGCTTCTGTTCTTTTCGATTCGGGTGCTGATAGGAGTTTCATGTCCTTAGCCTTTGAACCATTACTTTCAATGCCAAGAACTAAACTAGGAAAGCCCTTGACTATCGAGATAGCTAGTGGCGAACCTCTTAAACTTGATTCTATCATTCGTGATTGCCAATTAAACCTCAATAACCACCTTTTCTCCATTAACCTCACACCAATGCAACTCGGGAGTTTCGACATCATCATAGGAATGGATTGGTTAACCAAGCATCATGCCGAAGTTATTTGCTTTGACAAGATAGTTCGAATACCTCTTCCCTCTGGTGAAGTCTTAGAAGTTCGTGGAGAGAAACCCGCTAGTAATCTTAAACTCATGACCTGTAACCAAGCCCAAAAATACCTACGAAAGAACTATGTTGCCTTCCTGGCACATATCGTAGAGGAGAAAGGCAAAAGCAAGACTGTTCAGGATATCCCCGTTGTTTGGATTATTCTGAGGTGTTTCCTGAGGAACTACCTGGTTTACCTCCTGTACGTCAAGTCGAGTTCCGCATTGATCTAGTACCTGGTGCCAACCCAATTGCTAAGTCTCCATACCGTCTTGCTCCGTCAGTGATGCAAGAGTTATCAAAACAGCTTCAAGAACTATCTGATAAAGGATTCATTCGTCCGAGCTATTCACCTTGGGGCGCTCCTGTCCTATTTGTGAAAAAGAAGGATGGATCCTTCCGTATGTATATCGATTACCGAGAGCTCAACAAACTCACGATCAAGAATCAATATCCCCTACCTCGCATTGATGATCTCTTTGATCAGCTACAAGGTGCTACTTGCTTTTCAAAGATTGATCTACGTTCTCGGTATCATCAACTTCATGTGATCGAAAAAGATATTCCCAAGACTGCTTTCTGCACAAGATATGGCCACTACGAGTTTACTGTCATGCCTTTTGGTTTGACAAATGCTCCGGCTGTTTTCATCGACTTGATGAATCGGGTTTGTAAACCTTATTTGGACAAGTTCATCATTGTTTTCATCGACGACATTCTTATTTACTCCAAGTCTCGAGCCGAACACGAACAACACCTTCGATTAACATGGAACTACTAAAGAAAGAACAACTTTATGCCAAATTCTCCAAGTGCGAGTTTTGGCTAAAAGAAGTTCAATTCTTGGGGCACATAGTCAACGAGCAAGGTATACATGTGGATCCTTCCAAAATCACTGCGATTAAGGATTGGAACACACCCATTACTCCCACAAAAGTTCGCTCTTTTCTTGGTCTTGCTTGATATTACCGTCAATTCATCGCAAACTTCTCAAAAATCGTGGTTCCCCTCACCGCTTTGACTCAAAAGAATAAGCCTTTTGAGTGGGGACCCAAACAAGAGGAAGCCTTCCAAACTCTGAAACAAAAGCTATGCAATGCTCCTATTCTATCTTTACCCAATGGCAACGATGATTTTGTTGTCTATTGTGACGCATCGAAACTAGGCCTTGGTTGTGTTCTCATGCAACGAGGTAAAGTCATAGCCTATGTGTTGGTGTAGAATGTCTATGTCTTAGTCTTATATCGAGTCTGTATAGATTAGAGTTGAATAGGCTAGCAAAAAGTAGTATTTATATGTTAAAGGGTCAAGTTCGCCCATGATATGCTGGAATGTCAAGTTCGGCCGAACTTGCTTAGGCAAGTTCGCCCGAACTCACCTCCTCCATGAGCGAACTTCAACTCTATAAATAGCTAGCTCACTCTCGTTTGTAACTTTGGCATCTTAGAGGCGAAGCTCTGTCAATTTGGAACTTGATGTTATATCAATAAAATTGACGTTTAATTGACTAATTCTTGTTGTTTAGTAATCATGTCGTAATATTTCATCTATTATCGATATTAGATATCAAATCTAGGTTCCTATGCTATCAGGATCGGTCCTACAAGTGGTATCAGAGCTAGAATAGCCTGATTTGATTGATATCAAGACAAGAACACTTCTAATTCTACTCCATTCTTCTATTTTTCTTAACTTTTACACAAAAATGAAGAATTCACGGGCAAATGTTGTCCAATTTTGAATATGACATGTTAAATACATCATAGATAAACCCCTGGGAGTTTGGAGAATAAAATCAAACGAATTGGTGTCAAATTGTCGTAAAAACCATGTTTTCAAAACTCATGAAAATCGAACTTGTTAGCCAAGTTCGACCGAACTTGACTTAAAAAGTCACTTTTTGAGTGAGTTTTTATAGAGTTCGACCGAACTTGAGGATTTTTGATAAAAGTTTTGCTAAGTTCGCTCGAACTTACCAAGAATTCATTGATATTTTGTCAAGTTCGACCGAACTTGATAAAAATAAAGAAATCTTAAGCTAAGTTCGCCCGTACTTGAAAGTTTCTTACAAAATTCAAATTGCAGGTTTGCTCAGGGATATTTTCAAATCACAATACTTAAGTTCGACCGAACTTAAGTGAAAAGTCTGAAATTCTTCATTCAAACTACAAGTTCGACCGAACTTGTAGTAAACCTAATTGTTTTCAAATTTGAACGTGCTTTTAGCGTACGTGTCTCGATATTCGCGATGAATGATCTACAGAGAGCGTATATGACAGCAGTGGGTACATCCAATGCTAATGTGATTCAACAAGTCAATCTTGACAACGAGATGGGCACGTCTATTAAACCGCCGAAGTTAATGAGCATGGATGAGTATGAAGGATGGAAGGAGAAATTTACTTATTGGGTTCAGGCCATGCATTTCCAAGGCTGGGTGTCGATTGAGAGAGGTTATACTGTTCCGTTGGACGAACATCAGCAAGTTCTGGAGAAGTACAAGTATACTACAATACAGAAGGATGAGTACATTGCTAAGAAAATGATGATAAGTCTCGTTCAACAATCTGTTAAAGAGGATATTCTGGTCTTGTTACCCGAATACACGAGGCAAAAGAAATACCAAGGAAGTGCAGAGATGATCAAGAGTAAGAAAGCTCTCATCCTAAAGGAGATCGATATCTTTAACATGTTGAAGGGAGAGACAATTAAACAGATGATTGAGCGTTTCTGTCATCTGAAAGTCCAAATGAGAAGACACGGTCTCGAGAAGACAGAACAAGAGTACATCGATAAGCTTGCAGATGCGTTACCTGACGGAGAGTGGACTACGTACCTCATGGTCTTGAAAGAAAGTCATAACTGGGAATTCTTTAAGCTGTCTACATTCATCGACAAACTAGAAGGTCACGAGATGGAACTTCTAAAGATCGCAAAGTTGAAGAATGCTAACATTGTTCAAGATTTGGTTTGTATTACAAGAACGGAATGCAAGACAGCATTTCAAGTCCGAAGATTCAAATAGCATTTAATGCAAACATAACTTCTTCGCCACAGAATTAACCACAATATGACCAAAGTCCACAAAGCTCTTCGTTCTCAAGCACAGGGTCAAATGCTTCTTATCATAGTCAAGCAAATCAGAATCAACAAACAAATTCTGATCCAAATGTGTACAAGTGTAACAATGTTGTTTCTGAGCAAGTTGCAAAACAGCATAAGTCACTTCTCGCCACTGTTCTAGAATCATATGAAAGTCTTGTAGCTGGAAAGATCGGCAATCCCAAAATGACCGCCGAAGACTACGATTAGGTGGACGAAGAAGAGCTTGAGCTGATGGATATCAAGTGGTCACTAGCTTCTATCATTCGAAGGGTCACAAAGTTTGTTGCACTCACAGGCCGAGATATTGGAAATTCAAGCAAGAAGCTAGGGTTCGACAAATCAAAGGTCACTTGTTTTAGATGCCGACAGAAAGGGCTTTCAAGAGAGAATGCAAAAACCCTGAAGCAACGGGAAATCAGAGTCCATTTGGTGGAGGCAACGAGTATTACAAGAAATCTCTTCAATACAAGCCTTTCCCAAAGAAGACACAGGTTGAAATCCAAGAGAAACCAAACAATAACAACATTGAGAAGAAAATGGTTGCTTCGAACGAGGATGATGGCTTCAATTGGAATTCTTATATCGGTAAGAAGACCGGAGTTGCATTGATGGCTGAGATCGTTGAAGATAATTCTACCGAAGAAGCAGCAGCTCTACAGAATATTTTATTGGAACAGTATCTACAACAACAGGAGGAAGAGGAGTATCTTCACATGATGAAACACGGTATATTATCTTCTAACTCATGTGATAGTTTTGCAGGTCATTTTGATGGAAGTTCTCAGGAGCAAGAGATCGAGGAGAAATCAAATGAAGAAGTTGTTGATGTTGTTCAAGAAGTGACTGCTAAAAACCTCAAGGACGTTGCCGATAAAGCTATGATGGTAAATCTAACCAAGGTAGGTCCAGAGGTATAGGAAGTTGTCAAAGTGCAAGTTGTGGAGGTTGTAAAACCTTGCACAAAATGTACCGAGCCATGTGCTGAATGCGCCAAAAAATCACAAATCATCGCTGAACTCAATGTATATAATGAACATTTCAAATATGATTATCGTACAATGAAGGAAACGTATGACAAAATGAAAGATGATTATGGCAGGCTCGATAAATAATATTGAACAACTCGATACTATAAGAAAGTTGAAAGGTACAGTAATGGATAAACAAAAAGCAAAAACGTCTATATTAACACCACTGTTGAGACCAAACAACAACTCCAGGACATGAAAATTTAAAAAGAACGTGTTCAACAACATTTAAGAAGTTACATAACTAACGCATATGTCATTGATCACATCCTTCCTACTATTCCATCGGAAGAAAAACCTAAAAAGAAAATTGGTAAAGAATACAGCAACGTTCCTCCTCCCTATGTGAGAAGTATTGTCACAAAACGGTTGATAGGATGGATAAGGCACTCAACATTGAGTTGTTATCTGAAAAGAAAAATGAGTTGCCGGAGAACATTGATGTAGTCTATACTAATCAGATGATGACAATGCGGTAGTGAAAAAGGTGGTTGAAAATGTTCTGAATGATTCTGATGATGGCAGCTTTGAGAGCGCCACCTCGAGTTTGAACAGTTATGAGACAAATTCTGAAGATGACGATACATCATCGGAAGATGATCTATGTGATGATCCTAACGTTGTCATGTACTAGGTTAAGGAATCTGATAGATTATACTTTGATGACAGTTTTTCGATTCGAAACATCAAAGAATATCAATGGATGTTCCAACTGGTTGAAGTCACATCAGTTGACCTGGAGAAAAATGAAAAGAAATTCTATTCTAAACCCAAAAGAAATTACAATAACTACCGGAGAAAAGGTGGTGATCATCCGAAAAACCGGAGAACTGGGTTGGGTCTAGATGAGGAAGAAGAACCGGTTAAGAAAATGTCACCATTTCACGAGTACAAAGATAAAAACATGAAATTCGTTTATGGGACAAACACGGTTCATGAGGAGAGTTTGATCGGTAAACAATCAAACGACAAGTTTAAGAAACAGAAAGAACTTCGAGATAAGGCGAAGGCCACAAGTGGTGTAAAATCCACTAGTGGACACTCACATGATAATCGGATTTGCTTCAAGTGCAACAAAGTTGGTCATATTGCACGAATGTGTCCGAAATCCAAACCGGCTTATCTTCGAAGGAAAGAAAGTTCAGATGTTGTGAAACCAAAGCAACCAGAGTTTGTAAAACCGGTCATGATTTTGAAAAGAAACGAATCAAAACCTGAAGATAAACTTAAATCTGAAAAGAAATTTGCAAATTCAACTTTCAAAAAAGGTGAATCTTCAAAAGCAAATGAAACAAAGTTTTACATCAAAAAGGCTAACATAAAATCACAAGCCTGGATTGCAAAAAGGAATTTGCCAATATTTGAAATCACTAAATCTGAGCCTGTTAAGACTAGTGATAACATAAAAGAATCAATATCTGAAATCACTAAGTCTGAGCCTATTAAGACTAGTAATAACATGAAAGAATCAAAATCTGAAATCAAAATTGAAAATGTCAAATGTTTGAAAGATAAAAAGAAAGTGAAGTTTTCAAAACATCGTAGAAAATCCAGATGATGAATATGAATTTGATTATGCTGACGAGTGTGAATTTGATTACGACGATGGTTATCCAATTCAACCCAAGACCAATAAGGCTTGGGTCGCGCTGTTTAACTAATTGTTGAAATGTGCAGGGGCTCCAGAGATCCGTACTTTCCAAGTGGATTCTGGATAGTGGAGCGTCCAGACATATGACAGGAATGAAAGCGCTCTTGTTTGACATAAAACTATCAACGGCGGATATGTTTGTTTTGCTGGAAACCAAGGTGGAATGATTGTCGCCGAGGGAAAGCTCTCAAACAGAGTTGTTTCATTTGATCAAGTGAACTACATTGTGGAGCTTGAGAACAACCTTCTGAGTATTTCTCAAATTTGTGATAAGAAATTTACCGTTCACTTCAACGATAAAGAATGCATGATCATCAAACCGGGTTTCAAAATACCAGACGAGTGGATACTCATGCGTGTACGAGAGAGAATGATTTGTATGTTCTTGACATGGGAAATGCTACTACTTCTTCAAAACGGCATAATGTTTTGTTTCGAAAGCTACTGAGAAGGAGTCAATCTTATGGCATGGAAAGATGGGCCACATTCACCTGAGAAAGATGAATCATTTGGTGCATAATGATTTGGTGGAAGGTGTGAATATGAAAAGTTTTCATATGACAGACAATTGCCTCGAGTGTAAAAAGGGAAAGCATAACAAGAAATCTCATCCGAGAAAGATTCTCAATTCGATAAAATTGCCGCTCGAAAGACTTCATATGGATCTCTTCGGTCCAGTGAATGTCCGAAGCATCTCTGGAGATCTCTTCTGCTTGGTAATAACAGACGATTATTCCCGATAAGCGTGGGTATTCTTCCAAGAATATAAAAATGAGACATTTGAAAACTAAGTGATTCTTTTCAAGAAACTTGAGAACCTGTACCATCTTCTGGTGAGACGCATTAGAAGTGACAACGATACTGAGTTCAAAAACACAAAAATGAGGGAATTCTGCAACGCTAAAGGGATTTTGCACGAGTTTAGTGCACCCTACACTCCGCAGCAAAACGGTGTCGCTGAAAGGAAGAACAGAACTTTAACCGAAACTGCAAGAACCATGCTTGCATACTCAAAGCTTCCAGTCAGCTTCTGGAGTGAAGCAGTTGCAACGGCTTGTTACACACTTAACAGAGTCTTAACAGTCAAACCAACGAAGAAGACCTGTTTTGAGATGATCAACCAACGGAAACCAAATTTGAAGTTCTTAGAACCATTTGGAGCGCCATGTACTGTAATCGATCAAGATGGAAAATTTGGGGCTAAATCACTCGAAGGTTTCTTTGTCGGATATGCAAGTCCATTGCGAAGAGTTTATGTTCCCTCATTGAGAAGAGTAATTGAAGCGCAGCATGTTGATTGTTTTAACTATACGAATCATGTTCAGAGAAAAGGTGATGCATGGTTATTCAACTATCAAGACTTATGGAAATCATTTGATTTGCCTGAAGAACCATCCGATGAAGAAATTGCAGCTCTTTATTATCTTCATCAATAAGCAAACCAAGAGCAAATAGTCAGACCAATTGTGGTTAATCAACCCACGTTGGGATCATCTTCTTCTAGTGCTAGTTCAAGTAATACCGGTGATTAAGAAACTCAAACAGAACAAGTGACACCAACTACAGAACCAGTCAATACTACAGTGAATCCTAATCTTTCTGAAGCACATAGTTCAGACTCGGACGAGGCTCCAACATTCGATGCCGATGGAGAATCTTCTTCAGATGAAGAAGCAGAGCAAATTACAAGTTTAATGAATGAATCTACAAGCCCGAGTAGTGCTCCTGAAGTTGAAGTAGTGGTAGATCAAAATATCACAAATCAAGAGAATAATGTGGTTGTTCCAAGCGAAGTGATGCCAAGATCATATTCTTATCATCCATCAAATTCTATAATAGGCGAATTACAAGCTAGTGTGAGAACACGGAGTCAAATAAACAAAGCTTTGAGTTGTTTCTATACTCGTGTTGCTCCAATTCAAGAGTATTGCTATTATTCATGTTTCATATCCCAGATAGAGCCAAAGAATGTTTCTGAAGCTTTAGGCGATGAAAACTAGGTACAAGCAATGCAAGAGGAACTGTTACAGTTCGAGAAGTTAGGACTGTGGAAGCTTGTAGACCGCCTGAAAATCAGAAAGCGATTGATACTAAATGGGTCTTTAAATGCAAGCGAGACGATCGAGGGGTTATAGTTCGAAACAAAGCTCGGCTTGTTGTCAAGGGATTTCACCAGCAGGAAGGGATAGACTACATTGAAGTCTATACACCAGTAGCTTGCTTTGAATCTATTCGAATATTTCTTGCATTCGCAGCATGGAAAGGATTTAAAGTCTATCAGTTGGATGTCAAATCAGCTTTTCTGTACGGAAAATTACGCGAGAAGGTGTACGTCGGACAACCACTGGGGTTTGTCGATCCACTCAACAAAAAGAAAGCATATCTTCTTGATAAAGCTCTTTACGGTTTACACCAAGCCCCGAGAGCTTGGTACGAGACGTTATCGCAACATCTCGTGGGAAATGGTTTTGTCAGAGGAACTGTGGATAGTACTCTCTTCACCAGAGAAGTTGGTAGTCATCTAATTATAGTTCAAATCTATGAGGACGACATCATCTTTGGATCAAAGAATGATAGTCTTTGCAAGGAATTTGAGTCTTTGCAAGAAGTTCGAAATGTCTTCGATGGGCGAAATGAAATTCTTCCTTGGATTGCAAGTAGATCAACTTCCAGACAGTATATTCATTCATCAGACCAAGTACGTGCATGACATCTTGAAGAAGTTTGATATGGAAAGCTCGAAGCCGTTATCTACTTCTCTTGCTCTTAATCACGGGATTTGCATCGACGAAACTGGAACCAAAGTTGATGAGACGCTCTACAGATCAATGATAGGATCGCTGATGTATCTGACGGCATCACGCCTAGATATCATGTATCCTACCTGCCTTTGCGCCAGATATCAGTCCAGCCGAGAATATCACACATGCAGAACGTGAAGCGAATATTCAGATACTTGAAGGGATGTCCAAGCACCGGCTTGTGGTACTCGAAGAATGATAACTTTGATCTAACAGGATATGTTGATTCTGATTTTGTTGTAGATAAGTTGAATTAAAAATCGACCACAGCGGGATGCCAGTTCTTCGGAACAAGAATGGTAACATGGCAGTGTAAGAAACAAACTACGATCGCTCTCTCTACCTGTGAAGCTGAGTATATCTCGGCCTCCAGCTGTTGTTCACAGATTCTGTGGATACAACAACAGATGAGAGACTATGGTCTGCAATTTCTCAACACTCCGCTGTATGTTGATAATAAGGCAGCCATTGATATAACCAAAAATCCGGTTCATCACTCACGCACTAAACACATATTAATTCGTTACCATTTCATTCGTGATTGTTACGTAAAGAAATTGGTGCGAATAGAAAAAATCCACACCGACGAACAAAAGGCTGATTTTTATACCAAACCATTTTCTTTATCACGATTTAAATACTTGTTAAGAATTATGGTATGAAAAATTTGCTGACAGGTGCGGACGGTGAGGTTGAATACGGATCGGACGACGAGTTCGCGTGATCCACATTGGTTTGTCTATATCTTTCTAGTTTAGAATTTTATTAAAAACTAAAATACAAAAATATGTTTTTGATTTAGGGGGAGAAATGTTAGAGAAAATACAAAAACATATGAAAAATTCAAAAAGTACAAAAACATTGAAAAAGACAAAAAGAATTCAGTGTCACAAAAAGGAAATGATAGTACATCATTGGACTATCACAGTATGCTAAAGAAATGTAAAGTTTAAAAAGTGATAAACAAGTATTACTGTGGATGTGCCGATAAGCTTAACACGTTCAATAAATTGTTTTCGAGATATAAACTAAATTCTACAACTGCTTAATCTTGTGGATTAACACATCTTGGATACATGGACTTAAAACTCTGAAATTTCGTTTGAAAGATTGCCTGATTCTGAGATACGAGGTCTTTATAGATAGTTGATATCTGGGGCATTATTCAAGTTCTTCTGATTTTGCGGAAGCAATAGCCTAGAACTTCTATAATACTTTCGCTATAAACCCCTAAACTGCATGCAAACTTGAAAAGTATCGAAAGATCTAATCATTTGCAGTGCTAAAAAGATTCCTTAATTGGAACACATCCTAAAGACGAGCCTTCATCTCTTTGTCTGTACGGTAGTACTAACCTAAGCTCTCAAGGTTTCGCATCTAACCCAGATACAGATATCAATTACGCGATATTCACCTGTAAGATGAAATCTAGGAAATCTTTATACGGGAGTATATTCAAGAAGTGGAAACCGCAGATAAGTCAAGTTTCATAAATCATGCCTTAACATATCTTGGAACAGTTGAGAAACGTGGTAAAGTTTAAGTGGACAAACATATCGACAATCTAGGTAAACGAGTTTAAAACTTAAAGTCATCTAAAGGTCAACGGTACTAGTGATATGTCTCAATAAACTGATATGATCCTTAGACACGAATTCACAAAAAATATGTCTGTAAATATGTTTGTACATAGTTTACATTGTTCTGTACATAGTTTATCAGCTCTACAGATTAAAACCAAAAAGATTTTCAGTGCGTTTTAGCATAAACTTACAAAAATATAAAAAGATTTTGTTTTCAGCAAACCAATGTTGGAGAACGGATCTTCGAAGTCTGGTAAGGTGCTAAACTGGTGGGAATCTCATTGACAATGGGCTGGGAGCTAATCTGTAAAATCTAAAAAGCCAAAACGATGAAAAGTTCATTAATTTGAAACTTTAATTTTGAAAATATCAATAGTATTGTTCGTAATGGGTCTAACCGGTGTCATTAACTTGGACTCGGCAGACAAATCGGTTAACCAAGGTCATTAACTTGGACTTGGTCAACTGAGTGGATTTTCATAACTGGTAAAAAGTGGAAAGTTCGGGACTAAATTGCAAAAAGTTGAAAATTTTGAAATTAGGGTTTGCAAGTTCGGCCGAACTTGCTAAACTAATAAAAGTTTAACAATTAAACAAGTTCGACCGAACTTGTGGAATGGTTGTTTGTGAAAAGAGAAGTTCGCCCGGACTTGTGATGGGCTTGATTACTTTAGGCTTTCAAGTTCGCCCGAACTTGCCAAGGTATAAATACCTTGCAAGTTCGGCCGAACTCATTATCTGTCAACAAACTTCTCTGAGCGAACTTATCAGATTGTGAGCGATTTGTGAAATTGGCAATTTAAGGTCGTTGTGCTACCGAAATTTGTATTACATTTAGTGATTCGCACACTAATTGTAATGGAAGAGGTGAAATTTTGAACTTTAAACCGTTAACGAAATTGTTGAACTTAGATCTAAAACTTGTTAATATTGATAGATCTAGGGTTTGTATGGTCAAATCAAACTTAAAATCATGGTTTACAACATAAATCAACCGTGAATGTGACTTGGATTTCATTAAAATGAACTTGATTGAGATGAGCAGGTTTGATTGTTGAAGAAGATAACAAGTTCGGCCGAACTTGTTATCAAGTTCGACCGAAGTTGCTAATAAATCTTGAATAAAACTATCAAAACATGTTCGACCGAACTTAGGTTTAAATCAGAACTGATGAATGAAATTGAAGTTCAGTCGAACTTATGATTTGAAATCTAAAAAACTTGTATTGTTTGTAAGTTCGCCCGAACTTGTGTTTGGATTGTTGAACATGTTGCTACACATGTTCGGGCGAACTTGATAAAATCAGATTGTTTTACACATTTCAAGTTCGCCCGAACTTGATGCAAATGTGTTGAAAATTTTTTGTAACTTTTTCTCGTAATGCGTGCTAATTGCTTTGCGTCGTATTTCAGGCTCAAGTACCAGCACGGGTGATTTCTATGGATTTTTCTAAGTTTCATACTACTTGTATCACTCTTGATAAGGCGATATGTCCGTCGCTAAAGGAATACGAAAGCATATTGAAGTTTTTAAAGGAGTGCCCTATTCATCGAGCTATCACGGAGCGCACAGTGTCATATCGTTCTCACACGTATCATTTCTGGATGAACGCAAGCCTCAGTGCTGACAAGAAGACCATTACGTCATCAGTACAAGTTGGAGATGAACCCAAAACAATTATTGTTATAGAGGATGATATACGTAGGTTCTTGCAGTTCAACGATGATAAAGATGATCCTATTTTCTTGGACGAAAAGATGGTGAGAGGTTGTTTTTACCGTATGGGGTACAAAGGGAGCGTTAATAAGCCGACATTGAAGAAAGGGGAAGTGCCTAACCCCTACAAGCTCCTCATGAACACTATTATTCATACCTTCAGTCACCATAAAGCGGGCCTAGAATGATGTGAAAGATTACATGGCATGTATGGCAACGGCGTTAATTCTGAAGAAGCCGTTCAACTATTCTAAGCTTGTTTTCACACATATGTCGAAGAATATGGAAGATTCTAGATTATGTATGTATCCAAGATTCGTGCAGATGCTTATGATGAAAAGTTTACACACATTGCACGAGATCCAAACGACGTTCTATATCTCAGTCACCTCGATGATACAACAGTAAAGAAGTTGATCAAGTTTCAGAAACAAGACTCAACACTGGTGGCAAAGCCAGTATTTGGGGCGATAAAAGATGAGAATTATATTGCGCCGGCTGACAATAAATGGAGGAAAGATGAAAGTGGTGACCAGAAAGAGTTGAATGATGAGAAAGAATGGATTAAAGCTTTCAAGCCTAAAGCTCGAAGTGAATCGTTTCTAAAGGCCAAAGTCGAAAAGCCTAAAAAGAAGCGAGCGGCTAAGAAAGTTGATACAATGCTTGTGGATGAAGACGAACCTGTTAATGTTCAAGCTGAAGCTGGTTCTAGTGTAGCGATTGTTACTGAAAGCCAAGAGGTTGAAAAAACTACTCAGGAAGATGAGGTTATTTCTGCTACTTCCGAGAATGAAGATGATTCTGATGATTCTCTCGAGAAGATTACAAAGAAGACAATAGCAGAGACTGAAGCTGAAAAGATCAAAGAGACTGATGCTGATTTTGATCCTAATCAGGAAAAGGAGTTTGACGAGGAAAGACCTAAGAAAAGAACGAAGCGTGCAAAGTCTGCAGTGGTTTCAACAACAAAAACCACAGGGTCTCCTCAGACTAAAGGCAGAAAGAAAATGAAGAAAGCTCAGAAACCGGCTAGTCGTCGATACAAAGGAAACCCAAAAAGCGCAGAAGTTACACAAGAATCTTCTGGCGCACAGGAAAAGGAGTTACACAAGAACCTCCTGCTGTCATTACATCTGAAGCTGAACGTCCAGGAGTCACACAAGAACCTCCTATTATTATTTAAAGCTGAAAGGCCAAGAGCAACACAAGAACCTCCTGAGTCTGGTTTATTGGAAGTTCCAGTGATTCAATCATCTGATCCAAAAGCAGCTCAACCTGAAAGGTCTACACCAAAATCAACTCTAAAGAAATTAACTCCAAGGAAAGCTACTCCTAAATCAACACCGAAAGCGTCACAGTCAAATCCATTTGGTGATATTCCAAATGAACCAGTAGATCTTCAAGATTTAGATGAATTCTTCCCTGACACAGACATTGATGTTTTGGAAAAGTGTGTCAAAGTGTTGGAAGATAGAGTTCAAAAGAATGAAGAAGAGAAATCTGAGCTGATAAAGAAAGTAAATCAAAGCTCTGTTGAGGAAGAGATGATGGATGACAAAATAAAGGTGTTGGAAAGTGAACGTGAGTTTTTCAAGGCTTTGATTGAGAGTCTGCAAGACGCAAATGAAAAGCTGCAGACAGAAATTGTTGAGCTAAAAACAATTCAAGCCTTAAATGATCATAGATTTACAAGGATGCAGAAATTATTATCTAATACTCTGGGTATTGATTTCATTGCCGAATACGATCGTCTGGACAGGCAAGAGGCGAAAGAAAGATCTGAAAAAGAACTCGCAGCTAGTGGCAGGGGCAAAGGTGTTGAAGGTGAAGCACCTAAATCTTCTGAGGCTGCAGAAAAGTCTGTTGAAGAGAATGTTGAAAAGGCTTCTGAGTCCGATGTTACTAAGGTTGACGAATCTGTCAAGCCTTCTGATACTGTAATTGCGTCTGAAGAAAAGGACGATGAAGAAGCAGAAGATGAGGATAAAGATGATAACGACAAGAAAGATTATTCTGATTATGAAGATTGGAATAATGCTGATGATGATGATGATCAGGGAGGAGTTGGTATGAAAATTAGTGAAGCAAAAGTCTCTGATGACTTTGATTTTTCTTCTCTGATGGATGATGAGTCAAACAAGATGAATGATCAAATTGAGGGGGAGTCAGGGCAAACATGGCCAACTGATGATGTAGATATGAATGATGTTGATAGGTTTGCAAAGCCTGTTGCTGTCGTACCAACAAAGCCTTTGATACTCATGCTGGAACACAATGTAGAGGAAGGCGAGTACGTGCACAACTATACGAAAGAGGATTTGGCCAAGTTGATCGAAGTTGATGCTGAAACACTTGACTTTGATTTTGAGGAACAAGTGATGAATGTTAACATGTTTGAGTCGAATGATTATCAGTATATACGAAGGTTTGAAGCTGATGAGTATAACAGGGTTATCGTGGAGGATTGGTCTTCAGATGATGAAAGTAATGAAACTGCGAAGTACGTCGGTCCTAACACTGATAGTTTTCCTACTTTTTAGGAGATGTACAAGCAACTAGATGAAGATATGTTGAAGGAAAAAATCAAAGAATCTATCCGAGAAGGCAAAGTTCCGAAACTAATGACAAAGGAGGAAATAACTCAAGCTAAGAAGTCCTGGTTCAAAGAGATGTCGCGCGAACGTAAGTTTCGACGTCCTCTAGCATTCTTTACCAGAGATAAAGACGTGTCGTTGGGAGATATTCTCAGTTGGGGTGGTTCAAGGAGCTAAATGTTTATGCAATCAAAAGGGACTTTGGAGTGCAATACTTCAAATATTTAGCTGATTTCAAGACTTTACCGTATTGGGATGTGGAGGAGCTTGTCCAAACCGTGAATGTTACTTATCATATGAAGTATATTGATCAGTTATTATGGAAGATTATCAAGTTTGAAGCGACAAAGGGATTTAAGTATTGGAAGCCGTTTATTCCAAGACGTCGCATCAAGACAAACAAAAAGGCATGGGAAAAGGATATAACATTGATTATGAAACAACCGAGAGCGATGAGGAACATGCCCTTAATGCCTATTGAACAGAATTTCCCTCCGATGTTTAAGTTGTGGCAGATTGATTCTACTACATGCGAAGCTGTTATAGTATTACGATTTGAGGAACATATGGATATCACGAAGGAAAGGGTGGAGATACTTGGGTTTTAGGGTATGAGAGGGTTGTGGAGAACAATCAGGATAGACCCGATGTGGCTAGTGAACTGCTCAAGAGAAGATATCAAATGCTTGTTCTACAGCAAGATTGTATTCGAAGAACGTGAGAAAGAACAAGCTATGCAGTATCAAAGGGTTGTTAATATATGCTACGCTCGAGAAGTGAACTCCGGAAGAATGTGGGAAACAAATTGGAGGGAGCTAGAATGAGTTGAATTTCTAAAAGAAGAGAAGCGTCTAGAAGCTATACACGAGAAAGGTAGGGTGGCAAGGCTTAGAAGGTTTCAGTACATGAACAAAGTGCCTCCTACAGATCGGACGCCAGATCCGAATCACGAACGACGAAAGAAGCCATTTAAGGACTTCTTCGGTCGTGTTCGTTAATGTTTATTTGAAGACAGAGTTTTTGAAGACTGATACAAGACAAAGACGATATCCAAGGGGTAGTCTGTTGGTGCAGAATGTCTATGTCTTAGTCTTATATCGAGTCTGTATAGATTAGAGTTGAATAGGCTAGCAAAAAGTAGTATTTATATATTAAAGGGTCAAGTTCGCCCATGATATGCATGGAATGTCAAGTTCGGCCGAACTTGCTTAGGCAAGTTCGCCCGAACTCACCCCCTTCATGAGCGAACTTCAACTCCTATAAATAGCTAGCATGTCACTCTCATTTGTAACTTTGGCATCTTAGAGGCGAAGCTCTGTCAATTTGGAGACTTGACGTTATATCAATAAAATTGACGTTTAATTGACTAATTCTTGTTGTTTGGTAATCATGTCGTAATATTTCTGCTATTATGGACATTAGATATCAAATCTAGGTTCCTATGCTATCAGGATCGGTCCTACACTATGCGTCAAGACAACTGAAAATCCACGAAAAGAACTACACGACTCATGAACTTGAGTTAGGTGTTGTAGTTTTTGCTCTCAAGATTTGGAGACACTACCTTATGGTACGAAATGTGTGGTTTTCACGGACCACAAAAGTCTCCAACACATATTCAATCAAAAGGAGCTGAACATGAGACAACGACGTTGGGTCGAACTTTTAAACGACTACGACTACGAAATTCGCTACCATCCTAGCAAGGCGAATGTCGTAGCCGATGCGCTTAGTTGTAAGGAATGTGTCAAACTTCATTGTGATAGAATTCAATCCGATATTCAGACACGTATCCTACAAGCACAACGTACATGTGTGAACCAAAGCTTGTTGAAAAATGAGCTACCTCAAAACCTCGAACTTCAACTCGAAACTAAAGACAATGGATTACTCTATTATTTGAACCGTTTATGGATTCCAAGTCAAGACAATCTCCGCACCTTATTGTTGGACGAAGCTCATAAGTCTCGTTATTCAATCCATCCTGGTGCAGACAAAATGTACATGGATCTTCGTACCCAGTATTGGTGGCCGGGTATGAAGAAAGGCATTGCCTTGTATGTATCAAAATGCCTAACTTGTCTTAAAGTCAAGGCCGAACATCAACGCCCATCTGGTTTGCTTGAACAACCAGAAATTCCGGTATGGAAGTGGGAGAACATTGCGATGGATCTCATCATGAAACTACCTCGCACATCTAGAGGTCATGATGCTATTTGGGTAATCATTGACCGTCTAACAAAGTCAGCACACTTTTTGGCAATTGGTGAGGATTACTCTGCTGAAAAACTTGCCAAGATCTATGTCGATGAGATTGTATCTCGTCATGGTGTTCCTTTGGACATCATATCTGACGGAGATGCTAGGTTCTCATCTCACTTTTGGAAGACCATGCAATCTGCTATGGGAACCAAACTCAATTTGAGCACTGCTTATCATCCTCAATCGGATGGACAAACCGAGAGAACAATTCAAACGTTGGAGGATATGCTTAGAGCGTGTGTGATCGACTTTGGTGGTAGTTGGGATTCGCATCTACATGGCGCCTTTCAAAGCTTTATACGGTCGAAAATGTCGTTCACCTGTCTGTTGGAAAGAAGTTGGAGAGTCTCAGTTTACTTGACCTGAACTTATTCATGACACAACAGACAAAGTCAAGAAAATACACGATAACCTTCTAACAGCTAGAAGCCGTCAAAAGAGTTATGCGGACAAATGACGCAAGCCCTTGGAATTCCAAGTTGGAGATCACGTCCTACTCAAGGTATCCCCTTGGAAATGAGTGGTCAGATTTGGAAAGAAAGGAAAACTTGCACCACGATACGGTGGACCATTCAAGATCGTTGAGAGAATCGGAAAGGTGGCCTACCGACTTGAGCTACCTCCTAAACTTAGGAACGTTCAGCCAACATTCCACGTGTCCAATCTAAAGAAGTGTTTAGCCGACACAAATATTCACGTCCTTCTCGACGAAATTCATGTTGATGACACTATGCACTTCATCGAGAAACCTGTGGATATTTTGGACCGTGAAGTCAAGAAACTCAAGCGCAGACGAATACCGATAGTCAAAGTTCGTTGGGAATCCAAACATGGCCCATAATTTACTTGGGAATGAGAGGATCAAATGAAAGCAAAATACCCACATCTATTTCCACAAGTTTCCTCTAATTAAATTTCGGGACGAAATTTCCTAAAGTAGGGGAGACTGTGACATTTATGGTGATCCGATCGTGTAACAAATTCCAAACGTATTATCAATCAATGAAATTTTGTGTCTTATTTACGAGATTTGTATTTTTATCATGACAATTGCACGTATTCAGTTCTTGCATGATTCCGAACTCTTAAACAACTTCTGGAAGTGAAATCGCAAACTGTTACGCAAACGTAATCAGTTTAATGTGATGTAAACTCTGAAACAATGACATAAGCTAAGCATACCCTAAATTCCCTTAACATAACTTATAAATAAGTTTTGAGGGCTTCGGTATGGCAAAAACACGCTTATGCAAGCTCAGGGGCTATTTTGCAAATTCTAGGGAAACTATGCCGATTCACGTATATCGTTATCCGAAACATGTATGCACATCCAAAAAATTTTTTAATCATTAAGATCTTGCATTTTAGTTATTAGAATGCAAAAATATCATTCGTTGCGCGTTTACGGTCATTTGCGCGTTTGTTACGATTTTCGTCGTAATTAACCGAAAACCGCAACCGTACGACCGAACGAACTGACACCCAAGACATTTTTGAACATATTTCAAGTTCCCTATGTTTATTCATCCTTATGGAGATTAAAAATGGGGTTAACAGGTGTTAAAAGTGCCAAAACGTGACGAAAACAAGTTCAGGGGCCATTTCTGCCAATTTTTGAAACTCCTGCCCCTGCAAGGGCCTTACGGACCGTAAGGTCTAACCCCATACGGTTCTTAAGGGGTCCCCAGCTTAGAAGCTTCTTAAATTCAAGCTGGCAGCTTCTTGTTAACTTCCTTGGCCACCAAGTCGCGATCTATGCCACCTTTAACCTGCATTAGACACCTGGAGGGACACTAATCCATGCCTTAACACCTGGATCAACACTTGGCATGATTTGGGAGCTCCAAGATTAGTATAAAGTGGCTTGATCTTCACCATTTCTCCTTGCTCATTTATCCTCTTCTTCCTCCTATACTCTTGGAGCTTGCTTCCATCCTTTTGGAGGCCTCTTACTGAGTTCTCTGAGATCTTAGGTGTTCCTAAACACAAGTAAGATCTCATCCTTAGTGTTTTTCATTACTTTTAGCTATTTCAAGCTAAAAGTCAAACAGTGTTTGACTTTCAGCTTTGACCATTAATTGGTCAAGACAAAGTTCAATTGAACTTTGCAACTTGATCGTAATCACGATGGTTATGATCCTTAGCGATCATGCCTACTGATTTACCATGTTACTAGTCAAAGTGACGAGTCAAAGTTTCGGTCAAAAGTGCGCATTATGTGCATTTTACGACGGAAACATTTTTAGGTATCAAAACACTTTGTTTTGATATCAAATCAGTTTTCTAACTTAGTTAAACATGTTTTAACATGTTTAACTCGTCACTTTTAGTTTAGTGCTTATTTAGGGTCGTAAGTCGAGCGGTCTTGACCACCGCTTTGACTTTCGAATCCGACCCGTTTGGTCGATCTTAGGATCCGACCAAACACATATATTTGACCATAGTTGTATAGGGAATAAACCTCTGAGGTTATACCTTATGGTCAAATGTTTGGTTAGTGTTATGTTAAGTCGTCTATTATGCCCTATAAATGACCAAAATGCCCTTTCTACGCATAAATCAACTTTAAGCATAGGTGACCAACGTTTTGACATATAAGCTGATGTTTCGACTATAATAAACTTATTTTGGCATATTAGACTTATCATAACACATATCTAACCATCCAAACACATATTTACGCAAATGAAAAGTTTAAGTAGCGTAAACTACCTTAACGAGTCATAACGGGTCAAAAGCACTTAAGAATCTTTCCAAATCAGAATGTTAACTTTGTTAAACCATTTCATATGAGTTCCAACACTCATTTGGTTTACAAGACCTCATTCTATCCGATCCGCCGATTTAGTCCCGTTACTTACATAGTTATCCGATTTTAGGACACGTTTGATTTCTCGGACTTTTGAGCTTGTTTGATCTTTTATCCAAGGTTACTTTGCAATCCCAAGTGAGTACATAGCTCCCCTCTTTTATGTTTTGAAAATATTTTGGGGTGACTCATATGTGCTAAATTGTTTTCAAGTTTTCAAAATTTCAAATGCTATGGTTTATATAAACACGATGATTTCAATAATGTGAAAGAACTTGTTGGTGCGTTATATACATGACACAAATATCATTCATTAGCTTTGGCCAAGCCGACCAGTAGTAAGTTATGGTACCATAGGACTGACAATCCCGTTACCAAGTTTCCTGGTGTTTGTGGGGAAGTTTGGGGAACGACTGAAACTGTTTACTTTAGCAAACCCTTTCGTGGTTTGTTATTGCAATTTAAAGATACCCTTTGGTGGTAAGACGAGTCAACACAGGTTTGAATGTATTCACCAAAACGACCAAAAGTTTTCACAATTAAAACAAGGACGATTTGTTTACACGGATGATGAACAATTGGTTTATGACGAGAACAATGGATGAGTGGTTTATGACCTGAACAATGGATGATTGGTTTATGGTAAGTGATTTAGATAACGGTACGTGTGAAATGTGATAAAAGCATGGTGGATACGCCGCTGGTACTTCCTATATATAAGTGATTTTATCGTAATACATTCGTAGCGTTATTAGCATCACTTGAAACAAAGGTTTTCGAACAATGACACGAAACGATTTTCAATTTAAGATATAAACCATACAAAGTTTCATCAAGACAATTTACTACTTTAATTTACAAAACAAATGTTTTGGTCAAGATTCATGGCTACAAGTCTTTTATAAACTATAACTAACTTGTTTTAGTTGGTTAGTTATCATTACAATACCAAATACTTTTTGATAACAAGGTTTTCAATTATCGACTCTAGTAGTCTGACGAGGTATTGCAATACATTTTCAAGGCCATGAATTTGACACACTCACAAAACCTATGTACTCGCCTGCATAATTTTGCTGACTCGTTTTCACATATGTTTCAGGAAACCAAGTTTAGTGTCGATGCATGCTCATGTAGGATCGGACGTGGACTTAGTGCCTTAAAATAAGAAAGACAATAGTTTGTTTAGTTTGTTTTTAAAATTTCAAGACAATGTAACTATGAAATTTCAATATTCAATAAAAACATAACTTTAATTACCATGTGTTGTTGAAACAATCTGTTAACGTGACTCCTCGACGTTTCCGTCGCGCTTTGTTGTTTTTACGCGGTCGGGTGTTATAGTTAATGTCTGTTCTAGGTCAATTGCATTCAGCAAAGGCAAGATTGTTAGTGGGAGTGATTTTGTTGGTGATGGTTGTGGTGCAGAAAGAGACATTGCCCTGGGAGAGGGGCTGTGGAAGATGGAACCAAGTGGATCCAGAGCTTCATAATTTGGTGTCCCTGTGTTTACAACCTTTTCCCTTTGTGAGGAAGAAGGAGGAGTTTCAAAGCCAGGTGGAGATCTTTCTAACATCTGTTGTGAGGAAGTAGCAGCATTGTTTGCAAGTGATTTTTGGCTATCACTGGGTTAACCTCTGGGATCTCATCTTCCAGAGGTCGTTTGGTGGGTTTTATGGAAATTTTCCATGGTTTCTTTTTGGTGATTGATGGTGTGGGTTTCACGGTAGTGGTTGCAAAGCCCTGATCACCACGAGCAGTGGGCTCAGTAGCAGGAGGTTGAGATTGAACATGTTGTTCCTATAAAGCTTGCTCGGCCTCCTCTATTTTTGTTTTGGAAACATTATCTTGATTTGTTATTCTAGTAAAAGTTTCATGAGTCAGGCCGCTTGGATTTGTAACAGCACCTTGTTTAACATCAGCATCAAGTACCTGATTTTGAAGATAAACACTCATGAATCGTGGATGTATCAGAAAAGCTTTCCTTTTAACAATGTTATTAAAATTTTCCACAAGATCATTGAATAGTATCCAAGAAAAATTAAAATTTGATCCGGTTAAAATAGCATAGTCCCGATACTGGATGTTCAATGGAATTTCATTAAAAGTTGTGGTCTTTGCTGAGAGACATGATAAAAGAGTATGAAAGAAAAATCTCATCTCAGTAGCAAAATTGGGTTTGAAGATGGTCATACCTTTGAGTTTCCCAATATAACCTCTTTCCATAAATTCGGCATGCATCTCATTAGTAGAGAATGACACAGGATGTGCCATATCATTTAGTTCAAAAACTTGAGAGATGGATTGAGGGCCAATTTCCATCAGTGTTTTGCCCACCTTTGATGTGATAGCATAAGGGACATCCTTTTGTGAATGAACCTTTGCATTTGCCCAAAATTGATGTTGTGCATCTTGATAGATAGAGGCTTTGATGGTTAACATGTTCAAAAATTTTGATTCTTTCAAGATTTTTATCATTGAATGATATCTTGTGTTTGAATCAATTTCTTCAAGAATTGTTGTATAATTGTGAGGAGTTTTGATTATTGAGCTTAAAAGGAGGTGGTTCTGGTTGAGATTTCGCTTTTGATTTAGCCTTGGTTGCCATGTTTGAGAGGAAAATTGATTTGATAATTTTGAATTTGATACGGCAAAGTGAACCTCTGTTCTGGATAAAACAAGGTTTTTATAGGGTTTTGAAAAAGTGATGATGACGTGTCATCTGATGCAAACAACTGACAAATAACGTCTGTCCACGTGTAACCTCTGATTGAAGATGGAAGACAGTTGTTTTGACAAACACTGTTGAGAATATGGGCAGTGGATGTGAACACTGTGTTGACACTATCAGAGGATACACTTTGACAATGGATAGACTTTTCTAAACGATCAGTGTTTTGATGCTATCAGTGGTTTGAAACAGACTTTAAGGATTTATTGAAAAATTCAATTTTAAACTATTTTTAAGGATGAAATTTTGATTTTCTGAAAATATTTTTATGCTATTTACACATGGATCACCAGAAAAACTGTTTTTAATCCATGTTTAGCATTCTAATCCAAGAGATCAAGCTTTCAAAAGTAGATGTATCCAATGCTTTTGTTAGCACATCTACGAGCTGATCCTTAGTATGGACATGTTGTAAAGAAATCAAACTTTTTTCATAGCAATCCCTCACAAAGTAATGTCTGATGTCAATGTGTTTTGTTGTGGAATGAGAAACTGGATTTTTGATGATATTTTATGCTGCTTGACTATCAATTTTGAGAGGAGTTTTTAAAGCAGTGATACCAAAATCCAAGAGTTGATTTTGAAGCCACAGGATTTGTGCAGTGCAACTTGCAGCAGCAATGTATTCTGCCTCAACATTGGATGTGGAAACTGCAACTTGCTTTTTAATTTGCCAAGACACTAGGCAATCACCTAGGAATTGGACACCTCCTGATGCGGACTTCCTTGTTTTCTTACATCCAGCAAAATCACTATCTGAGTATCCGAAAGCTCAACATTTCCATTAGCTGGATACCAGATACCAAGTGTGGGAGCACCTTTTATGTACCTGAATATCCTTTTGACTGCAATAAGATCAGACTTTCTAGGTTGTGACTGGGATCTGGCACAAACACATGTTGCAAACATGATGTCTGGCCTAGAAGCATTTAGGTACAATAAAGACCCAATCATACTTCTATAAAGTGTTTGATCAATCAAATCATCTTTATCAACAATAGTGACCAGCTTTGGAGTTGCCATGGGTGTGCTACAAGGTTTAAAAACATCCATATCAAACTTTTTAAGCAGTTCTTTGATATACTTATTTTAATGGATGAAAGTGCCATTGTGCATATATTTGACTTGTAATCCAAGGAAACATTGCAACTCACCCATTGCACTCATTTCAAACTCTGCTGCCATGAGTTTTCTGAACTCTTCACACATGGCAGTGCATGTGGATCCAAAAATGATGTCATCCACATAAATTTGGACAAGCATCAAATCTTTTCCTTTCCATTTTAAAAACAAGGTTTTATCAATTTTACCTCTTGAAAAAACTATGGATAAGAGAAAAGTGGATATAGTTTCATACCAGGCTCTGGGTGCTTATTTAAGACCATATAGTGCTTTGTTTAACCTGTACACATAATCAGGATTAAATGGATCTTCGAATCCAAGAGGTTGGCATAAATACACTTCTTCCTTGATCTTTTCATACAAGAATGCACTTTTGATGTCCATTTGAAACACTTTGATGTTGTGGTTAGCAGCAAAAGCTAAGAACAGTTTGATAGCTTCTAACCTTGCTACAGGAGAAAAGGTTTCATCATAGTCAATGCCCTCTTCCTGTCTGTAGCCTTGAACCACAAGCCTTGCTTTGTTCTTGACAACAATACCCCTTTCATCTGTTTTGTTCTTGAAGATCCACTTTCTGCCAATCGGACTCACATCCTTAGGCAGTGGTACAAGTTTCCAAACTTGTTATCTTCTAAACTGAAGGAGCTCCTCTTGCATAGCCTCTACCCAACTGTTGTCTTTCAGTGCTTCTTGGTACTTGACAAGTTGGATGAGTGATAGAAAGCCAGCAAGAGGCAAATGTTTTCGGATCGGCTTCTTGTGAGCACTCCCTCATTTATGTTGCCAATAACTTGATCCAATGGATGGCTTTTGAGGAAGATCAAATCATCTTGATATGGGACAATTGCATTTTAACGTGAGGCTTGCAAATTTGTATCATCTGAGTTAACCTCTGTTGGTGAATTTGATGGTCCAGCCTCTAATTGGATTGAGAGTTAATCACTGTTGAACCAGTAGAGCTTTCACCATTGTTACTAACATCCTCTCCTCTACTTGAAGGACTAATCTTGAAATTTGGAAGAATGCAATCATATCCTTGCTCTTGTGATGATGACTGTGATGTACCTGCAGTGTTAGTCTTGACAGACACATCTTCAAATGTAAATTTATCTAGATCAAACAGTTCAGCAGGATTTGCTGGGATTTTCAAAGATGAAAGTTCATTGAACTTTACATTCAAAGTTTCTTCAACACACTTGGTCCTAGAGTTAAAAACTTTGTAGGCTTTGGCAGTAGGTGAGTATCCCAGAAAATAACCACAATCAACTTTGGCTATAAACTTAGAAATAGAATCTTTTAAGTTCAAAATGAAGCAAGGACAACCAAAAACTTTGAAATATGAGATCAGAGGTTTGATTTTGTAAAGCAATTCATAAGCAGTCTTTTGATGCCTAGGGTTAATCAAAACTCTATTTTGAACATAACAAGCAGTGTTTACAAGCTCTGCCCAAAAAAGACAAGGGTAAACCTGAGTCTGCTAGCATGGTTCTTGCAGATTCAACAAGAGTTCTATTTTTCCTTTCAACTACCCCATTTTGTTCTGGAGTTCTTGGGACACTAAATTACCTAGAAATCCCTTTTGACTCATAGAAGGTATCTAACTCCTTATTTCTAAACTATGTCCCATTGCATTCCTAAAGATTTTTACATGGATGTCATATTGCTTTTCAACTTGTTTGACAAACTTTGCAATATACCAGATGTTTCATCTTTGGAGTGTAAGAAGAATGTCCATGTAAACCTTGAAAAATCATCTACAATGACCAAACAAAATCTTTTCTTCATTAAGCTCATGATTTTTACAGGGCCAAACAAATCCATGTGCAGCAATTGCAAACACTAGGTTGTTTTGGACTCTTCAATTGACTTGTAAGAACTTTTATGTTGTTTACCTTTTAAACAGGAAACACAATGTTCTTCACAAGTAAATTGTTTATGTGGTAAACCTCTGACCAGACAATTTTTGGAGAGTGTGGTGATTGTTTTCAGATTTGTGTACCCAAGTCTTCTATGCCATAACTCTGTCTCTTTGCTTGAAGCAACTGAGAACAGACATGCATTTGACATAGGGTTATCTTTCAACATATCAACCACATACACATTGCCATTCCTATGAGTAACAAGTTGTGCTTTTCTCTCAGCAATAATTTGATCATTCCTTTTAACAACCTCTGGTCCTACAATTTGACAAGTTTTCTTTGTAAAGAATGATCCATATCCTTTGTCACTCATTTGTGAGACACTCAAAAGATTGAATTTTAGATTGTCAATTAGGTTAACATTTTCAAACTTGAGATTCCGAGCCTGGACACATCCTGAACCTAACACCTTCCCTTTTGAATTGTTACCAAATGATATATCACCCCCTCCATGAGCCAAAAAATCTTTGAGAATGGCTCTACATCCTGTCATGTGCCTGGAGCCTCCACTATCTACATACCATAAACTATCAAGGCAAGTAGAAGCTCCCTACACACAAGTAAACAATTAGTTTAGATGAGATTCCAAAGCCAGAATGGCTTTGGATTGGTTCACAGATGTTCCATTCTCAAATCTAGGAAAATGATTAGTGGTTTGAGTTTGCTTTTGTATCCACTGTTGTGAACCATTTCCCGTCATATGTTGGTAACCATGAGGATTTCTATTCACTTTGGGCTTTGAAGGTTTTTTGCAACCTTCATAGCTCATAGGAACTTTTTGATAAATTGTTTGACCATGTCCTCTTGGATACTTGTTGGCAAGTGGAGCATCTGTTACTTTTACCTCCTTGGGAACAGAGGTTTTGTTCAATGCTTTTGTAACAGATGTTTCAACAGAGTCAAAGGTCTGCTTAGATTTATTTCTAGCAGAGCTTGAACTTGCTTTCTCAAGAGTTTTTGCTTTGATCTCCTTTATCTTTTGATCATATGTTTCGAGGTAAACACACTCATGAGTTAGATGATTTTTTTCCCATAGATATAACATTTTGAATCATTTGGGATAACATGTGTTCTGTTTATGTCATATGCTTTTAAAAGAAAACAGTTTTCATCTACATGATTTCTTTTGTTGCAAAATTCACAAAACTGATGTTTGATCTTTTCCCTCTTCTTTCTATCAGATTTCTTCTTATCAGATGTTGTAACCTCTGCTAGAAGATCTTTGATGGGAATGATTCTAGCTTTTAGTGCCTTAACACCTTCAGTGGTTGAGAAGTCCATTGGCTTGAAATTTTCAAGAATATCACATTCATCTGACCATGTTGGTTTAAATTGGTATTTTTCAATTTCTTTAAAAGTTGAAGATCCTTCATGTTTTTCAAGAGAAATTTTCTTACCATTTTTATCAGTGATTTTTATCTCATTTCCAGCCAAGTTTGTTGGTGCAACTTCAACCTTTCCAGAATCAATTCTTGTAACATATTCAATGGCTTCTTCTTAGTTTCAAAACCAATGCCAAATTTTATGTTACTCTTGATCTGTTTTTCTAGCATAATTTCAAAACCTTTTGAAGATTCTACCCATTTTTCACATGTGATTTGGGTATCCTCTAACTCCTTTTTGCAAACTTGGTATTCATCTACCATAGTTTGGAGTTGATCCTTGGTTATGCTAGCTTTATGCTTCAGGCTACTTATTTCAGAATCTTTTGAAAGCAATTTTGATTTTAACTCTTTGGCAAGTTTTTCAAAATCAAGTTCATTTTCTAACATTTTGTTCCTAAGGTTTCCATTCACCTGTTTAATGTTAGCAAAAGCTATTATACATTTTTTCTGAGCAGAGATCCTTTAAGATCTGAGGTGATGCCTTAGAAGCATCCATGAGAGCACAATTATATTCATCTGCACACACATCAGTATCCCATGGGTCAGATAGAGAGGTCTTTACTTCATCAACAGTGTTTTGATCAACCACTGGTATAACCACTGCTTCACCAAAACTTTGAACTTCATCAGTTTTTGACCCTTGTTTCACAGACTCATCACCTTCAACAATTGTCTCTAAGGCCATTAAGCAAAAAATTTCATTTTCAAAATCATTTTTAGCCATTAGAGAAAAGTTTTCATCAGATAAATCCTCAGGCAAACTACTCCAATCAACAAAGCCTTGTGTAAGAAACTTTGCTGATTAACCTCTGTCTGAGTAGAGGTTTGAGTAGTTTGAGTGCTTTGTGGTGCTTGTTGCACATGCACTTGAGGTGGAGCTTGAACATACTGGATCTATGGAGTAGGTGTTTGGATATAATGAACGGGAACATTAGTAGCAGGATGTGCAAAATGAGCAGTATGTAGCATTTGTGGTGCAGGGGTATAATGGGAATAATAAGCAGTGCTTTGAGGTCTAGGGCCTGGGTGAGTCACAATTGGACCTGCAGTTTGAGATCTGCATTCCCTGGCAAAGTGTCCTAACCTATTACACTTATAACATTTAATTTTAGATTTATCCAACCCTACTTTCAACCCCCCCATGAAATCCTGGAAATTTCCTACCAGTCCTTTTGTAAAATTTACTTGCTCTAACACTCAATAGTGCCAGCTGATGTAAAATGTCCATTTCTTCCAAATCAGTGGTTCAAAATATTGTAAGTCATTCATTTCAAAAGACATATTGTTAGAGTTTTGGCTTTCCCAATTTGCAGCAAAAGCAAAATTGGGTGTGTAAGGATCAGAGGTAAAATTGTTTACAGATGTTATATCAATATAATGATCTAACCTTGATCCTTCCCACTACCAGAACCCTCTTCATGACTATAAAGAGCAGTGTTATCCAAGGTATAGTCATCAGTTGTTTTCCCAGACTCTTGTAACTTCTTTTCCTAGTTCAACTCTCTCTCATAAGTGCGAAGTCGACCATGAAGTTGAGTGAGGGTCATCTCTATAAACCAATAGATGTTCGAGTAACGTAAGCTACAGTCTCCCATTTTTCTGGTAACAATCTTAAGAAATGACTATTGACAATCGAATTAGGAAATTCCACGTTAACCAGTTTCAATTCTCTAATGAGAGAGCTAAAACGTTCGAACTGTTCTGTTAACGACTCACCTTTTACGTGACAAAAGGTCTCATAATGTTGATTTAAAACTTCTCTATTATTCTCTATTACCTCCTCATTCCCACCGAACTGTCTTTCAGTGCATCCCATAACTCTTTTGCACTGTTGCAGTGGAGCAATCCAGCATAGATTTCGTTGGTAGCGCGGAAGCAACAATGCTAAACGCTTTTGTATCCAACACTATTTTCTTGAAGTCTTGCTCAGAGTAATTATCGGGACTTTTTGGCACTTGAGTATTGGGATCCTCTATGCTGGGAACCATTGGAATATGTGGTCCATACACAACAGATCGCCAAGAGCCGGTGTTTTGCTGAGCCAGGATGTAACCCATCTGACGTTGCCATATAAAATATTCATTTCGTTTCAACATTGGTAGTTTAAACATGGATCCAATGTTAGAATCCTGTGTTTTTCAGCCATTTCTGCTTGTTTACAACAGGTTTGTGTTTTAAAAACTTTGAATGTAATAAAACTCTGTATTCAAGAAAACTATCCAACTGATTAGCAGGGAGAGCTGATCTTTCAAATCAAATTGATATTAATCAAATTTTGATTGACCAAGCTCTGATACCAATTGTTAGGATCTGAGTTTGATTTACTTGTAGTCTTGTTTTAAGAATGGAAATATGATTGAAGTTTGTATAAAGTAATTGCAGCGGAATAGAATGGAAAACTTTTACTACAAGTAAAGGTCCTTTGTTTTCATCATCATCATGCTTTCAAGTATGTAAACTTTGCATGTGATTCATAAACTCCCCCTCAGCCTATTACAAATAAGTTGATAGTACAGAAAATGGAAGAAGATGATTGGTGTAAAGATCTTTTTAAGAATACGAATTCAACTGTTACATTGACACGGCTGTTTATACTAATTATCTAACATTTGAGCATCTTTGATGACTTCAGGGTTGATAGCGACATCTAACAATAAAATAACTAACTAGAACCACTGATCCCTAACATCTGTTAGTGCAAAAGAACTGTTACATTAAAAAGGAAAAACAACTAAGCTAAACTCTGATGGCTAAGCTCTGCTTCCTTTATTCTATCAGACCTTTGGCATTTGTGAAGGCATCAGACTTTAGAATGCAGAGTTTAGAGATCAGGGATCTAAACTCTGATAGTGTTGACCAAACCACGGATAGAGTATTTTGTCTTTATATCATCTGTTCCTTTGTACAGGTTCAATCCCAAAAATTCCCCATCTCATGAATGGCCAAGAGGAGGATATAGGATGCAGAGGTTCTGCTGGTTGATGAAGGATATTACTATGTCTCTGACAAGCATCACATTTCCTCGCATATTCCACAGCATCCTTCTTTATTGTAGGCCAATAATATCCCATTCTAAGGTTCCTAGAAAATAGTGCTCTGCCCCTAGTGTGATTTCCACAGTCTCCTTCATGAAAATCCTTCAACACTTCTTGGATCTCAGGATCCTCAAAGGATCATAGATAGAGTCCGGCAAAGGATCTCTTATATAGTATGTTGTTAATTATGGTAAATTATGATACCTTAATCCTGAAGGTTCTGGGTTCTCCCCTATGGGCATTTCCCCATTCTGAATATACTTCATTATTGGAAGGATACAGGATCCTGGATTTGACTGCAGTTCATCACCGGAATAGTTGCAGAATCCTTCGTTATTTCCATTGCTTCACATTCCTCAATTGCGGGAGTTAAGATGTGGATGATGGGTATTTTCACATCCTCTGGCTTCTTCAGTGAGGATCCTAGATTGGCTAAGGCATTGGCTTTTGCATTTTCTTCCCTGGATACCTGTGTTAGGCTGAAAAAAGCAAAAGAATCCGCCAATTTCTTGACTATCTCCAAATATTTGATTAGTTTCTCACCTTTAACAGCATAGGAACCATTATACTAATTAGTAATTAACAGAGAATCCACAAATACTTGAAGATACCTGATCCTCATATGTTTAACTAATTGTAAACCTGCTATCAAGGCCTCATACTCTGCCTCATTATTAATGGTTTGAAATTCACATGCTATAGATTGGGGTATAATGTCCCCCTGTGGCGATTTTAGTAGTAAGACAAGTCCAGTTCCCTTGACATTTGAGGCTCCATCTGTGAAGAGTGTCCAAGGATCCTTGGTCTCTTCAAGTTGTTCACTTCTAATTCAGCTTCCCTTTGTAAATCACCTACTGAAATCAGCCACAAAGTCAGCCAGAGCTTGGGACTTGATGTCAGTCCTGGGTTCATACTTAATGTCATATGCACTAAGTTTGACTGCCATTCTTCCTGACATTTCAGGTTTCCTGAGAATATTCTTAATAGGGAATTTAGTTTTGACAATAATAGTATGAGTTTCAAAATAATGTCTAAGTTTTGTAGAAGCCATGATTAAAGCAAGAATAAGTTTTTCTAAATGAGAATACCTGGCCTCGGCATCAATTAAACTTTTACTTACATAGTATACCAGATGTTGTTGGCCTCCATGATCCTTAACTAGGACCATACTTACCGCTTTACCTGAGACAGCTAGGTATAAGGATAATGGTTCTCCGTCTTCAGGTTTCATCAAAGCTGGTGCAGAGGATAAGTAATCCTTAAGGGCTTGTAGAGCAGCATCATGCTTTTCAGTCCATTCAAACTTCTTATTTTTCCCCAGAATATCATAGAAATCCTTGCATTTCTCTGAAGATTTTGAGATGAATATGTTCAAGGCTGCAATTCTCCCTGTCAATCTTTGCACATCCTTAGCATCGGCCAGAGATTTGATGTTGACTATGGCTTTTATCTGCTCCAGACTTGCTTCGATTCCTCTTTTGGTCACCATATATCCTAAAAACTTTCCATTTTTAACTCCGAAATGGTATTAGGAAGGAGTTAACTTCATGTTGTACTGGTCAAGGATATTAAATGCTTCTTCAAGATCCTTCAAGTGATCCTCAGCTCTTTTAGACTTGACCACCATATCATCTATGCGTACCTCCATTGTGTATCCAAGTTGTTCCTTGAACATCATATTCACCAACCTTTGGTATGTAGCACCTGCATTTCTTAAGCCAAAAGGCATAGCAATATAACAATATATGCATGTGGGTGTCATGAATGTTGTGTCCTCTTGATCAGATGGTTCCATCTGAATTTGTTGAAATCCAGATGAAGCATCCATAAAAGTTAACAACTCATGACCCTCCGTAGCATCCACCATGGAGTCAATGTGGGGTAAAGGAAAGGATCCTTGGGACATGCCTTGTTTTTAGTAAAATCAACACATACCCTCCACTTTCCATTTTTCTTTTGAACAACAACCACATTGGCTAGCCACTTTGGATACTTTACCTCTCTAATCATATCTGCCTTTAGCAACTTATCTACCTTTTCTTGGATGATGGCATTTCTTTCAGGTGAAAATTTTCTCCTCTTTTGGTGTACTAGTCTGGAAGATTTGTCAATACCAAGTTTATGAGTAATAACATCTTTTGAAATACCTATCATATCTTCATGTTTCCAGGAAAATGTAGATTTTCTTCGTTTCATGAAGGATACTAGATCCTGCTCTATGCCATCTTGGATCCCAGATCCTATATATACTTTGGATTCAGGATCCTCAGGGTTTAACAGAATATCCTTGACGTCTTCTTCTCTAGCCTCCATGATGTCCTTGGAGGATACTTTAATTGCTATGTCTCCCTGGAGTTGGGAGCTATCGAATAAGTGTAGCAGTTCTTTGCCTCCTGCTGATCACTTTCTATCTTGACTACTCCGCATGGAGTTGGCAACTTCACACACTGGTGATATGTTGAAGGAACTCTTTTCATATCATGTATCCATGGCCTGTCAAGGATAACATTACAACAAGATAAACAATCTATCACACAAAAGTTCTGGATAGAATTCACTCCCTCTATAAAAATTGGCAGTTTGATTTCCCCCCAATGTATTTTTCGTTTCACCACTAAATCCTATAAGGACTGAGCATCTAGGAATAATTTCGGATTTAGGAATGTTCATCCTTTTTAGGACATCCAGTTGAATGATGTTCACAGAGTTGCATCTGTCTATAAGGATCCTGCAAACAAAATGGTTAGAAATAAACAAAGTAATAACTAATCCGTCGTGATGAGGATGCTATATATCTACACGATCATCCTCATCAAAGGATATCACTTTCTGTTGAGTCAGTTTTGAAGTTCGAACTGGTCTTTCTCCATTTTCCATCTTCGTTTCCTGAGCATGTCTTTTGGCCACGGAAAAAGAGGTTCCACTATATCAGAGCCTCTTGAAATGAAGTTAATGATTTGGGCATCAGCTCGTGGAGGAGGAGCCCTTTCAGGAGTTTTTTTAGGATCCTGGATCCTTGAACGTTTTCTCCCTAGTAACTCCTTCAAGTTTCCTTTGCTGAGAAGATAACCAATCTCCTGCCTTAATGCTATACATTCATCGGTGAGATGACAGAAATCCTCATGATAGGCACACCATTTTTATCTTTGGTGGTCGTAGACTTCTCATTCTTTCACGGCCATCTGGCTTTGTCACCTAGATTCTGCATTGCAAGGATTAGTTCATGATTGTCAACAGAAAAACAATATTCAGATATTGGAGGATAATCCTCATCATCTTCCTCTTGTTCAATTGCATGCACATTGTGGTTGTCATGCTTAGAGTATTGCTTGGATCGGTTATTTTTAAAGAATGATCCTTGCTTTCCTATCTCGAGGATCCTGACAATCTTTCTTGGATCCTTTTGTCAACCTCTAAACGAATGAACCTCAAGGCCTTGTTCCTTACTTCATCTAAATTCCAGCAAGGTGTCATAACAAGGTCATCATAGAATGAGGAATCCTTTAATAATCCCATTTTGAATGCCTCCACGGCCGTGGCAATATCTAAATTAGGGATTTCTAAGGATTCTCTACTAAATTTAGTGATGTAATCCCTTAGGGATTCATCACGGCCCCGGGTTATCCTTTATAGGTCACTAGTTAATCGGTCAAAGGTTCTACTACAAGAAAATTGATTACTGAACAAGTTAACTAAATGAGAAAATGAAGTAATTGAGTAAAGGGGAAGACTTAGCAGCCATTTTAATGCTGATCCAGTAAGTGTGGATCCGAAACCCTTGCAAAGACAAGCTTCCTTCAGCCTTTCTGGAATGGGGTTGATCTCCATTCTTTCCTGATATTGTGCTACATGTTCCTCCGGGTCAGTTGTACAATCATAGAGCTTCATGTTGGGGGTTTGAAAGCGTTTTGGTATCTCAGCATTGCTTATATGACGTACAAAGCGAGATATCCTATGGCAACCATCCGGGATCTCAAGAATAGGTTTGACTATTCCTAGGACACAGGATATCATATCCTTAAGTTTTTGAAGCTCCCTAGACATAGCTTGGTTAATACTTGTATCCTGCATATAAGTAGGGTTAGTATTAAAAGACGTATTAAAGTTGTTACCTCCTGGCTGGTTTGGAATTGGCATCCCAGAAGTGTGTCTGAGATATGATGCGTCTGCTGTAACAGTGGGACCAGAAGAAGCAATGGTTTGCATGGGAATGAAATTCCCTTCATGAATCTCAGAGCTTCTCCATAACTGTCTCTCTAAGGATCCTTGATCCTGGGACAAATTGGATCCTTGAGCTTGAGACGAGGATCCTTGAGGTGGAGCATAGAATCCATTGGACTGGTACGACTTCGGAAGATATTGAGCTGTTTACAATCAAATTCTATAGTGTTGTCGTGAGTTCACCGAGAGTTGTGATGTGAAGAAGTGTGTTTCTAATTATAGCTCAATATCGCCGAAAATAATAATGTTTTAGCTAGCAACTAACTATCCGATATATCTGGGATCACCCACGTCCATGCACAACGTCCACATAGCTCGATGCACGTGCGTAATTCTGTGTATATTCCAATATTCCAGCTTGACCCAGTTTTCAACGAATACCTGCACTAAATTTCAACAACATATCGAAGACAATTGTTAGAAATTGCTATAGGTACTAAGGATCCTTGATCCTTCCAGTATCTGTTACTCAGCACAAGGATAATATATCCTTAATACATAGAAGGATCACTGATTCAAAGGTCATTAAAACCTAGCCCTAACAACATCCAACTGGATTATGTTCACCGAGCTTCCACCGTCAATGAGGATCCTGCGAACAAAATGGTTAGAAATAAACAAAGTAATGACTAAACCGTTGTGATGAGTATCCTGTATGTCAACACGATCATCCTCATCAAAGGATATCACTTTCTGTTGTGTTAGAACGGAAGTCCGAACATTTTTATCCCCATTTTCCATCTTGGTCTCTTTGGCATGCCTCTTAGCTGCAGAAAACGAGGTTCCACTAATATCGGACCCTCTAGAAATAAAGTTAATGATTTGAGCATCGGCTGGTAATGGAGGAGTTTTTTCAGGAATTTTCTCAGAATCCTGGATCCTTGATTTTTTCCTTTCGAGCAGCTCCTTCAAATAAACTTTGCTCAAAAGATAACCTATTTCCTTCCTCAATGTTATGCACTCATTAGTGAGGTGACCAAAGTCTTCGTGATAAGCACACCATTTCGACTTGTCCTTGCTGGCTGGGGATTTTTCATTCTTTCATGGCCACCTGGATTTATCACCTAAATTCTGCAAAGCAATGATTAGTTCACTATTGTCAGCAGAAAAGCAATATTCATAAATAGGAGGATAATCCTCATCGTCTTCCTATGCTCGACCGCATGCACATTCTGGTTGTCATGCCTGGAGTACTGTTTGGATCGATTATTCTTGAAAAAGGATCCTTGTTTCTCCTGTTTCGAGGATCCTGATAATCTTTCCTGGATCCTTTTGTCATCCTCTAAGCAGATGAATCTCAAGGCCCTATTCCTTACTTCGTCTAAATTCCTGCAATGTGTCATAACAAGATCATCATAGAATATGAGAATATTTAAGTAATCCCATTTTAAATGCTTCCACAGCAGTGGTAATATCTAAATTAGGAATTTCTAAGGATTCTCTACTAAATTTAGTGATGTAATCTCTTAATGACTCATCACGACCTTGGGTGATCCTATACAAGTCACTAGTTAACCTTTTAAATGATCTACTACAAGAAAATTGATTATTGAACAAGTTAACTAAATGAGAAAATGAAGTGATAGAGTAAGCAGGAAGACTTAGCAACCACTTGAGTGCTGATCCAGTGATGTGGATCCGAAGCCCTTGCATAGACAGGATTCCTTTAACCTTTCAGGGATGAGGTTTATCTCCATCATTTCTCTATATCAAGCCACATGCTTCTCCGGGTCAGTGGTACCATCATACAGCTTCATACTTGGAGTCTGAAAATGCTTTAGTATCTCAGCATTGCTTATGTGAGGTGCAAAGCGAGATATCCTATGGCTACCATCCGAGATCTCAGGAATGGGTTTGACCACTCCGGAAACACTGGATATCATATCCTTGAGTTTTTGTAACTCCTTAGCCATGGCTCGGTTGATACCTGCATCCTGCATGTAAGTAAGGTTAGTATCAAAAGATGTATTGAAGTTGTTACCTCCTGATTGGTTTGGAACTGGTATCCTAGAAGTGTGTCTAGGATAAGATGCATCTGTTGTAACAGTGGGGCCAGAAGCAGCAATGGTCTACATGGGAATGAAGTCCCATTCATGAATTTCAGAGCTTCTCCACGACTGTCTCCCTAAGGATCCCTGATCCTGGAACAAATTGGATCCTTGAACTTGAGATGAGGATCCTTGATGTGGTGCATAGAATCCTTTGGACTGGTACATCCCTTGAGATCCTCCGGGTTCATAGAAGAATCCTTGAGGCTCCGTGGCTCCTAGTGATCCTCGCTGAAGGATGGATGATCCTTGAGGCTGGAAGTAGGATCCTTGAACTTGAGATGAGGATCCTTGAGCCTGTGTCATTGCCAGTGATCTTTGCTGATAGTTGGAGGTTCCTTGAATCTGAATGCCGGATCCTTTGGAATATTGGATTGTTGATGATGGAGTAGCAAAATCCAATGATCTGGGCATCAATGGAGAATGATCCTCCACCGATTTCTTTTGCTTCTTGATTTCATCAATCTCCCAAAGGATCCTTTTGTTAGTTTTATCATGTTGCTCCATGTAGTTCTTCATCTGCAAAATCAAAGTAGAAACATCATTGTTAGTAGTTGTAGATGAAGAAACAACAGAGGTTTTTGATCCTGTGTAAACAGGTTTTGTTTTCTTCTGAGAATTCTCAGCACTCTTCGGTATACAGGGGGGATAGGAGGCAACGATGAACTGGTTTAGGATGAGGTAACTGCCGGCATGGCACTTGAAGTGAGCTTTCCCTGAGAAGCCATGGGATGGATGGAAATGAACAGAAATGAATGAATTTTTTAGAATTGAAGCACCAATTACCTCACGGGTGGGCGCCAAACTATTTTGAGCAAAAATCGGTTTAAAGGATAATGTAACCAAACTTTGGTAGTGAGGTATAATGCCTAAATGCCGAACAAGTGTACGAACAGAAAATGAAATGTAAACAATGATGAACACAAGGATTTATACGAGGAAAGCCCTTGATCACTAGTAGATCGCCTGCATAAAAACCTCGGATAGTGAAAACTATCATTATCAAGTATATTAAGCAATCACAATTACAACTTTGGAAGTTGATCAAGGGTGGTACAAAGATCGTTTTCTAAGTGTGTGATAAAAGCTTATGTATTCGAGAGAATGTCTGCGTAAGTGATTGCGCATGAATGCCTACTACCCTTGATCAACCCCTTTTTGTCAAATAAGCTAACAACTAATCCCGATATTCTTGGAGGACCACGTCCTAGTTCATAGACGTTGATGGAATTCTCCACGTGCAACATATTAAACGAATATTGACCGAGATTCCAGGTGAGACTTGGTCCACGTCGCCCATAACCTGCATGCAACCATAGATAAAAATATAGAACAATTGTTAGAAATCATAAGTAAATTTAAGGATCCTTGATCCTACGGGTTCCTGTGTTATCCATTAAGGATAACTAATCCAGGTAATGTTTAAGGATTCATAATCCATAGTATTTAAAACCTATGCCCTAACATGTATTATACCTAATGGAAACAAATAAAGTGCACAATCAACCCTTAGTGACATAGTTAGGTTCAACTCCACGAGTTAACCTTAGTTATTGTTGCGGTTTCAATCATCCACACTCCCCTAAAAAGATCAATGCATTAGATGGGTTTATCATACCTATAATGCTATAATGTACTACGATTGGCTTAATCAAAGTTAATGATAGTACTAGTTTAATAGTTAGTTAACGAAACAAGTTTAAGACAAGATGCATAAAGATAACAAGCGTAGACGTAAGTATGAATTGTTATCGTTCAAATAGTTGTAGTTTAACTATATATATGTTTCACCTTACATAGTTCAAATGAAAAAATAGGCTATGTAACTCACCTTAATAAAGCTAGCTAACACACAAGTAGTTATATATTTAGTTTGGAGAATTCCAAAAAATTATCCTAAACAGTGCAATAGATACTAGTTGACTTGGATTAAAAGTTTAGAGGAATTCTAGGACTAATAGGGAAATAGGAAATCTATATCTAATTTAGGAATATTTAGAGTATTTGATTAATAAAATATTTCTATAGTTTGTGTCATTAATATTAATTATTTATTTAAATAAATAATCCATAGTTAAAGTGCTATTACTTATTTAAACTAAATAATTTATAGTTGATAGTTATAAATGTTCAGAATTTTGAAATTAAGATACGACATAACTAATTTACAAAATAATTATGAAAGTTAAATTGTTGGATAAAAATATAAATAATTACTTAATTGTTTATAAGCAAATTTACAAGAATTATTATTTAAATAAATAATTATTTGGTTAGGTTTATTAGAAAAATAGTTAATTAGATTACTAATTACTAATTAATTATTTAAGGATTCTAAGAAAATTATATTATTAATGATAATTAGCTAAAATAAGTTTAGTAAATAAAGGTTTAAGTTTTATAAATTTATGTAATTAATTTAACTATATAAAAACTAAATAGGTAAAATTAATTTCTATAACATAGAATTATATTTTTCGTTTTAATATTCTAATTTATATTAAAGTTCAAATAGAATATACATAGGATTTCGAATTTCATATATATATATATATATATATATGGATTTGTAAATGTGATAGCAATAAATTTTAGTTGAAATATGTCGGACGTTACAGTCTGATTGACAGTTGATGGCTGGGTGTGATGAAAATCAGTCACGAGGAGCCATAGAGCAAAAGCTGAAAGATAGGGTGTCATTATGAAGCGCCCCCAAATGACATGGAGGTGAATTGTAGTTTACTTTAATAACCAATACGGTTTCGCAATGTTTTATGATGGGAATTTAGTCGGTATCAGATTGGTTTGGTACGACACTGGCACCAGCGACAACAATCGAAAGAGAAACCTAAAAAATAATGTTGTGATATGCCCAAATGGATATCGACACGTGTTTTAAATTAATTGAAAACCATAAAAATGAATTTCAGTAATATAGTTTCAATAGTACCGGTATTGGGACTGATGTTATTCAATCGTAATCACGTTGTACCAATATTATTGGGACAACATCAGTTCGGTTCGTCATGGTGCCAGTACGTTACCGACACCCACTATAGCTTACAATACGTAAAAGATTATGTTCAAGTTTTGTTGGTTTTGAGATTCGTGAATAACTTGGATATCACAATAAAATGTGTAGAATACTTTCAAATCGGATTATTTCACTGCACCCACGAAATCCAATCGGATACTTCTGAGAGAGAAATAAAGTTTGATTGCGACTTTTGTATGAATTCGTGTAACCTAAACTAATGACCAAAATATGTAACTTTAGGGAAAACCCCCATAATATTAACAGCTATAACTATAACTGGAAATATGTGGTTACTTTTGGTTTTGCAACAGCTCTAAAACCAAATTGAAAATCACACATTCACTGCGAATGAACTACTCTTGGTACTGAAGATCAAATCACTATTGATCTAAAGTATCAATTTTGTTTCTCTTTCAGCTCAACCCTAGCTAGGGGGTGTTGCTCTTAACTCTATCAGGAGTTGTCACCAAGGGGACCGTGTTACCAGGGCGCTGCCATTAGTCCCTTATTGTACCACGTACATGAAATCATAGTATGAAACATGAATGCAATCCATACTCTCCAACTCGTTTGATCTTTGATTATGATTTCTCGTTGGTCATTAAATAAATCTGATTATATAAATAACTAAATAACACTAAAATCACAAACAAACTCTCTATATTATATTATTTTTTTTATTTAGAGCACTATCTCATCAATCTTTATTGTTTTAATACAAATTCATATGAAATTATGTGATTATAGAAATCAAACCAACATTTTTCTTACACTTGGAATGACACTTCATAAGCCACTTTTTAAAACTTAACAAGTACACAAGTACATGTATTTTTAACAGTTTTAAAGCCTTGAACTTCTATTATTCAAAGATTTTGCTTGTAAATAAATAAAATATTGTAAACTTTGTATGGTGTTCACGTGATCATAATATATAAAAATCTGGCGTTAGATTGTTTTAAAAGGTACATATGTAAATGTGTAAATAAGTTTAATAGTTATTGTTCATTTGTCATTCAGATTACAGATGTTTAGGAAGGATCTTGGAACTTAACAAACACAGTTGTCCATGCTTGATCTATAATATATTACTAGAAACACTGTTTAGTGATGTCTTTAGTGATTGGAAGTTTGAGCTACAGATACACTGACTAATTATTATAATATGGAGTGGTTATGGGAATCCTTTTTTAATGTCACCACTGTATCATTTAGAGATTCTCGATCTATTTGTTTAGTGTTAATTGTTTACATATAATTAAAGAGGACATCTATTTTAGTTGAGTAGAAGGGTGTCTACGTGATGTGACGGGAAACACAGACACTATAAGGATGTACATGCTTCTATTGGTTCAATTTCTCAACCGAACTTGAAACCGAAGTAATCGATTAGTCTATTTTATTAATCAATATGTTTTCAGTTAATTAGTTTAGTTTATTATGTTAGGTTGACGGTTATTGGTTCGTTTCGTTTAATAGCCATAACCAAACTTGAGTTGAAACTTTTGTTTAGAAATATATGAAATTGAGGTATAAAAACATGAAATTGATGTATAAGTAAATGAAATGGAAGTATAAATATATGAAATGAAGGTATAAAATATAAAACATATGAATAGGATGTATAAAAGCTAGAAATATATAAAATTATTAATTGTTCGGTATGGTTCAGTTATTTTTGGTTAAATGGGGGTAAAAAACCACCTGGTTTTTGGTTAAGTCGGTTTCCGTTAATCGGTTTTCAGTTAATTTAGTTTTTGTTTGATGTCGGTTTAGTTTTGGTTAATTATTAAGTTATTATTCACCTCTAGGCACTGTTAATTACGTAATATATATCAGTTTTTTAATTAGAATAATTATAATAATATTATGCTTAAATTAAAGAGAATAAAATGTTTGTTTTTAACCTAATAGACTACTATTGAGAAGTTATATCAACTTGTTCCAATAACCTAACACCTTTTGGAAATATTTAGTTGTAAGAATATATGCCTAGCAATATAAGATAAGGTGTTTCTCTCCTCTTTTCCAAGTCAAACAATCTATTTGCTCGAATTTTATGTCACACCTCAACCGATGGCGGAAACATCGGAGTGAGACGAAAACTAGATTACAAGATGCTTCATAAGCTAATTGTGTCAAGTGTTTAATAATTACCTTTTAACATAGTTTAAATCAAATAATACAAAATTTAGATCCCGACACGTAACAAATATAATTTCATTTCATTGATAACGATTTAATACAAGATATTGAAACGAAATACATGTTTGAAACAAATACAATACAATAAGTATTTAAAGTTTAAATGCGTTTCTAGGCAATCCTACTAGATTCCATGTGTCATCAAAATTCCTGCAACATGTATTAAAAGCATAGATCAATAAAAAAATATTGGCGAGCATACAAGTTTGAAATTATTATAAGTATTAAAGTTTGTTTTGATTGTGACAAGTATATATTCAAGTCGAATCGCACGAATATGTAGACCACTTTCGCATAACAATAGCATATAATCAAATTCCTTAACTAGCATGCATAGTATTCTAAGCATAACGATATCATGAGAATACAAGTCAAAACTAATAAGCATAAACAAACTCAAGCATAACAAGTAGCATGTATAGACGAGTTTAAACTAACACATATAACTCACATAAGCGTAACTGATGGCACATTTGGTATTGTGAACACATTTAATTTTGTTTAAAATAAATTTTGTAATTTATACATGTTGCACCCCAAAATGCATTAAAGTGTAAAAAGGGGGTCGAGTATGCTCACAATTTCGCAACGCATTCCTTGGAAATACCGCGAGTAGTGAAGAGTTTGGTAATGCAACTCCGAGGTCGTCATACATGGATAACGAAAGTATATAAACATTAGAGGTTGTCGAAGCGCTAATAATATGAATATATATTTATATATTTATAAAAATTAATTAAATTCGAGGGGTTTTGTTTTATATAAGTTAACGAATTTTGATCTTACGGATTTTACGAAAACCAGGCAGAGTTTCCCCTGTTTTCGGACGATCCCGACAAAAACAAGTTGTCGATATTTTGTCAAAAACTCAATAAATCAACAACAATATACATAACTTCAAATTTGCATCGAAATTCTACTTTTGTTTTGTAAACTCAATATATAAACATGTATCTAAAGTATAATCTTGCTTAAATAATCGGTTCGATTTTATTATATTGAAAAATATATATATATACTATGATATGACGGTTCGAGCTTAGTTTTTATTTAACATAGTATGCAAATATAGCATAATAAAATTTCGATGTTAGAAGTATACCGTGTCACGTGTTGACGGATCGAACCGAAACGAGTCTGATGCTTGACCAAACTGACCAAGCACCAAAAACGAACCCAAGGCTGACCGAAATGAACTCAAAATCGACCGCGGACCCGATTCGAATTTGAACCGCGTCAAGACTGGAGCTGACCCGCAAACCCGAACAGAACTGAACCGACACGAGGCCCGTCACACGAAACTTGACCGAGTGACCTGTGTTGAATGTCGGTTGACCAGAGTTAACCGAACTAACTCGAACCGAGACTCGAATCGGACTGAATCAAGTGAACCAAAACAGAGGTTGACTGGGGTTCGACCGAAACTGAAACGAAAACCCACTGCTGTCGGCGCTAACTCCGGCCGGTCACGCCACCATAGAACCACCATCATCATCGTGACTCATCATGATTGTCAATCATCACCATCATCACTGCACCGACGAGGGGTCTCCGGCCCTCCTTTCCCGACGCCGTATGGTGCGGCTACCGCCGCTGTTTGTGGTGCGCCGCCACCTATAGTGGCGGTCGTTTATTGAACCGAGGGAGAGGAGAAGACGGGGAGGCTTTTTAGGGGTGAGAGAGAGGCGTAGGTGGGTTGCAGGGTGTTGCGGTTTTGGGTGTGGTCGGGTATCAGCGCCGGAGTGCCGGCTCCGGTGACCGGAATCACGAGAGGGACAGGGGATTGGTCAGAGGGGTGTGTGTATGGCGGCTGTGTGTTTGTGTCTGTGTTTTAGTGTGTGTGTGTGTGTGTGTGAGTGAGTGTGTTGTTATAATATTAGGGTTTAGTGGGTAGCTAGGGTTTGGTTGGTTGGGCTTAAGGCCCACAACTCGGTTTCGCGTTCTAAAGTGGCCCGTTGCATTTTAAATATCCGTTCACACCCGGAACTTCGTAACGTGTTGTGTAATATCGTGTTATCGTTATCATTATTATTATTATTTATTATTGTTATTATTATTATTATTATTATTATTATTATTATAAAATGAACAATAATACTAATGATAATAAAAAAATAGATAAATATATAAATTTGGTGAAACGATACATATTTCCTAAAGATATGGAAGTGCGAAAATACGAGGCGTTAAGTCTCCCCTACTTTAGGAAATTTGTCCCGAAATTTATTTAAATGAGAGACTTTAGAAAAGATGGCATTTCGAAGCATGTATGGGTATAATCGAGAAAATAGGTTATGAGTGATTAAAGTTTGTATTTAACTATAGCAGTGAGCACCGAATTTCTCATGGCATGTTTTCACGAACGTTTAGTAATATGGTAGGAACACTTATATATAGGAAGTACCAGCGGCGTATCCACCATGTTCATACCATATTACGTCTGTTTTGCTAATCAATGCCATGTTACGTTCTGTGTCACGAACAGGGTTTATTAACGTATTACGAGTGAGAATGATAGCGTATAGGTATATAAGCCTATAAGTATGATTGTAATTAAGTATGAATGAGTATAATGTATAAGTGTAAGTGTGCATTTAGGCACATTCGTGTATAATACAAATGATATATTTTAGTTAACCAAGATTAACGGATTACTGGCATGTGAATAAACAGGTCGAACCATCGTGTACTGCAATGTAGACTACCCATCATCATTAAAACGAAGAGGGTGTAAAATAGTTTACTTAACATGACCTCAAGAATACGGGCGGGCGTCACTCCTATAGTGGTACACAAGCGCTATACATGTTAAGGTGTGGCTTGATCAAAGTTTATGACGAGTCTACCACATAAACATGTGAATAAACAAGTCAAACCATCGTGTACGCAATGTTGACTAGTCAATATTGTCGAAACATAGTGTAAAATAGTTTACTTAGTATGAAATAGTTTACTTAACATGACCCCAAGTCTCAAGGGCGGTGCGCTACTCCTATAGCACTACGCATAGTGCTATACATGTTAAGGTGTGGTTTTATAACGAGTTTATCACATATAACGTTCCAGTAATCCCAAATCAAGTATGATGTTTAGTATGCACCTATAGAATCGTTGTGTAATAGATTTAGTATAAATGCGAAGTTTGTCGTGCATAAATTTGATTTTAGTATAGTGTGACATTGAAAAAAAAATGAAGGAATAAGAATTATATAGCATAAAATGTAAGATAGCATAAAAGAGAGGCTTGTTAAAATGTTGGAGTGTTTTGGTTTTAGAAACTTCGACTATTCCAAAGTGGCTCGTAAGTCCTTTCGAATTAAGGAGACATGATTTGGCGTAATAGGTATAATACTCTCGTCGCCAAGCGATTAACGGTATTTTACCCTTCCGGTTAGTACATGTCCCTAATTCGATCGAAAAATACGAAACTTTGGCGAGATTGAAAATTGAGGAGCGGAACCAGTCATCAAGGTGTGGATGTCAATCCTGGCTTGACAATTTCGTCCCCAAATTGTGGTTTATTGAACGTATCAAGATATAATCTCGAATCGTCAATAAGAATCCACTAGATTATGAAATGAAACTCCCATCAAGATATGGATATCACTCCTGACTTGATGGTGAATTTCGTGCGAAATAAAATATAAAACGGATTGAAACTCGTCACCAACGGCGGGAATCACCCCTGTATTGATGAGTTATTTCGATTGTGGAACAAGAATATACTCAAAAGCGTGTGTTGAGTTTCATGTCTTAGGAAAGACATATTGTAAGTTTTAAAATCAAATGGGAGAGAGAAGCACGGTAGAAAGAATAATAATTTAGATAATTATCAAGAATGGTCAAGAGTATGGTACTTAAACTATAGACTAGGTCGAACATGCCAATTCTACCTAATTCCGTATAGTTATGGCTCTGATACCAATCTGTCACACCCCAACCGATGGCGGAAACATCGGAGTGAGACGAAAACTAGATTGCAAGAGGCTTCATAACGCTAATTGTGTCAAGTGTTTAATAATTACCTTTTTACATAGTTTAAATCAAATAATATAAAATTTAGATCCCGACACGTAACAAATATAATTCATTTCATGGATAACGATTTAATACAAGATATTGAAACGAAATACATGTTTGAAACAAATACAATACAATAAGTATTTAAATTTTAAATGCGTTTCTAGGCAATCCTACTAGATTCATGTGTCATCAAAATTCCTGCAACATGTATTAAAAGCATAGATCAATACAAAAGTATTGGCGAGCATACAAGTTTGAAATTAATTATAAGTATAAAAGTTTGTTTTGATTGTGACAAGTATATATTCAAGTCGAATCGCACGAATATGTAGACCACTTTCGCATAACAATAGCATATAATCGAATTCCTTAACTAGCATGCATAGTATTCTAAGCATAACGATATCATGAGAATACAAGTCAAAACTAATAAGCATAAACAAACTCAAGCATAACAAGTAGCATGTATAGACGAGTTTAAACTAACACATATAACTCACATAAGCGTAACTGATGGCACATTTGGTATTGTGAACACATTTAATTTTGTTTAAAATAAATTTTGTAATTTATACATGTTGCACCCCAAAATGCATTAAAGTGTAAAAAGGGGGTCGAGTATGCTCACAATTTCGCAACGCTTTCCTTGGAAATCCCGCGAGGAGTGAAGAGTTTGGTAATGCAACTCCGAGGTCGTCATACATGGATAACGAAAGTATATAAACATTAGAGGTTGTCGAAGCGCTAATAATATGAATATATATTTATATATTTATAAAAATTAATTAAATTCGAGGGGTTTGTTTTATATAAGTTAACGAATTTTGATCTTACGGATTTTACGAAAACCGGGCAGAGTTTCCCCTGTTTTCGGACGATCCCGACAAAAACAAGTTGTCGATATTTTGTCAAAAACTCGATAAATCAACAACAATATACACAACTTCAAAATTGCATCGAAATTCTACTTTTGTTTTGTAAACTCAATATATAAACATGTATCTAAAGTATAATCTCGCTTAAATAATCGGTTCGATTTTATTATATTGAAAACAATATATATATATATATATATACTATGATATGACAGTTCGAGCTTAGTTTTTATTTAACATAGTATGCAAATATAACATGATAAAAGTTCGATGTTAGAGGTATACCGTGTCGCGTGTTGACCGGATCGAACCGAAACGAGTCTGATGCTTGACCAAACTGACCAAGCACCAAAACCGAACCCGAGGCTGAGCGAAGTGAACTCAAAACCGACCGCGGACCCGAACAGAATTTGAACCGCGTCGAGACTGGAGCTGAACTGCTAACCCGAACAGAATTGAACCGACACGAGACCCGTCACACCAAACTTGACCGAGTGACCTGTGTTGACTGTCGGTTGACCAGCGTTGACCGAACTAACTCGAACCGAGACTCGAATCGGACTGAATCAAGTGAACCAAAACAGAGGTTGACTGGGGTTCGACCGAAACTGAAACGAAAACCCACTGCTGCCGGCACTAATTCCGGCCGGTCACGCCACCATAGAACCACCATCATCATCGTGACTCATCATGATTGTCAATCATCACCATCATCACTGCACCGACGAGGGGTCTCCGGCCCTCCTTTCCCGACACCGTATGGTGCGGTTACCGCCGCTGTTTGTGGTGCGCCGCCAGCCATGGTGGCGGTGAACCAAGGGAGAGGAGAAGACGGGGAGGCTTTTAGGGGTGAGAGAGAGGCGTAGGTGGATTGCAGGATGTTGTGGTTTTGGGTGCGGCCGGGTATCGGCGCCGGAGTGCCGGCTCCGGTGACCGAAATGACGAGAGGGACAGGGGATTGGTCAGAGGGGTGTGTGTATGGCGGCTGTGTGTTTGTGTCTGTGTTTTAGTGTGTGTGTGTGTGTGTGTATGTATGTGAGTGTGTTGTTATAATATTAGGGTTTAGTGGATAGCTAGGGTTTGGTTGGTTGGGCTTAAAGCCCACAACTCGGTTTCGCGTTCTAAAGTGGCCCGTTGCATTTTAAATATCCGTTCACACCCGGAACTTCATAACGTGTTGTGTAATCTCGTGTTATCGTTCTAGGATTATCATTATTATTATTTATTATTGTTATTATTATTATTATTATTATTATTATTATTATTATTATTATAAGAAAAATGAACAATAATAATAATGATAATAAAAAAATAGATAAATAAATAAATTTAGTGAAACAATACGTATTTCTTAAAGGTATGAAAATGCGGAAATACGAGGCGTTACATCTTAACTCAGCGAGTCCTAAGGTAATCAAAATTTGACTTATTACCATGTCTCGCCTGTCGAGAAATAGATATGACTATAACCACTTTATATATAATAATTATAATTAAAACGAGAAATAAAAATATTTGTATGATTCTCGTCCGCTTTATTTAAGTTTTTTTCTTATAACAGACGTGTATTACGTACAATAGATATACTTGTTTATAGAAAATTATTGCAAAATACGCATCATATTTCTTTCTTTTATCATAAGGTCATTACCTTAAGTGGAGTGAGTGAACAAATAATATATCTATATATAATAATTTGGTGTTGTCAGCCAACTAATATTTATCATTTTTTGTGATAACTATTGGTTGACTTTAGTCTATAATAACAAAAAAGATAAAAAATAAAAAATTAAAGGAAGTAAAAAATAACATAATCAAATAGACTAAAAAAATAACATAATCATATCCTTGATTTTATAAATACCTTAAACTTACGGAGTAATTTGTTTGGAAATATGAAATAAATTATTATATAATCTTCCAATTTGCTTTTCAAACTGACTAAACAATTTACTATACAAATAAAAATAAAAAAGATAAAATTATGAAGTTGAGAAAAAAAAGAGAATTCATGAAAACACTAAGTTTGTAAGATATGAAGGCATAATCACGTCAAAAGGTAGTTACACATATAGCGAAGCTTGAGATTTTCGATCAACGGAAGTAACCGGATTTAAAAATTTTTATAAAACCGTGGGTCAACGGAACAGTCACTAATAGGACAAATTTCAAAAGTAATTGTATTTATTAAATGTCAGATGGTAATGATCCGGTAATTAAGTAATGAACTTACAGTGGATTGTCAAGCCTCATGACATTTCAAAGTGTTCTAGATTGAGTCACAACTTTTACTATAATGAGCCTTCAGGTAGTGGGTTTTCTCTGGAATGGTGATTGGTTAGGTCATTAGCAACGTTTGTGTTCGTGGACGTGGGTGAACTTTTACCATTGAAGACTTTCCGAGATCAAGTTCCCAAAAATAATATAGATTGTTTTATACTCATTGCAGATTTTCGGGCATTCCCGACGGATCTCCAACGATCGGCTTAATAGCATTTATACATTGAAAAAATCAGACTCCAGATTGCTTGTTGGTAATGTGTCGGTGATTAGCTACAAATTATAAATATTAGGAAAAGGGACGATGACGAGTGTAAGAGGTTAGTAGTTTTTGGGAAGTTGATGTGTCTTAGAAATGGTATTGTATGATGAGTTCTAAGTCGTTGTCCTAGTGACATGAATTATATGTGGGTGACAACCTTTCGGGGGTAATTATGAGGTGACAAAGTCTTTCGGGGGCACTAGCTACTTTATGGTGGCGTAACACACACATATATATATATATAGGGTAAGGTTCATTCGAGAACAACCTTTATTGTGAGAACCGCGAGAACCACCTTTATTGCAAAATAAAATCTAAAAAAATCAAAAAAGCACTCAAAATTTTTATTTTTTTAATATTTTTTAATAAAAATCGTTATATTTCGTTAAAAAAACTTTTTTTTTCGAGTAACAGTTATCCATGCACATGTGCATATGTATCATAACTTCGACAAATTCAGTAATTTGCACTTTAATTTACAATACCATCCATAATACACTCAATGTTACATTAAATGCACATGTGCATCATTATGTATAACAATTATATACCGTGTTTTGGTACAAAAAGTTTGTGATTTTGAATGATGAAGTAGTTATATCTAGTGGTTGATGGGTTCATTATAGTTGTCACTTTATGATGTAATATGTTGATTGTGTTGTATAAACGGTGTTGATATACATGTAATTAAGTGAAAATATTGGTATTGGTATTGTATTATAAATGGTAGGAGGTAATGGTATTGTATTATGGATGGTAGAAGGTAATGGAAGTGTATTATAGATGGTATGATAGATGAAAGAGAAAGTGTATTCAAAGTAGTGTACCAAAACACCTTATTTCATGTTGATACATATAGATGCACATGTGCATTTCTTATATTGGTGACGTAAAAAGTAGTGTATTACATATGGTAATGTAAATGAAAGTACAATTGTTTAATATTTGTAATGTATTACGGAATTTGTCAAAGAAATGATGAAAATGCACATGTGCATGGTAGTGTATCATGGATGGTATGATAGATGAAAGAGAAAATGTAATCAAATTAGTGTACCAAAACACCTTTTTTCATGTTGATATATATAGATACACATGTGGATTGCTAATATTGTAACGTAAAAAGTAGTGTGTTACACATGGTAGTGTAAATGAAAGTACAATTGTCTAATGTTTGTAATGTATTATGGAATTTGTCAAAGAAATAACAAAAATGCACATGTGCATGGATAGTTGGTAATCCAAAAAAAAAAAATTTTTTTTTGAAAATCTTTTTTTATTGTTAAGTAAATATAGCGACTTTTTCAAAAAAAATATTAAAAAACAAAAAAAAAATTTGTATTTTTTTTGGATTTTTTAGGTATTATTGTTTGTGTTCACACTGGTTCTCGTGGTTCTCGCAATAAAGGGTGGTTCCTAACGGATCCTTGTCCTATATATATATATATATCGGAAAGGTTGTTACCTCTTTATCCTCTAACATGATTAGGGTCATCTCATTTAAATAACCTAAATAAGTAACATTTATAAGCATATAAGGTTATACCTTGTGCTTTGGGAGTTTTTAGAAAATAAAAAACTTGACTTTTTTACTTTTAACCCTATGGTTTTTACCTTTTGCAATTTTAACCTTACATAATTGTTTTCTCTTTTAATTTTTGACCTAAAACTTTTCATTATTTTCAATTTAACCTCACAACTTTTTACTTTCAATTTTTCCCATATACTTTTCATCTTTCGCAAATTTCCGTTTTACTTTTCGTTCTAAATTTTTCTGGTTAACACGGTGCAACTTACATGTGTGGTTTAACGTTTTTACGTCTATTTTTATCCCGTTTGACAAGTTCGTCGCAACGCGTAGGTCCAAGGTCGAGTCAGTGTCGGTGTTAGCTAGCGGTTCTCTGACATTGATACTCTTTAGCACGGTTTTACACCCCGCTGCAACGCGGGTACTTTAATTCTAGTTATTTTTAATTAGAAAGTCAAAATCTATCAAACGTTATCGGGTTAGTATGAAGTCTTTTTCTACCTTGTGTCAAACATTTATTAAACTTGAATATACACTTAAACTGTTTAATCTTTTAATAATAAGCGTCTCTTAACATCTTATTATCCACAAATAGTGCCCTTAGGAATTATTGAAATAAAATTTGTACTGATGTTTTACAATATGGACGAGTATCAAACCATGCGACTACAAGGTGAAGAGGGAATAGGGTGGGTTGTGACTTCCTTTTCTTTCTAACTAAAACTTTAAATTCTAATCAAGTAATTTGACCGCTTAAAACGTAAAAATAAAACATTAATATGTTGTCAATGTGGGTTAGCCTACTTGGTAGACGTACATGTCTCTTAAGGGGGAGGTCTCAGGTTTAAACCTGAGCAACGGGAAATAATATAAGGAGTAACATTTGTCCTTCAAAAAAAATAATTTTAATACGTCTGGATAACCTGTTTGCCAATCCAACACGAAAAAAATACCAATTATTGTCGACTAGTCAGTTTGAACCTTTGCTTAATACCTTCATTTTAGAAGCATATTTATGTACTATAGTGCTTTCCATTCCATATCATTTTTCCATGTGTTAGGATATAACCTGTAGGCCCGTAGTGTTTTGTTTTGATGTCTTTTGGTTTAAAATCGATGCACAACAATTATATGGCTTTGACTTTTTTTATTGGTTAAAAGTTTTCGATGAAAAATCATATATATGAATTTACATCAAGATAGATGGTAAACGGGCAATAAGCTGTGCCGCCACCCCTTTTTTAATAGCAAAATTAAGTCTTTTAAAAACTACGTCCTTAAATCTCGGGGTCCTAATATTACTGTGCATGACCCTTTGAACTCGACTAAGAAGGTCCACAGTCTCTGGCGCTAGGAAACCAAAGGTATCAAAAGCAAATGGGATAAACACGTGCTGGTTATCAAAGCACGCTTTCTCATGTTATTTTCTCAAGTTTTCGAAAATAGTCGAAATGACAGTTATTTTGTGATCAGAGAAAAGGACAAGACAATATTTAGTGATTTCTCATTTTATTTTACATAACAAGTGAAATAATTGAATCATTGAATTTTAATAAAACATATACTTATAGTGAAATTTAATCGCAAAATTATGACAAGTAATTTTCGTTTTAACATCGTTCATCTTTGATTCTTTGGCAGATCATTAAGTTTTCAAGCATGCTTACTTTGAAGGGCCTGAGGCCCACGGCCAATGATGCGTCCAGATGCTAATTAGTATTAGAAAGGTCTAAGAGTCATTAATATTACAAGTTACACAAGACAGGGTGCAATATTGGGTTCAACCTGATTAAATTGAAGCGATTCGAACCTGTTTAAGACCGAATCGAGTTACATATTCGCTTTTAAATCGAGTTACATATTGGGTTGTTTTCAAGCATGTAGTCTTCTTGCTCCCTGTTGTCACATATAACAGTGAGTCAGTGACCTTGTCAGTGTCATCATCAAAATGTCATGATCTGATGATTGGGTCCATTTTTGCATTTGCGTTGTTTGTTCCAAATTTTCTGGTTAGTCTTCTTATAACCGTATGCGTTTTATCACAATGGTTATCTAGAGGGACGTCAAGTGCTAAGATCCTCCTTTGTACTTCTTCCTCCAACTTCAAGATGGCTCGGATTGTTTTAACAAACACTCTTCTTCTGTTGTCAAAACGGATCACGAATCTTCTGGTTCTGAGTGTGTATCTCCATGAAACGATGGCTGCCATTTTTCTTCCCCTCAGAGGTTTGGCGTTTTGGTTAAAAATGGCATTTTATTATGATTAATTTGTTTGAAATGATAATTGAAGTAATTGTAACGTCGTTTATATAATGATGGTTTGGCGAGTAATTTAGGAGGGAATTTTTTGTAACACATGTTAATAATTAACTTTCAGTTACATTTTTGTTCAAAACAAATATCTGCAACGCGTTTTATCATTAAGTGCCGTTGTTTTGTATCAATGGCGTTTTAAATACATATGCCGTTTCATATGCAAGAGAACGGTGTGTAATGAATGGTGTGTTTGTCATTAATGTGGCGTTTTGTGTAACAACAATGGAAAGACCCTTTTACCCTTAATGAAGCACGCCCAAGTAATAAAGTTGATGTTATTTACGAAAATGTCACCGCGAATTCTAATCCACAGAATGTTTTGATCCAATGGATGAGTCGCGTTCTCACCGTTTTCACACTTTCCATCGTATTCCCCAAATCCCACCTCTATTTATATAAGGGAAGGTTCATTTGAGAAAAAATTTAATGTGAAAAGAAAAAGAAGAAAGGGCATGATGATAAAACACTAGATAGTTTATAACTCCTCTCATTAATTATGTTATCTCTCATTAATAAAGCAAAAACATTTTATTCTACACATTTTAAAATTTATCCTACATATGTCTTACACTTACCGAAATTTATCCTATACACATGTAAATTTACCCTACACATTTCAAAATTTATCCTACACATACTAAAATTTATCATACACATGTCAAAAATTGTTTTTCACCGTAAATTCTTTTATCTTGAAAGAGTATATTAATAAAATGGGTTATAAGTTTAATTAATTAGCTAATTAATGACAATTATAGATTTACCTAGGGGTGCACAAATCGGGTTAGGGTTTCAACCCGAACCGGTTTTTAAACCTAGTTGGGGTTAGGACGAAAATATTCAAACCGGGTTGGCACTAAAACCGGGTTGGGTTCTAACCAGGTTAGGAGACAAAAGAACCGAACCCTACGAAACCGATTCGGGTTGGGTTGGGACCGGGTTAGGTTATCAAACCGGGTTCAACCCTATTTCCCAACCCTGTTAACATAATATTCTCAAAAACAAATATAATATACTTATATACATAAATAACTTAAAATTTATATTTATTTGTTTTTTATAAATAAACTAAAACATAATATTATGAAAAAAACATTACGACACGAACGCTTCTTATTCCATAATGCTTTGGAAGCGTTTATTTATTTAGTTATTTATTTATTTATTTTTTTGTGTTTTGAGTTAACCAACACCTTTAATACATATGTATACTAACGTTTTGGATGAAAAAAATACGAAAACTCAACATTAAATGTACTATAATGGTCACAAAGTCGTGAAATAGCCATTGGGTAATAGATACTTCCATGTATATGGACGGGTTCGTGATATCGGGTTCAAACCGGGTTCTCAAACCAGGTTGAGTGATCGGGTTGTCAACTGTCGGGTTGAAACCGGGTTGACTGTGAAATACCCAAACCGAGTCCTACCCTACGGGTTGAAACAGATCCAAACCGAGTTGGCTATAGATTGGGTTCAAACCGGATTCGGGTAGGGTAGGGTTGTCGGGTTTGGTTTCTAACCCGGTTTAGGGTTGCACCTCTAGATTTACCTATATGCTATTTTTCATAACATTAAATACACACATTTAAGAAAGTAAATATATAATTTTTATTGGTTTAAAAGTTATTCTTTTTATTCTTAAAAAAAAAGAAATTTCTCATTTGAACCCTCCACTATATATATAACAGGGAAATCCTCTAATTTGTAGCAGTTGTTAATGTTGTTTTAGAAGTTACCTCAATGAAAGAGATGGAAATACGTATCTACAACTCATGGTTTGATTATGTCGTGTTACCTTATATACAATTGTATGTCGTATTACACTATTACATTACATATAATTGTAAACTTATCCGTCGTTGGGCCTCTGGACCAATCTGGTTAGACCGTAACCTTCCTTTTTATAAGAGAGGTCAACCTTTCATCGGATAAGTTCTTTCTCGCTCATTCTCTAATATCATCACTTTCAATAGTCATACTTATACGCACTTATATATGTATATGTTACACACCTGGCTAGCTAGACCATTGGACGGTGTTTCCCAGTGCTTTAACCTCAAGACACCTTCTAACATTTTGTCTACAAAATGCAACTCCAATCCAGACACGGTGAAAGTTAAAATCAGCCCAAACCATCAATGAGGCCGAAGAAAAATGTAGCGACAATAATAATGACTTCACTAAAAACAATGATGCCAAGGTGAGCAAAAAAAGGTATGGACGTCTTCTCGTCAGATTGTTGCTATTATTTGATCACTTTTGCGGGTCTTAGTTTCCGTTTTTGGGTATTTGGAGCATTGGAAGTGATTCAAGTTATTAGTTTTGTGCATATGTAATTGTTTCTACTTTTAAAACATGTTGTATAAATACATGTAGATCAAGTATGGAGCCCCACACAAATTATGTAGGCTTGCATAGGTATAAATCTGGATCGGTTTTGGGTTATTTAAGGTAAAGGCTGGTTGGGCTATTAGTGTGCACAATGTGTCGGTTTGGTTTTCGGTTAATAACCAAAGTAATATGCCTTAGACTAAAAGAAGACTAAATTACAAAAATCAACCTTTATGTTAGACCTAAACTGTACTTTATACCTTTCACTATGAAACGCAAACCCAACCTTATGTTCTGTTTTGTTATATATAACATTTACAGCTAAGTCATCCAAAAACTTTAGTTAGTTTTATCAAATGATTTAGAGCATCGAAAGGTACTCAGGTCTTTGTCACCTAGCTTTAAACATAAAGGTCGATGTTTTGAATTATGTCTTATTATTATCATTATGATTTTTATTATTTTATTATTATTATTATTATTAACTCTTACTATTATTAAATTAATTATATTATTAATTATTATTATTATTATTATTATTATTAACTGAGGGGTTTTGTTAAACAAAGAATTTTGAACATAAAACACATAAAATCGTACCTATTGGAGCTCGGTTAGGACGCGTCGAAAGTTTGGCCGGAGTGTTGGGTTAACAAGATAAACGTTAATTCACAGCATTTTACGGGATAAGGAACGAGTTATATGTTGATACGGATTGGAGATAATGTTTTTCGCAAAGAAAATGAGATGAAACAAACAGATAAGGTCGTCCGGGTTCGCCGGAATCCGACGACGAAGAAGATGAAGGAGCGGGCTTTGGTTGTTTTATTTTATTTTTTGTTTATTTTTAATCTAAAAAAACTTTTATGTTATGGCACAAAAGGTCCCTAAATCGCAAACTTCTTTTAAAACATTTTAGAACTTGTATTGTTATTATTATTTTTTAGATCATTCAAGTTTTATTTAAATAATTTGTTATTTAAAATATCATTATAAATGTTTGTTTATGTACTAGAAATATTTATTAGCTAATTATATGATACGGTTTATAACTCGAAGCGTTCACAGAAAAATGAAAAATATAGCGTTGTTACACCAAAAACTAAAACTACTGTTTAAAAAGCATTCTTTAAAAATAAAAAATAAATGCCTTCTCTAAAAAAATTAAATTACACTTCCTTAAAGACAACATTTTATAAAAACAGAAAATAATAATAATAATAATAATAATAATAATAATAATATAAAACAAAATTTCAAAAATCAACCTTTATGTTTTATAAGGCTGGTGAAAAGACCATGATACCCTCGCATGCTAAGCATGTGAGGTAACTTAACTGAATTTTTGGATGACATTAGCTATAAAGGTTATAGAATGTAACAAAACATGAACATAAAGGTTGGGTTTGACTGATTTCAAAGTGAAAGGTATGAAATGTAGTTTAGGTATAACATAATGGTTGATTTTTGCAATTTAGTCCTAAAAGAATTGAATTTAACTTAGGAATCAAACCCAATTGAATTTTATATTTTGTTTTAGATGAAAAGCTCTAAACGATTCTATTAAAAAAGTATATGTATTTCATAGAAACCATAAAACAGACGAACGGCAATATATCCGTTTTTCTCTAAATAAGAGGTGGACACCCAAATGAGTGAATAACAACGAATGTTATTAAAGTGGGTTTGACATAGATTCAGTTAATTTTGGTCTGTCATTGCTTGCCAAAGAGAAACCTACCCGAAATAATTGGTTACTTATTCCCGAAAGTAAAAGCCGAACCATGGGTTACTCAATTCGGTTAACAGGTAAGTTTTGTGACTTTGTCTACCCTGTGAAGCACAGACCGATGTTAAGAAAATAGTCTAACTTCATAAAACCTAAACTAAGATTAAGCCTCTTAAGTTAACGACAAAAAGATAGAGTGGTATCCAACAAAAGCTACAAAATGCTAAACTTAATTAGTACGCTTCATTGCTAAAAAACAATAAAAAACATAGATATGTACATCATTATTGATAGCCATAGTGCAATCTTACATCTTGTTCTGTTGACACCTTACTTTATAGAATCCCTTTGAGATCAAAATACTCAATTTTAATATGTTTATTATCACCTTTAAGTATTTGTCGTTATTTGAAAAGAAAACTAGCACAAAGCTATCACAATAAATTTTAAGCAACTACAATGATGTTCAATGGCCTTAATCCATGACACAAATTCAATTCAATGGTCAGCAAAAAATGACATAAATTGTACTATTCCAAGGAGCCATATTGATGGTATTTTACGAATTTGTGATATATTGTAATTTTATATTTCAACAATTTACGGTTTAGTCCATGTGGTTTGGCCAAAGTAACCTTTTTGGTTTAAAAGTTGTAATTTGCCTTTATCAGTCGTTGTGTTTCATTTTTGGTTCAATTAAACCAGATGTTTAACACCATCCATTTATGTTGTTTCTTTTTTTATTTTTAATTTATTTTTAAGAATTGACTAAAAACCCCTATGTTAAAAAACAAAAACAAAAAAATAAAATCTCCGTGTTAGCGTTGTTCTAATTTGCAACAGGGCAGAAATCTGATGTTTACAATATAATCGGAGAGCATTGATGAGAGGTGTTTGTGGTAGATGGAAAACACTAGGTGATGATAATGTATTTTCTTTTATTTTTTAACATATAGGTATTTTAGTTAATTCACCCAAAAGTTGCAATAGAAATTGACCCTGTTAGCCGTCTGAGTTTGACTAAAAGGAAACTGAAAGCATAACGACCGAAAAAAGTTAAATTAAACTTTTAAGCTAAAACGGTTATTTTGATCAATCTACATAGATTAAAACCGTAATTTGCTCTATCTTTGGTGCTGATGGATGTTAGCAAATCCATCTTGAATCTACTTCTCGATCTTCAACCTTTGCTAATATCTTATCTTTAAGTCAGAGTGTTATAATTACTTAGTAACACTAGCAAAAACTTGTTTTTATGGGCGGTGGAAAAGGGGTTTGGGTGGTTTTATGACCGCGCAAACAAACGTCACCACAAAATATATTTTTGATTAAATATATAGAAGACCTAAACTTTTTTTTTTTTTTAAATGTTTTTTGCAGTAGATTAAAAACTAATTTATGAATTTATTACCAAATTTGAAATACTAAGAGATTCAGTAGAAATAGTAGGCTTGGGCATTTGTGAATAGGCATCTAAACGAACCGAACGAACACAATATAGGCATGTTCGTGTTTGTTCATTTAACTTTTACCGAACATGAACACGAACACGAACATATCATCGAACACATTTTTTTGTTCGTGTTCGTTCATTAATAAATCAAACATGTTCGTGTTCGTTTATTTACGTTCGTTCAGAGCCTAAATGAACAGTTCACGAACATAAACGAACATAAACAAAAAAAGTTTATCTGAACGTATTTGCATAAACATAAACAAACATAAATTAACATGATTGAACAAACATAAACGAACACAAATGAGCGCAATTGAACAAATATAAACAAATAGTATTTAACATTAGTTAACACAAACAAACAAGTCTAATATATTACAACTCATTCGAAAACACATCTAAATTAGTGTTCATACGATCTAAGAAAAATTCTAAAATTTCATTTTTCTATTACTAGAAAACTCAATTGCTAATTAGTTATATTTATATAATTAGTTAAAAAACCTAATACTTATATAAATATAACTATTTATGTATTTACTTAAATTTAAGCGAACATAAATGAACCTAAATAAACGAACGTTCACGAACATAAATGAACGAACATAAACGAACATTCACGGACATAAACGAACGAACACAAGGTGTGTTCATGTTCGTTCATTTAATTGAAAGAACAAATTTTTTTCGTTTGTGGTCGTTCGTTTATTAAATAAACGAACATAAACAAACTTTCCGCCGAACAAGTTCACGAACAGTCCATGAACGTTCGGTTCGTTTACAAGCCTATTTGTGAACTTCTTATATAGTTTGACTAGGCTATCACCCGGGAACTTCCCGGGCTAGGAAAAATTAATTTACAATAAACAAAAGTACATAAATAACACTTTAGACCTCTAAAATATTATCTTTCCCTTCTCCACCACAAATTTTTAGTTCGGTTTCATAAGTATCCCAACTTTGCCCCATATGTATTCAAAGTTTTCATGTAAAGCTAATTCATTTTTAATTCATAATAAGATCTCTGTATAAGAATGTTTTCCAAACTCATACGCCTAAGAAACACGCCATGGTGGATGAATAGTCAAAGGGGCCTATTGCCCATAATTTTTTTGGATCACACCAATTGTTTAATTCAACATATTTCCCCTCGTCATCTCTGAAGTAAAATAACTATATATGAAAAGGCTATTACCCGCGAATTTCGCAGGTAGGAAAATTTAATTTATATTAATCGAATTATGTCCTTGAATAAAATTGAAAGACATGTTTTCAAACGTTATACGTGTTGTGTTTGAATAAATAAATTAAACTTCCATGTCGATAATGTGCTACCATGCGGTACCAATGGCGGACCTAGGATTTTAATCATTGTGAAGATGATCAAGACTTTTGTCGTAAAATTATACTATTTTTTCCATTGGGCGCCTCCCTCCTTTTCTTTACATGTGGGCGCACCCCCTGTGCGATATGGTAACGGTTAAGTCAAACCACGTATGAAGAAAGGGTTGAAATTGCTTCCTACCATAATCCAGAAGATATAAAGGCACTTTGGTTTTACCTTTTTTAAAACTAAAACCTAATTATCAAATCATACAAAAAGTATTACATTAAATGTTTTGGCTATAGAAGAGTTATAAATTTTTAGTGAAGTTTATCACGGGTTGTGAACGTGTAATAAAACTTATACTCTTATTTATTACTTATGATTTGTGTTTATAAATTACTTTGTATTAAAATTGAATAATAAGTTAGTAACACACAAAAGTTGTCTTCAATATGAGAAGAGTTATAAAGTAATATAGTAATGTCTTAGCTATAAGAAGAGTTATTAATTTGTCATAAAATTAATCATAGAGGTAGACTTATAAACTTATTAACTGGTTATTTACGTGGTCTCTGGAATAACGGTTTTTAGCCGGAAGCCAACACCACCACCATTAACCTTGCCCCACGACCAACCCGAATATCATTCTTGTTGAAGAGTATGAGAGGTAGCATAAGCTTTGATCATCTTATCTTGTCATCTACGTCAGTGAAGTTCCGCACGTATTTTACTTCATCGCCCAAGTGTTTCAAATACCTTCAAAAATGCATATTATAAATAGGTTAGTTAGAGAACAACTAAATAGCAAGATTAAATAATTTACACCTACCAAGTGCAGTAAATTCAGTTAATCCAATAAAATATAACTTTGTTTACAACTTTAGGTACCTAAATTCAGTTGTTGCTAATGAAAGAAACATGGTATCCGCAAACTGTCAGTTAGACTAAACATTGACCAGAAAAAAAAATCATTTCAACACAAAAACAACAAAGTAAGTGCACGCTATTCTCTTCGCAGAACGTTATAATAACTAAAAGACCGTTATAATCCGTCTGCAGTCAGCAGGTAATAAAGCGGTAAACATTGTAAACTCCAGCACATATTTAACACACATAACTGTATTACATGCAGTTTAACAAAACATTCAAAAGTACACCTAGAAACCACAATTATGTGACACTAAAATTTCAATTTAAAAAAAAAACAACATTTTTCTCTCAATGGCATAACTCCTACTACAACATGCAATCAGATCGTTATATATTATAAAAAAACGCGTAAAACACAATCACATTGTATCAACTGGTAGTTAATCGTTATTAATGTGTGCAAAATAGAGAAAGGTGGATATATATACCGATACAGGACATCGATGGCGACGTAGGCACGAGCGTGACTGATATGACCGAAGTCGTAAGATGTAACGCCACAGACGTACATGGAGACTTTGCCTGGGGCAATTGGCTTGAATTTCTCCTTTTGTCTCGACATCTTGTTGCATATGTGAAACTCAGATTCACGTAGTTCTCATTCAATGATCTGAAGGCTGGATTTGGAAACACGAAAACTGAATTCGAATTTCGGTATTATCAAGTTCTCTTCTTCAAATAATGGAAACCCTACATCAATAATAAAACGGTTCATAAGCATGGTTTTTGGAAAAGCCAAACCGAACCTGCTGGTTAGGTTGGGTCAGATGAACCAGCCAAAACGTTCTTTTTTGGCCTTTTTAACTACAAAATTGTGCCATTAGACTTTCCAAAGTTTCGTAACATTATAGGTTTAGAAAACATCAAACCTTTTATCTTTCGAGTATTAAAGCGCTCACGAAAAACATGTGTAAAAAATATTAGTAGGATGAAATCGGTTACAACTGTAATTAAAATATATTACAGATAAATATACTTATACAACTTGTAATTATTTGATTTATGTACGTGAAAAAGTAAAGTTAATTTCATTAAAATTATATAGATTAAAAAATTTATAGCTTTTTAATACTATTCAGCCAGTTCACCTAGGGGGACGGTTCCAAACCGTAAACCGAATCGTGAAACCCAGTTTTTCGAGCCGTAAACTAAACTGGTTCACTCCTAAACTGGTTGATTTAGCTCGGTTTAAATGGTTTCAATGGTTTTTGAACACCTCTACTCCATCATCCTATGAAACAAAGAATTCAGCGACATGAACAATGTGTATACTAATAGGCATTCCGCAAATAAAACACCTCTTTTTGGTTTCGAAAGCATTCATCTTAACTAACATCAACATTTTACACATAAAACATTACTTAAAACACAACATGTCCTTACCCATTGGGTGGCCCGACCCAACTTAAAAATTCAATTTTTATTAACAAAAGAGAGTTTTTTTGAAATGAAGGTTTTTTTTACCTGTTTCGTGACTTGACGTGTGTGTTTTTACGCGGTCTCTGGAATGGAGACAAGTCAATAAACATGTACATGGTATGGAATCAATAATATAATTATAAATTTATAGTGAGAATGTTCGCGCATTATTGCGGGTTTTTATGTTTGGAAATAAAAATTGGTCTTGTACAAGAACTTGTTTTGCTATGAATGAAGCGGACCTCTTTCTCCAAATATATAACCTTATACTCATGTTCTAGTGTAGTTGCTAATGTAAAAGGTGAGCCAAGAGCAACTGACCATCCAAGTGCAACATCGGTGGCTTTACAGTCAACATCCTGCAATGAATGATTTAACAATTATCAATACTTAAATATAAACAAACAGATCTTTTGAGTGTTGACCAACCTAATGTACAACAAAATTGCATTAATCCCGGCACCATTTGTCTATTTTCCTTTGAACGTATAATCTTCTAACCAATGGGCCTATTCCTCTAGGACATACAACAACCACACCAACATTTTTATCTTGTATATAAAGCAAACCTAACCACCTGAGAAATCATTTTATATAAAGATTCAGATTCTTATGGTAATGAAATTGGCTTCGTAATCATTAGAAACACGTTTACTATTTAAAAAAAAACATTTGAAAAACAGACCTAAAAAGTAGAGGGATCAACCCAGCTTACCTACTTCAGATTGTACATAAAAGCAACCTATTACAAGTCTAGAGATAGAAATGCTAGACGTGGGTGTTTCGGGAAGAAACCTACTATTTGACCGCTCCTATGGTGACTCGATGGGAATATTTACACATCAAGCTACTATAAAACACATTTTACTTAACAATCTGTGGAGGTAAAAGTCATAATTATGGATGAAACCCATGGAAAAGACTCTCGATATTCCAAAAAAACATTATTAAAGTTCAAAGGCATTCGTTGACTTGACAGAAAGTCTTAACACATTTTTGTCGTAAAACCAATGTTTTAAAAACCGGTTTAAACCGGCGGATTGTACCATCTGGTAGAACTGCCCTGTACACCTGATTGAACCGTCCGGTACACCCAATTGAACCGCCAGATACACCCGGTTAAACCGTTTCTAAGCCAAATCCGGTACGGTATACAAACCGGATTTTAAAACATTGCGTAAAACCTTGTTTCAAACTAACAAAATCAAAATGAAAATTAATAATGAATGAAATAAACCCGTAGCCAACTTACTTGCAAATCTACTACTTCGCCATTGCTTCCAGCATTTTCTATTAGTTACAAGGGAACCAAGAACAACATATACAATCTGTCAAAATAAAAAAAAACACCACAAAATATATATTTACTTTGCCGTTTAGCGATGAGTTTAAAACTTTGATGACATTGAAATTTCATAATCATACCTGACTAAAATCTGGAGGGTGTGAACAAAAATAGAATAAAAGAAGCCTATTTAACGAAAAAACTATGGCAACAAACTAGCTAACAAAACAACCAAGGTTTACATTGTCCTTATATCATATATACATAATTGTCATTTTTAAAGATTACGAAATTATATTTTAGAAAAGTCGCAGCTCATCAAACCTGTAAGATCTGGAAAGCTTGCTGGCGACTGTTGAGCAACCAAGTGAAGTGTGTGTCCATCTTCCACATATGCAGTTCATACTCGTTAAGGAGCTTCAGTATGACGATTTAATAATAATTATTTCTATGACGAAACTATAATGATACGGTATGCTTAAAAGAACTATTGAAAACTTTGACACGACATATTAACTTTTTCTGGTCAGATAATACACCAATAACAGAAGCCCTTATATCAAAGGTTCCCAATAACCTGAAGCAATGATAAATTCACAATTTAAAAATAGAGTTTAGATAAATCAGTGATCTGTGAGATGGCCCACAAGCGGTTATCTACCAACACAAGCTAAAGCAACTCAGCCAGTTTAAGATCCAAATAGTTAAATTCACGTTTTTTACCAGTTCAAACAATTTGGCCTGGTTTGAAGCTCGACACAGCCGTGTAAGCCAAATTGGTTGTTTAACCTTTATTATCTTTCTATTTTTTCCTCGTTGTTTGAGTATGTAGTTACGTATATATGTTATAATCATGAAGTCGTGAACCATTTTATCATTTTGATTTATTTAAAAAAGTTAGTAAAACTTCGAAACTGGCCGACCCACTCAACCCGACTGGTTTGGTTGCTCATTTCCGAAACCGTAGTTAGGGAGTTTTGCCTAAAATTTTCGTCAAAACCGACCAACCAAACCATAAGCATTTGTACTGCAAAGTATGCCTACGAGATATGCATTGAGAAGGGCTACTTCAGGCTCTAGAGTTCTAGCTAGGAAGCCTTAGATGTACGAACCCATGGCATATGAATTTGGAAGCCTTTTTAAGCACGTTAAATCATTCTTAGTGTGTAAAATCTTTAGTAAGCCAGTGTCACAATAACTATATCATAAGAATAGAGTTAGCCAGTGTTACAATAACTATATCATAAGAAATAGAGCATATCATACAGGTCGGCTCTTCCAGCCGGTCTTGCTTATTGGCCTTTGCAAAGACATTTGATGAAAATCCTTCCAGATCCATAGAGAGGATCATCAGGCCCCAACTCTAGTGACTTCTTAACCGGTAGCTGAACAACCAATCTAGATGATGACCATAAAACAAAACTCGCCCAAAAGTATGAAGTTTAAGAAATAAAAACTACTCCAAGTGGCCCATTCCAGACTCGACTGCTTGTCCCGAGCTTGGACCCATAGATAACTCAAACCTATAATGTCTATGAAAACCTTCTGAATAGAACAAATCCTTTGATTAAACACTGCATCATTTCGGGACTTGCATTTGCACTAGAAACCCATTTGACCCATAGATAACTCAAGCCTGAATCACTTTCCACCGACCCACCCACAGATAAGCGTAGATCTAAAAGTTGACTTTAGAAGTCAAATCTAGACTTGAACCATATAATTAAATCTATACTTTGACCTTGGAAGTCACATATTCTCTTTCTGCACAAAAAATGTAGATTTCTAAAGCCAACTTTAATTCTTTCCGATATTATTCATTGCAGGCCTTCCCACATGACGATTTCAAATGTGTACTATACATCATAGTAAAACAAAGTCCGATTGGTGTTAAATTAAACCAATCGAATCAGATCCATTCGAATCAAACCCAATTGAACAAAAAACAAAACTGGTTATTTCGGGTTGACTGAGCAGCATTTTTTATGCACCTTTAAACAAAATTAAGTTGTTAACAAACTAAATTATGTTTATAAAAACTATCACATACCATAACAATATTTTTTTTGGTCAGAATCAATTAGCTTAAGTAGTTGAAAGCATTTTAAATAACATTTAGGTCACTTTCAAGTCATTTTGACCTACTCGACCCGTTTGATCTGTCTCACATTTAAGTAAACTTTTAAACTTGACCCATTCAATCCTCTGATGATGAAATCTAATTCAAATAAAAACCTGTTTCAAAGTAATTTTCACATTAAGCTAAAAGGATAACCTCACAATGTCATCTAGTCCCCATGCGTCTCTAATTAACTCATCCATCCTATATTTGAGGACACTCACTACCACAAAAGAAGAAACGTTCTTGAGCCCCTTTGCAGGCTTTCTTAAACAATACTAAAACTGAAAATCATAAGAAAACAAAGGAAAACTTTACCTCAATTCATTGATACATGATTGCTTCTTTTTTAGCCTCTCAAATAGCAACTCCTTTCAGCAAAAATATAACTACAACGCCATAAACCTAATACATAAATTGATTGTTTTCACTATCACAAAAAGAAGAAAAGTTCTACAACCCCTTTGCAAGCTTTCTTAGCAATACAAAACGAAGGTCTTTACTGGCCACACATGGTCAAGGATAAATCAACGCAAGACCCCCAACATATACCAAAATATGAATGACCATGATTTTACAAATCACTATTCATTTCCTTTTATTATTAATAAACAAAAACAAAAAACACTTAGTAGTATTAATCTTAAACAAATAATGAAGAGCACAGTAATTCTAGAAAACAATAAGGCTTCGATTGAACTTCAAATCACCAAGAAAATACATCACGATACAGAAAACACAAACATACAATCAAAAAGGAGAAAGGTTGTACCTTGGAGATGATGATAGATGATTTTAGGAAGAACAATTGTGCGAAATTGAAGATGAAGGAAGCACATATCAAATGCTAGGGTTGTCTGTACCAAAGATGAAATCGAATCAGACCCAGTCAAACAAAACCTAGCATTCTAATCAGATTGTTTTGTCGCAAAAGATGAAATTAAACCCAATCGAATCAGACCCATTTGAATAAAACCCAATTGAACATGACGAAGATTTCTGAAAGATTGTTTGTCGCAAAAGATGAAATCGAATTAGGTTTTATTGCAAGCAGATAATTTATAACCTAGAAGAAGATTGAAAAAGGTAGAAGAATTATGATTGCTCACCTTAGAGCATTCACGTCCAATTCATCAAAATATGAGAGATGAGAGAGGTCTTTATACTACAAAGGTATAAAAAGGGTTCACCCCTTATAGTTTCTTAATATATATTGAAAATGACTGTGAGTGAAAGAGAGAGAAAATGTAATGATAAAGGTATAAAAATATTATTTAAATGAAAATGAGAGAGAAAAAGTATTTGTTTTTAGTGGAAATATATTCATATAGGAGTTGTTTTTTAATGGAATTTATGTATATTTATAGGTAGTTGGATATAAATGCTCTTATCGCCGCCTTCAATCAGAACCTAGTAGGGTTTTATGCGTACGAGGGATTTACGTTTTAGAAGTTTTATATAATTCGGGTCATAAATCCGGGTACGGATACCCAATGCGGGATCCAAATGCGTAAATGTGTTTTTCCCTAATTTTCCCACAAAACATCAAAATAGTTACACCAGGAAAGGACATGTGTCCCAAACCTTATTGATATATTATATATATAGATATAGATTATTTCTCATTTTGCTTAAACCATCTTTTTGAATTTTGACAATAAGATCCTTTTTTTTCTTAAAATCATTCTCGATCTTTTCCTTTTAGACTTTGAATCCATTTCTACATTTTTTTTTTCTGAAAAACATTCTCATCTGTTCCTTTTAGACTTTGAATCCATTTCTACGATATTGGGTTTAAAATTGCAAAAAATGACAGGGTTTATAAAGTGGATGAATTTTCTCATTCTCATTTACAATCAATACAACTTCTATATATAGATAACCAACATACAACTAACTCAACTATCATAACCAACTCTATACACATAGAACTAACTCTCTCAACAAATACACTATATTTAACAAACTCAGAATTTTCGTTGTTATTTTATTTCAGTTTATTCCGTTTATTTCTATTATTGTACTCCGAAGATTCGATTATAAGAAAATTATGTTAATTAATTATATTTGTTTACAATGATTATCGCATCTAATCGCTTATTAAACCCATCGCTAATTCAACCGAATCACAAGTAACTATGATACTTAATAGCCGAGTGTGTTATTGTTTAATAAACACTTATGCCATCGCATCGCTAATCTCATCGCATTGCAAAACGCAGATAATTACGTGGAATTATGTTTTATGTGTGTTATATTTGTTTATGTTATGGTTACCATCGCTATCGCAACGCTCTCACACGCACGAATCGCTAAATCACACTATTATATCAATTATAACACTTAATATAACTATCTAATACGAACCGAATCGCCAAACGAACTCGTAACGCGAAATAATCGAACAAAACTTGGCCACTAGGTCAAGTTCGGCCGAACTTGTATATAACAAGTTCGCCCGAACTTGTCCAGGCCAACAAAACCCCTCAAAACTAACAAGTCCGCCCGGACTTGTCTCCAAAATGCAAGAATCATACAAGTTCGCCCGAACTTGTAGCAAGTTCGCCAGAACATGATACAAGTTTGCCCGAACTTGATGTTTCAGCTCGTCTTCTCACCTCCACCTATAAATACTCAGCTCCTCTTCTCATTTGAACTTGCTGCAAGTTCGCCCGGAGCTCCCCAAAACCGCAACCCTTTGTTTTCTAAGTAAGATTCAACCCGTTTTCAACTACAACAACGTTCAACAACGCTTTACAACGATTTTAGCACAAGGCTTAGCCTTCGTTTTCATCAAATCTCTTCTGTTTACGAAAATCTTCATCTTTTTATGCAAAACTTCTGTTTTTCACACAGATCTATGCTTAGATCTGAGTAAAACCTTTCAAACATCAATTTTTACACAATATTCGGACTAATGACGTATGTTTCGTTCACTTTGGAGTGGAATGAGGCGTTGTCAAGCAAGATCTCAGATTCGGAAGCACAAGGACGAAATCGTCACTTTACACAAGCTGAACTAACACGTACGAACCTTCAAGTTCGCCCGGAGTAGTCCGAGTTTCTGTAAAATGGCTAAACTCGCTCCAAAAGACCTCTCCAGCCTAAGTTTTACTCAGTGGCTTAAGGTTGGAGAGATGGACACTCGATTTCTTCAGCAAACGACGCGAAAACGCACGATTTGGATGCAAAAACAGTCAAGTTCACTTAGAAGGCATCAAGTTCGCTCGAACTTGTCACTAGATTGGTACCAAGTTCGCCCGAACTTGATCAAAACTCACCAAATATTACAAGTTCGCCCGAACTTGTACTGATTTCCAAGGAAATCAGACAAGTTCGCCCGAACTTGTATCCTCCCTCAACAATAGGGACAAGTTCGCTCGAACTTGTCTCGTTTCCTAGGAAACCAGACAAGTTCGCCCGAACTTGTTCACTTAGTAAGTTCAGTCATATAAGTTCCCCCGAACTTGTACTCTCAAGTACAAGTTCGCCCGAACTTGTCTACTGTTCTCTCAATCGTTAACCGTTTCAGCAATTCGGAAGACTGATGCACTTCTGTTCGCTTACAGGCTGATCCGGCGCTCTCCTCAACTCATCTCAGATCCCGTCTCTTCTCCAAAAACGCACCGACAGTGAGTATACTTGAACCCCCTTTTACGCTTAAACGCACTTTTGGGTGTCACATATGTTCCTATATCAAATCACATCACATGAATCTCAAATGTTTATTCGCAACCCGCTGTTACATGATTATACGTGAAATCTGCTGAATTGTATGTATTGCTTGATTACTTGTACGCCACCCTTAACATGATAGTATACTAGAGGTTGACCCGCCACCTAGAGCCCCGGGGTTGTTAAGGCTCGCATTTTACATTTCTCGTTTATTTTCTCTTTTAGGATGGGACACTTGTTCGCATGTCTCGATCAATCGCGGTCTTTTGGACCACTCACTTTCTCTGGCACTGAAGGACTAAGTGCTATGTTCCACTGGTTCAACTCAATCGAGGTTACCTTTTGTCAGAGTGGATGTCCCGAGGCTCTGCGCACTATCAATGCCACCGGCGTATTCGAATCGAGGGCGCTCAATTGGTGGACGGCCGAGCGCAACAAGCGCGGAAACGATGAATCCTACGGACTCTCTTAGGAGGAACTCAAGGAAATCATGGTGAAAGAGTTCTGTCCTCCATATGAGATTCAAAAATTGGAGAATGAGTTCTGGGATATCAAACAAGACGGTCCAGACAACGCTGGCTTAACAGCTCGTTTCAAACAGTTGAGCATTATCTGTCCCGGTCAAGTGGACACGACCGAGAAAGCTATCAAGAAATACCTGCGTGCTTTACCCGATTGTGTCGCTGATTTTGTTCAAGCCGCACACCCTGTCACTATTGAGGAAACTTATTAGCTAGCCGCAGAGATCAACGACAAAAGGGTTCAGGCTGGTTACTTTAAGAATAGCAAAGTCGCAAACCAGGCCATCACCGAATCAGCAGCTCCCTCCGATCAGTCTCGAGAGCCAAAGTCTAGCCACCGAGGTCGCAAAAGGGAAAACCTGAGCAAGAACTTTGCCCTTACCGCACCGCAAAACCCTCAGCCATTTCAGTCAGCCGCACCAAACGCACCTCCAGCAAAGCGTGCGTATACTGGTCCTCATCAACTGTGCTCGAAGTGCACTTATCAACATGCGGTTGGAGGAAATTGCCGTTTCTGCACCAACTGCAACATCTACGACCATTTTACTGTCAGTTGCCGTTCAGGCCCGCGTCAATCAGCTCCTCAAGCTCCTGTAGCACCAGCTCTACCAGCTCCCCCTCGCACTCCTCAGGCTAATCAGCAGCAGTACCAGCAGCAGGCGCCAGCCCCAAAGGCCCGTGCTTGCTACATATGTGGGGACCCAAACCATTTCAGTAATGTCTGCCCCAACAGAGCCGTCAAACAAGAGCCGCAGCAGCCTCGGCCTCAGCAGCAGCCACCACCACAGCCTCAGCAGCAACAACCACAGGCTACGCGTGGACGAGCCTTCAATCTCAACCATCGCCAGGCTCAGAACGACAACAATGTTGTCAACGGTATGTTCCTTGTCAATGGTATTTATGCTTCATGTTTATTTGATACTGGTGCCGATAATTGTTTGGTATCGTTAGAATTCGAAAAGGTTTTAAAATGTAAACGCGCTAAACTCCCAAAGACTTTCAATGTGGAAGTCGCCACCGGAAAAACCGTTACCGTTAACTCAGTCCTACATGGTTGTACTCTCGATCTCAACAACCACACCTTCTCGATCAATCTCATACCTATGCAGTTAGGTAGCTTCGATATCATAGTAGGCATGGATTTTCTTCGTGAAAATCATGTTGAAGTTGTTTGCTTCAATAAAATGATTTGCTTTCCTCTCTCGAACGGTTATCAACTCCACGTTTACAGTGAAACTCCCTCAAAGAAGTTGATGCTTTTGTCATGTACCCGAGCACACAAATGATTGCGAAAGCAATGTATGGCTTTCTTAGCCCATATCATGAACCCGGAGAAAGAAAAGAAAACCTGGAAAGATGTACCATTGTTCGTGAATTTCCTAAAGTTTTTCCCGACGATTTACCCGGTTTACCCCCTACTCGTGATGTCGAATTCCGTATCGATTTAATTCCCGGTGCTACTCCCGTTGCTAAAGCTCCCTATCATCTCGCACCATCCGAAATGCGTGAGCTATCCAGACAACTTCAAGAGCTTCTTGATAAAGGTTTCATACGCCCGAGCACTTCACCTTGGGGCGCACCCGTTCGTTTCGTGAAAAAGAAAGATGGGACGTTCCGAGTGTGCATCGATTATCGTGAACTTAACAAACTCACGATAAAGAACCGCTACCATCTTCCCCGAATCGGCGACTTATTTGATCAGCTTCAAGGTGTCTACTTGTTTATCTAAGATCGATCTACGTTCTGGTTATCATCAGTTACGTGTATTGGAAGAAGATATTCCGAAAACCGCTTTTCGCACTCGTTACGGCCATTTCGAATTCGTGGTCATGCCTTTTGGTCTTATAAATGCACCCGCGGTCTTCATGGATTTGATGAACCATGTGTGTAAAGCTTTCAAGAGTTGGATTTGATAGCCAAGGAATTCACGTCGACCCTGCAAAGATCAAAGCTGTCAAGAGTTGGATTACGCCAAAGAATGCTTTTGAATTTCATTCATTTCTTGGATTGGCGGGTTACTACCGTCGATTCATCGCCGACTTTTCCAAAAATTGCCGTTTCGCTTACCGCTTTAACTCATAAGGACAAGCCTTTCGTTTGGGACTCCAAACAAGAGGAAGCCTTTCAAACTCTTAAGCGTATGCTATACAACGCTCCCGTTCTCGCTCTTCCTGATGGAAACGATGATTTCGTTGTTTATTGTGATGCCTCTAATCTTAGTCTTGGTTTGTCCTCATGCAACGAGACAAGGTGATCACATATGCATCTCGACAACTCAAGATTCATGAGAAGAACTAAACAACCCACGATCTCGAACTCGGTGCAGTTGTTTTTGCATTGAAGATATGGTGATACTACCGTTACGGTACTAAGTGTACGATATTCACCGACCATAAGAGCTTACAACATATCTTTAATAAAAAAGAACTGAATATGCGCCAACGCAGATGGGTTGAACTTCTCAACTATTACGATTGTGAGTTACGTTACCATCATGGCAAAGCAAACGTCGTAGCCGATGCTCTCAGTCGACGAAGCTATGTGTATAGTGTTCGTGACTCTCAAGCTTTGAATAATCTTGAAACTTTGATTCGTTCCACCCAGTTTGCTTTTTTTAACGAGAATACCCTGGAAGATGAAATGAAATGTGGTGCCGAAACTCAGCTTGTTGTTAAACCTAACGGTATCTATTACTATCTCGATCGTATTTGGATCCGTGACAATCTTCGTGAATTGCTAATGACCGAAGCTCATAAGTCCCGATATTCCATTCACCCCGGAGCCAACAAAATGTACCAGGACCTTCGTCCTAAGTATTGGTGTCCGGGCATGAAAAAGGACATCGCCATGTACGTTTCAAAGTGCTTGACTTGTTCGAAAGTTAAAGCCGAACAGCAAAGGCCCTCTGGCTTGCTCGAACAACCCGAGATCCCGATGTGGAAGTGAGAGAGCATAGATATGGACTTTTTTATGAAACTCCCTCGCACCTCCTCTGGTCACGATAGCATTTGGGTTATCGTTGATCGTCTTACCAAATCTACGCACTTTATTGCTATACGAGAAGACTTTAAGGTAGAACGATTAGCACGAATCTATACCGACGAAGTCATTTGTCGACACGGGACGCCCCGTGACATCACCTCTGACCGCGACGGTCGCTTTACCTCACGTCTCTGGGAGACTTTTCAATCCGCTCTCGGTACTACGCTTAATCTCAGTACCGCTTTTCATCCTCAAACCGACGATCAGACTGAGTGCACGATCTGCACCCTCGAAGACATGCTTCGTGCGTGCATCATAGATTTCGGTGGTAATTGGGATACGCATTTACCTTTAATTGAATTCTCGTACAATAATAGTTATCATACCAGTATACAAATGGCTCCTTTTGAGGCACTGTATGGAAGAAAATGTCGATCGCCTATTGCATGGCACAAGATCGGAGAAGCACAAATCACCGGTCCCGAGTTAATTCAAGAAACGATGGACAAGATCCTCCAAATCAGAGACAATCTCTTGAAAGTTCGGAGTCGTCAAAAGAGTTACGCCGATAAACGCCGCAAGCCCTACAATTCGAAGTGGGAGATCACGTTCTCTTAAAGGTTGCACCTTGGAAAGGAGTTATCCACTTTGGAAAGAAAGGAAAGCTGGCGCCACGATACGTTGGTCCCTTTAAGATTCTGGAAAGAATTGGCAAAGTGGCCTACCGACTCGAATTACCGGAGGAACTCAACAACGTCCATCCGACTTTCCACGTGCAAACCTCAAGAAATGCCTAGCTGAAGAAAATCTCCATGTACCTCTCGAGGACTTGCAAATAAATGAGACTCTCCATTTCGTGGAAAAGCCTGTCGAAATCATGGACCGAGAAACCAAGAAATTACGACGCTCTCGCATACCTATCGTGAAAGTCCGATAGGAAGGGAAACGCGGTGCCGAGTTCACTTGGGAATTGCAAAGTGACATCAAGGCTAAATACCCGCATCTCTTTGTTACGACCACTACTTAAATTTCGGGACAACGTTTCCTAAAGTAGGGGCGACTGTAACAACTCAGAATTTTCGTTGTTATTTTATTTTAGTTTATTCTGTTTATTTCCATTATTGTACTCCAAAGATTCGATTATAAGAAAGTTATGTTATATTCGTTTACAATGATTATCGCATCTAATCGCTTATTAAATGCATCGCTAATTCAATCGCAATCACAAGTAACTATGATACTTAATAGCCGAGTGTGTTATTGTTTAATAAACACTTGTGCCATCGCATCGCTTATCTCATCGCATCGCCAAACGCAGATAATTATGTGGAATTATGTTTTATGTGTGTTATATTTGTTTATGTTATGGTTACCATCGCTATCACAACGCTCTCACACGCACGAATCGCTAAATCACACTATTATATCAATTATAACACTTAATATAACTATCTAATACGAAACGAACTCGTAACGCGAAATAATCAAACAAAACTTGGCCACTAGGTCAAGTTCGGCCGAACTTGTATATAACAAGTTCGCCCGAACTTATCCAGGCCAACAAAACCCTCAAAACTAACAAGTCCGCCCGGATTTGTCTCCAAAATGCAAGAATCATACAAGTTCGCCCGAACTTGTAGCAAGTTTGCCCGAACTTAATGTTTCAGCTCATCTTCTCACCTCCACCTATAAATACTCAGCTCCTCTTCTCATTTGAACTTGCTGCGAGTTCGCACGGAGCTCCCCAAAACCGAAACCCTATGTTTCCTAAGTAAGATTCAACCCTTTTTCAACTACAACAACGCTTTACAACGATTTTGGCACAAGGCTTAGCCTTTGTTTTCATCAAATCTCTTTTGTTTCCGAAAATCTTAATCTTTTTAGGCAAAACTTCTGTTTTTCACTCAGATCTATACTTAGATCCGAGTAAAACCTTTCAAACATCGATTTTTACACAATATTCAGACTAATGACATATGTTTCGTTCACTTTGGAGTGGAACGAGGCGTTGTCAAGCAAGATCTCAGATCCGGAAGCACAAGGACGAAATCGTCACTTTACACAAGCGGACTAACCCGTACGAACCTTCAAGTTCGCCCGGATTAGTCCGAGTTTCTGTAAAATTGCTAAACTCGCTCCAAAAGACCTCTCCAGCCTAAGTTTTACTCAGTGGCTTAAGGTTGGAGGGATGGACACTCGATTTCTTCGGCAAACGACGCGAAAACGCACGACTTGGATGCCAAAACAGTCAAGTTCGCTTAGAAGGCATCAAGTTCGCTCGAATTTGTCACCAGATTGGTGACCAAGTTCGCCCGAACTTGTTCAAAACTCACCAAATATTACAAGTTCGCCCGAACCTGTACTGATTTCCAAGGAAATCAGACAAGTTCGCCCGAACTTGTATCCTCCCTCAACAAAACGGACAAGTTCACTCAAACTTGCCTCGTTTCCTAGGAAACCAGACAAGTTCGCCCGAACTTGTTCACTCAGTAAGTTCAGTCATACAAGTTCGCCCGAACTTGTACTCTCAAGTACAAGTTCGCCCGAACTTGTCTACTGTTCTCTCAACCGTTAACCGTTTCAGCAATTCGAAAGACTGATGCACTTCTTTTCGCTTACAGGCTGATCCGACGCTCTCCTCAACACATCTCAGATTCCGTTCTTCTCCCAAAATGCACCGACAGTGAGTATACTTGAACCCCCTTTTTATGCTTAAATGCACTTTTGGGTGTCGCATATGTTCCTATATCAAATCACATCACACGAATCCCAAATGCTTATTCGCAACCCGCTGTTACATGATTATACGTGAAATCTGCTGAATTGTATGTATTGCTTGATTGCTTGACGCCACCCTTAATATGATAGTATACTAGAGGTTGACCCGCCACCCGGAGGCCCGGGGTTGTTAAGGCTCGCATTTTACATTTCTCATTTATTTTCTCTTTTAGGATATGGACACTTGTTTGCATGTCTCGATCAATCACGGTCTGTTGGTTTACTTGAATCTAAGTAGTTACATAATTCACATCTCTTACGTATGTCATGCGGTGTATGCTAAACGCTTTTATATCTATTATGTATGCAAACATGTATGCTCACCTTTACTTAATTGTATTGACGTTTTATTTTAACATATGTGGCAGGTTGAGGATTTGTCTACTTGCAATTGGATTAGGATTTGGTTTTCTAGAAACGCATTGTAATAGAAATCTAGGGGATATCGAATTTGATTTGAATTATGGGAATGCTTGAATTTTGTAACCTGTTTAAGGATTTTATGTTAGTAGTATGGGATATTAACGTTTAAATATTGTCGCTTAAATAGTGTTATGGAATTTCTCATGAGACAATCTGGTTCGCCTAGTGCCACTACCCCGATGTTTCCGCCATCGGTTGGGGTGTGACACTATACATATGCTCAGGGAGGCTCTAAGGAGGGGCAATGATGACGACCGGCCGGGGCACGTTTCTTTCCAGGGGCACAAAATTTTTTAAAATTTCTGGTTATATATAGATGCAAATGATTGTCCGTAAAACTTAGACGATTTTCTTTTGTATCTAACCTGTTCAAAGTGTAAAAGAAATATAAAAATATGATAGTTTGATTCTTGATTTACTATAACTTGTAAATGAAAAATACAAGTAATAAAATTGGCATCATGTTATTAATTGCATTTGAGTTGTAATATCTAAATACGAAGGTAAGGGGCATATATTTTCTGGCTCAGACGGAAGACCTGAATCCTCAGAGCCGCCTCTGCATATGCTCTAATATAAAGATCTTGTTTTTGTTGTTGATAATGCAGGCCTGCGTTTCATATTGCAAAAAATGTTCACAGATAGGAAAGTCAGTCCATGCTTGGACCGTGATCTTGTTGTTTGTATCAAAGCTCTTAAATCTAAAATGCTTCTAGTTGGATCCTTGTACATAGTCGCAGAGCTTGAATAGAAACTCGATGGGAGCCAGACTCTAAAATCCAAATTGAGGGGGCCGGACTTTTACACCAAAAAAACAATATTTTCAGTAAAACGAACACTACGCGCAAAAAACTTAGTAGGGGCCGGGACCCGGAACTCGATTATCCTCCGCCCCTGCTTGGACGGTTTAATGCATGGTACAACCATGCTCTCTGGCGTAGTCATCCTTTATCATTTATCGTACAACATTGTGGCACAACCTTTTATGGACAATCTATGATTAAGGGTGCATCGGGTGTAGAGTACTTGTTTTGTTGCATATCTCATAATTGTTGAATATTAGACAAAAATCTTAGCCGGCCCTAATTAGGAGAGTATATTAGCCGGCTCTAATTAGGCCTATGTAGTCTATATATAGATCCTATTGTATTCTCTCATTGTACATTACAATACAATACACAATAATACATTACTTTTACCAAGTTTATCGTGGTATCAAAGCCTTTTCGGTTCTAACCCTAATCCTATTCTGTCCACTGCTACAGCAGTCCCTACAGCAGTAGATCCAGTTTTCTATATTTTCATGGCTTTAATCGCTTTTTCTGCCACAGAAAACACAGCACACAATTCACACAAGTTCGGATTTACGCTGTCCCCTACCAACTATGGGTTCTGAAACACTATGTTGCAGCCCTTCTTGATTACTAATGATTTGTTTAGCTATGTTGATGGCTCGATTTCTTGCCCTAAGCAGTTCCTTCCAGCGGCGACTACCTCCAAGGACAAAGAAAAGAAGTGTCACACCCCGACCCGCAGTGGAATAAGAGTCGGGGCATAATTGGGTTATCACCAAAGCTCATGATGTTTACTAAAATGTTTCATATTTATTAAATTCAAATTACAACTTAAATATTCAAATCAAATCCATATAATTACAAGGAAATGAAACTAAGTAAAACAATCCAAAGCTTAAACTGATTTATTCTTCTAGGCCTTCCTATGTGTTTCTTGCCTCAACTTGATCACCTGTATCATGTGTAAAACGGGGGATATTTTGGGTCAACAAAAGTTGGCGAGTGAACCTTGATAAAACATTGTTATTAATTTCTTGTTGTATTTAATATTGACAAGTTGTGCAATAATCACATGTGAGCAAACATATGTATATAACAAAACACAAACCACATTGGATGAGTAAATGACATAAATGATGATGTATATGAGATCAAGGCTCAATCAAACGGAGCCGATCGAATGACATGAATGATGATGTATGTGAGATCAAGGCTCAATCAAACGAAGCCGATCGAATGAGGCACCTGATACTCAACCCGTATCCCACGGGGAGCTGATGGGCCTAATGAAATGCATGTACTGAAAATGATAACTTCAATCTAAACATAATTCACACAACAATTGATACATACACATTTGATCACGGATATGATGGATGCACAAGTGTTTAAATATAATAAGGAATTAAACGACACATGATACACCCCAAAATGTGATTAAAACGGGGAATTGGTAGAGATTCACTCACATTGGGTGCGTTTTTTGATGACGTTGGATGCGCACGAGTTTTGGGATTTGATCGACGAGGAAAACTAACCTAAAATGATAACGAAATGGTTCGGTAAATAAATGGATTTTATTTGAGATTAATACTTTTAACTCATAATCTTAATTGGATCTTTAGATTTATTTTTGTGAGTTTAATGACATTTTCTAACTTTAAAAATATTATTTTTAAGTATTTTTAAATAATTTTTCTGATTAAATAAATAAAAAAAATAAAAAATAAAAAAATAAAAAAAATGTTGACTTTTTGATTCTGACCGTTGACCGTTGACCGGTCGGATTGTGTTAATTAAATGCGCTGAGTGAGGTTCGAACTCGGGACCTCTCGTATACGTGCACGCAGCTCTACCAACTGAGCTACGTGTCTAACCCGAAATATTCTCTGTTTTAATTATATATATATATATACTAATTAACTGTTATTTTATTTGGTTTATTTCAAAACGGATTTAATATGGCCGAACCGACTTCAGTGACCCGGAGTCAAACTCGGGACGTTCGGTTCGAGTGCGCACAGCCCAACCAGTTGGGCTGTGTGCCATATCTGTTTAACTTATGGATTAAATTATACTTATTAACATTCGGTGACCTAATCCGATTCAGTTGTAAAAATGTTGGTTTTAAATTCTAAAATTCGGTAACGTATGCGATTCGAACCCGAGACGTGTGCATTGTTTGTGCACACAGTCCACCGCTAGACTGTGTGTCTAACCCGTTCAAATGTCCGTTTTTAATTATACTTATACACATATTCAACTTCGTCTTCTTCGTTTACAAAGACACAGAACAATGATGTCCGACTGTTCTTGTTTAAATCGGTCATCGAACATATAATTGATTGGAATGAAATGGATAAAGAGGGTTACGGAGTAAAATGTACCGAACAGAATGTTTTGCTCAAATTTCCGGCAAGGGTCGTCGTCTCAGATTGGTGACTTCCGTCTGAGTGAATCAATTAACAGTTTTGATCAATGAATTGTGCAATTAAGTTACTAAACAAGGGATATCAGGGGGTTTAGATGATTGTACCGATTGACAGTGAGACTTCGGAATTTCCAGTGATTTTCCGGCGAGTGTAGGAATTCCCGGCAACGTTGTCTGAGACGGATTCTGGTTGAACGATTTATGTTAATACTTGTCTAATAATGGATTGCAAACAAAAGAGTCGAGAAATTTACCGATTTGGTGTAAGTCTCGGTTTTCCGGTGAAAGTCCGGCGAATGCAGGATATCTCCGGCGAGTGCTAAAGCTTTGAGAGATTGTGCGATTTTGAGCGAAAAGGTTACCAGAGGTTTGGGTGGGTATTTATAGGGAAGAAACAGAATGTATTGAGTCCGAATTTGGTCTTGATTCGTGGTCAAAGTTTCTCCTGCGGTTACGACCGCAATTGACTGTTAGACGTCGGTTATAACCGATGTCGAAGTCGGTTATAGCGTTTTAGTCAAAAGGAAAATGGCTAAACTCGTGGATTGCCGGATTTTCCGATGAGTGCGAGTTCTGCCGCGCTGAGGTCCGGTTTTGAATTCGAGTTTTAATTTAAGTATTATTTGTTTCAGTAATTTCGCAAAGGAGTCATGTGGCGGAGTGGTGTAGTGTGTGCTTGTGCTTATGGGCGACCCGGGTTCGAAACCCGGCAGTCTCATTTTATTTTTTATTCACTTATTTTTTATCGTTTATTAATTATAGTTTTTAATTTCCAAAATGCTTATTAATTATGTATTGTTTAAAATTAAAATGAACAATATATTCGCAACGAAAATTATTAACTGGATATTCGATTAATAAACGAAGCGGGTTTTGGAAACCCGTTTTTCGACGGATGTTACAGTATCCCCTACTTTTAGAAATTTCGTCCCGAAATTTAAGTAGTAATGGTAACAGGAAAAAGATGCGGGTATTTCTCGCGCATTGAGTCCTCACGTTCCCAAGTAAACTCAGGTCCTCGTTTCGACTCTTAACGTACCCTGACAATTGGAATACAACTTCGACTTAAACGCTTCTCTCCGAAGTCCATAATTTCTACTGGTCTTTCAATGAAATGCATAGATTCATCGACTTGAATGTCTTCTAGAGGAATGTGGAGGTTTTCATCGGCGAGGCACTTTTTCAAGTTTGATACATGGAACGTGGGATGAATTCTGTTGAGTTCTTCTGGTAAGTCAAGCTTGTATGCTACAGGACCTACTCTTTCGAGTATCTTGAAAGGTCCTACGTAGCGTGGTGCTAGCTTGCCCTTCTGGCCAAAACGAACTACTCCCTTCCACGGTGATACTTTTAAAAGTACTTGATCACCAATGTCAAACTCCAAGGGCTTTCGTCGTTTGTCTGCATAACTCTTTTGATGACTTTGTGCCGCTAGAAGATTGTTTCAAATTTGATGGATCTTGTCGGTTGTTTCTTGAATTAATTCTGGACCGGTGATTTGTGCTTCCCCAATTTCGTGCCAACATACTGGAGATCGACACTTACGACCATATAAAGCTTCGAAAGGAGCAATGCCGATACTTGAGTGATAACTATTGTTGTACGAAAATTCAACTAATGGTAGATGAGAGTCCTAATTTCCCTTGAAGTCTATGACACATGCTCGAAGCATGTCTTCAAGAGTTTGGATGGTGCGTTCAGATTGTCCATCAGTTTGAGGATGAAAGGCGGTACTGAGGTCTAATCGTGTACCCAAGGCGGTTTGTACGGCTCGCCATGTTCGTGAAGTGAAACGACCATCACGGTCTGAAATGATGCTTAAAGGTACACCATGACGGCTTACGAACTCGCTGATGTAGATACGTGCTAACTTTTCGTTCTTGAAGTCCTCGCGAATCGGAATGAAGTGAGCTGATTTTGTAAGACGATCAATGATTACCCATATGGTGTCATACCCACTGGAGGTGCGAGGTAACCTGGTAATGAAGTCCATGGTTATGTTTTCCCACTTCCATACATGTATTTCAGGTTGGGTTAGAAGTCCTGAAGGTCTTTGATGTTCAGCTTTTACTTTGGAACAGGTAAGGCACTTGGAAACAAAAACAGCGATATCCTTTTTCATGCCCGGCCACCAGTAGGTGTATCGTAGGTCTTGATACATCTTGTCGGCTCCTGGGTGTACAGAGTACCGTGTTTTGTGCGCCTCATTCATGAGGAAATCACGAAGGTTATCGCGATCGGGAATCCATATGCGGTCTAAATAGTATAGAATACCGTCGGATTTGGTTTCGATTTTGAGTTCTGCTCCACATGACAGCTCGTCGCGTACGTCGTTTTCTGTTACAGAAACATGTTTAGCTTCTCGGATTCGATCTTTGATGTCGGTTATGATTTGCGAACATAGAAGACGAATGGAGTTCGCATAACCTTTTCGACTGAGTGTATCAGCCACCACATTTGCCTTGCCAGGATGATACCGAATTTCATAGTCGTAGTCGTTAAGAAGTTCGACCCATCTTCGTTGCCTCATATTCAACTCCTTTTGGTTGAAGATATGTTGAAGACTTTTGTGGTCAGTGTATATTTCACACTTGGTACCGTAGAGGTAATGTCTCCATATCTTGAGAGCGAACACAACGACTCCAAGTTCCAGGTCGTGGGTGGTGTAATTCTTCTCGTGAACCTTGAGTTGCCTAGAAGCATAGGCTATTACTTTTCCTCTTTGCATTAATACACAGCCTAGCCCTTGCCCTGATGCGTCGCAATATACTACAAAGTCATCGCAACCTTCAGGAAGTGTGAGGATAGGTGCGTCACAAAGCTTTTGCTTTAGGGTTTGGAAGGCTTCTTCTTGTTTAGGTCCCCATATGAAGGGTTTTCCTTTATGAGTCAAAGCCGTGAGTGGTACAGCAATACGGGAGAAATTGGCAATGAAGCGGCGATTGTAACCAGCCAAACCAAGAAATGATCTTACTTCGGTAGGGGTACATGGCGCTTGCCATTCCTGTACTGCCTTGATTTTTGAAGGATCGACATGTATTCCCTTGTCATTAATGACATGTCCAAGGAATTGTACTTCTCTTAACCAGAATTCGCATTTTGAGAACTTAGCGTAGAGCTTCTCAGTCCTTAAGAGTGTAAGGATAAGTCGAAGATGTCGTTCATGATCGGATTTAGACTTGGAGTAGATAAGGATGTCGTCGATGAAGACTATGACAAAACGGTCAAGGTAGGGTTTGCATACCCTATTCATTAGATCCATGAAGACAGCTGGGGCTTTGGTTAAACCAAATGGCATGACCATGAATTCGTAATGACCATAACGAGTCCGGAAGGCGGTCTTTGGGACGTCTTCTTCATGTACTCTGAGTTGATGATAACCAGAACGAAGATCGATTTTTGAAAAGCAGGTGGCGCCTTGAAGTTGATCCAGTAGGTCATCGATGCGAGGTAGTGGGTAGCGATTCTTAACTGTTAACTTGTTGAGTTCTCTGTAGTCGATACACATGCGAAACGTTCCATCTTTCTTCTTCACAAAAAGAACAGGCGCACCCCAAGGCGATGAGCTAGGACGTATGACTCCTTTGTCAGTCAGCTCTTGCAGTTGACTGACCAGCTCTTGCATTTCGGATGGGGCTAACCTATAAGGAGATTTTGCGACTGGTGTAGTGCCAGTACAAGATCGATGCGAAATTCGACTTCTCTCAAAGGAGGAAGTCCTGAAATGTCGTCGGGAAAGACTTGTGGGAATTCTTCCACAACTGGGATATCTTCGAGTTTCCTCTCCTTGTTTCCCTTTTTGACGACGTGAGTTAGGAATGCGACATAGTTCTTGCGGAGATATCTTCGGGCTTGAAGGCAGGACATTAATTTGAGTCCTTTCGAATGGGTTTCTCCAAAGATACGTAGAGTCTGACCGTCTGCAAGAGGAATGCGAATGAATTTTTCACGGCATACTACTTCAGCGTGATGCTGGCTGAGCCAGTCCATACCGATTATAATATCGAAACTTCCCAACTTCATAGGAATTAGGTCAACTGGAAAATCGTGATCGTTTAGAGTGAGGGTACAATCTCGTATAATAGATTTTAATGAAACGGGCTTTCCGTCAGCTACTTCCACCATTAGAGATTCCATGAGATTATCACGAGTTTGGTTGAGGATAGGTTCAAATTCTAAGGACACAAAACTCTTATCCGCGCCAGTATTGAATAACATGGATGCATAACTATCGTTGATGAGAAACGTACCGTTAACCACGTTGTTGTCAGCTCTAGCTTGGTTGGCATTGATGTTGAAAGCTCTTCCTCTAGCAGGTGGAGGAGCTTGGTTAGCTTGGTTTACCGGATTTGCTTGAGCTTAGGCATGGATGATGTTCACCAAGCGTGGACATGTGTTCCTGAAATGGTTTGGGTCTCCACGGTTGTAACAAGCTCGCATAGGTTGCATCATGGGGTAGTTGGGTTGGTAGTAAGGTTGAGCTATGTGTTGCGTGGGTGGTAGAAGTAAGGGTTGTTGGGCTTGACCCACTATCTGATGGTGGGTTTGGGTTGAGGGTTGATTGCGGTTCATTCGCTGAAGTGTGCGACAAGTTTAAATAGTGTGACCTGCACTGCCACAGCTAGTGCAATGTTGGCAAGGAGTTTCGGGGAAGTGATGGTATTGACAACGGTTGCATTTTGGGTATGGGCCGGTGTATGGCTTTTTAAATGGTGCAGCTGAGGGAGCAATTTGGGTAATTGGTGCGGCAGAGATAGGAGGGTTTGTTTGTGTGACGGTAAAATTTCTGCTGTTTACGATTTGGAGTTTGGGCCTCAATGGGGGCTTTCTTTTTCTCATCCTTGAATTTGCCGTTTCGGATGCGATTCTCAGTAAGTTCGGTAGCTAGTTCCATTGCGGCTTCAAATGTTGCAGGCGAAGTGCTTAGAACCGAGTCTTGAATTTTCGAGGGAAGACCTTGAATGTAGTGTTCAACCAAGCGGTACACGGGGGTGAAAAGATTAGGGATCATTTGGTTCAGTTCGAGAAATCTCTTGTTGTAGGAAGTGTGATCTCCTTCCTTTTGTTTCAACGAGTGAAATTCATCTTCCAACTTTTTGATTTCGCTTCTTGGACAGAAGCGCCTTGTCATGAGTTCCCTTAACTCTTCCCATGATAAGGCCATGGCATCTTCGACTCCTCGCTTACCCTTTTCTGTGTTCCACCAGGTAAGGGCTACTCCAAACAGTCTCCCTGTTGCATAACGTACCTTGCGATCCTTGGGACAATCGCAATTGAGGAAGGTGTTCTCCATTTCTTCAAACCTGTGGAGGAGGGCAGTAACACCTTCGGTCCCTTCATACTTTGGGGGATCGCAAGATTTGAAGTGTTTGTAGGAGCACTTTTTGGAGTGAGGGTTGGCGACGCTCTGGTCTTCTTGATTGGGAGGGTTGATAGGATTTGCGGTGAGAGCTTGTTGAACTTGAATCACGATGTCAGGAAGCACCGCGGCCATTTGTTTGGCAATTTGAGTGGCCAAGCGTTCATTGGATCTTCCTGACTTTCTACCTCCACGTAGTTGCCTAGCTGACATCTACAGGAACATACATAGGAAGATTGTGAGTTTAAGAAGTTTTTAGGTATCATGTGTCGTTAAAAGAATAAAAATAACATAATCATCAATAATGCAGCTACATCCATAGGATGTCTTGGGTTTGCTCATGTTTGGGCCTCCAATGTCCCCCATACCATCGCCTGTATAGTCATGTGGGCCCCCATGACTATTGGCTTAGTAGGATTCACATTGGTGTTGGCGGTTTAACACTCGCATCACCCGAATGAAAACCATGAAATATGATTGCGAGATGTATGGTAGGAGGGTGTCCAGGTGTAGACACAATGACAACTCAAAGTGGGGTTAGCTCACACGACGTTTGGTATAGCATGCTTTGGCCTAATAGGTCCTTCGTACTCTCATCGTTAGTCCCCAGGTAGGCAAACTGGTCCTTTATTTTGGATTTATACGAATGCCAAGCCTAGACAGGACGTTCCGACTACCGGTACTCGTACCCTTCCAGTTACTACATGCCCGTCATGAGAACTCACTTTGATGTGATTTGAAAAATACAAAAATCGTTGCAAAAATCATGGGAATTGTGAGGTGAGTGCTCTCATGGATATGATATGTTATGAGGATATGATTCATGATGAGCATTGTATAATAATATGTACTTATGAACATGCTTCCATAACATTGAATGTAACAATAAACATAAAGCATATAAACATCATGAATTTTGTATGTAACGCATAAACAATTTAAAATTTTAATCAACTATAGTATAGGCTCTAAGGGTCTAATAACCTATCCTATATCCCTATAGTCATGGCTCTGATACCAATCTGTCACACCCCGACCCGCAGCGGAATAAGAGTCGGGGCATAATTGGGTTATCACCAAAGCTCATGATGTTTACTAAAATGTTTCATATTTATTAAATTCAAATTACAACTTAAATATTCAAATCAAATCCATACAATTACAAGGAAATGAAACTAAGTAAAGCAATCCAAAGCTTAAACTGATTTATTCTTCTAGGCCTTCGTATGTGTTTCTTGCCTCAACTGGATCACCTGTATCATGTGTAAAACGGGGGATATTTTGGGTCAACAAAAGTTGGCGAGTGAACCTTGATAAAACATTGTTATTAATTTCTTGTTGTATTTAATATTGAAAAGTTGTGCAATAATCACATGTGAGCAAACATATGTATATAACAAAACACAAACCACATTGGATGAGTAAATGACATAAATGATGATGTATATGAGATCAAGGCTCAATCAAACGGAGCCGATCGAATGACATGAATGATGATGTATGTGAGATCAAGGCTCAATCAAACGGAGCCGATCGAATGAGGCACCTGATACTCAACCCGTATCCCACGGGGAGCTGATGGCCTAATGAAATGTATGTACTGAAAATGATAACTTCAATCTAAACATAATTCACACAACAATTGATACATACACATTTGATCACGGATATGATGGATGCACAAGTGTTTAAATATAATAAGGAATTAAACGACACATGATACACCCCAAAATGTGATTAAAACGGGGAATTGGTACAAATTTACTCACATTGGGTGCGTTCTTTGATGACGTTGGATGCGCACGAGTTTTAGGATTTGATCGACGAGGAAAACTAACCTAAAATGATAACGAAATGGTTCGGTAAATAATGGATTTTATTTGAGATTAATACTTTTAATTCATAATCTTAATTGGATCTTTAGATTTATTTTTGTGAGTTTAAGGACATTTTCTAACTTTAAAAATATTATTTTTAAGTATTTTTAAATAATTTTCTGATTAAATAAATAAAAAAAATAAAAAAATAAAAAAAAATGTTGACTTTTTGACTCTGACCGTTGACCGTTGACCGGTCGGATTGTGTTAATTATATGCGCTGAGTGAGGTTCGAACTCGGGACCTCTCGTATACGTGCACGCAGCTCTACCAACTGAGCTACGTGTCTAACCCGAATTATTCTCTGTTTTAATTATATATATATATATATACTAATTAACTGTTATTTTATTTGGTTTATTTCAAAACGGATTTAATATGGCCGAACCGACTTCAGTGACCCGGAGTCAAACTCGGGACGTTCGGTTCGAGTGCGCACAGCCCAACCAGTTGGGCTGTGTGCCATATCTGTTTAACTTATGGATTAAATTATACTTATTAACATTCGGTGACCTAATCCGATTCAGTTGTAAAAATGTTGGTTTTAAATTCTGAAATTCGGTAACGTATGCGATTCGAACCCGAGACGTGTGCATTGTTTGTGCACACGGACTGTGTGTCTAACCCGTTCAAATGTCCGTTTTTAATTATACTTATACACATATTCAACTTCATCTTTTTCGTTTACAAAGACACAGACAATGATGTCCGACTGTTCTTGTTTAAATCGGTCATCGAACATATAATTGATTGGAATGAAATGGATAAAGAGGGTTACGGAGTAAAATGTACCGAACATAATGTTTTGCTCAAATTTCTGGCAAGGGTCGTCGGCTCAGATTGGTGACTTCCGTCTGAGTGAATCAATTAACAGTTTTGATCAATGAGTTGTGCAATTAAGTTACTAAACAAGGGATATCAGGGGGTTTAGTTGATTGTACTGATTGACAGTGAGACTTCGGAATTTCCAGTGATTTTTCAGCGAGTACAGGAATTCCCGGCAACGTTGTCTGAGACGGATTCTGGTTGAACGATTTATGTTAATACTTGTCTAATAATGGATTGCAAACAAAAGAGTCGAGAAATTTACCGATTTGGTGTAAGTCTCGGTTTTCCGGTGAAAGTCTGGCGAATGCAGAATATCTCCGGCGAGTGCTAAAGCTTTGAGAGATTGTGCGATTTTGAGCGAAAAGGTTACCAGAGGGTTTGGGTGGGTATTTATAGGGAAGAAACAGAATGTATTGAGTCCGAATTTGGTCTTGATTCGTGGTCAAAGTTTCTCCGGCAGTTACGACCGCAATTGACTGTTAGACGTCGGTTATAACCGATGTCGAAGTCGGTTATAGCGTTTTAGTCAAAAGGAAAATGGCTAAACTCGTGGATTGCCGGATTTTCCGGTGATTGCGAGTTCTGCCGCGCTGAGGTCCGGTTTTGAATTCGAGTTTTAATTTAAGTATTATTTGTTTCAGTAATTTCACAAAGGAGTCATGTGGCGGAGTGGTGTAGTGTGTGCTTGTGCTTATGGGCGACCCGTGTTCGAAACCCGGCAGTCTCATTTTATTTTTTATTAACTTATTTTTTATCATTTATTAATTATAGTTTTTAATTTCAAAATGCTTATTAATTATGTATTGTTTAAAATTAAAATGAACAATATATTCGCAACGAAAATTATTAACTGGATATTCGATTAATAAACGAAGCGGGTTTTGGAAACCCGTTTTTCGACGGATGTTACAAGAAGACTTTGTTGTCACCCCACCACAGCCCATCCTTAATCCAGAATATACGGCATGGATATCCAGTGATGCTCATGTTCGTATGTTGATCCTATCTACTATCTCTGAAGCATCATTTTCTCATGTTCAAGGCACTATAGCCCGTGATCTTTGGCTCTCTCTTGAACGCACCTATGCACCACACACAGCTTCCAGGTAATACACATTGAAGGCTCAGATGATGAAACTTGAAATGAAAGGCGATGAGTCTGTTTCAGCATACTTACTCAGGGCTTAGGAGTATTCTGATGCTTTGGCCAATATGGGTGAGCCTATGAAGGACAAAGACATTTTTATGCTTGTTGTGTCTGGTTTACGAGAAGAATACAACAACTCCAAATCCACTGTCTTCAGCCGACAGTCGCCGCTCATGTTTAAAGATCTTTATAGTTTATTGGCTGATCATGATTATGTTGTCAAGAAATATGTGGCTGCTGCTACAACCCATGCTTTCACGGCTGCCCCAACTCCACCATCCTCCACTATAGCAGCACTGACACAGTCTTCGGAGCAAATTCAGGCCCTTTCCAGCTTGTTACAGCAGCTCGGCCTCCAGGTTCAGCTACAAGGAGCCGTTGCTCAGGCCTTTTACACCAACTGTGGAGGGGGTACTTGTGGCCGCAGTCAAAACCGCAATGGTCGGGGTCGTGGGAACTACATTCGCTCCCAAACCGACTATTCCAACAACAACTGGAATCAAAATACTGGAGGTACATGCAACAGTCAATTTCCTTGGGCTTCTAATCAAAATACTATTTTTGGCACATGTAATAGGTGCGGTATTGGGCACATCCCGTCTCAATGCCCCAATCGGGACCCATCCACTTTGAGACACCTACCACCTTCGGCTAACTTTGCCGATTATCGCTCACAAGCTTCGGGACCAAGGGTAACTGACACAGGTTCAAGCCATCATGTTGCATCTGATCTCTCAGGATTTGACAGTGCTGCACCATATTATGGAGGTGACAATCTCCATGTTGGCAACGGTGAGGGTTTACCTATCCTTCATATTGGATACTCTAAACTTTACGCTCCTACTAAAACCTTTTCCCTAACCAATATTTTACATGTTCCTGAAATCAAACGTAACCTACTTTACGTACAACAATTTTGTCGTGATAACAATGTTTATTTTGAATTTGACGCTTCTTTTTTTGCTGTGAAGGACATATTTACCCGCACTACCCTCCTCACGGGCCCCTGTGCGGTGGTCTCTACACCATTCGTCTACCGAACATTCTGTCACACCCAGACCCGCAGCGGAATAAAAGTCGGGGCATAATTGGGTTACCACCAAAGCTCATGATATTTACTAAGATGTTTCATATTTATTAAATTCAAATTACAAACTTAGATATCCAAAAACAAAATTCATACAATTACAAAGGAATATGAAACTATAAATTTATTCCAAAGCATGAACTTGTTTATTCTTCTAGGCCATCCTAAGTGTTTCCTGTCTCGGCTGGATCACCTGTATCATGTGTAAAACGAGGGAGATTTTGGGTCAACAAATGTTGGCGAGTGAACCTTGATAAATCATTTTGACTAATTTCTTGTTTTATTTATTAAAGAAAAGTCATGCATTAATCACATGTGAGCAAACATATATATATATAAACAATCACAAACCACTTTGGATGAGTATATGACATGAATGATGATGTATCTGAGATCAAGGCTCAATCAAACGGAGCCGATCTAATGAGGCTCCTGATGCTCAACCCGTATCCCACAGGGAACTGATGGGCCTAATGAAATGCGTGCACTGAAATTATAAATTTAATCTACATATAATTCACACAACAATCAATACATATTTGATCACGGATATGATATATGTACAAGTGTTTAAATAAAATAAAAGAATAGTACAACACATGATACACCCCAAAACATGATTAAAACGGGGAATTGGTAGAGGTTCACTCATAGTGGATGCGTTTCTTGATGACGATGAATGCGCACGATTTTATGATTCAACCGACGAGGGAAAACTAACTTAAATAATAACGAAATGACTCGATAAATAAATAAATTTTATTTGAGATTATTATTTTTAATTAGTGCTCTTTAATGAGATTTTTAGATTTATTTTTGCGAGTTTAGTGCAAATTTTTAACTTTAAAAACCTTATTTTTAAGTATTTTTAATTAATTTTTCAATTTAATAAATAAATAAAAAGAAACAAAAATAAATAAAAATGGGTTGACTTTGTCAGGTTTGACCGGTCAGACAGCATGTATTCCAGGCGGAGAGTGAGGTTCGAACTCGGGACCTCTCGTATACGTGCACGCAGCTCTACCAACTGAGCTACGTGTCTAACCCGAAATATTCTCTTTTTTAATTATATATATATACTAACTAACTTTAACCTTATTTAGTGTTTATTAAAAATGATTTAATATGGCCGAACCGGTTACAGAAACCCGGAATCGAACTCGGAACCTTCGGTTCGAGTGCACACAGCCCAACCAGTTGGGCTGTGTGTCTAATCTGCTTAACTACTGGATTATATTACTCTTATATATATACTGTGAATTGATCTGAATAGGTTTTAAAAATGTTGGTTTTATTTCAGAAAGTCGGAAACATGCGTGATTCGAACCGGGACGTGTGTTTTATATTTGCACACAGTCCACCGCTGGACTGTGTGTCTAACCTGGTTAAATACCCGATTTTAATGACATTAATATACAACTTAGGCTTCGTCTTCTTCACTAAGAAAAACACAGAACAGTGAACCCGACTGTGTTGCTTAATCGACCAACAAACTTATACTCGATTGAAATAGAATAGAAAAATAAAGATTAAGTAATATGATATACCAAAACAGAGAGTTTTCTTCAGATTTCCGGCAAGTTTCGTCGACCCTGATTTGCGATTTCCGGCTGAATGAACTGATTTAACAGTTTTGATTATTGATTTGAGCAATTAAATTATCAATCAAGAGATAGTAAGGAGTTTTAGACAATTATACCGTCTGAAGAACAACTGCGGTTTTCTGATCAGCGATTCCGGCGATATTCCGGCGAGTGCGAAGATCTCCGGCGACGAGCTTTGGAAGAATTAAAACTTCAGAAAGAGAGTGCGGTTCTGAGCGAAATGTTTACAAGGAGTTGGAGTGGGTATTTATAAGGGGGACAGGCCGATTGGGTTCGAAATAGGGGTCAAGATTCGCGGTCAATGATTTCAAACGGTTTTGACTGAAATTGAGTGTTAGGCAACGGTTATAACTGATGTCGAAATCAGTTTATGCGTTTCACTCAAAGGAAAATAGCCACATTTGCGGAGTTTCGGATATTCCGGCGATTGCGAGTTCTGGGCGCGCTGATTTACAGGTTTTGACTTTCGGTTTTTACTATAAGTGTTATTTGTTTCAGTATATATCACAAAGGATGTGTGTGGCGGAGTGGTGTGATGTGTGTGTGTCTTTGTGGGAGACCCGGGTTCGAGACCCGGCGACTCTATTTATTATTTTTGAGTTTATTTTACTTATTATTATTTATTAATTTTGGTTTTTAAATTCTAAAATATTTATTAATTATGCATTATTTAAAACAATCTGAACAATAAATACGCAACGAACTTATAACTGAATATTTGATTATAAAACGAAGCGGGTTTTGAAACCCGTTTTTCGACGAATGTTACAGTATCCCCTACTTTTAGAAATTTCGTCCCGAAATTTAAGCAGTAGTGGTGACCGGAAAAAGATGCGGGTATTTTTCACGTATTGAGTCTTCACGTTCCCAAGTAAACTCGGGTCCTCTCTTTGACTCCCAACGTACCCTGACAATTGGAATACGACTTCGCCTTAAACGCTTCTCTCCGAAATCCATGATTTCTACTGGTCTTTCAACGAAGTGCATCGATTCATCGACTTGAATGTCTTCTAGAGGAATATGGAGGTTTTCATCGGCGAGGCACTTTTTCAAGTTTGATACGTGGAATGTGGGATGGATTCTGTTAAGCTCTTCTGGTAGGTCAAGCTAGTATGCTACAGGACCTACTCTTTCAAGTATCTTGAAAGGTCCTACGTAGCGTGGTGCTAGCTTGCCCTTCTGGCCAAAATGAACCACTCCCTTCCACGGTGATACTTTTAAAAGTACTTGATCACCAATGTCAAACTCCAAGGGCTTTCGTCGCTTGTCAGCATAACTCTTTTGACGACTTTGAGCCGCTAGAAGATTGTTTCGAATTTGAAGGATCTTGTCGGTTGTTTCTTGAATTAATTCTGGTCCGGTGATTTGCGCTTCCCCAATTTCGTGCCAACATACTGGAGATCGGCACTTACGACCATATAAAGCTTCGAAAGGAGCCATGCCGATACTTGAATGATAGCTATTGTTGTACGAAAATTCCACTAATGGTAGGTGAGCGTCACAGTTTCCTTTGAAGTCTATGACACATGCTCGCAGTATGTCTTCAAGGGTTTGGATGGTGCGTTCAGATTGACCATCAGTTTGAGGATGAAAAGCGGTACTGAGGTCTAATCGTGTACCCAAGGCGGTTTGTACGGCTTGCCATGTTCGTGAAGTGAAACGACCATCACGGTGTGAAATGATGCTTAATGGTACACCATGACGGCTTACGATCTCGCTGATGTAGATACGAGCTAACTTCTCGTTCTTGAAGTCCTCGCGAATTGGAATGAAATGAGATGACTTTGTAAGACGATCGATTATTACCCATATGGTGTCATACCCACTGGAGGTGCGAGGTAACCCGGTAATGAAATCCATGGTTATGTTTTCCCACTTCCATACAGGTATTTCGGGTTGGACTAGAAGTCCTGAAGGTCTTTGATGTTCAGCTTTTACTTTGGAACAGGTAAGGCACTTGGAAACAAAAACAACGATATCCTTTTTCATGCCAGGCCACCAGTAGGTGTATCGTAGGTCCTGATACATCTTGTCGGCTCCTGGGTGTACAGAGTATCGTGTTTTGTGCGCCTCATTCATGAGGAAATCACGAAGGTTATCGCGATCAGGAATCCATATGCGGTTTAAATAGTATATAATACCGTCGGATTTGGTTTCGATTTTGAGTTCAGCTCCACATGACAGCTCATCGCGTACATCATTTTCTGTTAGAGAAACATGTTGAGCTGCCCGGATTCGATCTTTGATGTCGGTTATGATTTGCGAACATAGAAGACGAATGGAGTTCGCATAACCTTTTCGACTGAGCGCATCGGCCACCACGTTTGCCTTGCCAGGATGATACCGAATTTCACAGTCGTAGTCGTTGAGAAGTTCGACCCATCTTCGTTGCCTCATATTCAACTCTTTCTGGTTGAAGATATGTTGGAGACTCTTGTGGTCAGTGTATATTTCACACTTGGTACCGTAGAGGTAATGTCTCCATATCTTGAGAGCGAATACAACGGCTCCAAGTTCCAGGTCGTGGGTGGTGTAATTCTTCTCGTGAACCTTGAGTTGCCTAGAGGCATAGGCTATCACTTTTCCTCTTTGCATCAGTACACAGCCTAGCCCTTGCCCTGATGCGTCGCAATATACCACAAAGTCATCGCAACCCTCAGGGAGTGTGAGGATAGGTGCGTCACAAAGTTTTTGCTTTAGAGTTTGGAAGGCCTCCTCTTGCTTAGGTCCCCATATGAAGGGTTTTCCTTTATGAGTCAAGGCCGTGAGTGGTACAGCAATACGGGAAAAATTGGCAATGAAGCGTCGATAGTAACCAGCCAAACCAAGAAATGACCTAACTTCGGTAGGGATGCGTGGCGCTTGCCATTCCTGCACTGCCTTGATTTTTGAAGGATCGACATGAATTCCCTTGTCATTGACGACATGTCCAAGGAATTGTACTTCTCCTAACCAGAATTCACATTTTGAGAATTTAGCGTAAAGCTTTTCAGTCCTTAATAGTGTAAGGATGAGTCGAAGGTGTCGCTCATGATCGGATTTAGATCTGGAGTAAATAAGGATGTCGTCGATGAAGACTATGACGAAACGGTCGAGGTAGGATTTGCATACCCTATTCATTAAATCCATGAAGACAGCGGGGGCGTTGGTTAAACCGAATGGCATGACCATGAACTCGTAATGACCATAACGAGTCCGGAAGGCGGTTTTTGGGATATCTTCTTCGTGCACCCTGAGCTGATGATAACCAGAACGAAGGTTGATTTTTGAAAAGCAGGTGGCGCCTTGAAGTTGGTCTAGGAGGTCATCAATGCGAGGCAGTGGATAGCGATTTTTAACCGTTAACTTGTTGAGTTCTCTATAGTCAATGCACATGCGAAACGTCCCATCTTTCTTCTTCACAAAAAGAACAGGTGCACCCAAGGCGATGAGCTAGGACGTATGAATCCTTTGTCAGTCAGCTCTTGCAGTTGACTGGCCAGCTCTTGCATTTCGGATGGGGCTAACCTATAATGAGATTTTGCGACTGGTGTAGCGCCAGTACAAGATCGATGCGAAATTCGACTTCTCTCACAGGAGGAAGTCCTGAAATGTCGTCGGGAAAGACTTGTGGGAATTCTTCCACAACTGGGATATCTTCGAGTTTCCTCTCCTTGTTTCCCTTTTTGACGACGTGAGTTAGGAATGCGACATAGTTCTTGCGGAGATATCTTCAGGCTTGAAGGCAGGACATTAATTTGAGTCCTTTCGAAGGGGTTTCCCCAAAAATACGTAGTGTCTGATCGTCTGCAAGAGGAATGCGAATGAACTTTTCGTGGCACACCACTTCAGCGTGATGCTGGCTGAGCCAGTCCATAGCGATTATAACATCGAAACTTCCCAACTTCATAGGAATAAGGTCTATTGGAAAATCGTGATCGTTTAGGGTGAGAGTACAATTGCGTATAATAGAATTTACTGAAACGGGTTTTCCGTCAGCAACTTCCACCGTTAGAGATTCGATGAGATTAACACGAGGTTGGTCGAGGATAGGTTCAAATTCTAAGGACACAAAGCTCTTATCCGCACCAGTATCGAATAATATGGATGCATAACTACCATTGATGAGAAACGTACCGTTGACCACGTTGTTGTCAGCCCTGGCTTGGTTGGCATTGATATTGAAAGCTCTCCCTCTGGCAGGTGGGGGAGCTTGGTTAGCTTGGTTTACCGGGTTTGCGTGAGCTTGGGCATGGATGATGTTCACTAGGCGTGGACATGTGTTCCTGAAGTGGTTTGGGTCCCCACAGTTGAAACAAGCTCGCATGGGTTGCATCATGGGGTAGTTGGGTTGGTAGTAAGGTTGGGCTACGTGTTGTGAAGGTGGTAGAAGTATGGGTTGTTGGGTTTGGCCCACTATCTGATTTTGGGTTTGGGTTGGAGGTTGATTGCGATTCATTCGTTGAAGGGTACGACAGGTTTGGATGGTGTGACCCGCACGGCCACAACTTGTGCAATGTTGACAGGTATTTTCGGGAGGGTGATGGTATTGACAGCGGTTGCATTTTGGGTGTGGGCCAGTGTATGGCTTTTTGAATGGTGCAGCTGGGGGGGCAATTTGAGTGATTGGTGCAACAGTGATAGGAGGGTTGGTTTGAGTGACAGCAAATTTTTTGCCATTTCGCTTCCTCTTACCAGCAAACTTCGAGGATGAGACTGGGTGGTTTGGAGTTGGGGTCTCAATGGGTGCTTTCTTCTTTTCATCTTTGAACTTGCCGTTTCGAATGCGATTTTCAATGAGTTCTGTAGCTAATTCCATCGCGGCTTCAAGTGTTGCAGGCGATGTGCTTAAAACCGAATCTTGAATTTTCGAGGGGAGGCCTCGAATGTAATGTTCAACTAAGCGGTACAAGGGGGTGAACAAATTAGGGATCATCTGGTTCAGCTCGAGAAATCTCTTATTATAGGAAGTGTGATCTCCTTCCTTTTGTTTCAGTGTGTGGAATTCGTCTTCCAACTTTTTGATTTCGCTTCTTGGACAGAAACGTCTTGTCATGAGTTCCCTTAACTCTTCCCATGTTAAGGCCATGGCATCTTCAACTCCTCGCTTACCCTTTTCCGTGTTCCACCATGTAAGGGCTACCCCAAACAGTCTTCCAGTTACGTAACATACCTTACGGTCCTCGGGACAGTCGCAATTGAGGAAAGTGTTTTCCATTTCTTCAAACCAGTGAAGGAGGGCGGTAACACCTTCGGTCCCTTCATATTTTGGGGAATCGCAAGATTTGAAGTGTTTGTAGGTGCACTTGGGAGTTTTGGAAGGAGAGTTGGCGACGCTCTGGTCTTCTTGATTGGGAGGGTTGATGGGATTTGCGGTGAGAGCTTGTTGAACTTGAAGCACGATGTCAGGAAGCACTGCGGCCATTTGTTTAGCAATTTGTGTGGCCAAGCGTTCATTTGACCTTCCTGACTTTCTACCTCCACGTAGTTGCCTAGCCGACATCTACAGGAACATATATAGGAAGATTGTGAGTTTAAGAATTTTCTAGGTGTCATGTGTCGTAAAAAGAATGAAAAACAACATAACTGACAATAATTTAACTACATCCATAGGATGTCTTGGGTTTGCTTATGTTTGGGCTTCCAAGTGTCCCCCATACCATTGCCTGTGTAGTCATGTGGGCCCCCATGACTATTGGGCTTGGTAGGATTCACATTGGTGTCGGCGGGTTAACACTCGCACCACCCGAATGAAAATCGTAAAACATGATTGCGAGATGTATGGTAGGAGGGTGTCCAGGTGTAGACACAATGACAACTCAAAGTGGGGTTAGTTCACACGACGTTTGGTATAGCATGCTTTGGCCTAATAGGTCCTTCGTACTCTCATCGTTAGTCCCCAGGTAGGCAAACTGGTCCTTTATTTTGGATTTATACGAATGCCAAGCCTAGACAGGACGTTCCGACTACCGATACTCGTACCCTTCCAGTTACTACATGCCCGTCATGAGAACTCACTTTGATGTGATTTGAAAAATATAAAATCATTGCAAAAATCATGGAAATCGTGAGGTGTGTGCTCTCATAGATATGATATGTTATGAGGATATGATTTATGATGAGCATTGCATAATAACATGTATTTGTGAGCGTGCTTGCATAACGTTGTGTGTGAAAATAAACATGAAACATATAAACATCATGAATTTTGCATGTAACGCATAAACAATTAAAATTTAATCAACTATAGTATAGGCTCTAAGGGTCTAATAACCTATCCTATATCCCTATAGTCACAAGCTCTGATACCAATCTGTCACACCCCGACCCGCAGCGGAATAAACGTCGGGGCATAATTGGGTTATCACCAAAGCTCATGATATTTACTAAGATGTTTCATATTTATTAAATTCAAATTACAAACTTAGATATCCAAAAACAAAATTCATACAATTACAAAGGAAAATGAAACTATAAATTTATTCCAAAGCATGAACTTGTTTATTCTTCTAGGCCATCCTAAGTGTTTCCTGTCTTGGCTGGATCACCTGTATCATGTGTAAAACGAGGGAGATTTTGGGTTAACAAAAGTTGGCGAGTGAACCTTGATAAATCATTTTGACTAATTTCTTGTTTTATTTATTAAAGAAAAGTCATGCTTTAATCACATGTGAGCAAACATATATATATAAACAATCACAAACCACTTTGGATGATTATATGACATGAATGATGATGTATCTGAGATCAAGGCTCAATCAAAAGGAGCCGATCTAATGAGGCTCCTGATGCTCAACCCGTATCCCACGGGGAACTGATGGGCCTAATGAAATGCGTGCACTGAAATGATAAATTTAATCTACATATAATTCGCACAACAATCAATACATATTTGATCACGGATATGATGTATGCACAAGTGTTTAAATAAAATAAAAGAATAGTACGACACATGATACACCCCAAAACATGATTAAAACGGGGAATTGGTAGAGGTTCACTCACAGTGGATGCGTTTCTTGATGACGATGAATGCGCACGATTTTATGATTCAACCGACGAGGGAAAACTAACCTAAATAATAACGAAATGATTCGATAAATAAATAAATTTTATTTGAGATTATTATTTTTAATTAGTGCTCTTTAATGAGATTTTTAGATTTATCTTTAGGAGTTTAATGCAAATTTTTAACTTTAAAAACCTTATTTTTAAGTATTTTTAATTAATTTTTCAATTTAATAAATAAATAAAAAGAAACAAAAATAAATAAAAATGGGTTGACTTTGTCAGGTTTGACCGGTCAGACAGCATGTATTCTAGGCGGAGAGTGAGGTTCGAACTCGGGACCTCTCGTATACGTGCACGCAGCTCTACCAACTGAGCTACGTGTCTAACCCGAAATATTCTCTTTTTTAATTATATACTAACTAACTTTAACCTTATTTAGTTTTTATTAAAAATGATTTAATATGGCCGAACCGGTTACAGAAACCCGGAATCGAACTCGGAACCTTCGGTTCGAGTGTGTGTCTAATCTGCTTAACTACTGGATTATATTCCTCTTATATATATACTGTGAATTGATCTGAATAGGTTTTAAAAATGTTGGTTTTATTTCAGAAAGTCGGAAACATGCGTGATTCGAACCGGGATGTGTGTTTTATATTTGCACACAGTCCACCGCTGGACTGTGTGTCTAACCCGGTTAAATACCCGATTTTAATGACATTAATATACAACTTAGGCTTCGTCTTCTTCACTAAGAAAAACACAGAACAGTGAACCCGACTGTTTTTCTTAATCGACCAACAAACTTATACTCGATTGAAATAGAATTAAAAAATAAAGATTAAGTAATATGATATACCAAAACATAGAGTTTTCTTCAGATTTCCGGCAAGTTTCGTCGACCCTGATTTGCGATTTCCGGCTGAATGAACTGATTTAACAGTTTTGATTATTGATTTGAGCAATTAAATTATCACAAGAGATAGTAAGGAGGTTTAGACAATTATACCGTCTGAAGAACAACTGCGGTTTTCTGATCAGTGATTCCGGTGATATTCCGGCGAGTGCGAAGATCTCCGGCGACGAGCTTTGGAAGAATTAAAACTTCAGAAAGAGAGTGCGGTTCTGAGCGAAATGTTTACAAGGAGTTGGAGTGGGTATTTATAAGGGGAACAAGCCGATTGGGTTCGAAATAGGGGTCAAGATTCGCGGTCAATGATTTCAAACGGTTTTGACTGAAATTGAGTGTTAGGCAACGGTTATAACTGATGTCGAAATCAGTTTATGCGTTTCAGTCAAAGGAAAATAGCCACATTTGCGGAGTTTCGGATATTCCGGCGATTGCGAGTTCTGGGCGCCCTGATTTACAGGTTTTGACTTTCGGTTTTTACTATAAGTGTTATTTGTTTCAGTATATATCACAAAGGATGTGTGTGGCGGAGTGGTGTGATGTGTGTGTGTGTCTTCGTGGGAGACCCGGGTTCGAGACCAGGCGACTCTATTTATTATTTTTGAGTTTATTTTACTTATTATTATTATTTATTAATTTTGGTTTTTAAATTCTAAAATATTTATTAATTATGCATTATTTAAAATAATATGAACAATAAATACGCAACGAACTTATAACTAAATATTTGATTATAAAACGAAGCGGGTTTTGAAACCCGTTTTTCGACGAATGTTACACATTCAATCACTTTCCAAAGTTGCTTTTTCTGCTGTTCGTGCTTTCGCCCAGACATGGCATCAAAGACTCGGGCATCCACATTCCCAGTTTTTGCAATCTATGTTATCTAATTATGATTTACCTTTATCAAATAAATGTTCTTCTTTTGATTGTGACTCTTGTTCTATTGGAAAATCATCTAAATTACATTTTTCATCTTCGGTTTTTAAAAGTTCTAATATACTTGATCTTGTCTTTTGTGATGTGTGGGGACCAGCACCTGTTGCTTCTTATGATGGACACTATTATGTTCTCTTATGTGTTGATCACTTTTCTAGCTTCATGTGGTTTTAAAAGCCAAATCTGATGTTCTTCCCACATTCAAACAATTTATTCTTATGGTTGAACGACAGTTTCAAACCAAGCTTAAGGCTATTCAGACTGATTGATTGGGGTGGGGAATTTCGGAATCTCTTAACCTTTCTCACCTCTCTGGGCATCATTCACCGCCTTTCTTGTCCGCACACGAGCGAACCGAATGGCACTGTTGAACGACGCCATCGCCATGTTGTCGAAACCAGGCTTACTCGTTTTGCCCAATCTCATGTCCCACAGCGTTTCTGGCACTTTGCCTTTCACACGGCAGCATACTTCATCAATCGGATGCCGTCTCGTCATAATCAGAATACCTCACCATTTGAATTTGTCTTCAAACATAAACCCGACCTCACCTTTCTTCTGGTGTTCGGGTGTCGTTGCTACTCTCACTTACGTCCTTACAACAAACACAAATGGACTTTCGTTCTACCCCATGTGTGTTTCTTGGATACAGTACCTCGCACCATGGCTATCGATGCTTCGATCCTTCGTCTGATCGCATCTATATTGCTCGATATGTTCGATTTCACGAGTCCTCGTTTCCTTTCACTCCTCAACCACATGAGCAGTCCTCACAGCCTCCGGATCCTTATGTCTCCTGTTATCCTGATCCTCCTTCTTTTCCTCTTCAAGCTCAAAATATGAATCTCCCCACACCTCCTATCACCCAAACTTATCAGCGTCTGAATTGCTCCGCTGCTGCCACTACCACCACCACCGAATCACCTCCCACCACAGCTCCACCTAACTCTGCTGTTTCCGAACCTCCTACCGTGGCTGAACCCAAACCCGCCCCACCTTCTACACACACTCCTAACCCCGAACAAGCCCCACAACCTCCTAATACTGCCACTCACACAACCCTACCTAATGCCCCACATCCCCGACCCTCTAATCTTCGCTAGAATCCCAAACCAACCAAACCATACAGGCCCATAACTTTTCACACTACAATTGATTACACAGACACCGAACCACCTACATTCACTGTTGCCAACGGCATTCCACTATGGCAGCGTGCTATGCAGGAAGAATACTCAGCATTGATTCGTAATGGCACTTGGACGTTAGTTCCACGTGTGAAGTATACAAATGTTGTTGATTGTAAGCGGGTATATAAACTCAAACGTGATCAAACTGGGGTGGTTAAAAGGTACAAAGCACACCTGGTTGCAAAAGGCTTTAGTCAAGAGCCCGACATTGATTATCATGAGACTTTTAGTCCTGTGGTAAAAGCTACTACTATTCGGGTTGTTTTATCCCTAGCCGTCACACAAAAATGGCCCTTAAGACAGCTAGATGTTCAAAATGCATTCCTACATGGTGATCTTAAGGAAACAGTTTATTTGAAACAACCACCTGGCTTTGTTGATCCGACTAGGCCAGACCATGTGTGCCTCCTTCACAAGTCCCTTTATGGCCTGAAACAGGCTCCACGAGCGTGGTTTCACAGGTTTTCATCCACCCTTCAGGTGCTTGGATTTCATGGTTCGCGCACATATCCTTATCTTATTTTCTACGCATCTCGTGGCACTATTTTATACATGTTAGTCTACGTTGATGACATTATCGTAACCGGGAACAATCCCCAGGCCATTGATCATGTGGTGCGTAAACTCAGTCACACTTTTGCTATTCAGGACTTGGGTCCCTTGTCCTACTTCTTGGGTGTTGAAATACACTATGATAACGATGATTTGATATTGTCTCAAAAGAAGTACATTCAGGAGCTTCTTCAACGGGCCAACTTATCTCATGCCAAACCTGTTTCTTCGCCGATCACCACTACGGCCAATCTTGCTCTTGGGGACATCAAGGCATTTGATAACCCTGTGCGGTATCGCCAAATAGTGGGGGCACTACAGTATGTTACATTATGCCGACCAGATATTACATTTGCAGTTAACAAAGTCTGCCAGTTTATGCATTCTCCTACTGAAAACCACTGGTCGGCAGTCAAACGAATTCTGAGATATCTTCAGGGCACATCGTCCTTGGGCTTGCGCTTACAATGCGCTTCAGATCATCGCCTTCATGCGTATACCGACTCTTCTCATAATGTTATCTCTGCATTTTCTGATGCAGACTGGGCTGGTTGTCCAGATGACCGTCGATCCACCGGGGATATGCTATATATTTGGGATCAAATCTTGTCTCGTGGTCAGCTCGCAAACAACGCACTGTACCAAGGTTATCTACAGAATCTGAGTATAAAGCTCTTGCAGACACCGTGGCTGAATTAACTTGGCTTCAGGCGCTTCTTGGTGAACTTCGTGTGACTCAGAAGACCGTACCAACTTTGTGGTGTGATAATCTTGGTGCAACGTATTTGTCCGCCAACCCGGTCTTTCATGCTCGTACCAAACATGTAGAGGTTTATTTCCACTTCGTTCGAGAAAATGTGGCCCAGGGAAAATTGTCAGTTCGTTACATCTCCACAGAAGATCAGATTGCAGATGTGTTCACCAAGCCGTTATCGTCACAACGATTTCTTCTTCTACGGTCCAAGCTAAGGCTTGCTTCACGGCCTTAGCTTGCGGGGGAATATTAGACAACAATCTTAGCCGGCCCTAATTAGGCATGTGTAGTCTATATATAGATTCTATTGCATTCTCTGATTGTACAATACAATACACAATAATACAATTACTTTTACAAAGTTTATCTTTGAAACACCATACCATGATGGATGTACGGCACGGCTACAGTTTTTCATATTTGCTCAAATTCTTGTTGACATCACGAGTAGAGATATTTTGTTAAATAGTTTTCAAATCACTCATAAATATATTTTTTTTCTATCTAACATATATTTAAAAAAAAACTCCCACCATATTATTATTATACAAAAAAAATATGTTGATAATTGATCCCATGGTTACGTACACATATGATTATAAAGTGTTAATGAATATCGTTCCAAATAGTTTTTTATTCCAAAGTAAAAAAAAAACAATATATTGATAATTGATCCCATGATTACAAGTCTTGATCGTTAATAAATATCTAATTTAATTTATTATTCTATTATACCATTAAAATTATAATTAATTTTTTCATCCTATACTTCTAAGTGCTAAATTCTTTTTACTAATCTATATATATATTTTCTCTAAGGACTTACATTTCTTGGCTAAAAAAAAAAACTAAATACGTAGTTATGTTTAATTTATTTTCCTCACGTTTTTATATAAATTTTATTGAAAACGGAGTTGTGTTCGAAATACAGTCTTTTTTTATTTAGCAGGCTAGATCAACGTCAATACCGGTATCAGTATATGCATAAAAATATATAAGCTTTTAACCCATGTAGTTTGTATATAATTTGATTTTCCTCCGATAACTCACGTTCATAGCTTTTTTATAAAGTTGATTACGCGAGTTCGTTTAATATTTTTCCCATCTTCCTTTATTAACTTTGTTGAACAAGATTTTTTTTTTCTTATTAGTATTGAGACAAACCAAACCAATACCGACATCGGTACTAGTATAACTATTATTGGAATTGGCACCGATATTCGTTTTGATGGTTTTCAATGTAAAACACATTCTTTTGGACATACCATGACTTTAAATGAAATGTCGATACCATACCGATATCGTAATGAATCGAATCCCTTCCCCATCGAATCCTCTTATATAACGATCCGGACCAATACCAACCAAGTTCCCGCGGGAAAATCCACCTAGTTCATATTAATCTTGGGAATTGTTGGGCCATTAATCTTGGGAATTCTTGCCCAACAGTTTACAAAGTTTATATTTCGACACTCTGTGAGGTGTTTTTCTACGTAAGTTGTGGCTGATTTTATGTTTCTTTAGCATAAATATTTTGCAAATAAAATAATAAACCCCATAATCTAACAAATTAATTCGTTTACATCTATATATTGATTGAAGCACTTTTATATTTGCATGTACATTGAACCTCAAAAGCAAAGTAGTGATAAAATCAGTTAACACTGTGATTAGATTCCATAAGTAAAGGAAACAAAAAGCGAAGACTTGTGATTACAAATGAAACAAAATCATTAGGCTAATGTTTAACAAAATTAAGGCCCACTTTTGCCCTTAGTTTTCATTGGTCAAGAAGTGTTTTCCTCAATGATATACTGGGTGAGTCACCAGACAAAGCGAAAAGTCTAATCGTCAATGTACCCAACACTTTTAACACTGAAATGTATTCGTTTCGTTTTTTAAATTAGTTTTGTTAAGCTAAGAGTTGTACAACTAGTTTAACCATTAATCTGGCCCATACAATATCACAACAAATGTATGAAAACAATATTTAACTAGGAGGATTAAACTGTCATTTAAAAAAATGTGTACATTTAAAAATCAACTTAAAACTTAACATATTTCCGATGCTATTATACACTTTTCTGTCCAATGGTATACTAGTAGGAACTCGAAATGCAATATATATTGAATCGACATAAAAACCTATTATTGCATATGTTTTTTTTTGTCCTAGCGCCTTGTTAGGAGGGGTTTTTCCCCCTTTTTTTAAATAATGTGTCATCTTCAAAAAAATTTAACATATATTAGTTGTTATGTATTTATATTTTACTTTCACTTTTTTCCAAAGATGGTATCTTTTTTTGTAAATAAATAAATAATCCTGTATTTTAAATATAAAGTTAGTGATGGTATATGTTATAGAAATTCCAAGACATATATACATTGGGGCTGGGGCTTATGACAAACACAATAAGGTAGTGTGTGGTATGAAGTAATAAAAAGTGGAATGAAATAGATCATTCGAATGAAAAGAAACATGTTTGGTTATCATGTGGTAATGAAATCCACATATCAAAAGAATGTAACTTCTTCCAAATATAACAATTTACATTCCTTAGTATGAGGGTGTTCTTTACCATTCTTTCAAGGGAGGGGCGCCCGACCCCCCGAACTTTTCGCTCAGTAGTGTTTGGTATGTAGTTTTCGTATAGAAATTTTTAGGTATATACGTTTCGACCTCCCGGTTTTACCATTTTTTTAGGTATATACATTTTCGACATCCCAATCGAAAATCTCAAGCTGCACCACTGCTCATAATTTGGAGGAGTTTTATTTGAACCTTACCTAATGTGTGTGTAGTATATGTATTCATGCATGTATATATGTATATAGTATAAGGTTTGGCTACAAAGACAATTTTTTTCTAAGAAGTGTGAGTTTAGGCATGGTGTTATACACCGGACAGTACACTCCAAATTTTAAAATGCTATGCCTAAAAATCCTTTCCACACATCTTAAGAAAATATGTCTTTGTAATGTAACCATAACCTATGCTTGTGTGTATATATATATATATATATATGAGATATATATTTTTATTTTAACCTTATTTGTCAAAATTAAAGAAACACTGTTATATTATATTGTTTTAAAATATAAAATAAAGAATGAGAGTTTGTTTAGGCCAAGAAGCATGATTTGGGCACATGGTTAGAGACAAGAAAGAACTTGATTACATTCTTTTGTTAATATTCTCATGATGTAATCTCATACAATAAGACCAAACTCTCATTCTTTTTATACAAATCCCTTGCGACACCCATAATAACATTACACTTCCCGGAGACAATTCCAGCCTCTAAACCTAAGACATGTTCAATTCTCAAACACACAACTTTGTCATACAAATACAAGGTAATCAACAACCTCAAGCTCCACCTCACCATACATCAAACTTCTCAGCCATGAAGATCTTCAATCGCTTTCGCCGTATTTTCATGAGATTTATGTTTTCAATCCCATCTTCGAAGGCAACCTCAAGTACGGGTAGTGGTTCCTCAGGTTTAAGAAGGCGATCATGTGACCGGCCCGATCCTCCTAGGGCTTCATTAAATTCTTCTTATTATTCTTCAAACACCCATTACAATGAAGCCATTTCTGATTGTATTGAGTTCTTTAACAAGTCATCTTCTTCAACTTCACCTTCGCTTTCCGAAGATGGCGATAGGAATGCAGATGCCATGGTGTGAAGATGGTAACCAAAGTTCATATAATGTTATGTATTGTGATTATGACATACTTATTAATAATGCAAAAAGCTTATGTGGCATTGGTGTATTGTCTTGGTGGGTGAGTTGGGGCATATGTTTTGTGTTATATATTAAAGGGTTTTATGCTTTACAAGACTAATTAGGTTTGTAAAACTGGGTGAAACTCTCCATGGATTAAAGTTGATAATAAAGCTTACCATTGATATAATATAGTAACCAAAATTTTATCAACTTAACTGTGGATATTTAAATTATATAATTTGCTTTTAAGCTTACCTAAAATTGCTTCAAGCAAAGTTTGAATATATTAATAATTAAAGAATGTGGTTGTTATATAATTAAAGAATGTGGTTGTTGGGCAAACAATTACTCTATTTGTGTAAATATGTTCCGTTTACGCTTCCTTTTTATCCAGAAAAAGATTATGTTTAATCTTATAGGTAAAATTTAAACTTAATATATGTGTATATATGACTCAGCATTTTACAAACAATTGTTTACTAGTTCTATGTACCAAGCTTGTGTCTGATCATTAAGCTCTGATCATTTGATCTTGATAGTAGATATTATCATATATAACTCAACACTTTACAAATAATTATTTCCTATTTTACTACTTCCATGTACAAAGCTTGTTTCTGATAATTTGATCTTGATAGTACATATTATCATTCTGTCACAACCAAAAAGTGTAGGCTTAACAAAAAACACATCCAAATAAAGTTAATTCAACTGACCATCACAAGTTTCTTAAAGTAATCAAAATTTATAGATGTGTCGAAACAATAAAACTAATCATACATACAAATGAATAGTTAATAAAATAAGTACATTTGTTGTGTAATAGGCCAAAGGTGCATATATAAAACCATATAATTAGCGAAATCTTATAAACAATGTAGTTGTCTAAATAATAATATTTTTTTGTTGCATTCGTTACTATATTAAATAATTACAATTTGTAATTGTAAAGAACCACTAAAAACTTCACATGATGTATAGATTTATTTTTTTTAACGGTGACTTTTATTAAACATGCTCTAGAAAGCCGTTGTAAAAGGCACAACAAGAAATAGATAGTTTAGCTTACACAACAAATGTCTCCATTTCGACCAATCTAAACAAACATTTATTTCAACCTATTAGATATCCAAAGAAAGCTCAAGGATTTGATGTCGCCCAACATCTCGTCCATCTTAACCGGTTCGTTTTTAAATATTTTCTAATTTCTACCTCTCCAAATTCGCCAACAAGCTACCAAAATAATGGCTTGAAATCTTTTTGCTAAATCCATGAATTTGAGTTTGGCTATGCAGCTCCATAATGTCGGGAATAGAGAAATGAATCTGTCGTCACCACTGAACAAGAAGTGAAGATGTGTTTTGCTGTATCATCCCCTACACCACAAAGACAATTATTCCAAGTAAAAGTCGGCTCGATTGTGTCTATGTTGTCTGTGTTCAGAAGGAACTTCACCGATGCCATTGATAATTCACCTGACCCATCTTCGGTCCACACCCATATGTTACCACCCTCACCAAATTGAAATGTGCTTAACTTGCTTTCTAGATCTACTTGCTCCACTTCAAACGACCTGTTTTGAGGCTGGTGCCTCTAGCTCCACGTAATGCTGATTCCAATAATCTCTTTTCTACACATGTCCCTATAACAAGTATTTTTACTTAAATACTAGTACGAGTAAGGGTAAGTACGGTCGTATCCACATAAAAATTTGTGATGAGTGGTTAACGAATTACCTAATTAACTACTATTGTCTAGATTGGGTTTATTTAATTGATTAGAAAAAAAAACCATGCAAATTGTTGGAAGAGTAAATTACTATCTTGACCCTTGTGGCTTAGCCAATTTAACCCTTTTAGCCTAATATATATATATATATATATATATATATATATATATATTTAACATACCAGACCCTAATGTTATATTTTGTAATGGCTTTGGCCTCTAACACTAAGTGTATTACATTTTGCAAGTTAAATATAAGTATATATTGGTCCTTTTATAATTTAGGGGTGTTTATGTAAATTATAAATTACTTTGAATATTAAAGGGATTTATTTATGTAATTACACAAATTAACAAAACTCAACCCCCAACCTCATACTTTCTTCGATTATATATAAGTTTTGTACTTGTATATTAAAAAATTATTAATAAATATTTTTATTGTATTTTGTTTTTAATGTGGTTATTTTGTTATTTGTATGATTATTATTCAACAAAACACGTTTTAAATATACAAACGAAGTTTTTTTGTAAAAGCATTTTCCTTTTCATACACATCTTTTTTTAAATCGTTCATTTTTTAAACTTTTTTTAGAATTGTTCATCTTTTTTGAATCTTTATTTCTTTGGATCATTCTTTTTAAAAAAATAAATAGTTCATTTTTATACGTGTATACTTATATCTTTACACTTAGTAAGAGTCGACTTAGCCCATTTGTGTACGTGTATACTTATATCTTTACACTTAGTGATTATTTTATTTATACTTTCCGGAATTATAAGTATTGAAATATATATTTATATTTCCAAATTCTAAAAATATATTATTTTTAGTGTTTCATGGTAATAACAGATCATATGTATTTTAGTGTCCAGAGTGACCAAATGTCATTCGCGATATGTGCACGCTCCTTGTCGTGACGCTAGTGTGATCGTTGCCGATGACGACATATTTATTTCGTTAAAGCGTTTACTTTATATTTCGCGTCGGTTTTGAATATAAATTTTCTTGTCAATATCTTTAGTTATAAATTGATTCATCCGATGTCCGTTGTCCGCTTATCCGTTTGCGGATATAGCATGAGTGCCTTTCATGTATACGTTTAGTGTTATCAACTTCACAAGTGTAAATGTACATGAAGGTTCGTATTCCCACTTATACATTTGAGTATTTATGTATTATTGATGTGGGATGTATTTACTATTTGGCTTGTATTCTCCTAACACTAATACATACACATAATACACAAGTATTTACACTAAGTGAAGTATTTAAAAATATATAATTTACCCTAAAAATTATATTTGCATATATATATATATATATATATATATATATATATATAATTACCATCCATTTAACTTAGGAAAAATATATATTAGTGTTTAATAAAACTCTTGGATGATTAAGACGTAAACCTTGCCATTAAGGTTTGCCTAATCATGATTAACCACTTTAATCACCCTTTAATTACTCGTTGATCGTGATTAGTTTTTTAAAAAATTTTGTTATAATTTCTCCTAAACTATGACATTTTCACGTTTATTAAACGTATCATTAAGCATGTTTAACCCATAATCATCATCATCAAAACTTAACCAAGTTTTCCAAGCACTAACTTTGCATGCATGAACCATCCTTACACATATATTCCATAGACTTTTTATATCTATATTTTTAAACATATCTTTAAAAAATAATAATATCTTTATATATTTTCTAACAAGATTATTAAAAATTATTATTATTCTCATTCTTTAAAGTCTAGTTCCTTTGTCTAAACACAATTGTTTAGGCTACTTTTTAAGATGATCTTAGTGAAATCATGGTGTTTAACTTTTATAAAAGCCATATTCATCAGAAATCACATTCTAGTTTATATAAAAGTCCATGGAATATAAGGATGATGATCTTGTTTAGATCTAAACATCTAGCCTAGATGTTTAGATCATAATTTCTAGCCTAGATTTTACAAGATCATACACTTTAACATAACCATCATGAGCATATACACTAACTAACACAAATCAACATAATCCACACATAATATATAATTATTATAGACTTTTTAAGTGGTGATTATAGTTTTTAAGCTTTGTTTTCTTGAAGTTCAGAATGAACACTTTGTACTTTATAAATCTACATAGTATAACAAGCTTAAAAAATAAATGTATGAGATCTAACAGCTTTGCAAGAGGTAATGGGATGAACATTATGAAGGTGAACAACCTCAAATGAGTCTCCTAATGCTTTTCCATGCTTGAAAACCCCTTATATCATCTTGAAATGTCTTAATAATGGCTTACATTTGTGTATATAGCGGATGAAAATGGTGAGTTAGGGTGAGGATATGAGAGTCGTAGGTTAGAGGGAAGCGAGAGGGTGTTTGTGTTACAATTTTTGAAATGTGGAAAATGATAAGGAAAAGGTGATATGGTGAGGTTATAATTTGCAAGACATCCCTTCAAGTCTAATAATTATTCCATAAACCATACTTACATGCATCATTTTTCAACACCAAATCAAAGTGTGAGTGTGGGTGGCGCCCTATCTTGACCGATTTGGGCATGGAGGTGGCTAGATTTTGCCTTTTTTTTAAATTAGACATGTGTTATAAATATATGTTTAGATATTTAGGTACTTAGTGAAAGTCTTGCATCATTAGGGCAAAAATGATGGTTTCGGGTGTTAATTAAAGGCAAAATGGAAATATATAACCTCAACTTTCTCAATTTGGTCGATAATATTCCCAAGTCAGTTATTAGCCGATAATAATCTGAACTGGTCAAATTTTTTTTGTAAAATAGTCATGCCGTTAAAATAGCTTAACGGGGTTAAGTTTTTTCCGAATTACAAACCCGCGTTATAGGGCTTTTGATCAGAATGAGGATACGAGTGATTGATGTAAAACTTACCTCAAAATATTTCCCCAAACCATGAAAACGGTGCTTCAATTCGGGTATTTAAACTTTAATTAATAAAAATCAAGCCATTTCGAGCACAATTTCGAGGTAAGTTTTACATCAATCAGCTCGTATCATCGTTTTGATCAAAAGCCCTAAAACATCGTTTTGTAATTCTGAAAGAAACTTAACCCCGTTAAGCTATTTTAATGGCGGATTATTTTACAAAAAAATGGACGAGTTCGGGTTATTATCGGCTAATAACTGACTTAGGATTATTATGGGTCAAAGTTAAAAAAAGTGGGATTATTTATTTCCAATTTGCCTTAATTAACCTTAACTAGTTCATTAGACTAGTTGGTTTAAATTTTAGATGGTAAAAACACCACTAGTTCGCTCATCGGGTCAAGACCTGATAAATTGTGAAGTTGTTTCGTAATACCGGGAGCGATGTCTCAAATATTTATTTGATACCATTTAGGTTATTCATGACGTTTGACATTATTTACTAGCCTTGTGGACGTCATAAATGCTGATTTTTTTTTATGTTGCGGACAATATTTTTTTACTAGTTTTGGCGTGGTTTAGATAATTTATAACTACATGTATTTTCCGGAAAGTTAAAGTGTTTTAACATTTTGTGCCCCTAAATTGGGTTTTTCGTACATACATTTGCGACAATACGCTTTCGTATTGTTCGTTAGTTGTTCGGACAATTTTCAGAATTAGCTTGCATGAATAGTGTGCTCAGTGAATAGAGCTTTTCAGCATTTAGCCAACATATTTGAACATAGTTTCTAGTTTTCTCACTACGCAACGAATGTGACATTACCATGTACAAAGTTTAACCATGTCCTACGAATACTAGTCTTTATATGACATAATCATGCATTAATTAAGTCGATAGAACGCAATTTAAATATTAAATAGTTGTTAAGTTTTACGGATTTACCATTAATTTTTCCGGTTGTCACAAATTTATAATTGTGTCATTAGCTATGGACAATCATCATGCCCCATACCATATCCGTTACGGGTCGGGGTGTGACATTTTACATTAGGTTTTACTTAAAGAAGAAACTCATATGGTGATTTATAGTTCTCTCCTAGTTGTGGTATTATGTTGATGATATATGTTGTTTTTCTCATTGCTTGAACCTAGAACCAGCCCCATATATTTTTTTTTAATCACGAATCATGCTTCTCGAAACCACCGCTTGATGCTTATTCATTCGCTCTGACCACACTGTCCTGATGAGGGTGTTAGGGAGAGTTAATTTTTGTCTAATTTTATGTGTGTTCAGAAACTCTGAGAACTCCCTAGACAGTGACTCCCCACCATTATCGGTTCGTAACATTTTATGCTTTTACCTACAACCCGTTGAACTTCCAACCGAAACTCCTTGAATTATCCAAGGCGTTGATTTTCCTTTCACGGAGAAAACCACACAAACCTTGAATTATCGTCTATGAATGCTATCATGTATTGCAAGAAGAATAATGTTTTTTGTTTGGAAAGACTGAAAACATCACAATAGACTAACTTCAAATTAGTACTTGCTTTGAAAGAGGTTTGATTGAATGATTATTGATGAGCCTTCCCATACTATACCACGCGCACACTTCATTTATTCACTTTTAACTTTGGCAGCCCATTAATCAATTCTTTGTCCATTATCATCGTGAGTTTATCAAATCCCACGTTGTTGAGTCTTTGATGAAAGAAATCGATAATTTGTCTAGATTTTCCTTTCTTGAAATAAGAAGGTTCTGTGGAAAGCATATACATTATGATGTATTCCAAATAACTCTATTAATTCGTATGCAATTCCCCATGTTGGTGCATATGTCTGTTGCCTACGTCATTATGTATCGAGTCTGAGTGAATAGGGCTTAATCTGTTAGAAATGAAACGTATTTAAGTGAGATATAGGCTAAGTTCGCTGGTCATGGATTATGAGAAGTCAAGTTCGGTCGAACTTGACTAGGTCAAGTTCGCCCGAACTCAGCCTCCCTCCAACGAACTTGTTTAGCTATAAATAGGTGTCTTGGTTATTTCATTTGTAACTTGGAGAGATTTTGGCACAGAGACGGCGAAGCTCTGTCGGATCCGGTTCTCGAATGTATTGAACTTTAGATCAATGAAAACAACATTTAAATGAGTAATTCTTGTTATTTGGTTAACGTGTCATTAGTTTCCGCCTAATTGGACAATAGATAACAAATTTAGGTTCCCGTGCTAATCGTGGACGTTCCTACAAGTGGTATCAGAGTCTGGATACCTAAATTTGCTGGAATCAAGACAAGAATTTCTCTATTTCATCTCCATTCTATCATTTTTCTTAACACTTTCACATATTTGAAGATTTCATAGACAAAATTGGCTAAAAAATGAATATGTCACGTAAAATACAGTTGTGATAAACCCCTGAGAGTTTGGACATCAAATTCAACCGAATTGATAGGAAAAAGTTAAAAAAACCATGATTTGCAAAATCACTTTGGCCGAAATTGAGATCAAGTTCGACCGAACTTGACTAAAATTCTTTGAATTTTAATCAAGTTCGCCCGAACTTGATAGATTTTCAAGGTTTTAACCTCAAGTTCGCTAGAACTCAACTAAAAATTCTTCAATTTTATCAAGTTCGCCTGAACTTGTATAAAATTTGGTGAAATTTAGCATAAGTTCGCTCGAACTTAGTTATTTTCTTGAAAATTCTTTCTAAGTTCCACCGAACTTACCTATTTTCTTGAAATTTCATATAAGTTCGCCCGAACTTGTTAAACCTGATTGTTTGTTAGCACAAGTTCGCTCGAACTTGTCTCTCGAAAAATGTCTCGAACATTATATATCGTTAGATTCGTATTGACGAGACGAGTTTAAAGCTCTCATCTGGTAAACGGTTTTTCGGAAACATTTTAAAAACCGTTACGTTAATATTGTCGGTTAAAAAGTCAAATTTTACTAAAATTGTCTATTACTAATCAGTTTTCGAGTGTTTTTGATCGTACTTCCAGATAAGTCTTCAGATTGTCATAATGGAAGATTTCCATAACGTGTTCATCTCACAAGTAGCTTCTTCATTAAATGCTAATGCTCTTGCGGCGAACCAGATGAATATCGACAACGAAATGGGTACTACGACAAAACTGCCAAAGCGAATGAGTATGGACGAATTCGAAGGGTGGAAGGAAAAGTTTGTGAATTGGATACAAGCAAATCAATTCAACAGCTGGGTTGCAGTTGAAGATGGTTACAAGTGGCCAAAAGATGAGCGTCATCAAGATCTTCTGCTGAATAAGTTCTCACCGGCTGACAAAGAAAATTATGTCGTAGAAAAAAAATGATCAGCTTGATACAACAATCAGTGAAGGAAGATATCTTGATATTATTGCCAGAATATGATACTTCGCAAGAATTATGGCATTCTCTTTGTGACAAATTCAAAGGAAATGATGAAATGATCAAAAGAAAAAAGGCCTTGATTAAGAAAGAATTTGAGATCTTCACGATGATCAAAGGTGAGACGATGAAGCAAATGATCGATAGATATTGTCACCTCATGGTCCAGATGCAAAGACATGATATCAAAAGATCTAATGAATAGCAAATCGAGAAATTGGCCGATGCACTTCCTGAAGGAGAATGGACAACGTATCTGATGATTCTGAAGTAGTCCATCATGGAGACATTTCAAATTGTCATCTTTCATCAGCAAATTAGAAGGTCATGAAATGGAGTTGATGAAGATTGCAAAATCAAAGAATGCTAATGTTGTTCAAGATGTCGGTGTTTATTACAAAGGAGGTGTTCAAGATACTCCGATTCAAAGTCCAAAAATTCAAACAACATTTAGTGCAAATATGAATTCTTCTCCAAATCAGAGTTCCCCATATGCTGGATATACAAGTGCTAGTTCAAACTCTTCACTCCAAAATCAGAACAATCAGTCGCATCAGACAAACCAATCTAGTTCTGATTCAAATGTTTTCCAGTGCAACATAACAGTTGATTTGAAGAATGTATTTCCTGAAAAAGTGGCCAAACAACACATAGCACTTCTCGCTACTGTTCTTGAATCGTATGAAAGTCTTGTTGCTGGAAAGATCGGTAATCCGGAAATGACTGCCGAGGATTATGAACAAGTGGATGAAGAAGAGCTGGAGCTAATGGATATAAAGTGGAGTATGGCATCTATCATCAGAAGAGTTACCAAGTTTGTGGCACTCACTAGAAGGGATATTGGCAACTCAAGCAACAAGCTTGGATTTGACAAGTCAAAAGTCACATGCTTCAGGTGTCGACAAAAGGGCCACTTCAAATGTGAATGCAACAATCAAGAAGTAGGTGGAAACCAAAATCCTTTCGGCAGCAGTAACGAGTACTACAAGAAAGCTCTTCAATACAAGCCATATCTAAAGAGAACACAAGTCGAAGTAGAAGATAAATCAGCAAAGACAACCGAACAAGCTCTTGTAGTTACTCATGAAGAAGATGGTTTTGACTGGAACATATATATCGGAAAGAAAACCGGTGTTGCTATGATGGCAGAGGTAGTGGATGAATCCGAGACATCGTATGTTGATGTTGCTTTAGAGAATGCAATTCTGGAAGGATATATGCAGAGAGCTGAGGAAGAAGAAATAGCTTACCTTGAAATGCAAAGGCAAGAAGCGTTGAAAACAGAAGCAGAAAAGGTAAAAACTGAGGTAAGTATGTCTGACAAGGAATTTGTGAAAGTTGTGAAGGTTGAAAAACCTTGCACAAAGTGCGCAAATCCTTGTGAATCTTGTATTGAAAAGGTCAAAGTCATAAGAGAAATGACTGTACACAACGAAAATTTTCGTTATGATTATAGAACCATGAAAAAAGCTTATGACAAAATAAAAGGCAAATATAAAAATTTCGAAAAAGCTAATCTTGAACTCAGTGCTAATGTAAAGATGTTAAATGCCACAGTAATTGAAAAACAAAAAGCAATTAACATGTACATTAATACTATTGCTGAAAAAAAGCGTGAGCTTCATGACATTAAGATAGAAACAGAAAGGGTAAGACAATTGCTGAAAAGTTACACCACAAACGCCTATGTCATTGATCACATTTTACCTACCATTAAGTCGGAGGAAAATGGTGATAAATCAAAGCGTAAAGAATACGGAAGCTGTGACACCTCGAAAATTTTGTCCAATAAAAATCCGACGCGTGTCCTGGAAATTCTTAGTTGCCACATGTAGCCAAGAGGGACCAACGACGCCGTCATGTTATTTTAGTAACCTCTGAACGAGCATCGAGGAAAGTCGGGGGACCAAAGTGGTGAAAATGCCAAACTTCAATAGTCTGGAGGTCCTTACGGACCGTAAGGTTAAATAAACCTTGGTTTCAGTAAGGCGGTTACAGACCACAAGCCTTTATGGTTATGGTCCGTAACCAATTCAAATCTGTGGGCGCTAGAGGTCCTTACGGACCGCAAGGCATAACCCTTATGGTCCGTAAGTGGGTGCCAGCGACAGAAACATGGCAGCCTGCTATGCCTGCCACCTTGCTCGCCATTGCCACCCTCCTCCTGCTTGTGCCACGACCCTAGCCACTTGTACTCGTCCTAGATCAGCTCCTAACACCTGGAGTGATCCCATGCTTCATCCTTGGCTATAAGTAGCACATCCAACTTCATCACAACTTGCTCATTCTCATATTCATATCTATCTTGTTCTCTGGAGATTCCCAACTGAAGGGAGCCTCCAATCTAGTCTTATTTTCGTGCTAAGGACCTTAAGTAAGTGTCCTTTCTTCCCTCTTTCAGTTTTATTAGGCTTTAAGCCGAGGTCAAAGCGTTTACGTAAAAACACTTTGACTTTTGGCTAAGACCATAGTGGTCCAGCCAATGTTTGTAGCAAACATGGCTACGTGATCGGTAGGTGTTAATCCCTCAAGAGGGCACCTCCTGATTACCACGTTTGCTTGGTCAATTGACGGGTCAAAGCTATGCTAATAAAAAGTCAAACGGGTCAGATTTGAAATAAAATTAATAACTAGCAATGTAGGTGTTATAAAACCTATTTTGACATTCTAATAACTTGGTAATAATTATAAGAACATGTAGAAACATGTTCGGCTCATCAATTCCAGGCCTAAGGACGGTTCGCAACCGAAAGTCGCAAAGTTTGACTTATGCTTTGACTTTCAGTTCTGACCCGATTTAGCAACATTACCTACTGTCCCTAAGTTGCATTATGACCATGATATAGTATACTATAACCCTCTGGAGTTATAGGACAAGGCCATGTAGTAATCCGAGTTTTTACACAAGTATCCGTTAAATATGCCTAAAACGCCCTTTTAACACATAAAATGGTTTAAACATAATTTTGACATCAAAACTCAATACCTACTGATACAATATCATTATTAGGACAATTTGGGATATCCATTCAGGTTGTAAACTAAGTTTAAGCTATACTTTGCACATTATGTCCTTAAATGACGATGTTACCCTTTCGACACTCAAAATAAGTTTTAGACATCAAATAAACCAAAACCTTGTACCTACTGATGTAGTATATATCTTAACATATTTTGGTCATTCAAACCTGGTCACGACAACAGTTTCACTTAAAATACCGTTTAAATCGTCATTTAGCGACTTAATCGCCACCTTGGCGCATAATATGGTTTAAAACCATATTAGAATATAAAGACTTGATACCTACTGATTTCAAAACATATTTTCAACCTATTAACAGTGGGTACATGTCCCAAACTCAGATTCCCAAATAAAGTTATCATTTATATGTGAAATGACCAAATTACCCTTTCGGGACATAGTTTGGTCTTAAACTATAAACCATGCATATAATTGATGTCCTACTAATATAACATCATAAAATAAGTATTTTTACAGAATGTTTATGTTAATAACATCAGTTTACATATAAGCTCGTTTTATTATATTTTAAATGATGAAATTGCCCTTTTAAGGCATAATTTACTTTTAAAACCACAACGGGCCATCATATCAATAACCTGCTGTTATAATAAAATATTTTAAACATAATGGCATATGGAACTTGTATAGGACTCACCTGGTTACCCGGTTTCGCTTATATGCATACGTTTAAGCCAATGTGACTAGTTTACATAATTTAATCGAAACGAGTTTAACCATATCGAAATATTCTCATATTCCAGAATGTAAAAAGGTAACCCATATTATACAAGTCCTAGTACTTGTCGGGTCCAAAATACATTCTATTCCGGTCACCGCTTAATCTAGGGTTTTGTACCGTCATCTTTATTTTAAGTTAGCCGGTCTAAGTCAATGACTAAATAAAGACCCGCTAGCTATCTAATCGGTTAATAATACCATCTATTCCAGACTAGAGACTTCCGGTAGATTGTCGCCAAGCTAGTTTATTTTGATTACGGCTGTGCTTTGCTTATTTTCTTATTACTAAGGACTTTGCAAGCCAGGTAAATACTTTAACTTATTTTCCCTTATACGGGCTTGGGATACGGTATACTATTACCGCATGGTTGGATTTGGGATCAAATACCAATGAGCCGGGTTTTCAAATAATCCATTTTAATTCGTATTGCTTAATATTAAACATTTGGGGTTAAAACGACCGTGTCCTGGATATCCACGGCTCATTTAATTGTAAATGGCCACGACCTAGGCACGGGGCATAGGCATACACCCGTCAGATGCTAAATTAAACTATAACCCATTAGGGGTGCACCTATTACAGGTGTTAAAGTGGCGTGTCGATTAATCAGGATCTCGACATAGTTTTCGGGCTCTAAATGTATTATTAGCATGTAAAATTGATAACATGAAAATTATTTGTCCCAATTTATTTACTAAACTAAGTACCATTGGGTACACTAAACGTTTTCGAAATGTTTTCAAAATGAGTCGGTTAAATGTATTTACCAGTGAAAACTAATGTATTTTCAAAAGACTAAGCGCAGGTGACAAGTATACGTAATTAGGCTAGAAGTGCTCGGTGAAGCTTAAGAGGAATTGCAACCCTTGCTTAGAAGGCCTTAGTCTGTTAAATTTCCTTTTGTAATCACATTTCGATCCGTCTGTGGATCTAGTTACAAGCGTTGTATTTATTATTTTGAGCTTTGAACATTCAAATGTTTGTAATAGTAATTATCCAGACTTCCGCTGTGTTACATTGTATTGTGTGGTAATGATGATATCAACTTACGTCACGATATTCCCCAACCGGGCCCACCGGGTTGCACGTGGAAATTAGGGGTGTGATAGGTTGGTATCAGAGCCAACTCTCGAGTGTATTAAAAACTAGCCTTTTGTGTTTAATCTCGAGAATACATATTAACACATATCTCTTAGACTTTCGAGTCTAGACTTTGACCTAGGTGTAATCATTTCCATCTTAATATTCTAGCTTGTATTTTGTTTAACTTGTTTTTGAAACAGGAACAATGCCGCCTAAGTTTAGACGTGGAGGAAAGGGTAAAGGACCCATGAGGGATGGACCCTCAATGACTGGACCATCTTTCACTGGACCATCCTTCAGGCCACCATACAGACCCTCTTTAGCTGGAGCAGCCAACTTACCTGAATACAACCCTTACGAAGGATCCTAAGATTCTTCATCCCCCTTTGAACCTTACCGACATTCGATCTCACATGAATACTCCCCGCCTCAATCGCATTCCCAACATTCTTACCATTCTCACCACTCCCACCAATTGCACCATTCACACTCCCATTTCCAAAAAGAATACTTCAACTCTTATTTCGATAACCCAGTTAACCAACCCGCACCAGAAACCCTTCCAGTTGACTCACCCACACATATGGAGGAAGATTCTGACCCGGAGGAATTCCCGCAAACCGAATCGTATGGTCATCCTATTAAGCTATCTAGCGGCTCGAACTCCGTGGCAGGATCTCCATTTAGAGGTCCCGATGAATTTGACCAATGATGGGCACAATATGTGTTCGTCAACACGCCCTCATACCATAGCACTCCCCAACACCAAAACCCATCACCCCATCCTAACCAAGAGGATGTTGAAATGCAACAAGTGGATCAACCTTAGCCACCACGTAAATCATCATCACAACCACGCCGAAGGCGTGGAGCACGTATGTCAGTACGTGCTGGTCAAAGGTCGGGTTCGCTACCGCCATTGCCACCCTCTTACCCCATAATCCCTGAGGACCCACAAATGGGTGGACCCTCAAACACCTCGCCAGTGGCGGAACCCCCGCCGCAACCAGCTGTTGAGCCTTTGCCTCAACCACCTCTACCACCGCCGGAATTTTCCAATCCAATACCTGCATATACAGGACCATCAGGGTTTCACACTGTTGACCCTCCTGGCTTGTATAATTACATTCACCATGGTTTAGAGCAAGATCCATATTATGATGCAATTATTCATAATAACCTTTATCATTCCTCTTACCCTTCCTACCCACCTCCTTATACCTCTACCGGGTATCCACCTTATGGATATCCGTATCCAGTTGCGCCTCAGCCGCAACCACCTCCACCTCAGCCGCAACCCTAACCACAAGTACCACTCGAGGCCATTAATGAGGCCTTGGATCAAGTAAGGGAAATGCAACAACAGGTCAAGAAATCAGAGAAGAAAACAACGAAATTTATCAAGAAGCTTTACAAAGTCGTAAAAGGAAGGAAGGATGACTAACTTGTATTTTCATATATGTAATTTAAATTCCAAAAGTCCCTGCGTGGACATTGTTATTTCTGTTAAGTTCCTGCGTGAACTATTTTTGTTATTTTAAGTCCTATATATTAGGCAATTTTGTAATGTTCCTTTTACTAAAATTTCCTTATTATTTACTTCATCCAATCAATCATCATGATTTTATTCAAGAGTTATTGATCCACTATATTAACCCAAAAATCCATCAGCCAATGGCTATATAGATTGGCAAATGAAAATTTCGGAAGTAGCCTTCTGTCTAGCAAAGGTGAACAATGTTCAACTTCCGAATTTATCATTTCTCTGTGTCAAACCCTATCACCTAAGTGATTAAGTTAGATCCTGGCTAAAATGTTCAAACACTCAATAGTAGTGTAAAGCCAATGAGCAATAATACAATAGTGACGCATGACACACTAACTGATATATTCTGGACTATGTCCAATCTATAAATGCCTATGATGGTCCTTTGAGACCTAGGTTATATATAAGTATACCACATTTAATATTTAAATCCTATATGGTCATAGAACCATTTCGTGGATAAGGGTACGCCATAGCAACTAACTGAATCCATCTCAAAATATTGAAGTAAACTACAGCAATGGCTGATTCAAATGAAGTAAATAGCAAACACAATGATGACAATGCCAATGAGAACATTATTATTAGTAAGAATGATTTAAGAGAACTTATTTCCACAGAAGTCGGCAAGGCTTTAAAGGATAAATCCGAACGAAAACCGGAGTCAAGTGCTTCTCGCTCCAAGCCTGTTTCCAAACCTGAATCTCAGCCAGGCCCCTCGAAGTCGAAGAAAAGTGAGGTACACTCCTCGAATGTGAAGAGTATAGCATAGAGTGACGAGCAACTTAAGAAACCAAATGTTGATGGCGATGGATGCTCCTACAAGTACTTCGTGTCTTGTAGACCCTGTGATTTTAATGGGAAAAAGGAGCTGTAGAATGTTTAAGATGGCTCGATGAGATGGAAACAGTAGTGGATATCAGCGGCTGCGCTGATAAGAATGTTGTTAAGTATGTGTCAGTCATTCAAGGGCAATGCCCTTATCTGGTGGAAAGCCTTGGTTCAATCTACAGGCAAGGTTCATCTTTACAATCTGAGTTGGTCCAAGTTTGTGGACTTGGTGAAAGATACCTACTGTCCGCCCCATGAGGTAGAGAAAATTGAGTCAGATTTCTTAAATCTGACTATGAAGAACATGGATTGTCGGAAATTTGTTACCGACTACAACTCTCTCTCAAGGCTAGTGCCTTATTTAGTCACCCTGGAGCCCAAACGTATCGCACGTTTCATCAATGGGCTAGCTCCTGAAATCAGGAGGTTAAGGCGGTGCAGCCTGACACCTATAAATCTGCTATAGAACTATCCCTATCCCTCACACAAGATTATGCGAGGCAAATGTCAGTTAAGACTGACAATGATGGGAAGCGAAAACGGGAGGATGGAAACTCCCAGAAATTTAACAAGAAAGGAAAACATGGGTTTAGTAAGGATAATCAAAAGTCGAGGGACAAACCCACGTGCAAGACGTGTGGAAAGCAACAATACGGACAGTGTCGCTTAGATCAGAAACCGAAACAATGCAACATCTGCAAGAAAACAGGGCATAGGTTTCATGAATGCCGTAACATTAAGGACGCTACTTGCTTCGGGTGTGGTGAGAAAGGCCACATCAAAACGAATTGCCCTAAGGCTACTACTGAGGGTAAGGCCAAAACTACCGAAGCTAAGAAAACCACTGCTAGAGCCTTTCAAATGAATGCCAAGGAAGCAGTGAAGGATAACAATGTTATAACGGGTACGTTCCCTATCAACGACGCTTTTGCTAGAGTTCTTTTCGATTCGGGCGCCGATAAATCGTTTGTAGATCATAAATTTAGTGAACTATTAAACTTGCCCGTAAGAACTCTAGACATAACCTATGAAGTAGAGCTCGCTGATGGAACTATAGAAATCGCTTCATCCATTCTTGACGGATGCTCCATATCCATCAAGAATCATTATATCACTGTCTCTCTTTTACCTATGAAACTAGCAGGATTCGACGTAGTCTTAGGCATGGATTGGTTATCGCATAACCAAGCACGCATTGCCTGCGGTAAGAAACTCATCGAGATCAAATCCCCGTCTGGTAAAATCCTCACCATTCATGGAGACAAACACTTTGGACTGCCGGATAAAGCTGTTTTGTTTAAGGCATCTAGATGTATGACGAAGGGATGTGTCATCTACATGGCACAAGTCACCGTTGATGAACCAAAACCAAATATTGAAGATATACCTATCATTTCCGAATACCTATACGTGTTCCTAGAAGAATTACCTGGCCTACCTCCTGATAGGCAGGTAGAGTTTCGAATTGATATCATACCTGGAGCAGCTCCCATAGCTAAAGCTCCATACTGTTTAGCACCAACCGAGATGAGAGAAGTGAGAATCCAACTGGATGAACTCTTAGAGAAAGGTTTTATTCAACCTAGCTCTTCGCCTTGGGGAGCTCCTATCCTGTTTGTCAAAAACAAGGACGGATCAATGCAAATGTGCATTGATTACCGTGAACTCAATAAGATAACGATCAAGAATCGTTATCGTTTGCCCAGGATCGATGATTTGTTTGACCAATTGCAAGGTTCAAGTTACTTCTCGAAGATCGATTTAAGGTCAGGATATCACCAGCTTAAAGTTAGAAATGAAGATGTTCCAAAAACTGCTTTCAGGACAAGATATTATGAATTCCTAGTGATGCCTTTTGGGCTCACTAATGCACCAGCAGCATTCATGGATCTCATGAATAGAGTCTGCAAACCATACTTAGATAAGTTTGTCAGTTTTCATAGACGACATACTTATCTACTCTCGTAATCACTCTGATCACGAGAAACATTTGAGGTGCATTCTTGAAATTCTGCGTCTAGAAAAGCTATACGTAAAATTTTCTAAATGCGAATTCTGGCTACGTGAGGTTCAGTTCCTTGGCCACATAGTAACTGAACATGGTATCCAAGTAGATCCAGCAAAGATAGAAGCAATAATGAATTGGGAAGCCCCAAAGACGCCTTCCGAGATACGTAGTTTCTTAGGATTGGCTGGTTATTATCGAAGGTTCATTGAGAACTTCTCACGAATAGCCGCTCCTTTGACAATCCTAACTCGTAAGGATGCTAAATTCAACTGGGGTCCAAAACAACAAAAAAACCTTTGAGATGCTAAAGCATAAGTTGAGCAATGCCTCGGTGTTAACCCTGCCAGAAGGTGTGGAGGAGTTCGTAGTTTATTGTGATGCATCGCACACAGGCATGGGATGTGTGCTTATGTAGAAAGGCAAAGTGATTGCTTATGCATCACGACAACTAAAAGTGCACGAGAGAAACTACACCACCCATGATTTAGAATTGGGTGCGGTAGTATTCGCACTTAAACTTTGGAGGCATTATCTATACGGAACAAAGTGTATTATCTACACCGATCATAAAAGCCTCCAACATTTGTTCAATCGGAAGGACTTTAACATGAGACAACGACGTTGGATGGAAACACTCAACGACTATGATTGTAAGATTCGATATCATCCATGGAAAGTGAATGTAATCGCTGATGCGCTTAGTCGCAAGGAAAGAATCAAACCTTTAAGGATCAATGCCAAGAGCATTGAATTGAAGAATAGCTTAAATGAAAAGCTATTATTTATACAAAAGGAAGCCATGTCAGAGGACAACATCGCAAGAGAAGGATTAGGTGCAACCATTGATCAGTTAGCATCTGGAAAGGATAGAATGTTTAGACTTAATAATAGAATCTGGGTTCCGATCTTTGGAGGACTTAGAGATGTAATCCTCCAAGAAGCGCATAATTCTTAATATTCGGTTCACCCAGGAAGCGACAAGATGTACCAAGATCTTAAACTCAATTATTGGTGGATGGGTATGAAGAAAGATATAGCCAATCATGTAGCAAAATGTTTGACGTGTTCTCAAATTAAGGCAAAACACCAGAAACCGTCAGGACTTCTATAAAAACTTGAAATCCCAGTATGGAAATGGGAAATGATAACAATGGACTTCATCACTAAGTTACCCAAGACCAAGCGTGGAAATGACACGATTTGGGTTATTGTAGATAGATTAACCAAATCCGCTCACTTCTTGCCAATTAAAGAAACATACGACTCTGACAAGCTGGCTAAGCTTTATGTTGATGAGATTGTGTCCTTGCATGGTGTACCGATATCCATTGTATCTGATAGAGACACAAGATACACATCTCACTTCTGGAAAAGCTTCCAACAATCTCTAGGTACGAGATTAAACTTCAGTATGGCTTACCATCCGCAGACGGATGGACAAAGTGAGCGTACCATCCAAACCTTGGAGGACATGCTTCGAGCTTGTGTGATCGATTTAGGTGGAAGTTAGGATGATCACTTACCCATAATCGAGTTCTCTTATAACAACAGTTATCAAACAAGTATTAAGGCCGATCCTTTTGAAGCCTTATATGGAAGAAAATGTAGGACACCTGTATGTTGGGCAGAAGTTGGAGAAGCCCAACTATCTGGACCTGGAATCGTCCTCGAAACCACAGAAAAGATTGTACAAATCCGTGATCGACTTAAGGCAGCTCGTGATAGACAAAAGAGCTATGCCGACAAAAGGCGCAAACCATTACAGTTCCAAGTTGGGGACAAAGTTATGTTAAAAGTATCACCTTGGAAAGGTGTAATGCGTTTTGGGAAAAAGGGCAAGTTAAGTCCGAGGTACATTGGACCATTCGAAATAATCGAATGTGTCGGACCCGTAGCTTACAGGCTTAAGCTACCGGAAAAGCTCAGTGGAATCCATGATGTGTTCCACGTCAGCAATTTGAAGAAATACCTCGTGGACGAGTCATTAGCAATGTCTCATGAAGATATACAGATTGATGAAAACTTGCTTTTCATAGAGAAACCAATTGCGATCGAAGATCGGCAAGTTAAAAAGCTTCAGAGATAGCACGTACCTATTGTGAAGGTCAAATGGGATGCCCGTCGAGGTCCCGAATATACTTGGGAGGTGAGTCCAATATGCGACAAAAGTACCCTTATCTATTTGAATAAATCTCGAGGTCGAGATTTTTATTAAGGGGGTGAAGATGTGACACCTCGAAAATTTCGTCCAATAAAAATCCGACACGTGTCCCGGAAATTCTTAGTTGCCACATGTAGCCAAGAGGGACCAACGACGCCGTGATGTTATTTTAATAACCTCTGAATGAGCATCAAGGAAAGTCGGGGGATGTGACGACCTGGAAACTTCTCATACTTTCGTGTACTATTGTTAACTAAATTCTTGTGCATAACACTTGGAAATCTTTGTGCATGGCACTTGGGAACTTCTTGTAACGTTGCGTACCATCATTAACGAACTAACTCTTTGTGAGTGGCACTCTAAACATGTACGCTACAGTCTAAACCGCGTTGACTCAATTTTCGGGACGAAAATTCTTTCAACATGGGGATAATGTGACATCCCGGGTTTTTCGGATAACTTAAACGTAATACTTGTCAAACTAATTACGTGCTATGTGTATGAACGCGTATGAGTTAATGAATACGTGATGTGTGATTACGTGAATTGTTTTAGTTATACAATATATGTATGTATAATAAATATGCACACGAACCGAACTGCGACACAAACACAAACCGAACTCCTTGTGAAACTAGGAAACCTAAAACCCAAGTCTTCGGCCGCGAGATTTAGATCTTAAACCTTAAGCCATTCTCGGCCAAGTGCAAACCAAACCAAACCAACCCAAGTCCTTTGCCGCGAGAACAATCTCAAACCGCAAACCCATTGCGGGATCAATAGTGTGAACCAAGATCAAACCCAAACCGACCCACCCTAGTTTCTCGGCCACAAGCTCAAGCCAAACCGTAACCTTTATCTTTCTTTGCGCCTATATATACAAACTCACATGCATGCCTTCATTCACAACTCCCAAAACCCTAACAAGCAAAACAGCCGTCGGCTGCCTTACTCTTGCTTTCCTCTCGGTCGCAGCAGCAGCAGCCATCGCCATCTTCATCTCCCGACCGCAAACAGCTCCTTGCACTCCCTGTTGATCACGAGCAGCCTCTCCTTCCAGTTCCTGTCAGCCTCGGTCGCAACAGCAGAGCTGTTCACCTCTCTCGGTCGCGATTTTTCTGGAACAGCCGGATCAATCTTGTCCAAACCTCGGCTTGTTTACCTAGTTATCCAAGGTTAGGGTTATCTTTGATTTCGAGATCATGTTCGGATATATATGCTTGAATGAAGTGATTAGTTGTTTCGGATTATATGTGTTGAATGTAACCGGCTGATTTGTTGTGTTTATATGCATGATTGTTTTCGGAAATCATAAGTTTGCAAGTAGGTTTTGTTTATAAAAACTAGGGTTATGAACTAGGGTTTGCATGGATATGTTATTAGTATTGATCTATGATTAGAAATCGGTTCTTGATCGCCTAGGTTAATCGTATGAACGGCTGATGCGAGTCTATAATAATGATATGCTGAAACAGTTGCTGAGTAATAGTTACAGCCGACTTCATCTGGCTGTAACTCGGTCATTAGTTGTCGAAAAACGGATTTTCTGGTGTCTAGAACGTAGAGATTTGAATAACGAATCTAAGGGCGCTGGATTCATAATTTTCTGAAATCGTTTGATATTTTTATAGGGCCAAATAAGTTCAGTAACTAAAGCTGTGAAAATCCTGAAATTTTGTTAGTTGTTTATCGAGTTGGATTTTAAAATCAGTAGGGAGTTGAGTCATGATTTTTGTACAGCAACTAGGTATGGAAATTTACGGGCAACTCCAACTGGAATTTTTGTTAATTGGACGATCAGTGATTTTTAAATAAATTCTTCTGTGGACTGCAGTCAGAAAACGATAAATCTGACTGCAGCCTAGCATATCAATATTTATGGTTAATTGGTAAATTTAGGACTTGGAAAATTTATATAAATTTCTATAGTATAAATGTCACCTACTGTAAAAATATTGGAATTTTTGGAATGTTAGAACTATTTTATAAAAATCCTAGAAAACAGCTGAATTATGAGTGTTAAGCTGAAATTTGATAACTTGTGATTGTGTGCACCAAAGTGTTGCATGGATTGGATTATGTTCATGATAAGTTGTTTGATTACTATGATCACATGAGGATACTTGCATGCATGCTTGAGTGTTAGATATGTTGTTTGTGTGTATCACTTTGTGCGTAAATTACGTGTAGAATTTGTATTGGTTTGTTCACACGCCTCGCGGTAAAACTCCGCAAGTGGAAATTGAGGGTGTGACAGGGGACCAAAGTGGTGAAAATGCCAAACTTCAATAGTCTGGAGGTCCTTACGGACCGTAACCACTTCCGGTTACGGACCGTAAGGTTAAATAAACCTTGGTTTCAGTAAGGCAGTTACGGATTGCAAGCCTTTATGGTTACGGTCCGTAACGAATTCAAATGTGTGGGCGCCAGAAACATGGCAGCCTGCTATGCCTGCCACCTTGCTCGCCATTGCCACCCTCCTCCTGCTTGTGCGACGACCCTAGCCACTTGTACTCATCCTAGATCAGCTCCTAAAACCTGGAGTGATCCCATGCTTCATCCTTGGCTATAAATAGCACCTCCAACTTCATCATAACTTGCTCATTCTCATATTCATCTCTATCTTGTTCTCTGGAGATTCCCAACTGAAGGGAGCCTCCAATCTAGTCTTATTTTCGTGCTAAGGACCTTAAGTAAGTGTCCTTTCCTCCCTCTTTCAGTTTTATTAAGCTTTAAGCCGAGGTCAAAGCGTTTACGTAAAAACACTTTGACTTTGGGCTAAGACCATAATGGTCTAGCCAATGTTTGTAACAAATATGGCTACGTGATCGTAATAAGGTAGATGTTAATACCTCAAGCGGGCACCTCCTGATTACCACTTTTTCTTGGTCAATTGACGGGTCAAAGCTATGCTAATAAAAAGTCAAACGGGTCAGATTTGAAATAAAATCATAACTAGCAATGTAGGTGTTATAAAACATGTTTTGACATTCTAATAACTTGGTAATAATTATAAGAACATGTAGAAAAATGTTCGGCTCGTTAATTCCAAGCCTAAGGACGGTTCGCAACCGAAAGTCGCAAAGTTTGACTTCTGCTTTGACTTTCAGTTCTGACCCGATTTAGCAACATTACCTATTGTCCCTAAGTTGCATTATAACCATGATATAGTATACTATAACCCTCTGGAGTTATAGGACATGGCCATGTAGTAATCCAAGTTTTTACACAAGTATCCGTTAAATATGCCTAAAACGCCCTTTTAACACATAAATTGGTTTAAACATAATTTTGACATCAAAAGTCAATACCTACTGATGTAATATCATTATTAGGACTATTTGGGATATTCATTCAAGTTGCAAACTAAGTTTAAGCTATAGTTTGCACATTATGTCCTTAAATGACGATGTTACCCTTTCGACACTCAAAATAAGTTTTGGACATTCAAATAAACCAAAACCTTGTACCTACTGATATAGTATATATCTTAACATATTTTGGTCATTCAAACTTGTTCACGACAACAGTTTCACTTAAAATACCGTTTAAATCGTCATTTAGCGACTTAATCGCCACCTTGGCGCATAATATGGTTTAAAACCATATTAGAGTATAAAGACTTGATACCTACAGATTTCAAAACATATTTTCAACCTATTAACAGTGGGTACATGTCCCAAACTCAGATTCCCAAATAAAGTTATCATTTATATGTGAAATGACCAAATTACCCTTTCGGGATATAGTTTGGTCTTAAACTATAAACCACACATATAATTGATGTACTATTAATATAACATCATAAAATAAGTACTTTTACAGAATGTTTATGTTAATAATATCAGTTTACGTATAAGCTCGTTTTATTATATTTTAAATGATGAAATTGCCCTTTTAAGGCATAATTTACTTTAAAACCACAACGGGCCATCATATCAATAACCTACTGTTATAATAACATATTTTAAACATAATGGCATATGGAACTTGTATAGGACTCACCCGGTTACCCGGTTTCGCTTATATGCGTACGATTAAGCCTACGTGACTAGTTTACGTGATTTAATCGAAACGGGTTTAACCATATCGAAATATTCTCATATTCCAGAACGTAAAAAGGTAACCCATATTATAAAAGCCCTAGTACTTGTCGGGTCCAAAATACATTCTTTTCCGGTCAACGCTTAATCTAGCTTTTTGTATCGTCATCTTTATTTTAAGTTAGCCGGTCTAAGTCTATGACTAAATAAAGACCCACTAGCTATCTAATCGGTTAATAATACCATCTATTCCAGACTAGAGACTTCCGGTAGATTGTCGCCAAGATAGTTTATTTTGATTACGGTTGTGCTTTGCTTATTTTCTTATTACTAAGGACTTTGCTGCCAGGTAAATACTTTAACTTATTTTCCCTTATACGGGCTTGGGATACGGTATACTATTACCGCATGGTTGGATTTGGGATCAAAGACCAATAAGTCGGGAATTCAAATAATCCATTTTAATTCGTATTGCTTAATATTAAACATTTGGGGTTAAAACGACCGTGTCATGGATATCCACGGCTCATTTAATTGTAAATGGCCACGACCTGAGCACGGGGTGTAGGCATACACCCGTCAGATGCTAAATTAAACTATAACCCATTAGGGATGCACCTATTAAAGGTGTTAAAGTGGCGTGTCGATTAATCAGGATCCTGGCATAGTTTTCGGACTTTAAATGTATTATTAGAATGTAAAACTGATAACATGAAAATTATTTGTCCCAAGTTATTTACTAAACTAAGTACCATTGGGTACACTAAACGTTTTCAAAATGTTTTCAAAATGAGTCGGTTAAATGTATTTACCAGTGAAAACTGACGTATTTTCAAAAGATTAAGCGCAGGTGACAAGTATACGTAATTAGGCTGGAAGTGCTCGACGAAGCTTAAGAGGAATTGCAACCCTTGCTTAGAAGGCCTTAGTCTGTTAAATTTCCTCTTGTAATCACATTTCGATCCCCTGTGGATCTAGTTACATGCATTGTATTTATTATTTTGAGCTTTGAACATTCAAACGTTTGTAATAGTAATTATCCAGACTTCCGCTGTGTTATATTGTATTGTGTGGTAATGATGATATCAACTTACGTCACGATATTCCCCAACCGGGCCCACCGGGTTGCACATGGAAATTAGGGGTGTGACAGAAGTGTTGCTTCACCACTTCTTGCAAGTTACTCCTGCAAGAAAGATGATGAGATTGAAAAGGCATTTAATATTTTACTCTTATCAGAAATGAAAGATAAATTGCCTGAGAACATTGACGTAGACTTTACGAAATCAAATGATGACAATGAAGTGGTGGTAAAAAATGTGGTTAAAAAGTGTTGGGAAATGATTCTGATGAAGGCAGTTCTGAAAGCGCCAAATCAAGTTCGAAAAACTCGGAATCACATTCTGAATATGACGATATCATCAGAACATGATCTATGTGACGATCCTATTGTTGTCATGTACAAGATTAAGGAATTTGATAGATTATACTTCGATGATAGTTTTCCGATTCGGAACGTGAAAGAGGATCAACTTGATAAAATTTTCAAACTTGTAGAAGTTTCATCAGATGATCTTGAGAAAAATGAGAAACGATTTTACTCGAAACCTAAAAGGAATGCTAACAATTACCGAAGGTTGGTGGTGATTTTCCTGAGAACAGGAGAGCAGGATTGGGTTTGGAGGAAAGTGAAGAAGAACGAGAAGGAACCAGAAGTTGCCATTTCATGAATACAAAGGTAAACACATGAAGTTTGTGTATGGGACAAATATTGTTCAAGAAGAAGGTATGATTGGTAAGAAATCGATTGATGAATTCAAGAAAGAAAAAGAACTTCGGGACAAGGCTAAAACAAAGTCCACAAGTGAAGTAAAACCTACTAGTGGAAATGTTTTTGATAATCGGACTTGCTTTAAATGCAATACTGTTGGTCATATAGCTCGCATGTGTCTGAATCTAAAGCCTGTGTTCCATGAAGAAAAACTGTGTCAAATGATGAAAAGAAAAAAACAATCAGAGATTGTGAATTCTGATACAGTGTCAAATAGAAACTATGAATCTAAATGCGAAGAAAAACCTAAACTGGATCAAAGTTTGAAAATTCAACATTTGAAAAAGGTGAAACTTCAAAATTAAATGAAAACAAAGATTCTAGGTTCTATATCAAGAAAGCGAGAAGCAAGCTACAATCCTGGGTTGCTAAGAAAAGGCTTTCATCATCAGAAAAACCAAAGTCTGTTGCTGATAAAACTGAAAATGTCAAATCAACCGAGTCAGTAGTTAAACAGACAAAGAAAGAAAAATCAAAAAGTTTTTAGAATTGACATCGGACGAAATGTTTGATGATGATTTTAATTACGATAATGATTTTGAAAGTGTTTATGATGCTTATCATGTCAAACCCAAAACCAAAAAGGTTTGGGTTTCCTTATTCAAATAGTTGCTTTGTGTGCAGGAGTTCCAAAAGATCCACTTTGTCAAAGTCAAAACTGGATAACGGAGCTTCATGATTCTTAACTTATTCACAAAGTCAAATTCTTAACCATTTTGAGAAAAGAAGAAGTTGAAAATGAAAAATTGTTAAAATCAAATTGTGCAAATCCACACCGTTGAACGAAACATTGATTTTATAACCATTTGTTTCTTTTATGTAAATGAGGATAATGGTTTTTTTGTTAAACAGGTGCAGATGCAGATGTTGGGAAATGGAATCAGATGACGAGTTCTCGGGATCCACATTGATTTGTTATCTTTTTAGAATAGTATTTCTTAAAAATCCAAAATCCAAAAATATGTTTTTGATTTTAGGGGGAGTAAGAAAAATTTTAGAAAAATAAAAAACATATGGAAAAATTGAAGATTCAAAAAACATTTGAAAAATTCAAAATGTACAAAAACATTGAAAAAGACAAAAAGAATTTGGTTATAAAAAAGGAAATGATAGTACATCAGTGGACTATCACAGTACGCTAAAGAAATGTAAAGTTTAAAAGTGATAAATAAGTCTTATTGTGGATGTGTCGATAGACTTCACACTTCAGTAAATTGTTTCTGAGATATAAACTAAATTTATCAACTGCTTAAACTTGACACATCTTGGATATATGGACTTAGTACTCCGAAATTTCGATTGAAGGGTTGCCTGATTCTGAGATACGAGGTCTTTATAGATAGTTGATATTTGGGGTATTATACAAGTTCTTCTGATTTTGAGGAAGCAATAGCCTAGAACTTCTATAATGTTTTTGTTATAAACCCCTAAACTGCATGCAAACTTAAAAAGAATCGAAAGATCTGATCAATTGCAGTGCTTAAAAGATTCCATACTTGGAATACTCCTTAAAGTCGAGCCTTCATCTCTTTGTCTATACGATAATACTAACCTGAGCTCTCAAGGCCTCGCATAACCCAGATACAGATATCAGTATACTCACCTGTAAGATGAAATCTAGGGATTCTTGATACGGGAGTATATTCAAGAGGTGGGAACCATAGTTAAGTCAAGTTTCATAATTCATACCTAACATATCTTGGAACAATTGAAAAACGTGACGAAGTTTAATTGGACAAACATATCGACAATCTAGGTCAAAGAGTTTATAACTTAAAGTCATCTAAAGGTCAACGGTACTGGTGATATTTCTCAAACAACTAATATGATCCTTAGACACGAATTCACAAAAATATGTCTGTAAATATGTTTGTACATAGTTTACATTGTTCTGTACATAGTTTATCTGCTTTACATATTAAACCCAAAAAGAATTTCAGTGTGTTTTAGCATAAACTTTCCAAAATTCAAAAAGATTTTGTTTCTTCATTAGTTTCAACGAGCCAATGATGGAGAACGGTTCTTCAAAGTCTGGTAAGGTGCTATAATGGTGAAAATCTTGATGACATCTGTTAAAAACTAAAAATGTTCAAAAGTATTAAAAAGTTTATTAAGTTGAAACTTTAAAATTTGAAGAAAAACATTGGTTCAATCACAACGGTTTCAAACCAAGATCATTAATTTTAACTTGGGAAATGAAATTGGTTAACCAAGGTCATTAACTTGGACTTGGTCAACCAAGTGGATTTCATAATTGGAAAATTTTTTAGAGGACTAAGATTTAAATGTTAAAAATGTTTAAGGTTCATTAAATTGAACTTGAATATCTAAAAGTTTTTGAAAAGATTTAAGTGAAGATTAAAGTTTGAAATGATGATGGTAGAAATTTTCAAAGATTGAATCTGAAATGTTTATTTGAATGTCTTAGAACTTTGAAATAGATGTAAAGTTTTAGGGGGAGCTGGATAAAACATTGTCAGAGAGTATTTAGACATGATGTAAAGATTGAGGGGGAGTTGATATAGCAAAATCTGAAGACATCGGAAAGCTTAAAGCTAGGGGGAGCAAAGCTTAAAGCAAGGGGGAGCATGAAGATTAAAGGTTTATCAAGACAAAGCTCAAAGAAAGAGGAATAGGATATAAAGATCAAGATGTTAAAGTTTATTCAAGAACTAAAGATTAGAAGACTCAGAATATTTTAAAAAGTCAATGACTACGGCAACATCCAAGGGGAGTCTGTTGGTGCATATGTCTGTTGCCTACGTCATTATGTATCGAGTCTGAGTGAATAGGGCTTAATCTGTTAGAAACGAAGCGTATTTAAGTGAGATATAGGCCAAGTTTGTTGGTCATGGATTGTGAGAAGTCAAGTTCGGTCGAACTTGACTAGGTCAAGTTCACCCGAACTCAGCCTCCCTCCAGTGAACTTGTTTAGCTATAAATAGGTGCCTTGGTTATTTCATTTGTAACTTGGAGAGATTTTGGCACAGAGACGGCGAAGCTCTGTCGGATCCGGTTCTTGAATGTATTGAACTTTAGATCAATGAAAACAACATTTAAATAAGTAATTCTTGTTATTTGGTTAACTTGTCATTAGTTTCCGCCTAATTGGACAATAGATAACAAATTTAGGTTCCCGTGCTAATCGTGGACGTTCCTACACCCCATATCTTTTAGTGTTCCGTTGTGAGTCTGGTTTGAATGGGTAATTAATAGCGATTATCTTTATATTTGGATGCGTTGGATGTAACAACCCTCGAAAACATTCCCGACGACAACCCGTAATCGAAACCAGAAGTGCATGCCTGAAACTTGTATACTTAATCAGTAAATTTAGCAATTAAGAAACCTGTCGGTTGACAAACCAACCCGCACAAAATTACACTTGATAGATTCACAATTAATAGACCGAACCAATTGGGATCAAGACCCGAGCATACGCGATAAGTATCGACATGAAAATCAAGAAAAACGCCAGATTGGATGAGAAAGGCGGCCAGGGACACGTGTCCAACAACGCGCCACGTGTAAAGCCAACATAGGACACGTGACAGTCAAAGCAACCATCCCCACGCCACACGGGAGAAACTTAGTCACCTGGCGCGATACGCGGGAGATGCCCGTTCGGGCTATATATCTAGTAGCTTGGGACATAACTGTTGTACCATTTCGATCAGATGTTTGACGAAATAACTCTCTCGTTCTCCGTTTCTTGCACTAAAACCCCTAAAGTCCCTAAACTCTGGCCGTTGTAAGTGTTTTAACCCCTGATCACTAATTCGTTACCCTACCCGATTGATTTAGGACCCACCAGTGCATGTCGAGGCTCTAATTGACTAAGTTCGTTGGGGTTCTGTCTCATGTTGTATGGCTAAAATGATTTGGGTTATTAAACTGACACGTGTTGCATTATGTTATTAGAAACTCAGAAATAACACCAGGAAGCTCTAAGTTAACAACCTTAGAACTACAAAGCAAGTCATTCTCTTTTTCTCAAAAGCTTTGCAAAACCCTAAATGTTCTTCAGTTATATTACAGTGATTAAGTATTTGTATTCTTACCGGGAAACTACCGTCAGTATGTGGGGTTTTGTATACAATACTTGATAGTCTTCACTATTTGGACAATGGGTTAGCTAATGAGTGATATGACCACAATCACATAACTGTCACCTGTTAGGATATGAGTTTGACCTGATTGTGTTGTTTTAAACAAATTGATCATAAATAAGATAAAACACATAATACCTTGCAGTGGAATATGATTTAAAACTTTGTAACACAATCAAGGAGAGATTAGTTTTCATCATACATGTTTTCATTATTCAAAAGATTGAAATGATTACAAGTAAATACAGTTATGAATCACTAACTCCCCCTCTGCCTGAGCTCACATAGATTAGATAGTACAAGATAAGTGTGTGTGTGTGAGCTAAATAGAACAGTATATGCACTGTCTATTTGTAGTACTAATCCTAACCTCTGTGGCATCTTTGTTGACGTCACCAAGACAATGACATCTAACAAACCTAACAACTTCTAACTGCTGCTGATGCTATCCTCTAATATATTTACAAAACACTGATAGCTAACTAATTATAATGCTATCCACTGACGAGCTCAACCATTGATGAAGCTTTATCAAATGTTCTTCAAAGGGTGATCAGACCTTTGACTTCCAACAGACTTTTAACTTCAACAGAGATTTGGTCTTCACTAGTCTTTATAACCAACAATGCTTAGCCTTGAGCAGATGTTAGAACCATTAGATGTTAGAAATCTTACCATTGAAGGAAGTTGTGAATCAAAACACTTTTTAATCTGGATAATTTAGAACAGACCTGTTTTAGCATTTTATCATCTGTTCTTTTGTAGGGGTCAATCCCAAAATCGCCCCTAGAACAGATGATGCCAAAACTCTTCTTTATTCATGATCTTTATTCTCTCATCAGTTTTTCCTTGATTTGTCTCTTGAACTATAGTTCAAAATTCTGGGAATTTTTATCATCTTCATCCCTTGAAGTTCCAAAAGATCTTGAAGGTCAGCTACACCCAGGCCTAGTGCATCCATCCTTGTTATATATTCAACTTTCCCATTGGACTTGAGCAAAGTCAATACATGGGTCTGTTTATCAGACATCCACTTTAGTATTTTTGAGTTAAATGGGTTTCTTAGGAGAAGTTTTATTTATGATGAGTTTGAAAGAGATACACTGCTTGATAGTTCTTTTAAAGTTTCAGTAGGTTGAGCTTGAGGCTTTGATGAACCATCTTCCAATTCATGCAGAGATTGATTTTTGTTGGCCTGTTTACTAACTTTAGCTTATCTCTGTTTTTCTTCCTCATCCATTTGTAACTACCTTTTTCTTTGATTCAAGGCTTGGATGGATGCTTCTAAGATAAGATCTGCACTTGTGTTTTTAAATCTGTTCCAGTCTGGTGCATTCTTCCTTATCTGAGGATCATCATCAGGTGATACTCTTTCCTTCTTCTTGTTTAACTCTTTTGCATATTCTTCTAATTTTCTGACTTTACTTAGCTCATGCTGCTCAAGTCTTGACAAGTAGGCATTACCCTTCCCTTTGCTATGTTTTTGGCTTGTCTGGTTTTCAATTTTTGATATTTATCAATATTTTTAGGAATTCTGTATCCAAGAAGAGATGGAAAGGTTCTTTTGGATGGACCAGCCTCTGTATAAAATTGTAACATTTCTTTTTGAACTACAGCCAGTTCCAGAGGATATGCTATTTCCAAGGATATGTTTTCTAGAAGGATTATGACCATTAGGTGATTGAGTGAGTATGGTTGATGTTGTTGATGGTTGAGTGATGAAAGATTCTGGATTTGTTTTGATAAGTGGTGAAGATGATAAGGTGTTATGTGCAGGTAAATCATCATCATTCACTGTGACCTTTCTTCTTTTTCTAGTATACACCAGTCTTGGTGAAGGAGTTTTTGCAGGGGTTTGGGTTATAGGGGTGAATATTGATTCTGATAAAAGTTTAGAAGTGTTTGTGGAAACCACTGCTGTCATAAAAATCTGTTGTGCTTTTTATAACATCAACATCTGTTGCAGTGTTCTTCAACGCCTTTTACTCTCACTTCAAAACCCTCTCCTTTGTCTCATTTTGAGATTGACTAATCCTCTTTGTTGCAACTTCATCATCTGCTTGAATTTCCAGGGTTTCATCACCTCCCCTTTTCTTTTCTTTGACAGATGTTTTAGCAGAAGTTACTGAGGTTTCTTTCATAGAATCACTCTTCTCCCCCTTTTTGGCATCATCAGTTCTTTCAAAGATAGATGCAGGGGTAGTACCATGCAATATTGTGAGAATTTCTTTGAAAACTTTAAGCTCTGCCTGAGTGTTCTTATATCTTGTTTCAACTTCATTTTTGAACATGTTTACACGTATTTCATGTTGGTGATCAGCATATTGGCGTTGTTGTTGAAACAGAGGATATACCTGTTTGATTATATCAGTGGTTTGAGGAGCAGAGGATTGAGCAGTGTTTTGAGACTTTGAGGATTCTAACATCTGTTGCAGCATATTTTTGATATCTGCCACTGATGTCTCAATTCTTGTAACTCTCTCCATCAAATCTTTAGATTTTAGCTCATCATCTAACTTAATAGGATCATCTGAACTCCTACCAGAAGTGGTAGTTATATCTATGTTATCATGAACAGAGGTTTTAACCCCTGGTTCAAACACAAATGCCCCTTTTTCTTGGTACTGGGGACTTCTTTCTACAACAGAGGTTTCCTTAACAAGCTCAACAGTGGTTTTAATACCAGCAGTGGTTGTCATGGTAGCCCTAGTAGAAATTGCCTTCAAGGGAGACTTATTAATGAAACTACTGTCCAGATGTAAATCAGTGGATTCAACATCTGTAGTAGCTGCTCCACTTGAACTACCAACAAGAATTTCATGAAATTCGAGTGGTGTAACCTCCTCAACTGTTTGTAGGTTAGTCAATAAAATTTTATTAGACACAACCATTGTTTGTATTCTCAGTAATGTGTTAGTGAGAGAGGCTGTTTTGTATCTGACTTTCAATGACCTCAAACAGAGACTCCAGGGTTGATTTAATTTGAGATGTGGGGAGTGATGTGGAAAGAGAATTTGCCCCGGGAGAAGGACAGTTCAACATACTCTCAAATGAGGGTAATGTTTCAAGTTGTGGTGTCCCTATGCTTATAACATGTTCCTTTTGTGAGGAATCATGAGGAGTTGTGGTTTTAGGTGGAGATCTTTCCAACTGTTGTGAGGAAGTAGCAATAGTGGTTTCTTGCGACCTTTGTGTTGTCACATGGTTAACTTCTGGGATCTCATCTTCTAGAAGACCCTTTTTAGTAGGTTTGGTGGGCTTGATGGATTTCTTTTTGGTTCTTTTGGTGATTTTTGGTGTAGGTTGCACAACAGTGGTTAGACTACTGTGGTCACCAAGAGTGGGCTCAGCAGCTGAGGTCTGAGGAGTAGATGTCCTGCTTGTGTTTTAGAAACTTTTGACTCTTTGGCCGTAAGGCGAGTAAATGTTTCAGACGTTAAACTGTTTATTTGAAAAGATATACCTTGAGCAATGGCTTGTGCATTCTCTTTTGGAATTTTCTTTTGTAAATAATAACTTAAAAATCTTGGAAATAACAAGAAAGCATTTGCTTTATTTTTTTTTCACATTTTCCAAATTTGTTACCAAATCTTTAAACAATGCTTGGGAGTACTTGTAATCAGTTTTAGCCATAATAGCATACCCCAAGTATTGAACTTTCAAAGGTATTTTGTTAAAACCAGTTGTTTTACTTGAAACACAGGTGAGCAGGGTATGAATCAAGAATTTCATAGGAGGTGGAAATTTTCCTTTTTCCATAGTAGCTTTTGTTAACTGTCCGGTATACCCTCTTTCGATCAAATCGATTTGATACTGATCCTTAGGGAAAGAGATTTTACCTACAAGATCATCCATCTGAAAAACTTCTAAGATGGTTTGTGGGGTTATTGGAACCATGATACCTCCTACTTTAGAAGAGATTGCCCAAGGCTCTTTATTTTGAATTTCAAGTTCTGCATTAGCCCAGAAATCTATTAGGGTGTCTTGATAGATTGGAGCATGACAAGAGAGCAAAGTTTTATACTTTGATGAAGACAGGGTATCGATGATATAATGAAAATCTGTGTTTTTCTCCGTCTTTTCGAAGGTACAGAGGTAGTTGTGTGAATGTTTAATGATAAGAATGTGTTTTGGTGGTTCCTGTGACGATTTCTTCTTTGATTTCGCTTTGGGAGCCATGATCTTGAGAGAATGATTCTTAGAAATTTTTGAAATTGCACAGTGAAAATGAAACCTCTGTTTGGGATAGAAACAGGGTTTTATAGGGTTTTCCAAAAAGTGATAATGACGTGGCATCCGATGCAACGACTGTCGAATAACATATGTCCACGTGTAACCTCAGATTGAAAATGGAGAACAGTTGTTTGGCTAAACACTGTTTGATATTTTGATTAGTGGATAAGAACAATATTTGCAACTGTCAGAGGATACACTTTTGACAGTGGATAGCCTTTATAAATAACAGTGTTTTTGTGCTATCAGTGCTTTGAACAGACTTTGAGGATTTGTTGAAAACTTCAATTTTAAACTATTTTTTAAGGATTGATTTTGATTTTCTAAAAACATTTTATTGCTATTTACACATGGATCACAAAAACAAAATTGTTTTTAATCCATGTTTAGCATTCCAAGCCTAGAGATCAAACTGTCAAAAGTGTGAGCATAAAGTGCTTTTGTCAACACATCTGCCAGTTGATCCTTGGTATGGACATGTTGTAAAGAAATCAAACCTTTTTCATAGCAATCCCTACCAAAGTGATGTCTGATGTCAGTGTTAAATTTTTTTGGAAGCCCCTTCTCTGGATAGAATTTTGATGAAGATTGTGATTACCTGCAAGTTTAATCTTGACAAAAACATTTCACATGGCCTTACTGGAATTTTCATGCACTTATAATTTGACCCTGAGCATCATACATATTTCTTTTGATCCATTTTTAAGGAAAAGTAAGTCCATTCACTCTAAAAATAGAAAGGTTTTACTTCGTGACAGGTATTTGAGCTTTAACTATCAAAAACAAGTAGAAGCTCATCATGTATTACTTTTTAAAAAAAAAGTACGGAAAAGATTAACACATGTCCTGATAGAAACATGAAATTACTAATTAAAAAAATTTAGTAAAAATTTCTTGATAAAAGAATAAAATTCACCTGATAAATGTTCTAAGTCCTCCTTGAAACAATTGCTACCTTGAGATTCATCAGTTACCGATCCTACCTTTAAACAGTGGTTCCACTCAGCTTGTTTGGTAACAAATGTTTGAGCAGAGACGAAAATTCAATTTTAGGTTTTCCTTTTGTAGTACTAGCCTGTGATCTCTCAGGTGTTTTATGTTTATACTCATTTCCTTTGTTATTAAAATTTTTGAGATAAACACACTTTTGAGTTTTGTGATTTTTCTTCTATTCCCCTTTTTAACATTTGCATAGGCAAATGTCGTAGCATTTACTGGGAGGCTTTTAAGGAACGAACAATCAACACAGAATCATTTACGGTAATGTTTTGAGAACCTTAGACATTTTTGCAAAATGCTTATGTTAAGATTCACATTACTTTTGATCTGGTTTTCTGAATATTAACCCATAACCTTTATAGGATTTCACCATTTAAAATTTTCTCATAGCTTTTGTTCTTCATATAAATCTTGTTCCTAAGGTTTAGGTTCACCTCAGTCTTTTAACGACATTAGAAGAATCCTTAGCATCCGTCAATCATGGAATCATCACAAACTCCAACACAAATACTGAAATCATATATAACGTGATTTGGCTCTTACTCTGTTTTTCAACAAATATGAACAACACAGTATCACTGAAATTGAGCTGATCTTTTTATGTCAACTCGATTGTTAGATCGAATTTGACTGACCAAGCTCTGATACCAATTGTTAGGATCTGAGTTTGACCTCATTATGTTGTTTTAAACAAATTGATCATAAATAAGATAAAACACATAATACCTTGTAGCAGAATACGATTTAAAACTTTGTAACACAATCAAGGAGAGATTAGTTTTCATCATACACTATTTTCATTACTCAAAAGACTGAAATGATTACAAGTAAATACAGTTATGAATCACTAACTCCCCCTCAGGCCGAGCTCACACAGATTAGATAGTACAAGATAAGTGTGTGTGTGAGCTAAATAGAACAGTATATGCACTGTCTATTTATAGTACTAATCCTAACCTCTGTGGCATCTTTGCTGATGTCACCAAGACAATGACATCTAACAAACCTAATAACTTCTAACTACTGCTGATGCTATCCTCTGATATATTTACAAAACACTGATAGCTAACTAATTATAATGCTATCCACTGATGAGCTCAACCACTGATGAAGCTTTATCAAATGTTCTTCAAAGGGTGATCAGACCTTTGACTTCCAACAGACTTTTGACTTCAACAGAGATTTGGTCTTCACCAGTCTTTATAAGCAACGGTGCTTAGCCTTGAGCAGATGTTAGAACCATCAAATTTTAGATATCTTGCCATTGAAGGAAGTTTTGAATCAAAACACTATTTATTCTGGATCATTTAGAACAGACCTGTTTTGGCATTTTCTCATCTGTTCTTTTGTAGGGGTCAATCCCAACATCACCGAGTGATAAATACTATTTAAAATTGTTTCTTTACTATCGGACAATGAGTTAGCCAATAGTAGTTTGGAAAGATAAAACAAATGTAAAAACTCTTAATGCTGTCAGTATAAGAATGTGTCATTTTGTACAAACGGAATGTACTCACCAGTATTTCCTGCTGACAAAATGTATTAAACATGTTTCAGGTAATTACAGTATATCTGAGTAAGAGTTGTGGGACGACACCAGAAGGCTTAAAGAAGTGGTTTATTGTATCAATTAAATTAAGAAACGTTATTTTATGAATTCGGTTGTATCCCTTATTAAAAGCTACCTTTATAAAATATGGGTTTTATTCCCACCTGTTTAATAAATAAAATCCTGTATTACTAAACTCTTATATTTTCCTAACTACGGTCCTGATGAAATTTCCGCTGCAATGTTTTCAAAATAACCACCGGTACCACAGGACTGCCTCACGGCTCCCGTCCAGGGGGTGGTCGGGGGCTGTGACAAAAAGTGGTATCAGAGCCACTGGTTTAAGCAATCAAGTGTTGTGATAATACCCAAGCTTAAACAAAAGAGTTAGGAAATTGATATTAACTGGTAGCACCAGGATAGTATTTAGACTTTAACTTAAGAAAGATACACTTTTAAAATCATGGTTTGAGAAAATTATTTTTACGGGAAATACAATTACCTCCCCGACAATATTGGGTATGGTGTGATAGATTCTCCAACTTGTTCGGGTAAAAGGGGGTAGCCTCTCCGGCGAGACCGGGTAAGATGGGGTATATGTTATGTTAAAAAGTTACAAAATTCCCTAAATAATACCATGACCGGATGTCTGACTTGTATTTGGAAATATGAACTTGTTAAATACATTAACCTTCTGAATGTATGTATATTACAGTATATGTAACATATGATTATATAGATATTTATTTTTATAAGAAAATCCAAAAGCCATTTAGGTGTTATTTTAAACTTAACCCATAAAGTTAAGAGGTCAATACAAAATAACCTATGTGTTATATCTGTGAACATAAATTAAATATATATGACTGTTTTGTTTTAGTTGTTCTACGATATTCAGATGTCAAATGAAGTATCTCATAATCAAGAAGCTCATGTGAATAGTGAAAATCCCTTAAATAAAGAGGCCATAGAAAACATAATCGCCCAAGGAATAGCCAATGCTATCCCGTTAATTATTGAGGCTGTTAAAAATCCTGTAGAACATATCACAACTGTGAGTAGCAAGCGTACTCATAGTAACAACTTTAGCCACCACGCCAATGGAGGCAATGATGATATTATCAAAACTCCATTACCTAAAAAGATGAAAACAAGGACTACTGGTTGTTCCTATAAAGAATTTCTAGCTTGTAAGCCAACTGAGTTTGCCGGCAGTGAAGGAGCCATAGCTGCACTGCCATGGTTGGAAAAGACAGAAGCTATTCTTCAGATCAGCAAATGTGCCGAAGAAGACAATGTGATGTATGCTTCCAATCTCTTTAAATACGAAGCCTTAGAATGGTGGAATACTATTCTTCAGGCAAAAGGAAATGACATGGCCTATACCATGAACTGGGGAGAATTCAAAGAAATGCCAGAAAGGAAATTTTGTCCTCCTTATGAGAAGGAACAAATGGCAAACAAGTTCCTAAATCATAGAATGGTCGATGTGAAATGTCGTGAATATACGACAACATTCTTAGAATATGCAAGAATGGTACCAACTCTGGCTTCGCCAGAACCTGTACTAGTTTCTCGTTATATTCGCGGACTGATTAGTGAAATCCTCGATATCGTCAAGGCAGCTAGACCTCAGACTATCGAGGAAACCGTCGAACTAGCCCATACATTAACAGACGGACTAATCCGCACAAGAGAAGAAATCAAGAAGAAGGAGTTAGCCCGGAAAACTACCCAAGAGTTTTGCCTTGATGATTCCCATAAGAAGAAAGGAACTGAACCGTCATTTGAGAAACCTACACGTAGATACTGTAATAAAAAGCATTCCGGAAAATGCTATTTTAAGAGGAAACCCTACTGTAACCTCTGCAAAACACCTAGCCATAAGGAAGAACAATGAAAGAGGAAAAACCAATATCTTTTAACTGTGGAGAAATAAGCCATATCCGCCCATATTGCCCAAAACTGATGAAGGCAATCGACAACAAGGCAAAAACAACAGACAAACCTAAGAAGAATGCGCGAGCATTCGTACTTACTATGCAGGAAGCATAAATGATTCCAAACCTGATCGCTGGTATGTAATATCTAAGTTAAAGTTTTATTTTATCCTAGTACAAATCAAAGTTTATAAATAATGCTTTCTGTTAAATACTTCATCTGTTCAGAACCATAATAGATTTGGTTGGTGTTCACCTTCTTTGAATCATTTGTTTGGTTACGACACCTTATGGTGGCGTTTTCATTAACTTGAAGCTTGAGCTAATCTCATTTGCACACCTGATATGCAGATTTATTCATTAATTTCTGTTGGCTCATTATCTTAAATAATCTTAATACAATTATGTGTTAAGATAAGAGTACACAACTTCATGTTATTTTTTGGTGTACCTCTAGCAGTTATTTCATCATTTATCAAAAGTTCTATGATATTCATTGGTTCTTTCATCATTAATTGAAAATCCTATGAGATTCATTTGAAATTAATATTTGAGTTTACTTCGTTTAAACCTTCAATAGATTACATGGTGAACTTGTTTGGTCACCTAATTATTTGAAATATTTCGATCATTATGACACCTTGCGGCGTCAGTATAAATTTGTAGCTTGGGCTAATCACGATCGTTTGACCATCATTGAAAGTAGTCTTAATGCAACTATGTATTAAGACAATTATACACTAAACTCTATTGTATTTCGGTGTAGCCTTGTAATAATAATGTCAACACCCTGATTTTTCTTTTCTCATGTATTGGTTCTATAGTTGACAAATCATCTTCATGTTTCTATTTCATTTGAGCTTGTTGATTCTAAGTCTTCCTTGATTAACAACCAAAGTAAGTTTCCTTGACAGTGAATTATGTTGTTTCTAAAAGTCATTCAAAACTTGTAAACATTCGATTTGGACACCTGTTAGTCATAAATATCTCTTTTGATTTGATCCATGTAAACTTAGTCACTCTTATGATTATATCATTACAATTCGTTCGCTTGATATCGATTTCTAGTTATATTTCCCTTAAACCATTGGGTTCTATTTATTGTAAAACATATATTCACAAAATTTGAATATTTCGTGATTCATTTATAATGTTATTTACCTTAATCCTATTAATATTGACCAACGCATGACACAAATCGAAAATGACTTCATAACCTATATCTCGAGGACGAGGTTTAAAACAAGGTGGGGATGATGTAACAACCCTCGAAAACATTCCCGACGACAACCCGTAATCGAAACCAGGAGTGCGGGCAACTTGTTTACTCAATCAGTAAACTTAGCAGTTAAGAAACCTGGCGGTTGACGAACCAACCCGCACAAAATTAGACTTGATAGATTCACCATTAAAAATTCGAACCAACTGGGATCAAGACCCAAGCATACGTGAAAAGTATCGGCACGAAAATAGAGAAAAACGCCCAATTGGACGAGAATGGCGGCCAGAGATACGCGTCCAACAACGCGCCACGTGTCAAGCAAGCATAGGATACGTGGCAGTCAAAGCCAGGTCGAACATCCCCGCGCCACACGGGAGAAACTTGGTCACCTGGCGCGACACACGGGAGATGCCCATTTGGGCTATATATTCAGTAGCTTGGGACAGAAGCTGTTGTACCATTTCGATCAAACTTTTGACGAAATAACTCTCTCGTTCTCTGTTTCTTGCACTAAAACCACTAAAGGCCCTAAACTCTGCCCCGTTGTAAGTGTTTTAACCCCTGATCACTAATTCGTTACCCTGCCCGATTGATTTAGGACCCACCCGTGCATGTCGAGGCTCTGCCTGACTATGTTCGTTGGGGTTATGTCTCGTGTTGTATGGCTAAAGTGACTTGGGTTATTACACTAACACGTATTGCATTGTAATGATATTAGAAACTCAAAAATAGCACCAGGAAGCTCTAAGTTAACAACCTTAGAACTACAAAGTGAGTCATTATCTTTTTCTGAAAAGCTTTGCAAACCCTAAATGTTTTTCAGTTATATTACAGTGATTAGGTGTTTGTATTCTTACTGGGAAACTACCTTCAGTATGTGGGGTTTTGTATACAATACTTGATAATCTTCACTATTGGACAATGGGTTAGCCAATGAGTGATATGACCACAATCACAGGAACTGCCACCGAGTGGCAAATACTATTTAAAATAGTTTATTTACTATTGGACAATGAGTTAGCCAATAGTAGTTTGGAAAGATAAAACAAATGTAAAAACTCTTAATGCTGTAAGTATAAGAATGTGTCATTTTGTACAAACGGAATGTACTCACTAGTATTTCCTACTGACTAAATGTTTTAAACATGTTTCAGGTAATTACAGTAGATCTGAGTAAGAGTTGTGGGACGACACCAGAAGGCTTAAAGAAGTGGCTTATTGTATCAATTAAATAAAGAAAAGTTACTTTATGAATTCGGGTGTATCCCTTATTAAAAGCTACCTTTATAAAACATGGGTTTTATTCCCATCTGTTTAATAAATAAAATCCCGTATTTCTAAACTCTGATATTTTCCTAACTATGGTTCTGATGAAATTTCCGCTGCAATGTTTTCAAAATAACCACCAGTACCACTTGTCTGCCTCACGGCTCTAGTCCAGGGAGTGGTCAGGGGCTGTGACATTAGACAATAAGAAGTTGAAAACTGTAACACTTCGTGTTTTTACGTCCAATAATTTTCTAACATGTGTTCCGCTAATTCTCGTATGATGTATGCACGAACGAGAAGGACTAAAGTTGTGAAATGATAATTTATAATCACTATGTGATAGTGATTAAAGTGGAGGGGCTAAACATGTATAATGCCAATAACTTGAGTTCTGGGAGGCGGTTACAGACCGCAAGCCTTTATGGTTACGGTCCGTAACCAAGACTAAAACTAGGGGCGCTAAAGGTCCTTACGGACCGCATGGCTAAACCCATACGGTCCGCAAGGACCTGCCAGCGAATGATTTATGGCAGCCTCCTGTGCTGCCACCTTTGTCGCCATTGCCACCCTTTGGCTTGTCTTGCCACGACTTGGGACACTTGTGTTCATCCAATGAGACCCTCAAACACCTGGCATGCCCTACTAGCTCCTCCTCAAGTATAAAAGGCCACCCTTAGAGCCTCACATACTTGCCCATTACTCACATTCTCCTCTCTAGCTCTTTTGGGAAGTTCTTGAAGTCTTTGGGAACAATCTCTGAGCTTTCTAGTCTTATTTGGATCACATGTAAGTGTTCCAACTCGTTCTTTTCAGTTTGGTAGGCTTTTAAGCCAAAGTCAAAGAGTTTACGTAAAAACGCTTTGACCTTAAGCTAAGACCATTACGGCCCAGCCATTGTTCGTTACGAACGTGGCTACATGATCGTAATTAGGTAGGTGTTAATCCCTTAAAAGGGAACCTCCTAATTACCACGATTTTAATTGACCAATTGACGGGTCAAAGTTATATTCATAAAAAGTCAAACGGATGAGTTTTGAAATTAAATCATATCTAGTAATGCAGATGATATAAAATACATTTTAACACTTTAATAACTTGATAATAATTAGAACATGTGTAAACATGTTCAGCCCGTCAAGTCCAGGTCTAGGGTTGGTTCGCAACCGAAAGTCATGAAGTTTGACTTCTGCTTTGAGTTTCAGTTCTGACCCGATTTAGAAACTTCGACTACTGACTTTAGGTTATTTTAGGACCATGTTATAGTATAGTATAACCTCCTAAAGTTATACAACATGGTTCGTTAGTAATATGAGTTTATATCCAAGTTCAGTTATTATGCTTTAACTTTTAATAAAATGCCCTTTTCATACAAACTAAGGTTTTAAACATTAACCCACATACAAATGAGTTAACAACTGATTTGTAAACTTAATTAAATTATTTTGATATCATGATTCTGATCATAAGCTACATTTTGATTAGATATCATTAGTATAGCTTTAAAAGGACTAAAATGCCATTTTAGAAGGTTTAAACATAATTTCTTCCACCAAACTCTTTACATACTGATGTAATATCATAAGTAGGATTTATTGGGATATTAATTCAGGTTATAACCTGAGTTGATACTATAGATCCGTATAATGACGATAAAGGACCTAAATACGCCTTTTCACATAAAATTGTTTTAACTAAACTTTTCATAGCCAAAACTTTTACCCACTGATATAATATGTTGAATTACTTATTTTGGTTATATAAAACTGATCATAACTTCAGTTTACATTAAACATTGAAAGAATTGGCATTTATCGACTTTATCGTATTTTTGGCGCATAGTATGGTTTAAAACCATATCTATGACCCAAGACTTATTACCTACTGATTTGTAAAACTTATTTTAAATATTTTTACAGTAAGTACAAGTCCTGAACTCAGAATTCCAAATATGACTTCAAGGCTATGTGTGAAATGACTAAAATGCCCCTACGGGACATAGTTTGGTTTAAAACTATCAAACACACATATAATTGATATCCTACTGATATAACATCACAAAATTTATATTTTTACAGAATATTATTGACCTTGACATCAGATTTCTCATAAAAATCTTTTATAAACTATAAAATGACCAAAATGCCCTTATGGGACGTAATTCCGATTTAAAATTATTACATGCATACATATTGATATCCTACTGATCTCATAACATATTTTAAACATAATACTATGGAACTTGTATATAACTCTTTTGGTTGCCCGGTTTCACTTATACGCTTAAGCATACGTAACTAGTTTACGTAATCTAACCGAAACGGGTTTAACTTTGTCGTTTCCTCATCAAAATCCAGAATGATATGGGTATGCCCATATTATTCAAGTCTAGATACTTGTTCGGTCCAATTTTACATTCTATTCCGATCACAGCTTAATCTAGCTTTTTGTACCGTACTTATTAAATGTAAGACTAACCGGTTCAAGTCTAAGACTTAACTAAGGACCCATTAGCATTCTAATTGGTTAATAATGCCATCATTCCAGACTAGACGCCTTCCAGTATATTGTGCTTGTATTTACCTCTTGATCTACGACTGAGTTGTGATTTTCTCTAAGATTTAGCTCAGGTAAATACTATTAACCTATTTCTCCTATACGGGCTTGGGATACGGTAAATTATTACCGCTTGGTCGGGTATGGGATAATGTATTGTCTAGTTGAGATATTAACTAAATCACATAACCCGTTTTAATCTGTTTTGTCTGATAACTTAAACATTGGGGGTTGGCCTGACCGTGTCTGGGATATCCTTGGCTCACTAAAGTGCTAGTGACCACGACTTATAGCATGGGGTGTAGGCTTACACCGGTCAATTGCATTATTGTTATTATCTGCTTTCTGTGTGAAAGTACAGAAGTGGTGTGTCAGTCGATCTGGTCTCGGTTTCATATTGGGCCTCATATGTATTGACAGGCTTGTAAATATGTATACAAGGTTACTTGTACTGTCCCAAGTTAATAATAAAAATGTGCCTAATGCGCCTAAAATCCTTTTCGAAAAGATTTTCAAAATGAGTCGGTTGATTGTATTTACCAGTGAAAACTAACGTATTTTCAAAAGATTAAGTTACAGGTACAACACAAAATAGGCCGGAAGCTGCATGGCATTGATGCTGAGGAGTTGCGACCCTTTAAGTTGTGCCTTAGAGTCTGTTATCCTTTTTGTACATTTCCGATCCTCCTGTGGATCTCATTACAAGCCTTGTATGTAACATTTGTCGAAAAACGGGTTTTCCAAACCCGCTTCGTTTATTAATCGAATAATCAGTTTCATATTTTGTTGCTCATTTAATGCTTATTTTAATTTTAAACAATACATAACTAATATACATTTTAGATTATGGAAATTAAAATTGTTAAAAAATAAAATTAAAACAATTAAAAAGGAAAAAGGGCTGCCGGGTTTCGAACCCGGGTCAGCCGGAAACTTTAAACACCAAACACATAACCACTCCGCCACTTGATGTCTTTGTGAATTCTAGGAAACAATTAAAACATAACTTCAACCGTGAATCAACCTGTTTGCGCCAAACCGAAACCGATATCGGCTTCCAAACGTCCAGGGACTTTTGAGTGATCGTGGATTCTTGATTATAACCGATAAACCGACATTCTTAATCAATTCAGCCTTAAATGAACTTGAATTCATATGATGTTCGGGTTTAGAAACCGAAATCTTTTACTTTCTGAATTACTCCATCAATAACATCATCTCGCGACTCAATAACATTCACAGAACCTCTAATTTCACTTTTACTCTAATTTCTGATCGTCGGAATCGCTTTTTGAACTCGCCGGACTTTCGCCGGAAAACTGTGTCTTTCATCAAAACGGTAAATTTCTAAATTCTTTCATCTTCTATCTGTTGTTAGACTTTTACTAACTCAAACCCTCCAATCAGAATCGGTTCCAGACGACGATATCGGATAATCTGCAGTCGTCAGAAAACTTCTGAAAATTCCTAAATCGCGCTGTGAAACGGTATTATCATTTAAGCCTTCTGATAACTTTTGTTTAGTCCTTCAATTCCACAATTAGTTAATCAAAAACTGTTGATTGGTCCGCTCAGACGGAGTTCATAAAAACAGAGCCGACGACTTTGCCGGAGTTCTGAGAAAAGTCATCGTTCCGGTATGTTCATTCCCAAAACCTTTCCTATCCGTTACATTTTAATCACTCATACGCCTGTTAATTGAATTGAACAAGTTCAGTCGAAAATCAGTTGTCTGGGTTATTGTAACGAAGAAGATGAAGTTAGTGTGTATATAAATTTAATATAAATTGGATTATATCTCGGGTTCGACACACAGTCCAGCGGTGGACTGTGTGCAATTGAAACTTAACGATACCGGGTTCGAGTCCGTCCTTGTTCCGTTTCGTCACAATATTCAGACTTTTTATAAAACCCAAATATGAAAACTTCCAGTTAGTATATAAGAGAAATAAAAACAAGTGTTTTAACCAGGTTAGACACACAGTCCAGCGGTGGACTATGTGCAACGTTAATCAACAGGTCCGGGTTCGAGACCTGATACGCACACCGGTTCGATAGAATTTAAATCCTTTTTAAGAAATGAATTTTGGAATAAATGAAATAGTATATAAATATAATTAAAAACAGAAATATTTCGGGTTAGACACGTAGCTCAGTTGGTAGAGCTGCGTGCACGCGTACGGGAGGTCACGAGTTCGAACCTCACTCAGTGCAAACAAAATACACGACCGAACCGGTCAACAAGTCAAAGTCAATGGTCAACGGTCAAACCCAAAAAGTCAACATTTTTTTAATATTTTTATTTATTTATTTAATTTAAAAATCAATTAAAAATACTTAAAAATAATGTTTTTAAAGTTAGAAAATAGCCTTCAACTCACAAGAATATATCTAAAAATCCTATTAAAATTATTAATAAAATCCACTCATTTACCATACCTTTTCGTTATTATTTAGGTTAGTTAATCCTCGTCGATCAACCCTCTAAACTCGTGCGCATTCAACATCTTCAACCGAACGCACCCAATGTGAGTGAATCTCAACAAATTCCCCGTTTTAATCACGTTTTTTGGGTGTATCATGTGTCTTATTATTTATTACACTTAAACAATTGTGCATCCATCATATCCATGATCAAATGTGTATTCAATATGTATCAACTGTTTGTGTGGTTAATGTTTAGATTAAATTTATCATTTTCAGTACATACATTATCATAGGCCGCCGCTCCCCATTACCTATGAGCGTGAGCCGTTCCCCATTACCTATGAGCGTGAACGAGACGTTGCCAACATTTACATTATCATTCATGTTATATATTCATGCAAGGTGGTTTGTTATTGTATGTTATTGTTATTGTATGTTTATTTACGTTTGCTCACATATGATTATAATAAATATAACAAGAAATCAATAATAAATGTTTTCTAACAAGGTTCACTCGCCAACTTTTGTTGACCCAAAAATCCCCATTTTTACACATGATACAGGTGATCCAGATGCAGCAAGAAACATATAGGATGGCTTAGAAGAATAAACCGGTTTAGACTTTGGATTGTTTAGTTAGTTATTTTTCTTTGTAATTGTATGAACATGTTTGGAATATTGAGGATGTAATTTTGAATATAATACATATGAAACATATTAGTAAACATCATGAGCTTTGGTGATAACCCAATTATGCCCCGACTCTTATTCCGCTGCGGGTCGGGGTGTGACAGATTGGTATCAGAGCCATGACTATAGGGATATAGGATAGGTTATTAGACCCTTAGAGCCTATACTATAGTTGATTTGAATTTTTAAAATTATTTGTGTGTAACATACAAAATTCATGATGTTTATATGTTTTATGTTTATTCTTACATTCAATGTTATGCAAGCATGTTCATAAGTACATATTATTATACAATGCCTACCATGAATCATATTCTCATGACATATCATATCCATGAGAGCACACACCACACAATTTCCATGACTTTTGCAACGATTTTTGTATTTTCAAATCACATCAAAGTGAGTTCTCATGACGGGCATGTAGTAACTGGAAGGGTACAAGTACCGGTAGTCGGAACGTCCTGTCTAGGCTTGGCATTCGTATAAATCCAAAATAAAGGACCAGTTTGCCTACCTGGGGACTAACGATGAGAGTACGAAGGACCTATTAGGCCAAAGCATGCTATACCAAACGTCGTGTGAGCTAACCCCACTTTGAGTTGTCATTGTGTCTACACCTAGACACCCTCCGACCATACATCTCGCAAACATATTTCATTTCATTCGGGTAATGCGAGTGCTAAACCGCCAATACCAATGTGAATCCTACTAAGCCAATAGTCATGGGGGCCCACATGACTATACAGGTGAAGGTATGGGGGACATTTGAGGCCCAAACATGAGCAAACCCAAGACATCCTATGGATGTAGTTGCATTATTGATGTTTATGTTATTTTTATTATTTTTAACGACACATGACACCTAAAAACTTCTTAAACTCACAATCTTCCTATGTACGTTCCTGTAGATGTCGATTAGGCAACTACGTGGAGGTAGAAGGTCAGGTAGGTCAAACGAACGCTTGGCCACTCAAATCGCAAAACAAATGGCCGCGGTGCTTCCTGACATCGTAATTCAAGTCCAACAAGCTCTCGCCGCAAATCCCAACAATCCTCCCCATCAAGAGGACCAGAACGTCGACAACCCTCCCTCCAAAAAATGCTCTTACAAACACTTCAAGTCTTGCGATCCCCCGAAATTTGAAGGGACCGAAGGTGTCACTGCTCTCCTCCACTGGTTTGAGGAAATGGAAAACACCTTCCTCAATTGCGATTGTCCAGAGGATCGCAAGGTACGTTACGCAACCGGGAGACTATTTGGAGTAGCCCTGCCCTGGTGGAACACAGAGAAGGGTAAGAGAGGAGTCGAAGATGCTATGGCCTTAACATGGGAAGAGTTAAGGGAAATAATGACAAGACTCTTCTGTCCAAGAGGCGAAATCAAGAAGTTGGAAGATGAATTCCACTCATTAAAACAAAAGGAAGGAGATCATACTTCCTACAACAAAAGGTTTCTAGAGTTGAACCAAATGATCCCCAACTTGTTCACCCCAGTGTACCGCTTGGTTGAACACTACATTCGAGGCCTCCCCTAAAAAATTCAAGACTCAGTTCTAAGCACTTCGCCTGCGACACTTGAAGCCGCAATGGAACTAGCTACCGAACTTACCGAAAATCGCATTCGAAACGGTAAATTCAAAGAGGAGAAAAAGAAAGCCCCCGTTGAGGCTCAAACTTCAAACCATTCTAGCTCCTCTTCGAAGTTTACTGGTAAAAGGAACCGAAACACCAGAAACTTTGCTGTCACACAAACAAATTTCCCTATCCCTGCTGCACCCATCACTCAAGTTGCCCCCTCACCTGCACCACATAAAAGGCCATACTCCGGCCCATACCCAAAATGCAACCGTTGCCAATACCATCACTTTCCTGATCATCCCTGCCAGCATTGCACCGGCTGTGGTCGCGCAGGTCACACCATATAAACTTGTCGCGTACCTCAGCGAACGAACCGCCATCAGCCCTCAACCCAAGCCCACCATCAGATAGTGGGTCAAGCCCAACAACCTTTACTACTACCACCTACCGAACATGTAGCCCAATCCTACTACCAACCCAACTATCCCATGATACAACCTATGCGGGCTTGTTACAACTGTGGAGACCCAAACCACTTTAGAAACACTTGTCCACGCTTGGTGAACATCATTCATGCCCAAGCTCAAGCAAATCCGGTGAATCAAGCTAACCAAGCTCCACCACCTGCAAGAGGAAGAGCTTACAACATCAACGCCAATCCTGTTGAATATAATAACGGCTCAAACGAATCACCCAGCTAGTTTTCCTCACCAAGAATCAAGACTCAACTCTGATCGTCTAGTTTTAATGTTTTCTTTATGTTATCTCAATCTTTCCGTATCCCAGTTGTAAAATTTGGGAGTTTATGTATCCAAGAATTTTAATGCGAATTGATATTACAGTTTTGTTTTATACTCATTGATTTAACATTCATATCATCATACACCTCGACGTATCTCAATCTCATCATTTAAAGAAGTTGGGTTGTGTCTCACTTTTACATAAACTGACCCCTTCATCATAACAAATGAGAGAGGTACTGTCATCATTCAGTCATGTATCCTTTCAGAATTGAGACTCAAGCTTTGGTTGTTGTGTTTGTTTATGTTTTAGAATCACATAGAACTGGTCATGATTCACTGATAAAGCCAACGAAAATTTGACAAGAATATGGTGGATACGCCGCTGGTACTTCCTATATATAAGTATTCTTGGCAAAGGATCAAAAGCATTACCAGGAGGTTATGAGAAGTTCCATGTAGGTTTAAATATCGTCATGGTTGAAGTTTTTGTTTTATGATACATACTTTATCATGTCAAACGTATCAATTCCCTCAAAACTATTATGCATAAAATCATAACCGACATCAAAGATCAAATTCGAGAAGCCCAACATGTTTCAGTAACGGAAAACGACGTACGCAAGGAGCTGTCTTATGGAGCTGAACTTAAAATCGAAACTAATCCGACGGTATTCTGTACTGTCTAGATCACATATGGATTCCTGACCACAATAACCTTCATGATTTCCTTATGAATGAGGCGCACAAAACACGATATTCTATACACCCAGGAGCCGACAAGATGTATCAAGACCTTCGATGCACCTACTGGTGGCCTGGAATGAAAAAGGATATTACTGTTTTTGTTTCCAAGTGCCTTACATGTTCCAAAGTAAAAGCTGAACATCAAAGACCCTTAGGACTTCTGGTCCAACCTGAAATACCTGTATGGAAGTGGGAAAAACATAACCATGGACTTCATTACTGGGTTACCTCGCACTTCTGGTGGGTATGACACTATATGGGTAATCATTGATCGTCTTACAAAATCAGCTCACTTCATTCCGATTCGCGAAGACTTCAAGAATGAAAAGTTAGTTCGTATCTACATCAGCGAAGTCGTAAGCCGTCATGGTGTACTGTTAAGCATTATTTCAGATCGTGATGGTCGTTTCACTTCACGAACATGGCAAGCCGTACAAACCGCTTTGGGTACACGATTAGACCTCAGTACCGCTTAACACCCTCAAACTGATGGACAATCTGAACGCACCATCCAAACTCTTGAAGATATGTTTCGAGCATGTGTCATAGACTTCAAGGGAAATTGGGACGCTCATCTACCATTAGTTGAATTTTTGTACAACAACAGCTATCATTCAAGTATCGGCATGGCACCTTTCGAAGCTTTATATGGTTGAAAGTGCCGATCTCCAGTATGTTGGCACGAAATTGGAGAAGCTCAAACCACCGGTCCAGAATTGATTCAAGAAACAACAGACAAGATCCATCAAATTCGAAACAATCTTCTAGCGGCACAAAGTCGTCAAAAGAGTTATGCAGACAAACGACGAAAGCCTTTGGAGTTTAACATTGGTGATCATGTACTTTTAAAAGTATCACCGTGGAAGGGAGTAGTTCGTTTTGGCCAGAAGGGCAAGCTAGCACCACGCTACGTAGGACCTTTCAAGATACTCGAAAGACTAGGACCTGTAGCATACAAGCTTGATCTACCACAAGAACTCAACAGAATTCACCCCACATTCCACGTATCAAACTTAAAGAAGTGTCTCGCCGATGAAAACCTCCATATTCCCCCGGAAGATATTCAGATCGATGAATCTATGCACTTCATTGAAAGACCAGTAGAGATCATGGACTTCGGAGAAAAACGTTTAAGACGGAGTCGTATTCCAATTGTTAGGGTACGCTTGGAGTCGAAACAGGGACCTGAGTTTACTTGGGAACGTGAAGACTCAATGCGCGAAAAATACCCGCATCTTTTTCCTGTTACCACTACTACTTAAATTTCGGGACGAAATTTCTAAAAGTAGTGGATACTGTAACATTTGTCAAAAAACGGGTTTTCCAAACCCGCTTCATTTATTAATCGAATAATCAGTTTCATATTTTGTTGCTCATTTAATGCTTATTTTTATTTTAAACAATACATAACTAATAAACATTTTAGATTATGGAAATTAAAATTGTTAAAAAATAAAATTAAAACAATTAAAAATGAAAAAAGGCTGCCGGGTTTCGAACCCGGGTCAGCCGGAAACTTTAAACACCAAACACCTAACCACTCCGCCACTTGATGTCTTTGTGAATTCTAGGAAACAATTAAAACATAACTTCAACCGTGAATCAACCTGTTTGTGCCAAACTGAAACCGATATCGGCTTCCAAACGTCCAGGGACTTTTGAGTGATCGCGGATTCTTGATTATAACCGATAAACCGACATTCTTAATCAGTTCAGCCTTAAATGAACTTGAATTCATATGATGTTTGGGTTTAGAAACCGAAATCTTTTACTTTCTGAATTACTCCATCAATAACATCATCTCGCGACTCAATAACATTCACAGAACCTCTAATTTCACTTTTACTCTAATTTCTGATCGTCGGAATCGCTTTTTGAACTCGTCGGACTTTCCCCGGAAAACCGTATCTTTCATCAAAACGGTAAATTTCTAAATTCTTTCATCTTCTATCTGTTGTTAGACTTTTACTAACTCAAACCCTCAAATCAGAATCGGTCCCAGACGACGATATCGGATAATCTGCAGTCGCCGGAAAACTTCTGAAAATTCCTAAATCGCGTTGTGAAACGTTATTATCATTTAAACCTTCTGATAACTTTTGTTTAGTCCTTCAATTCCACAATTAGTTAATCAAAAACTGTTGATTGGTCCGCTCAGACGGAGTTCATAAAAATAGAGCCGACGACTTTGCCGGAGTTCTGAGAAAAGTCATCGTTCCGGTATGTTCATTCCCAAAACCTTTCCTATCCGTTACATTTTAATCACTTATACGCCTGTTAATTGAATTGAACAAGTTCAGTCGAAAGCAGTTGTCTGGGTTATTGTAACGAAGAAGATGAAGTTAGTCTGTATATAAATTTAATATAAATTGGATTATATCTCGGGTTAGACACACAGTCCAGCGGTGGACTGTGTGCAATTGAAACTTAGCGATACCGGTTCGAGTCCGTCCTTGTTCCGTTTCGTCACAATATTCAGACTTTTTATAAAACCCAAATATGAAAACTTCCAGTTAGTATATAAGAGAAATAAAAACAAGTGTTTTAACCAGGTTAGACACACAGTCCAGCGGTGGACTGTGTGCAACGTTAATCAACAGGTCCCGGGTTTGAGACCTGATACGCACGCCGGTTCGATAGAATTTAAATCCTTTTTAAGAAATGAATTTGGAATAAATTAAATAGTATATAAATATAATTAAAAACAGAAATATTTCGGGTTAGACACGTAGCTCAGTTGGTAGAGCTGCGTGCACGGGAGGTCACGAGTTCGAACCTCACTCAGTGCAAACAAAATACACGACCGAACCGGTCAACAAGTCAAAGTCAATGGTCAACGGTCAAACCCAAAAAGTCAACATTTTTTTTATATTTTTGTTTATTTATTTAATTTAAAAATCAATTAAAAATACTTAAAAATAATGTTTTTAAAGTTAGAAAATAGTCTTCAACTCACAAAAATATATCTAAAAATCCTATTAAAATTATTAATAAAATCCACTCATTTACCATACCTTTTCGTTATTATTTAGGTTAGTTAATCCTCGTCGATCAACCCTCTAAACTCGTGCGTATTCAACATCTTCAACCGAACGCACCCAATGTGAGTGAATCTCTACAAATTCCCCGTTTTAATCACGTTTTTGGGGTGTATCATGTGTCTTATTATTTATTACACTTAAACAATTGTGCATCCATCATATCCATGATCAAATGTGTATTCAATATGTATCAACTGTTTGTGTGATTAATGTTTAGATTAAATTTATCATTTTCAGTACATACTTATCATAGGCCGCCGCTCCCCATTACCTATGAGCGTGAGCCGTTCCCCATTACCTATGAGCGTGAACGAGGCGTTGCCAACATACGATCGGCTCCGTTTGATTGAGCCTTGATAGCACATACATTTCATCATAGGCCGTCTGCTCCCCATTACCTATGAGCGTGAGCCGTTCCCCATTACCTATGAGCGTGAACGAGACGTTGCCAACATTTACATTATCATTCATGTTATATATTCATGCAAGGTGGTTTGTTATTGTATGTTATTGTTTGTTATTGTTATTGTATGTTTATTTACGTTTGCTCACATATGATTATTGCACAATTTCCATAATAAATATAACAAGAAATCAATAATAAATGTTTTCTAACAAGGTTCACTCGCCAACTTTTGTTGACCCAAAAATCCCCATTTTTACACATGATACAGGTGATCCAGATGCGGCAAGAAACATATAGGATGACTTAGAAGAATAAACCGGTTTAGACTTTGGATTGTTTAGTTAGTTATTTTTCTTTGTAATTGTATGAACATGTTTAGAATATTGAGGATGTAATTTTGAATATAATAAATATGAAACATATTAGTAAACATCATGAGCTTTGGTGATAACCCAATTATGCCCCGACTCTTATTCCGCTGCGGGTCGGGGTGTGACATTGTATGTATAATTGTGTTGAACTTTGGACACTAACGGTTTGCAATAGTTTATTTTAACTCCAAGACTTTCGCTGTGTTGCTCTGTGTTGTTTGGTTATGATGATATCAATCTTACGTCATGATATTCCCCACTGGGCCCACCGGGATACACGTGGAAATCGGAGTGTGACAGGTTGGTATCAGAGCCAACATTTGAGGGAATTCAACACTAGTCTTTTGTGTTTGATCTCAAACGACACAGTCACACATTCCTTAGACTCTCGAGTCTAGGCTTTGACCTAGGATAACTCATTTACATTATTTTTTCGCTTTTGCATTATTTTGTTTGAACTTGTTTGTGAAGCAGGAAAAATGCCGCCAAGAATTAGAGGAAGGGGAGGAAAAGGGAAAGGCCCCATACGGGGTGGACCATCAATGATAGGTCCTCAAACATTCATAACTACAACCCATATGAAGGGTCGAGAGACGCTTCATCACCATGGGAACCAGCTCGCTATTCGATCTCCCACGAATACTCACCACTACCAGACTCTCACCATTCACTCCACTCTCACCATTCTCACCACACCCGTCAATCCCATCACTCACACCACTCCCATTCACATTCTTTTCATGGTGATTACAACCCTAACATTTACTTGCGTTCACCCTTCGTTACCCCTCCAGTAGATCCCCTGGACCCTTTGGACGAGGATTCTGATCCTGAGATGCCTCCGACCGGATCTCCCGGTCATCCTATTGAACTGTCCAGCGGTTCAAACTCATACGCGGGAACCCCACACCATTTCCCCGATGACTTTCAGCAGAGGTGGGAGCAATATGTATTCTACAATACTCCTTTCTACCACAACACGCCATCCTACCATACTCCTCAGCAGGAACTACCCCCGCCTGAGGAAGTACAAATACAACCGGTGGAACAACCGCAACCACCGCCTGAACCACAACTGCCACGAAGGCGTGGGGTGCGCATGCCGATGCGCCTAGGACCAAGGGTAGGGTCCCTTTCACCCCTACCTAGCCCTTACCCACAATCCCTAAGGATCCACAAATGGGTGGACCCTCCAAGAGTCACCTGTGGTGGAACCAGCACCACAACCAGCGGTTGACCCGGTACCACCACCTGTGGAACGGCCACCACCGGGTTTTGAAAACCCAATTCCTTCATATCCAGATCCATCTGGATATAACCCTTTTGCTTCTTCTTCTGGATTGCCTAACTATCTTCATTAGGGACCTTCGCAGGACCCCTATATAGAGGCAACTGCACACAACGATCTTTTCCCTTCTCCATTTCCACAATATTCCACCATACCGTATTCAGCTGGTGGATATCCCTTTATGGGTACCACCCTTCGGGTGCACCTCCACCCTATGTATATCAACATCCAGGTACACTACAACCGCAACCTCAACCACCACCACAACCACAACATCAACCTCAACCACCAGTACTTGAGGCTATGCAAGAAACGCTGGAGAAAATGAAGGAACTTCAGCGGAAAGCTGAAAAATCTGGGAAGAAAAATAACAAATATTTGAAGAAATTTATAAAGATGGTTAGAGGGAAAAAGGGTGATTAAACCTTTGTATTTTTGTTTATGTAATTTAGTTCCAAGAAGTCCCTACGTGGACATTATAAGTCCCTATGTGGACATGTTTCTTTTTATGTAATAGTCCCTATGAGGACAAGTTTTGTAATTAAAAGTCCTAATTCTAGGCACTATTGTAATGGTAAATTTTTATTTTAATGAAGAATTTGATGTTTATTTATTATTGTACTCTGTTTCATCCGTTGTTCAAGCGAACGTCTAGATTTTAACTTGAAATTTATGATCAGCTACAATAATTCCAAAAGATCCTCTTGATGGTTTACACCAGCCGAGTGATTTGGTGAAATGGTAGTTAAGATGTAAAGCCTTCTACAATGATAGTTAAGGTTGAGAAGTTCCTTTGAGAAATCCCTTCTATCCAAGAGGTGGTGAATACGTTCTAAGCCTCCTAGTCTGCCCGATCGAGACTAGCTCCTTAAACCATTTTAAGATTTTATTCTAAAACGTTAACATCTTCAAAGTGTTAACCTCCTAGACAGTGTGACTTGAGGAACTACACGAGCCGTCAAAGTAATGGACTATGTCCAAAACTTAACAAGCCCATGTGATCAATTTGATCCTGGCTAAGCATCATCCGTGCGATGATCATATTATTTAAACAGCTATTAATGGTGTAATACCTGCAGCCATATTATAAACATCCATTAGAGATGTGTTACTTATGACATCCATTAGTGATGTACTGCGTACGGGTTATATTTATGTCCATTAGTGACAATGACAGTGGTAGTCTACGACTCACTGTCTCGAGGTAATAAGATTTCGTTCAAACCTCAAAGCCATCTGTGCTACCTTATTTTGTCTTTTGTGACAGGCCTTTCGTGCCACATTTATTCACTCCCCCTAATTTAGGCCTTTTGTGCCACACTTTTAATGCCTGGCAAAAGTGACACTATGACCACTAGCCCTATAAGGCGAAGGATTTGTATATCTGAAACATTACAAAGTTTTGAGGGTTCCATGATACCATACATTATATTGTAGGTCATCAAGCGTGTATGACTAATTAAACTTATACCGCCATTTTAGCTCCAAGCAGACAAGATGGCAAATTCTGATGAGCTAATAGTTGACGCAAGGATGGCGGCGCATATGAAAATATTGTTGTAACCAAAGTTGATATGCAAGCCTTGGTAGCCACAGAGGTTGGCAAGGCGATTAAAGCTTATGATGAGAAGCAGCATGAGTCGAGTGCTTCTCACTCTAAACACACTTCTAGACACACTTCGAAATATACATTCAGCAGCATTCTAAACATCCTTCTTTGGTGATCGACGTGTTGCACCCCGGTCAAAGATAATACTTATAAGCCCAAATTACCCTTAAAAAATGTGTTAGTAGCAGTAAGGGGTCGATCCCCGAAGAGTTTATGGTTTACGTATGGACTATTTTGGTTATGAAGATGTCACGTTTTATGAAGCTTGCTATCTTAATTTGTTTAGTTATTTGAGAAAAGATGTTGGAATTCACCAACGATGATTGTAAATTGGATTAACTACTATGAATGATTGATTATAATTAACGAAAACAAAACTAGTGATTCGAACAAGATTTTATAAAAAGGGTTCACACCCGGTTTCGGTAATTGCCAACCTAGAGTTTCTACAAGTTTTAGATTCAAATCAATTGTATAGCAGTTAACGGATTTAGTGTACCGTGACGTAGGTGCCAACAACTATCAACGCTCCGAAGAACGGACAAGAATTATAATCACACACAAGTAAAACCTAATCATAACAATGCACGAATACACATAACCATTTCGCAAAGTCATAACTTTATCATCGTTCGACAATTTACGAATACAAAACAAATGTAAGCTATTGTTAATGACTTCAAAAACCAATACAAGTTGTCATAAAGTAAAATCAAACCACAATTCAAAACCCTAGATTAAACAACTACCTACACTGGGGTGAAACGAAAGTGATTAGCTGCTCATGGTTGAAGAACTTGATCACCGGATGATTGAAACTTGGATCTTGACATCTCGAAGCCTTGAATGAAGGATTAGGGTTTATGGTGAAAGTGGAGAATATGGATGATGGTGATGATGGATTGGTTTGGATGTAAAGATGATTGATTTGGTGATTCGGTGTTGATTGAATGGATTAGAGATGATCTAGGATGAAGGGAATGGTGTTCTTGGCTCCAAGGTGAAGGTTCTAAGTTCAAAATTGCTTAATTCTGGAAGAATGGTCAAAACTAGCATTAAAACCCGTCAAAACGCAACAAACAACAATATTCCACTTTGGAGAGCAGGAGGCTGCGTCGCCGATGCCCCCCCTGCATCGTCGACGAGGCCTGGATGTTCCAGTTTTCTACGGACGTGCTTATGTGTTGTCTACGCCAATATCCGTTGATGCAATGCATAGCCGACGCCCCTGGTGTGTTGGCGACACCACCTCTAAGGTGGTTTTCATCGGTTTTCCATTTCACGCGTCTACGGTTGTTCCCGTTCGCTCCCGATAGTTCGTATAGTTCCCGAATAGCTCCTTAAACTCCCTTAGACCTGCAAAACGCAATTCCAATCAAAAATAGGCTATTCAAAACTAAAATCTATGCAACTCAATCATTCTCCACCACCGAATGCGAATACTAAGCACAAGTCAAAAGGTCTTTTAAGGGTTGTAACGGGGCTAGGCTAAGGGTATGGAAAAGAATATTTGAAAGTGGCTAAAGTGATGAAAATTCAATTTTTATTACAAAAAATTATTCTAAACAAAATGAACGTTAACTATCAAATACGAGGCAACAATCGCCTTTAATTCAACAACTCCAAACTCATCTTTTTGTACTTTCTCAATGATTTTGTCTTCTTTTTCGCAACATTTTGGTTTTTTTCGCAATATCATAACTATACAAACAACTAATCCTAAAATCGAATTTTCATCACAAGGGTTAAAAACGGTTTAATGGTTAAGGGCTAAATGGGTGATCAAACAAAAGGTTTAGGCTCAAGTTGGCGATTAGGGAATAGACTTCGGGTAAGGATAAACAAATCGTGTAAAAAGAAAAGGTTGACCTAATGCTTTAATCATTCTCGTGCTTGTATTCGGTCTATGGTCTCAAACGTATCAAAAGATGCAAGTTCTATAATACATGACTAATGGTCTACTCAAACAATATATGTATATTTGATGTATACAAGCGGCTCAAAACCTCACGTATAAGGGTTATGGACTATGATATACACAAATTGCAAGTTTCTTAGGCGGATTATTCCCAAATAACCATCCGCTAAATACCCATTATGCTATTTACTTGAACTTTGACCATGACAAAAGACCAAATAGGTTGTGCCTTCCCTCATCAACTTAGTTACTTGTGTTTTTTAGATTGCTTCAAACAAAGACATTTTTGATTTTTTTATGAAATTTTCCCCCATCCCCACACTTGAGGTCAACATTGTCCTCAATGTGTAGTGTTTAAATGAACGGGTCAAAATCGAAAAACTTTTACTCCCCCATCCCCACACTTGAGGTAAACATTGTCTTCAATGTGCAAGAATAGGCCTTTTAAATCGCACAAGGGATGTGACACGGATAACTTCCCCAAAATTTCACCCCAGAAAATATAATACAATTTACAATCCACTTATTAGCGAACTACAAATGAAAGATAAAAGGAAACGTATGCACCTGATTTTTGAGCTCGTTTCTCGTGTGCTCTTGATCCTTCAACATAATGTTCATCTCGCGAACAAGATGTACCTACAAATCTTAACCCTTGTGTAGAAGCATGCTTCTCACAACCATCAAAATTTGTTAATCACCTAGTTCTACCACTTTTATGAAAACATTAACTCTGTCACACCCCGACCCGCAGCGGAAATGGTAGTCGGGGCATGATTGGGTTTTCATCAAAGCTCATGACATTTATTATAAAGTTTCATATTTATTATTTCTTTTTAAAGGAGAACATTACAATCAATCATACAAGTACAACATGTTCTATACATTTTTCAAGACTTCATTATTTTTCTTCTAAGGCAATTTCTACGTGTTCCTTGCTTCAACCTGTCCACCTGTATCATGTATAAAAATAGGGTTTTTGGGTCAACAAAAAGTTGGCGAGTGAATCCTATGAAAACATTTAAACGTGTTTATTGTATCGATTATAAATGAAGTGCATAACCACATATGAGTAAACGTAAATGTAAATTTAATCACAAAACACATAATATTAATTATTGCACACATATACACCAAATGATTGATTTTGAGGCACGCGTTGTTCAACTCGTCTCCCACGAGGAACTGATGGGCCTAATGAATGATTTTGAGGCACGCGTTGTTCAACCCGTCTCCAACGAGGAACTGATGGGCCTAATGAATTGATTTGCACGCCACTTGACTAAATGTAAACACACATTACAACAAACAATATTTACATTATAAGTTTAGATCATATAACGGTAATGGCACGAGTTTGAATAAGCGAATTAATTTAAGCGACACATGATACACCCCAAAACATGAATAAAAAGGGGAATTTGTAAGAATTCACTCACAGTGGTTGCGTTTCTTGGATTGATGATGAATGCGCACGAATTTGGATTTAACCACGAGAGAAACTAACAGTGGTTGCGTTTCTTGGATTGATGATGAATGCGCACGAATTTGGATTTAACCACGAGAGAAACTAACCAACGAGAAGTAAAATCTCGGTTTTCCGGTGAATTCTCCGGCGAGTGCACCAAATTCCGGCCATGTATTTCTTGCGACAGAGACTCTACAGGGAGTTTAAGGTGAGTGTGGGTGATTTCGGTCTGAGCTCTAGATGTCCTGTTTATAAAGTAAGGCAACAGTGGGATAGATTCTTCGGTTTTCAGGCGATTTGCAGAAAATTCCGGCGAGGTGTTCCTGATGAATAGAGACTTGTAGAGAGAGGTTAGCGAGAGTGTGTGTGCATTCCAATGGGTTCTCAGAGCTCCTATTTATAGAAGAGGAGGTCGTACAGTATAAACTTCGGTTTCGGTCAAAATGGGTTATGGCGGATTGATTGCTTAGCTAATTGGACGCATTTTGACTCGGTTTGAGTCTTGGTTCAAGACTGGAAGCATTTTCTTCGGTTATTTGCGAAGAATTCGCAAATCTTTGGTGATTTCCGGGGATTACAGCTGTTACTGGGCGCAACTTTGAATCAGTCTAGGAGATTATTAATACATAAAAGATTTGTTTGATTAAATCCTTTCAGATGTTGAGGTGTGGTGTAGTGGTGTGAAGTGTGTTTGGTTATAGGCGAGACCCGGGTTCGAAACGCGGCGTCTACATTAATTTTGTTGTTCATTATTTTTTAATAATTTTTAATTATGGTTTTTAAATTCTAATATATTTATTAATTATGTATCGTTTAAATTTAATTTGAGCAATTAATATGCAATGAAAAATATAACTGGATATTTGATTAATAAACGAAGCGGGTTTTGGAAACCCGTTTTTCGACGGATGTTACAAACAAGCCATACGTTAGTTCACTTTGACTATTGTGGAAATTTAATGTACAACAACGATAAACCTAACTCACTTTTAAACCTTCCAATAGCTCAGGAGGATGAGTAGGTCTCGTGAGGGTTATATAGGGAACACACCCACAACGTTCATTTATCTAGGAAAGCAGTAAACTATCTACAAAAAAAAGAAAAGAATACAAAAACAACACAAACATACCTCGCCTATCTCTGATAGCGCTCATTCGGGTCAACTGGCAGGTATGGGTTATAGGAATACCCGGTGAGGGATGACATCATCTCCCTTTAATTGTCAAGGGGACCAGGTTCCCCTTCTGGCGGTGTCGGTAGCTGCGGTGGGAGGAAGCTAGAGCCCAGTGCTTCGGGGCAGTGAGGAGATGGATCTGATGGACCTCATGGCACCGGGAGGTTTGAGTAATCAGTCCATCCCGAATGCTCATGAAATGGCAAACCAGCAAGGAAATTTTGTTGATGCCAGATGTCTGTCGTAAGGAACATGCAAAAACCAACTAACTCTGTAGAAAGGGTAAGTCGGATATCGAACCAGAGGAGGATTGTTGAAAATGTAATAATGCTGAATATTATCTAAAAGCTATGAAAATTTCACTTGTGTTTGATTGATTTGAGAAATGACTAAATTATGACTAAGAAAATAATTTTATATCATTAAGAGGAAGAATGGTTCCTCCGGTATTTAGGATTTGCAGTTAAATAAAACTTTGTGTTCAATTGAAACCACCTACACAGACATAGGTGTTAAACCTAATTAATCGATTGTGATAGTCAATGACTAAGTACTCTGATCAATACATGACGAGAGGTTATCAAATAATTACCAATTGCAATTACCAACCCTAATCCCATAGCAAATATATCCCAATTACTAGAACTCTCGGGAATTGAATGATTAAAAATCAAGGTTTGAATAAAAACAATCGTTTAGAATCAATTAATCAAATCAATGGTGAAAAGCATCGAACGCTTAGATCACCGAGTCAAAACAATAGTCACGAACACATAAAAGTAGCTAACTTACAAAAACCCTCCAACCGGAGGAAACCAAAAGAGTTTAGCCGCTCATCTCACAAGGGAAATCAACAAAAGATTGAAGAACAGATGAAATCATGATCGTGGTTGATGAATCGGCGTGTGGAATGATGAACAATGGAATGAAAAGCCTTGATCTTGGTGCTTGAGATTGTGAATTTCATCCTAAGAGATGTTAGATCCCTAATAGAGATCTCTTGAAACCCTAATATACCCTAAAACCCAAAAACTCGCGTTTTTCCGTCACCCAGACCGTAACTGACGGCCAGGGACCGTCAGTTACGGTTCCTGTTTTCTGTTTGCCAATGAATCCAACCGTAACTGATGGTTGGGAACCGTCGGTTACGGTTCCATCTTTCTGTTTCTTTTTCCAATCTCACACCCAACCGTAACTTACGGCTGGGTGGACCGTAACCGGCGGTCGCGGGTCATATGTTTCATTTCTTCTTTCATTCAACTTTCCAAGAATAACAATAATACCCTTGAACTTTTAATCTTCAATTTCTCTCATAAATAAGTGCAAACCATTTCCAATCTAAGACCCGAATGGTCCCTAGACTTCATCCATCCCCGCATATCGCACTTATATAACTCATACTCAACCGAACAACTTCCTAATCACCCTTCAAGCTGTATATGCCATCTTCAATCATTCTACTTGCACTTTAACTCCCGTAACTTCACCAAGTTACCTGTTTTACCTATAAAACAACTAGACCCCGTAGTTAACATATTCTAGGCAAGTAAACACACACGACATACATAAAATTCATCATTTAACCACTTGGCTTTCCCCCTCTACATCAATGCCTTTCTTGGTCATGAAGAATCTTGTTGTTGTTGATCGCACGTTGTTGATCGGTACCCATTGCCATCCACACTGGCGATCATCCGCATCGTTCATTTCGATACGAAGATGAACCTGCTTGTCTTCCCATTCTCTACTTCGGGCATTCTCCTGATCCCGTTGTTGCTCCATCATCTCCCATTGGGATCGCTGTTGGGCCTGGAAAATTTGGTGATCTTCCACGTACTTTTCCATCCTAGCCTGATGGGCTACTTCCTCATCCCAACGTGTTTGTTATTGGGCCTGGAATCTTTGCTCCCATTATGTTCTCTCGTCATGGTACTCACGGTTCTCCCCCATAACCGCGAACACGTTATCATAAGTATCTTGTGTCTCGAGAGGATAACTTGCATAGGCTGCTCTTCGTCAGTTGTTGATAAACTGTGCTACTGTGTGCGACGATTCGTTGTTTCGCCGAGCATTTGCCTAGAGCGCCTTCTCCCCCTATCTTCCTCCTCTTCTTCCTCATCACCTTCTTCATCTCTTTCTTCATCACCACCTTCATCCATCTCTTCGTCTTCACCCCTTTGCACATACTCAAATTGAAACCCCGTTTTTCGATCAACAACTCTTGCCTTCTTGTTCAGAACCTCAACATATACATTCACCCCTGATCTTAGTTGAGCAAAATCGATTGTATCTATACCCTTGACCACCCATAGTGAATTGTCGGGTAGGTGGTTTTGCTCAAAGATCCTCACACTAATGAGACGAACATAAGGAATCATCTTCCTCTTATACTGGTTCCTTGTGTCCCAAATGTTCATCATTGCTATGTGTCTCCATGACAACTTGGGTGTACAAACAAGCAAAGCATGCAACACGTGGAGATCCCACATCTGCAACTTCTCGCGGTCTCCCAATCTAACCATAACGTTCTCCACAGAAATATTTTGCAGTATCTTCCCTTCATAGGACAAATGAATTCGGTCATATCTACCCGTTGTGTAATTTGGCAAAGTGGTCATGATCATATTAACTGGATTTTGCCTGAACCAGCTCTGGTTGCTAAAAAAGATTTGTATCAAAGTATAAATAACTATAAGTGCCCAACGAGTTAAAATTGGCAATTCGGTTCATTGTGTCAAAACACATTGTCATCTGGCCCTTTCCTGTATCACTAACTAAACGCCATCTACTAGGGTGCTCATCCACGTACTCTAAACGCAAGGTTGCGTACCACTTTGCCACAGCTTTCAGATAAAATCTTGGAGTCGCACCCTCACACCAATCCAAAGCTTGTTCCCAACCCAATCTTTCAAACTTTTGTGTAACCCCTATCTGGCGAAACTCTTCCACATTAACCACTCTTTCACATACACACACCTTGTCTATAACACTCACTTTAGACATTTTAAACTTCCACAAATTGGCTTCAACTTGCTTATTGTCAAACCGATACAAAGGTGTCTTCTGACTTTGCTCCCACGGAGCCCCAACATTCGGATCATCAAATCGAGACCAATGCCATTTTTTCCTGAATAACATGTCTTCAATATACAGCAAGTTGCATCGTTGTTGCCATTTAACCGGCATGCTACTTGATGATGAAGCCTCAACATCCATAGTCTTTGATCTTTTTCGGCTAGCCATATCTACAAAACAACACCACAAAACAATCAATACACCCTTTAAACCTCTAAACAATTCAACTCTAAGTATGAACCATAATGATGAACTTAAGTTTAACTTCTAGATGTAAATTAGCCAATTTTAAACTCACCAAGTAGCAAAGTTTTAACATCTTAAAGGAATCAAACTTTCATGCTTCAATCCTAAATATATAAGATTCAAGTTTTAGCAATGTTCATCATAATTTTCATACTTAACCATATGAACAAGTAGGTGTAATCACATCCCCACACTTGTTCCCTGTTCAATCCTAACCAAATCCATGTTTTTCTCACTTATTCAAGCTAAAACATCTATATTATTAACAACCTACTCTTAAACAATAAAGCTTAAAATTTCGGAAGAAACAACATACAATGCAATAATCAAGCCCAAAAGTTAGTAAATTTCATACACTTATCAATGTAGAAGCAAGAAAACTCTAAGGAATGTAAAAACAAGTGATTTGTTCCACACTCTCTAGAAAATCTGAAACTTGTAGCTCAAAAATCTCACAAATAAGCAAGAATTAGTGAAAACAAAGATGTGGATTTTGTTTCTCTCGAAAATCCATACGATTTAGGCTCAAGAATCACTTGAATCGGATGAGAATTGAAGGAGATATGAAGAAAAGAAGGTTTTAGGGTTCTTGGTATTTTTGATGAAGAAGATGAAGTGAAAGAGGTGTGGTTGTGGTAATGGAAGGTGGGTAATCAGATAGGGATAGGGTTGGGTAGATTTTGTGGTTAAAAACTCGTCCAAAGGTGTTTAAAAACGGGTTCGGGTGACCCGTTTAGTGAAAAAGAGAAATTAACAAAATTCAACGTCTGGGACAACGGAGGGGCGTCAGCGAAGCCACCCCCGCGTCATCGACGCTGCCTGGAAACTCACAAAGTTCTCCGACGCATTCGTATGCTATCTACGCAAGAATTCGAACGACGTGACCAATCGGGGGCAGTCGGTGACGCCACCCCCAAAAGCATTTTTTATGAAAATATAGGCGAAATCACACACTTTTTACAAAAGGGGCTTATGCTAAATAAATTCCTAAAAATTATTAAAAATCTTTTGTGAAATTTTTCGGTTTTTGTAATTTACCAACACACAATCGTTAAACGATCCTACCACCCCCCGAATAGTCGTGTATTCTCCCTAATACATATAAACAAGTCTAAAAACATACCTTGCACCTTCAAGACTCGTCCATGGTTTCCGGAACGTCACACATCACAAGAGAGTTAATATGAACCATAATAACGACTAACAAATATTCAAACATCAAACAATAAAAATATACAAAACTCTATAAATACGTTACCGGCCCTCTCTAGTCGACCTCATAGACTGGGATGCTCGCCAAGAAGCTTACCGATTCCTTGTCTTCCTCCATCCTTTCGTTACCATCAAGAAACGGCTTAAGTCGATGACCATTAACCGTTTGCCGTGATCCATCCTTCGGATCCTCAATGGTAACATCACCCAATTGTCTGACCCGGGTGATCATATAAGGTCCCATCCACTTGCTTCGAAGCTTTTCGGGAAAGAACTTGAGCTTTGAGTTGTAAATCCATACCTTTTGCCCTACCAACAATTCTTTCCTCCTTATCTTAGCATCATGCGCTCTTTTCATTCCATCTTTGTACTTGACGCGCATTCATATGCCATCTCCCTTAGCTCCTCCAACTCGCAAAGATTGAGCTTCCTCTCCTTACCTACATCATCATATTTAACATTGACCTCTTTAATAGCACATAACGATCGATGCACAAGTTCAACCAGTAAATGACAATTTTTACCATAAACTAATGGGTAAGGTGTAGTGCTAATGGGTGTCTTATGTGCCGTCCAGTAGGCCCATAAGGGATCGTTCAACTTAATTGACCAATCCTTACGGTCCATCCATACGGTCTTTTGCAAAATCTCTTTGATTTGCCGATTCGACACTTCCAATTGACCGCTTGTTTGCGGGTGATAGCGGGTAGCAATTCTATGGTCAACATTGCCAAACCGGAAGTTTTTAAAATGAGATCCTCCATCACTTATGATGACACGAAGCATCCCAAACCTTGAAAATATGTGGGATTGGACAAAACTACAAACTACGGTATGATCGTTCGTCTTGGTGGCTATTGCTTCGACCCATTTTGACACATAATCAACGGCCACCAAGATGTACAAATTACCATAAGAATTGGGGAACGGGCCCATAAAGTCAATACCCCAAACATCGAAAACATCAATAATGAGGATTGGCTGCATGGGCATCTCGTCCCTTTTCGATATGCCCCCTAATTTTTGGCACTTAACACAATTCTTCGAAAACTCAAATGCATCTTTAAATATAGTTGGCCAATAAAGGACACTATTCAACACTTTGTGACCCGTCTTTTGACCCCTAAAATGGCCACCGCAAGCAAATGAGTGCACATGCGTCAACACACTCGGAATCTCTTCATCGACCACACATCTCTGGATCCTTTGATCCGCACACTCTCTCCACAAATCCGATTCCTCCAACCAATAATACTTGATTTGAGACAAAAAGTGTTGTCTCCTCCTTCGATCCCAATGAGCCGGTAAGTCCCCTGTAACAAGATATTTATATATGTTAGCATACCATTGTATCTTAGATACACTCAAAATAAGTTCATGTGGGAACGATTCGTTGATCTATACAAATGTAGGATCCTCCTGAAAAACCACCTGGGATAAGTGGTTGGCCACCACATTCTCACTTCCCTTTTTGTCCCGGATTTCCAGGTCAAATTCCTGCAACGAAAAAACCCAACAGATATTCTAGGCTTAGCATCCTTCTTTTCCATAACGTACCTTACGGCACTATAGTCCAAATAGATAATCACTTTACTACCCCAAATATAAGCCCTAAATTTATCCAATGCATCTACCACCGCAAGTAGCTCTTTTTCGGTTGTTGTGTAATTCAATTGTGCATCCGAAAGAGTCTTACTTGCGTAGTACACCGCAACCGGTTTCTTATCAACCTTTTGAACCAAAACGGCCCCAACCGCATAATCGCTTGCGTCACACATAATTTCAAATGGAAGTGACCAATTTGGAGATTGCAAGATTGGGGCTTCAACCAACTTTTGCTTCAATATGTTAAAGACTTCTTTACATTTTTTATTGAACTCAAATGGCACATCTTTTAATAAAAGGTTACCTAATGGTTTAGATATATCACTAAACCCCTTAATAAACCTCGTATAAAACCCGCGTGTCCCAATATGACCTAATGCCCTTAACACTCGTGGGATAGGGTAGAGTAGAAATTACTTTGATTTTGCATGGTCTACCTCTATCCCACGAATTGACACCACGTGTCCCAACACTATCCCCTCTTGAACCATGAAATGGCTCTTCTCCCAACTTCAGACCAAGTTCGTTTCAACACATCTTGTTAACACTTTTTCAAGTTGGTCTAAACAGGTTTCAAAAGATGAGCCAAAGATGGAAAAATCATCCATGAAGATCTCCAATGATTTCCCCACCATATCCGAGAAGATACTCATCATACACCTTTGAAAGGTGGCGGGGCCGTTACATAATCCAAATGGCATTCTCCTGAACGTGAAAGTACCATAAGGACATGTAAACGTAGTCTTTTGTTGATCCTCCGGATGAATAGCAATTTGATTGTATCCTGAATATCCATCCAAGAAACAAAATTTTTTTGTCCGGCTAGTGTTTCCACAATTTGGTCAATAAACGGTAAGGGAAAATGATCTTTAGAAGTATCATGATTTAACTTCCTATAATCAATACAAATCCGCCACCCGGTTACCGGCCGGGTAGCCACCTCCTCACCTGCGTCATTCTTGACGACTTGAATACCTACTTTCTTCGGGACGGTCTGTGTGGGACTCACCCATTGACTATAAGAGATGGGGTAAATGATACCCGCATCGAGCCACTTTAGCACTTTTTTTCTTGATAACTTCCCGCATATTTGGATTTAACCTCCTTTGTGCATCACGGGCGGGTGTTATGGTGTCATCAGTGATGATCTTGTGCATCACTATCGAGGGACTAATACCCTTCAAATCCGCGATGGTCCACCCAATAGCCGCCCTATTGTGACCAAAATCCCGATCAACTTATTCTCTTGCTCCGCGGTTAAATTCGAAGCAATAATGACCGGAAGCGTGGTGCCCTTACCAACATAAGCATACTTGAGATGCTTTGGCAACACCTTCAACTCAACTTCCGGAGGTTCCACTAAAGACAGCTTCAACTTTGTATCAATGGTATTTGGTAAGCTCTCCACTTGGTGCGTCCAAATCGGTTTTCCTTCTTTAATCGCAAGCACCTCCATGTCTACGCTTCGATTCGTCTCCACCTATGACCTGTCAAACATAGAACATTCCTCCATTTTGTTCTCCTCATCCACAACGGTGTCGCAGAGAGGTATACACTGGTCAATAACTTCTGCCATGTAGCATTCGTCATCGATTGAAGGGTTCATCAATCCCGAAAAAACATGCAACCTCAACCGTCGGTTTCCAAATGTCATATCGACCATTCCCGTTTCACAATCAATTTGAGAATTAGCAGTTGCTAGGAACGGTCGACCCAAAATCACTGTAGGTTGCTTAGTTGCATCCATGGCCATATAATCAAGTACTAAAAAGTCCACCGGATAGTAAAAATCCTCAATTTTCACTATTACATCGAAGATTATCCCACAGGGTAATTTAGGAGTCAAGTCAGCTAACACCACAGTGGTATTCGCTGCTTGAAGAGGACCGAAGTCGTATTGGTCATACAAACTACCCGGTAGAATGCTCACAAAGCGCTCAACCAATTTTGAAATCACCCATTTCAATTCAAATAATTGGTGCTCCCGGATCTTGGAGTTTAGGTGGAAGTGCACCCGACAGAATCGAACTCACATTTTCAGTCAAATCTAATTTTTTGAAATTTGTGGGTTCGTTCCTGAGTACACAATTCTTTTAAGTACTTTGCATACAACGGAACTTGCTTGATTGCATCCAAAAGAGGTAAATTTATTTTTACTTGTTTGAAAACTTCCAACAACTCTTCTTGTTGTGGACCTCTTTTATTTACAATCTTTTTCATGGGTCCCCTCAATGCTTCGGGATAAGGGGCGATATTAACCTCCACACCCTTATCCTTAGCAATCGGGACGAATGCGGTCACAACGGGTGTATTTTTTTCTTTTTTAGAAATATTTTTGTTTTGACCCATTTGACCGTCATCGACTTCTTCATCACTCACCTCTTCCACCACCCTTCAGCAAACTGAGGTGATGGTGTTTTGACACCATTATCAACAACTCAACCACTACGTAAAGATATTTTATTAATTGGTAACTCTCGTGTGTTCTTTTCGGAAGAGCCTTGATGTTTCGGATTCACCGTGGTGTCGCTTGGAAGCCTTCCTCCGCTTCCCCGCATTTGGGCCATTTCCTTTGCAAGTTGGTCTACTTGTTTCGCTAATGCTTCATGTGACTTGTCTTGAACCTCGTTTTCCTTCTTCGACTATTGCATCATTGAAAGCATTGCGTCCATCTTGGCATTCAAATCATTACCACCCCCACTTTGATTACCCGAGCCACTTCCACCACCGCCTTAGTTGTTGTAATTCCTTGGGTACCCACCTTGGTAGTTGTTATCACGTCCTTGGTACCCTTGATTGTAATTATGTTGGTAACCCCCTTGGTTACCCCCTTGACGGTTGAAAATTCAGATTAATTTGGTTAGTGGCGTTTCGATAACGGAAGTTGGGATGGTTTCTCAAACCAGGATGATAAGTATTTGAGTTCATATCGTTGTTCTTGCGATCACCAAATACTTGATTTACCTCCTCGGTGTCTTTGGGGATGCCCATTTGACATTCACCAGTCCGATGGCCAAGTTCCCCACAATCTTCGCAAACCGCAAACTGCACTGCATTCACATCTTTCTTTTCCATGCGTGCTAATTCCCGCTCCAAAGTAGAGATCCGATCCTTAGAACTAGAATCAAGATCGGGGAGTGATCGAGAAATCAGATGCTTCTTAGCCCGATCGGCTGACTCCTTAGCCTTTGACCTCTTTGCCATCCTTTCGAGAAATTCCCAATCGTCATCCTCATGATTACTTAGTAACGTCCCATTACTTGTCGAGTCAAGGTGGTTCCATGTCTCTCCATCCAATCCCCTTACAAAGAACTTCACTAACTCCCACTTCTCAATCTGATGATGTGGACACATTCGAATCAATTCTTTGTACCTCATGAACGCTTCATGTAATGGTCCCCTTGAAAGTTGTTTAAACTCTCTAATCACATCACGCGCGTCATCAGTCTTGGCCATTAAGAAATACTCATCAAGCAAGGCTTGTTACATCTCCACCCAAGTGTGAATGCTATTAGTGGGCAATGTCAAAAACCATTGCTTAGCCTTATTCTTTAAGGAGAATTGGAAGAGACGTAGATGAACCTCATCATGGGTGAAATGACCACCCCAATAGTTCTACAAATAGCCGAGAATTCCGTCAAATGTGTGTATGGCTCGTCATTCGATCGCCCGTTGAAGTGAGGAAGGATGTTAATGTAATTTGGTTTGCAATCGAATGCCACTCTTTCCCGTGGAGGTGGTACAATCGAAGAATCATTCTCCGAAATCATAAGCTGGAATCGGCCATCAACTCCTTGTGGCGGTTGGCGTCGATTGTTGTTTCGCTTATGCCTTCATGGACCATCCACCTCTTGATTCACAGGTGGTCCACGATTCACCCATCGATTTTGCGGTTGATTCGCCATACCCACAAATTCGGGAATCCATATGTTGTTATTGTTTCGATTGCTGTACGGATTCCTTCGATTGTTGTTCCGGGGTTGGCGATTGTTTTGGTAGCCGGCATCTTGATTGTACCCACCATCGTATTCATTCCCATAACCGTACCTGTCGTCCCACTCCTAATTTCCATTGTAGATGTTGGCATTTTGATATCCATCATCTCTGTCAAAACCCCTACCGTTGTAGAAATTCTCGTGGACCTCATTCTCCCCATATTCATCATTCTCCTCCTTTTCCGAATGATATGTGTGAACACTAACCCGGTCCGGTGAACGATAAATCGGAACACTATGCCTCTCGTCATCCGGAATATTATTCCTTAATTCGTCGTAATTCGGTTCGTGATGCCCCGCATGATCAGGGTTTACTCGCTCAAACTCCGGTTGGTTAAAGTCGAGTCCAGCACCCGGATTTTGGTTTCGGTTACGGTTATTAAGGTTGGGAGATTGATTTTGGTTTTGAGGATCAGGTTGGCGAAGTGGGTTGGCAGGATGGCGATTGTTGTTACTCCTCGAACAGTTGTTAAGGTTCTGGTTATTTTGGTTTTTTTGATCCATTGGAACGGTTCCAACGGATGGTGAGTATTAGGTGTTTTGGTTAGGAGCAAGTTTTGCCTCTAACCGGCTTGCTAGGTTCCTTCTTGCCAATCGCTTGATTTCCGGTTCGTAGACTAATGGTGACATTCGCCCGGAATTTCGTGTACGCATGCACTACCTATAATCTGCACAAGTAACACACCCCGCGTAACATAAAAGCAAATAAAACAAAAGAAACAAGCACTTAAACAGTTTATCACAAATTTTCAAACACAATCCAAACGTAAAACGCACTAACTCCCCGGCAACGGCGCCAAAATTTGATCGGAGTGTCGCACCTTGGTCAAAGATAATACTTATAAGCCCAAATTACCCTTAACAAATAAGTTAGTGGCAGTAAGGGTTCGATCCATGAAGAGTTTATGGTTTACGTATGGACTATTTTGGTTATGAAGATGTCACGTTTTAAGAAACTTGCTATCTTAATTTGTTTAGTTATTTGAAAAAAGATGTTGGAATTAACCAACGATGATTGTAAATTGGATTAACTACTACGAATGATCGATTACAATTAACGAAAACAAAACTAGTGATTCGAACAAGATTTTATAAAAAGGGTTCACACCCAGTTTCGGTAACTGCCAACCTAGGGTTTCTACAAGTTTTAGATTCATGTCAATTGTATATCGGTTATCAGATTTAGTGTACAGCGACGTAGGTGCTAATAACTATCATCGCTCTGAAGAACGGACAAGAATGCACTTTATAATCACAACAAGTAAAACCTTATAATAACAATGCATGAATACTCATAACCATTTGGCAAAGTCATAACTTTATCATCGTTTGATAATTTACGTATACAACAAATGTAAGCTATTGTTAATGACTTCAAAAACCAATACAAGTTGTCACAAAGTAAAATCAAACCACAATTCAAAACCCTAGATTAAACAACTACCTTCACCGGGGTGAAACCAAAGTGATTCGCTGCTCATGGTTGAAGGAACTTGATCACCGGATGATTGAAACTTGGATCTTGACATCTCGAAGCCTTGAATGAAGGATTAGGGTTTATGGTGAAAGTGGAGAATATGGATGGTGGTGATGATGGATTGGTTTGGATGTAAAGATGATCGATTTGGTGATTCGGTGTTGATTAAATGGATTGGAGATGATCTAGGATGAACGAAATGGTGTTCTTGGCTCCAAGGTGAAGATTCTAAGTTCAAAATTGTGTAATTCTGGAAGAATGGTCAAAACTGGCATTAAAACCTGTCAAAACAAAACAAACAACAAAATTCCACGTCGGAGAGCAGGAGGCTGCGTCACCGACGCGGCGTGGATGTTCCAGTTTTTTGCTGACGCGCTTCTATGTTGTCTCCAGTATCCGCTGACGCAACGCGTCGCCGACGCCCCAGGTGCATCGGCGACTCCACCTCTAAGGTGGTTATTACCGGTTTTCCATTTCACGCGTCTCCGGTTTTTCCCGTTCTCTCCCGATACTTCGTATATTTTCCGAATAGCTCCTTAAACTCTGTTAGACCTACGAAAGACAATTCCAATCAAAAGTAGGCTATTCGAAACTAAAAGCTATGTAAAAACATGAACTTAAACATAACAAAGCACCGGTTTTTGGCCCCGTATCATTTGGATAAGAAGGAAACCTCTGAACACTCTTTGAACGTGAGGATGGAAAGACCAGAATATCAGAAGAAAACTCAGTTTTCGAAGGAAGGTTGTTCCTACAAGTACTTTGTATCATGTAAGACCCGTGATTTACTGTGAAAAGGGGCAGTCGAAACCTTAAGGTGCTTAGATGAGATCGAGACCGTAGTAGAGATTAGTTGATGTTCTAAGAAGGATGTGGTTAAGTACGTAGCTCAGTCATTCAAATGTGATGCCCTAATTTGGTGGAAGTCTATGATCCAATCTGTAGAAAAGGTATACTTGTACAATTTGAGCTGGAATTAGTTTGTGGAAATGATAAAAAATGCTTACTGCCCACCTCACGAGGTGGAGAAGATCGAGTCTGACTCTTTGGGTCTACAAATGAAGAATTTGGATTGTAGGAAGTTCGTCTCTGGATATAACTCCTTGTCCAGATTAGTGCCTAATTGATTACTCCAGAATCTAAACACATTGCGCGTTTTATCAAGGGTTTAGAACCCGAGATAAAAGGAAACGTCAGGGCTTCAAAGCCAGAAACATACAGGTCTGCTGTGGACCTAGCTATGGCACTAACAGAGGACCTGAAAAGACAAAGGTCCATCAAATCTGAGGGGGATGGGAAGACGAAGAGAGAAGACGATAAATACCACCGTTCAAATAAGAACAAAAGGTTAAGCCGGAATTATAACAAATCTGATAATCGACCGTGGTGCCAGAGTTGCAACCGACGACACAATGGTCCGGGTCGAAATGAATCGCAATCTAAGCCATGTGGGATTTTCAAGAAAATGGGGCACAAGGCCCTACGTTGTAAGGACTTGAAGGATGCCACTTATTTGAACTGTGGCTAGAAAGGGCACATCAAGCCAAACTGCCCAAAGTATAAAAAGGATAACGCAGAAAAATCTGGAGGAGCGAAGAAATCAAATGCACGCGCCTTTCAGATGAATGCAAAGGAAGCAGTCGATGATAATAATGTTATAACGGGTACGTTCTTGATTAATGATATTTATGCTAGAGTTCTTTTTGATTCAGGGGCAGAAAGTCGTTTATAGACCATAAGTTTAGTGCCTTGCTAAATTTTCCCATAAGAACTCTAGACATAACCTACGATGTAGAAATCGCCGATGGAACAATTGAAACTGCTTCAACAATTCTTGATGGATGTTTCATATCCATCAAGAATCATTCTGTTCCTATTTCTCTCCTACCAATGAAAATAGCGGGATTCGATGTAGTATTGGGCACAGATTGGTTGTCTCATAACCAATCCCGTATCGCTTGCGACAAGAAACTCATCGATATTAAATCCCCAGCTGCTGACGTACTCACCATTCAAGGAGACCTACATTATGGATTGTCTGAGAAAGCATCATTGCTTAAGACATCTTGATGCATGAAGAAAGGATATGTCATCTATATGGCACAAGCAACCATTGATGCGCCAAATCCGAAGATCGAAGATTTACCTATCATCTCTGAATTCACAGACATATTTCCCGAAGACTTGCCTTATCTTCCTCTAGAAAGGCAAGTAGAATTTAGGATTGACATCCTACCTGGTGTTGCACCTGTTGCAAGGGCTCCATACCGTTTAGCAACTACGGAGATGAAGGAATTACGAACCCAACTGGATGAACTCTAAGAAAAAGGTTTCATACAACCTAGCTCATCACCTTGGGGAGCTCTGATATTGTTTGTGAAGAAAGAGGATGGTTCAATGCGTATGCATTGATTACCGTGAGCTGAATAAGATAAAAATTAAAAATCGTTACCCTTTACCCAGGATTAATGATTTATTCAACCAACTTCAGGGAGCGGGTTACTTCTCAAAGATTGATTTAAGGTCGGGTTACCATCAGCTCAAGGTTAGAATGGAAGATGCTCTGAAAACGGCTTTTAGGACGAGATATGGTCATTATGAGTTCTTAGTGATGCCTTTTGTGCTCACGAACACACCTGCAACATTCATGGATCTCATGAACCGAGTCTGCAAACCTTACATGGATAAGTGTGTCATTGTCTTCATAGACGAAATACTTATCTACTCTCGTAGTCAAGACGACCACGAGAAACACTTAGGGTGCATATTGGATTTATTAAGACAAGAGAAACTCTATGCCAAGTTTTCAAAGTGTCAGTTCTGGCTCTGCGAAGTTTAGTTCTTAGGACATGTTGTCAGTGAACGCGGAATCCAAGTAGATCCCGCCAAAATCGAAGCCATTATGAACCGGCAAGCGCCTAAAACTCCATCTAAAATCCGCAACTTTCTGGGATTAGCCGGCTACTATAGAAGATTCATAGAAAACTTCTCAAGGATAGCCACACCCTTGACTACTTTGACCCGCAAGGATGTTAAGTTTAATTGGGGTCCCAAGCAGCAGGTAGCCTTTGAGATTTGAAAGCAGAAATTGAGTAATGCTCCGGTATTGACATTACCAGAAGGTGTTGAAGACTTAGTGGTCTACTGTGATGCATCGCACACGGGCTTAGGATGTGTGCTTATGCAAAGAGGCAAAGTAATCGCCTATGCATCACGGCAATTGAAGATACACGAAAGGAATTACACCATGCATGATCTAGAATTAGGTGTTGTGGTGTTTGTGCTCAAATTGTGGAGACATTACCTTTATGGGACGAACTGTATTATATACACGGATCACAAAAGTCTCCAACACTTGTTTAATAAAAAAGATTTGAATATGCGACAACGTCGATGGATGGAAACGCTTAATGACTACGATTGTGAAATTCGATACCATCCAGGCAAGGCAAAGGTAGTTGCCGATGCCCTAAGTCGCAAAGAAAGGACTAAACCCATTCGGGTTAACGCCAAGAGTATGGAACTAAAGAACAGTTTAAATGAAAAGATCTTTGATGCGCAGAAACATGCCTTATTAGAGGCTAACATTCCAAGTGAAGAATTGGGTAAAACTGTTGAGCAGTTGGTACCCGGAAATGATGGAATCCTCAGGCTCAATGGACAAATTTGGATTCCAGTCTTTGGAGGACTTAGGGATTTGATCCTCCAGGAAGCGCATAATTCAAGGTACTCTGTTCATCCGGGAGGTGGCAAGATGTATAAGGATCCGAAAGCTAATTATTGGTGGATGAGTTTGAAGAAATCCATAGCCACACATGTACCTAAGTGTTCACGTGTTCGCAAGTTAAGGCCGAACATCAAAAACTGTCAGGACTTCTTCAATAGCTAGAAATTCCCACCTGGAAATGGGAATGTGTAACTATTAATTTTATTACCAAGTGACCAAGAACTAATCACGGTAATGACATGATTTGGGTTATCATGGATAGACTGACTAAGTCAGCTCATTTCTTACCTATCAAGGAAACTTTTAGCTCCGACAAACTAGCAAAGCTTTACGTGGACGAGATTGTATCTTTACACGGCGTACTGGTATCCATTATGTCCGATAGAGACACAAGGTATACCTCACACTTTTGGAAAAGCTTCCAACAAGCCTTGGGCACATGATTGGACTTTAGTACGGCTTATCATCCACAAACAGACGGGCAAAGCGAACGTACTACACAAAGGTTGGAAGATATGTTACAATCATGTGTAATCGATTTAGGTGGAAGTTGGGATAGTCACTTACCCTGATCGAATTCTCCTACAATAACAGTTACCATACGAGTATCAAGGCTGCTCCGTTCGAAGCCTTGTACGGGAGAAAGTGCAGAACACCCGTTTGCTGGGCTGGAGTTGGGGAAGCTCAACTGACAGGACCTGAAATAGTCCTAGAGACGACGGACAAGATTTTGCAGATACGTGATTGTCTTAAAGCTGCTCGTGATTGGCAGAAAAGTTATGTAGATAAGAGACATAAACCTCTTCAATTCCAGATAAGGGACAAGGTACTATTGAAAGTGTCACCTTGGAAGGGCGTTATGAGATTCGGCTAGAAGGGCAAGTTGAGCCTGTGATACATTGGACCGTTCGAGATTGTCGAACATGTCGGATCTGTAGCTTATAAGCTTAAATTACCTGAAAAGTTCAATGGAATCCATGATGTGTTCCACATCTCTAACTTGAAGAAATGTTTGGCGGATGAGTCACTGGCTATGCCACACGAAGATGCGCAAATTGATAAAAACTTGCGGTTCGTTGAGAAACCGGTGGAGATTGAAGATTGGCAAGTTAAGAAGCTTCGTAGAAAGCACGTACCTATAGTAAAGGTTAAATGGGATGTTCATCGAGGTCCCGAATATACATGGGAGGTCGAGTCCATTATGCGGCAGAAGTACCCTCATTTGTTTGATTAAAATATGGAGGTCGAGATTTATTTTAAGGAGGTGAGGATGTAACACGTCGTGTTTTTACGTCCAATAATTTTCCAACACGTGTTCCGCTAATTCTCGTATGATGTATGCACGAACAAGAAGGACTAAAGTTGTGAAATGATAATTTATAATCACTATGTGATAGTAATTAAAGTGGAGGGGCTGCCAATAACTTAAGTTCTGGGAGGCGGTTACGGACCACAATCCTTTATGGTTACGCTCCGTAACCAAGACTAAAACCAAGGGCGCTGAAGGTCCTTACGGACTGCATGGCCAAACCCATACGGTCCGCAAGGACCTGCCAGCGACTGAATTTGTGGCAGCCTCATGTGTTGCCACCTTTGTCGCCATTGCCACCCTTTGGCTGGTCTTGCCACGACTTGGGACACTTGTGTTCGTCCAAGGATACCCTCAAACACCTGGCATGCCCTCCTAGCTCCTCCTCAAGTATTAAAGGCCACCCTTAGAGCCTCACATACTTGCTCATTCCTCACATTCTCCTCTCTAGCTCTCTTGGGAAGTTCCTGAAGTCTTTGGGAGCAACCTATGAGCTTTGTAGTCTTATTTGGATCACATGTAAGTGTTCCAACTCGTTCTTTTCAGTTTTGTAGGCTTTTAAGCCAAAGTCAAGCATTTACGTAAAAACGCTTTGACCTTGAGCTAAGACCATTACGGTCTAGCCATTGTTCGTTACGAACATGGCTACGTGATCGTAATTAGGTAGGTGTTAATCCCTTAAAAGGGCACCTCCTAATTACCACGATTAATTGACCAATTGGCGAGTCAAAGTCATTTTCATAAAAAGTCAAACAGATTTGTTTTGAAATAAAATCATGTCTAGTAATGTAGATGATATAAAATACATTTTAACGCTTTAATAACTTTATAATAAGTATCAAAACATGTGTAAACATGTTCGGCCCGTCAAGTCCAGGTCTAGGGTCGGTTCACAACCGAAAGTCATGAAGTTTGACATCTGCTTTGACTTTCAGTTCTGACCCGATTTAGCAACTTAGACTACTGACTTTAAGTCATTTCAAGAACATGTTATAGTATAGTATAACCTCCTAAAGTTATACTACATGGTTCGTTAGTAATATGAGTTTATATCCAAGTTCCGTTATTATGCTTAACTTTTACTAAAATGCCCTTTTCATACAAACTACGGTTTTAAACATTAACCCACATACAAATGAGTTATAAACTGATTTGTAAACTTAATTAAATTATTTTGATATCATGATTCTGATCATAAGCTACATTTTGATTAAATCATTAATATAGCTTTGAAAGGACTAAAATGCCCTTTTTGGCATTTAGAAGGTTTAAACATAATTTCTTCCACCAATTTCTTTACATACTGATGTGTCACACCCCAACCGATGGTAGAAACATCGGAGTGAGACGTAAACGAGATTGGAAGAGAATTCATAACGCTATTAGCGACAATATTTAAACAAAACCCATATTTCATTCATTCAACGATAACATTGTCAAATTACATCATTAAGTCAATTACAACAATTTGGAAGTGTAAAGACGAGTACAACATAAGCTTAACAACAAGATAATACAACATTTTAGCCTAACGTCTAAGTGTGTATCTAGAGCATCATCACTACTCCAATTTCATGGCAAAATCTTCATCAACCTGTAACATGTTAAAAATACGAGTTCAATGCAAAAGCAAAGGTGAGTACACAAGTTTGGTGGTATGTAGCATAAGTATAAAAATGTAACTCGAATCCACATGGTAATTGTAAGCAAAGTTCATACTAATCATGCAATACTAGATCAAACCCCGAGTTTTCACAAAAGTTTTAATGAGATCGGGCTTCCCTTGCCACAAAAGCGACAAGACTAATGAGAATGAATATCTTAACATAACCCCGACGGGCAGTGTGCTACTCCTATAGCGCAATATATGATAAGTTGGGCTAGCTAAGTTAATGATCAAGCATGTATAATCAAGCATGTATCTGGGCATAACAAGTATTCATGTATAAGGATTGAGTATGTAAAAGCATGAGTTTGTGATATGTGTATTTTGATAGGTAAACATGTTACAACCCAAAAGTGGTTAAAGCGGTAAATGGGTCGAGTGTACTCACGGTTTTGCTAAGTGTTCCACTTAAGAAATTCCGGGAGCTTTGTTGTGATGTTTAGAGTTTGGCACCTTGTCCTTCTACAAGAAGAACGTATGTATTAGTTAGGAGTGTAACAGTAGATTTGGATTATTCGAGCGAGATTACGGAAATGAGAATTAAAGTATTATGTATGAAAATATTCACTAAGACATAGCACTTGTTCTTGACACTATGACAACCCGGAAAGGAGTTGATATGGTTTCATAGGTTCGGGACCTATTAGAATCATGACAAGGAACTATGTACTTTAGTGATAAACTTATTAACTCGATAGATGATTACTTAGCCATTATCAAGGTTTCGGTTTTTTAGGATTATATCATAGTCCATAATATATACATAGTCATATAAGATCATGTAGGAGGTGGGATGATGAACATCCACTTTGGTACCTCTTAAGTATTCAAGTAAGTCAAGCATGGAGGTAGGATGATGAACATCCATTTAACCTCTTTATATGATTCACCACTACACGAGTTGTCATAAAAAACAAGGAGGGTCATGGAATAATAACAATACAAGAATGAAAATGACAAGAATTGTAAGTATGTCACCATAATACCAAGTAGCCAAGTGAATACAACCCGGAGAGCAGACGAGGACACATGTTGTAGGACCGATCCTGATAGCATAGGAACCTAGATTTGATATCTAATGTCCATAATAGCGGAAATATTACGACACGATTACCAAATAACAAGAATTAATCAGTTAAACATCAAATTTATTGATAAACGTCAAGTTTCCAATTTGACAGAGCTTCGCTACCTCAGAGCACAAAGTTACAAATGACAAGATCAAGCTAGCTATTTATAGGTGAACAAGTTCGCTAGAGAGTAGGTGAGTTCGGGCGAACTTGACTATGTCAAGTTCAGCCGAACTTGACATCAACATTCCATCTCGAGCAAACTTGTTACCAAACTACATAAATACTTCGTTTCGCTAGCCTATTCACATCTAATCTATTCAGACTCGATATAAGACTAAGACATAGACATTCTGCACCAACAAACTCCCCCTTGGATATCTTCTTCGTCTTTTATCAGTCTCCTCAAACTCTGTCTTCAATAAAACTTTAACGCGTACGACCAAAGAAGTTCTTGAACGGCTTCTTTCGTCTTTCCTGCTTTGGATCTGGCGTCTGATCAGTAGGTGGCACTTTAGTCATAAATTGGTACCTTTTGAGCCTTGCCGCCCTACCTCTTTCATGTATCTCTTCTAGACGCTTTTCTTCCTTCAAAAATTCTACACGTTCAAGATCCCTCCAGCTCGATTCCCACATCCTTCCAGAGTTCACTTCACGTGCATAGCAAACGTTCACAACTCTTTGATATTGCATGGCTTGTTCTTTTTCATGTTCTTCAAGCACAATCTTACTATAGAACAAACACTTTACGTCTTCTCTCGAGCAATTTACTAGCCACATCGGGTCTAGTATCCTTATCATTCTCCAAAGCCCTCTCATACCTTGAACTCCAAACATTTCAACTTTCTCCTTAGTTATATCCAGATGATCTTCAAATCGTAACATGATCATAGCTTCACAAGTATTCGGATCAATCGGCAACCATTTAAACAACGGATAAAAGTCTTGTTCGATCGGCATCAAAGGTATGTTTCTCATCGCTCTTGGTTGTTTCATGATCAACGTTATATCTTTCTTCCCAGTCTTCTTGTTTGTTTTGATACGTCGTCCAGGGATGAAAGGCTTCCAGTGTTCAAAACCCTTTGTAGCTTCATACTTGATCATTTTCCATAGTAATTGATCAATAAACTTCATGTGGTACGTTACATTCATCGTCTGAACAAGTTCCTCAACATCCCAGAAAGGTAGTGTCTTGAAATCTGCCAGATACTTGAAGTATTGAACTCCATATTCCCGTTTGATGGCATACACATTCAGTTCTTTGAACCACCCCCAGCTTAGGATATCACCTAATGACACATATTTATCTCTGGTAAAGAATGCTAGCGGTCATTGAAACTTTCTTTCACGAGGCATCTCTTTAAACCAGGATTTCTTAGCTTGAGCAATTTCTTCATTTGCCATCGGCTTTGGAACTTTACCTTCACGTATTGATTCTTCAATCTTTTCTTTAAGCATATCCTCTTTCAGTTGCTTGTACATCTCCTCGAAAGTAGGAAAACTATCTGTGTTTTGACCAACATACTTAACAGCTTCGTCTTTCTCTTCATCCGAAGACCAGTCTTCCACTATCACCATGTTATACGCATCTGCCTCATACCTTCGCTGATAATGATACTCGTTAGGCTCAAATGTATTCACGTTAAGTACTTGCTCTTCGAAATCAAAGTCTAATGTTTCAGCATCAACTTCAATCAACTTAGCCAAATCTTCTTTAGTATAATTGTGAACATATTCTCCCTCTTCAACATTATGTTCAAGCATGAGTATCAATGGCTTTGTTGGGACTGCAGCAATAGAATTTGCAATAGTAATAGCATCAGACATAACAATATTATCACTTGGCCCTGTTTGCCCTGACGCCCCCTGATTTTGATCGTCCATAACATTTGCTTCATCATTCAGGAGATTAGAAAAATCAAAACTTTCATTCACTGTAGCATCAACCACCTTTATCCCTGTTCCACTCGGATCATCATCATTACCTCCGTCATGGTCAGAATCATCTTTTGGATCATCAATTGGTGGTTCATCATCTTTTTCTTCATTTTCAGCTTCTTCATCGTCCTTTTCTTCAGTAACAGTTGTAGTATCATAAGGCTTGACAGATTCGTCAACCTTAGAAACGTCGGACTCCAAAGCTTTCGCAGATTCAATCTCTTTAACAGGTTCAGTGATCTCTGGCACACTTTCAATCACATGCTTCCCCTTACCCTGTTCAGCTAGCTCTCTTTCAGTTTTCTATTTTGCTTCTTGAATATCTAATCTAGCATATTCTTCTTTGAAACTAATCCCCATACTGTTAGATAATACCTTCTGAAGGTTGTCGAATCTCTTATCATTCATATCCTTTTCAGATCGAAGCTTTGCAATTTCTCTATTTAATCTTTCATTTGCTTCCTTCAGACTTTCCACTAAAGCTTTCAAATAGCCTCTGTCGCCTTCAAGAAATTTTACTTTGTCAGACAGAATCTCCTTTTCAATTCACCCTATTTTATCTGCTTCTCTAGCTCAACCTTTTCTTTCTCATTCTTCGCAACTCTATCTTCCAATATCTTGACACGCTTTTCAAGAACGTCAAATAGATTCGACTTTGGAGTTTTTGGTGTTGATTTCGGAGTAGCAGCCTTTGGTGTAGTCTTCTTTGGAGTTGAGTCTTCAGGATGAACAACTTTAGGATCTGGATACTGAATCACCGGTACTTCAAGTAAATTAGACTCAGGACGTTCTTGTGTAACTCATGGACGTTCAGCTTCAGAAGAAATAACAACATGAGGTTCTTGTGTAGGAGGTCTTGTGTGACTATTTTCTCCTGTGCACCAGAAGGTTCTTGTGTAGCTTCTGTGCCTTTAGGCTTTCCCATGTATCTCCTGCTTGCTGGTTTCTGAGCTTTCTTTGTCTTTTTGCCTTTCGCCGTTGGAGACCTTGTAGTTTTTGTCATAGAAATTACTGCAGACTTCACACGCTTTGTCCTTTTCTTAGGTCTCTCTTCGTCAGATTCTTTTTCTTGTTCAGGATCAAAGTCAGCATCAGTTTCTTTGATCTTTTCTGCTATTGACTTCTTAGTAGCTTTCTCGATCGAATCATCACTATCATCATCATTTTCAGAAGTTGCAGAGACTACATCATCTTCCTGCATAGTCTTTTCTACTTCCTGACTCTCAATAACAACTGCTGCACTAGATCCAGCCTCTGTTTGCACGTTTACAGGCTTGTCTTCATCTATAAGCATGGTATCAACTTTCTTAGACACACGCTTCTTTTTCTTTTCGATCTCAGCCTTTACAAACCATTCAATGTGAGCTTTCGGCTTGAATGTTTTAAACCATTCCTTTTCTGCATTCAATTCCTTCTCGTCACCACTACCATCGTTCCTCCATTTATTTCCAGCAGGCGCAACATAATTTTCATCTTTCATCGCCCCAAATATTGGTTTTGCTACAGATGCCGAATCCTTCTTCTGGAATTTCAACATCTTCTTCACAGTAGTCTCATCAAGGTGACTGAAGTATAAAATGTCATTTAGATCACGTGCAATGTCTGTAAATTTCTCATCAATAAGCATCTGCACGAATCTTGGATATAAACACAATCTCGTATCCTCCATATTCTTCGACATATGAGTAAAAACAAGCTTTGAATAGTTGTATGGCTTCTTCAGAATCAACGCCGTTGCCATGCAGGCCATATAATCTTGTACATCACCAAGACCCGCTTTACGATGGCTAAAAGTATGTATGATAGCATGCATAAGAAGCTTGTAGGGGTTAGGAACTTCCCCTTTCTTCAGTGTCGGCTTATTTACACTTCCTTTATAACCCATTTGGTAGAAACAACCTCGTACCATCTTTTCGTCTAGAAAAATAGGATCATCTTTGTCGTCGTTGAACTGTAAGATCCTGCGAATATCATCTTCAGTAACTGTGATCTCTTTAACCTCATTTCCGACTTGTACTGATGATGTAATAGTCTTCTTGTCTTCACTGAGACTGGCATTCATCCAGAAATGATAAGTGTGCGATCGATAAGTCACTGTTCGCTCAGATAATAGCTCTATGAATCGGACAATCCTTTAGAAACTTCAAAATACTTTCGTATTCCTTTAGCGACGGACACAACACCTTGTCAAGCGTAATATAGGTGTTGCGGAATTTAGAAAAATCCATAGTGATTACCCGCGCTGGTTCTTGAACCTGAAAATCGACGCAAAACACTTAGCACATATTTTGAGAAAAAGTTACAAAATTTTCAACACATAACATCAAGTTCTAGCGAACTTGATGTTGATATTGCAAACATATTAAGTCAAGTTCACCCGAACATGTCTACAAAACATGTTCAATCAAAACTTTATAAGTTCGGGCGAACTTACACATATCAACTTGTCAAAAACCTTCAATTTTTCATTTTTTATCCTAAGTTCGGTCAAGCTTATGAACTGCAACTTGGATTATTATCTTATGATGCAAGTTCGGCCGGACTTGATAAACAAGTTCGGGCGAACTTGTCATCTTCTCCAACAAATCATGCAACAACTGATATGTACAATCTTGATCAAATCCATCTTAAGTACATGGTCGATTTATGTTGATTAACACGTTTTTAAGTCCAATTTGTCCGACAATCACCTAGATCTATCAATTTTAACAAGTTATGATCTGAGTTAAGTGATTAGGTTCAATTTTTCGGTTTAAAACACAATATCTCACCTCAGACATTTGGAATGGTGTGCAAATCACCACAATCAATCTAAATTTGGGCAGAGTAACGGTAGATTCTTGCCAATTTTTAAAAATCGCACAAAAATACTAAGTTCGCTCAGAGAGAAAGTGAGACTGATACTGAAGTTCAGCCAGACTTGCATTCTATTTATAACATTGCAAGTTTGGGCGAACTTGTAAGCCTAATTCATTGAAAGCCCACATTAAGTCCGGGCGAACTTACCCAAAACTCAACAAATTCCAACAAGTTCGGTCGAACTTGTCACAAAATGAAACTTTTAAACTGTTAAGAAAGTTCGGCCGAACTTGCCTAAACTCAATTTTAAATTTTCAAGATTTTGTAATTTTAGTCCCTGAACTTTTCACATTTTACCAGTTCTAAAAATCCACTCAGTTGACCAAGTCCAAGCTAATGACCTTGGTTAACCGATTTATCTGCCGAGTCCAAGTTAATGACCCTGGTTTCACCCGATATGAACAAACTGTTAAACTTTTAAAATTTTTCAAAAATCAAAGTTTCAAATTAATGAACTTTTTCATCGTTTTGCTTATTCGATTTTACAGATTAGCTCCCAGCCTGTTGTCAGTTAGATTCCCACCAGTTTAGCACCTTACAAGTCTTCGAAGACCCGTTCTCCAACATTTGTTTGTTGTAAACAATGTAGAAACAACATATTTTTGTATTTTTTTAAGTTTATGCTAAAACACACTGAAAATCTTTTTGGTTTTAATCTGTAAAGAAGATAAACTATGTACAGAACAATGTAAACTATGTACAAACATATCTACAGACATATTTTTGTGAATTCGTGTCTAAGGATCATATCAGTTTGTTGAGACATATCACCAGTATCGTTGACCTTTTAGATGACATTAAGTTTTAAACTCGTTTACCTAGATTGTCGATATGTTTGTCCACTTAAACTTCTTCACATTTCTCAATTGTTCCAAGATATGTTAAGGTTTGATTTTATGAAACTTGACTTATCTATGGTTCCCACTTCTTGAATATACTCCCGTATCAAGATTCCCTAGATTTCATCTTACAGGTGAATATAGCGTAATTGATATCTGTATCTGGGTTAATGCGAGGCCTTGAGAGCTCAGGTTAATACCATTGTATCGACAAAGAGATGAAGGCTCGACTTAAAGTGTGTTCCAAGGAATCTTTGTAGCACTGCAAATGATTAGATCTTTCGATACTTTTCAATTTTGCACGCAGTTTTAGGGGTTTATAGCGAAAGTATTATAGAAGTTCTAGGCTATTGCTTCCGCAAAATCAGAAGAACTTGCATAATACCCCAGATATCAACTATCTATAGAGACCTCATATCTCAGAATCAGGCAATATCTCAAACGAAATTTCGAAGTACTAAGTTCATATATCCAAGATGTGTTAATGCACAAGATTAAGCAGTTGTAAAATTTAGTTTATATCCCGGAAACAATTTACTGAACGTGTTAAGCCTATCGACACATCCACAGTAAGACTTGTTTATCACTTTTAAACTTTACATTTCTTTAGCATACTGTGATAGTCCACTGATGTACTATCATTTCCTTTTTGTGACACCAAATTCTTTGTCTTTTTCAATGTTTTTGTACTTTTTATTTTTTTTTTCATATGTTTTTGTATTTTCTCAAAATTTTCTCCCCCTAAAATCAAAAACATATTTTTGTATTTTAGTTTTTAAGAAATACTAAGCTAAAAAATAGACAAACCAATGTGGATCACATGAACTCATCGTCCGATCCGTATTAAACCTCAGCTTCCGCACCTGTCAGCAAATTTTTAATACCGTTAAGCCTCACGAGATATTTAAATCGTGTTAAAGGAAATGCTTTGGTATAAAAATCAGCCTTTTCTTCATTAGTGTGGATTTTTTTTATTCACACCAACTTCTTTTCGTAGCAGTCACGAATGAAGTGATAACAAATTTCAATGTGTTTAGTGCGTGAGGGATGAACAAGATTTTTCGTGATATCGATCGCTGCCTTATATCTACAAACAAAGGCGGATCAAGAAATTGCAGACCATAATCCCTCATCTTTTTATGAATCCAGAGGATTTGAGAACAACAGCTGGAAGCAGAAATGTATTCTGCCTCACAGGTAGAGAGAGAGAGACCGTGGTCTGTTTCTTGCATTGCCATGTTACCAAACGAGTTCCGAAGAACTGGCAACCCGCAGTCGTAGATTTAGAATTCAATTTGTCCACCCTGAAGTCTGAGTCAGCGTATCCGGTAAGATCAAAATTGTCATTCTTTGGATACCACAAGCCGGTGCTTGGACATCCCTTCAAGTATCGGAAGATTCGCTTGACTATCTGCATGTGTGACACTCGAGGACTAGACTGGTATCTCGCGCATAGGCAGCTAGGATACGTGATGTCTGGGCGCGATGCCGTTAGATACATCAAAGATCCTATCATCGATCGATAGAGTGTGTCGTTAACTTTGGTTCCAGTCTCATCAATGCAAATCCTATGGTTCAGTGCCAGCGGAGTGGAAAGAGGCTTCGAGCTATCCTTTCAAACTTCTTGAGAATGTCGTGAACAAACTTTGTCTGATGAATGAATATGCCATCTGGTAACTGATCGACCTGTAAACCGAGGAAGAATTTCATTTCACCCATGGAGGACATCTCGAATTTCTTCTTCATGATCTTTTCAAACTCTTTGCAAAGACTATCATCCGTTGAACCGAAGATGATATCATCCACCTAGATTTGTACAATGATTAGATGAGATCCGACTTCTCTGGTAAACAATGTACTATCCGTTGTGCCTCTTGTAAAGCTGTTCCCAACGAGATGTTGCGATAACGTCTCGTACCAAGCTCTCGGGGCTTGGTGTAATCCGTATAACGCTTTTTCTAGTAGATAACATTTGTTCTTGTTCAGCGGATCGACGAACCCCGGTGGTTGGCCGACGTACACTTGTTCTCGAAGTTTACCGTAAAGAAATGCGGATTTTACATCCAACTAGTATACCTTAAAACCTTTCCAAGCTGCGAACGCGAGGAAAATGCGGATTGACTCTAATCGTGAAACCGGTGCGTATACTTCTGTGTAGTCAATAACCTCTTGCTGGTGGTAACCTTTGATAACCAACCGAGCTTTGTTTCTGACTATTACACCCCAATCGTCCCTTTTACACTTGAAGACCCACTTAGTATCAATAGCTTTCTGCTTCGGTGGTAAGTCTACAAGCCTCCAAACACCCAATTTCTCGAACTGTAACAGTTCCTCTTGCATTGCTATCACCCAGTTCTCGTCACCCAGAGCTTCATTTACAGTTTTTGACTCTATTTGGGATATGAAACATGAATAGTAGCAGTAGTCTTGAGTAGGAGCAACTCGGATGTAGAAACAACTAAGTGCTTTGTTGATTTGGCTTCGTGTACACAGACCAGTTTGTAATTCACCAATGATATTTGTTGAAGGATGGTAAGAATATGATCGTGGCATTTCTTCGCTAGGAACATCAACTGAGCTTTGCTGATTTAAGATATTCAGATCACTATTCAATTCAACATTAGGAGCATTTGATGAGCCTTCATTCTGATTTCTCGGAGTAGCAGATTGATTCAACATAGATATCTGCTCAATTTCGTCATCCGATGAGGATTCACCATCAGCGTCAAATGTCGGCGCTTCATCAGAGTCAGAATTCTGATTTTGAGACATACTTGGCACTGTTGTAGCATTTTCTGGTTCGGAAGAAACATTCGATGGAGTTATAGACGGTGTCGCTTCTGCTTTAGAAACATTTTCAACTTGAACACCGCTAGTAGTAGGACCTGCTCCGGAAGACGAAGAATCCAACGTGGATTGATTAACTACAATTGGTCTAATGATTTGTTCTTGATTCACCGACTGTTGAAGATAATATAACACTGCAATTTCTTCTTCAGAAAGGTTCTTCTGGCAAGTCGAATGACTTCCAAAGATCTTGATAGTTGAACAGCCATGCGTCACCTCTTCTTTGAATAGGATCCGTATAGTTGAAACAATCAACATGCTGTGCTTCAGTTACCTTTCTCAACGAAGGAATATACACTCTTCGTAGCAGACTCGCATACCCGACAAAGAAACCTTCAAGCGATTTGGCCCCGAATTTGCTATCTTTATCTATTACAGTACAAGGCGCACCAAATGGCTCTAGAAACTTCAAATTTGGCTTCCTTCGGTTTATCATTTCAAAACATGTCTTTTTCGATGGTTTAACAGTTAAGACCCTATTTAGTATGTAGCAAGCCGCTACAACTGCCTCACTCCAAAAGCTTACTGGAAGTTTCGAATCTGCAAGCATGGTTATTGCTGTTTCGATTAAAGTTTTGTTCTTCCTTTCAACTACACCGTTTTACTGCTGAGTGTAGGGTGCACTGAATTCGTGCAGAATTCCCTTGGCGTTTCAAAATTCCTTCATCTTATTATTCTTGAATTTTGTGCCGTTGTCACTGCGGATTCGTCGGACAGGGAGATGATAAAGGTTTTCTAACTTCTTGAAAAGAATCACCAAGTTTTCAAATGTTTCGTCTTTTGATTCTTGGAAGAAAACCCACGAATAACGCGAATAGTCATCTGTCACAACTAAGCAGTATAAGTCTCTTGAAATACTTCGAACGTTTACAGGACCAAATAAATCCATGTGGAGACGTTCAAGTGGCAGCTTAATAGAATTCAGAATCTTCTTCGGATGGGACCTTTTGATCTGCTTCCCATTTTTACATTCTAAGCAATGATCAGACATATGGAAGCTCCGAAGATTAAAACCCTCAACCAGATCATTATGTACCAGAAAATTCACTTTATGTAAATGAATGTGCCCCATTTTTCGATGCCAAAGAATAGAATCTTTCTCAGTAGCATTTGTCACAAAAAATTGTGCTGATTTTGATGATGTGGTAGCGACGCCCATATCTAAGACATATAAATCATTCTCGCGCGGAGCTCTCATCAGAATCTAATCATCAGGTATTTTGAATCCCGGCTTCAGAATAATACACTCTTTGTCATTGAAATGTACCATGAACTGTTTGTCACAAATCTGCGATATGCTCAGAAGATTGTTCTCAAGCTCAACAATGTAGTTCATGCGATCAAATGATACTACGCCATTGGAAAGTTTTCCTTCGGCGACTATCCTTCCACCCTGATTACCGGCAAATCCAACATATCTGCCATTAATAGCTTTTATGTCGAACAAAAGAGCTTTCATTCCCGTCATATGTCTGGACGCTCCACTATCCAAAATCCACTTTGAAAGAACGGAACTTTGGAGCCCCTACACATATTAAAATCTAGTTAAACAGCGCGACCCAAGCCTTCTTGGTCTTGGGTGTGGGATCAAAAGCTTGGTAATCATCCTCATAATCTCCATCTGAGCCTCCACTGTCATTTACATTTTCAAAGTTCACTTTCTTCTTACCTTTTGTTGATTTCACAGTTTCGGTTTTGCTCTCAGACTTTGATTCTTTGTTATTAGTCTTAACAAGCTCAGACTTAATAACCTCAGATGTTGTTGACTTTTTCTTAGCAATCCAGGCTTGTGATTTTATGTTTGCCTTTTTGATGTAAAACTTGTTTTCGTTTGCCCTAGAAGTTTCACCTTTTTCGAAAATTGAGTTTTCAAATTTCTTTTCATTTTTAGGCTTAACTTCAGGTTTTGATTCATTTCTTTTCAAAATCGTACATGTTTTACAAACTCCGGTTGCTTTGGTTTAACAACATCTGAACTTTCTTTCCTTCGAAGATAGGCCGGCTTAGATTTCGGACATTTGCGTGCAATATGACCAACTTCATTGCATTTGAAGCAAGTCCGATTATCATGTGAGTGTCCACTAGTGGATTTTACACCACTTGTGGCTTTCGCCTTATCTCGAAGTTCTTTTTGTTTCTTAAACTCGTCGTTTGATTGTTTTCCGATCAAACTTTCCTCCTGAACCGTGTTCGTCCCATAAACAAATTTCATGTTTTTATCTTTGTACTCATGAAATGGTGACATTTTCTTTACCGGTTCTTCATCCAAATCTAAACCCAGCCCAGCTCTCTGGTTTTCCGGATGATCCCCACCATTTCTCCGGTAGTTATTGTAGTTCCTTTTGGGTTTAGAATAGAATTTCTTTTCATTTTTCTCCAGGTCCTCTGATTTAACTTCAACCAGTTTGAACAGTTTATCCAATTGATCTTCTTTGACATTCCGAATCAGAAAATTGTCATCAAAGTATAATCTATCAGATTCCTTAACCTTGTACATGACAACGTTAGGATCATCACATAGATCATCTTCAGATGATGCATCGTCATCTTCGGATTTTGTGTCAGAACTGTTCAAACTCGAGGTGGCGCTCTCAAAGCTGCCATCATCTGAATCATTCAGAACGTTTTCAACCACATTTTTAACCACCACGTTATTGTCATCATCTGATTTAGTATAGATTACATCAATGTTCTCCGACAACTCATTTTTCTTTTTAGACAATAACTCAATGTGAGTGCCTTATCCATTTTGCGACAATATTTCTCGCATAGGAGTGGAGGAACATTGTTGTATTCTCTACCATTTTTCTTTTTAGGCCTTTTATCATTTTCTTCCGACGAGATCATGGGAAGAATATGATCAATGACATAAGCGTTAGTCCTATAACTTCTTAAAAGTTGTTGAACACGTTCTGTTTCAATTTTCATGTCCTGGAGTTATTGTTTAGTTTTGGCAATGGTGTTAATGTGACCATTTATTGCTTTTTGTTTATCCATCACCGTTCCTTTTAACATCCTCACAGTATCATGTTGTTCAATATTATTTCTGTCGAGCCTGCCATAATCATCTTTCATTTTTTCATACGCTTCCTTCATTGTACGATAATCATATTTGAAATGTTCATTATGTACATTGAGCTCAGTGATGATTTGTGATTTTTCGGCACATTTAGCACATGGCTCGGTACATTTTGTGCAAGGTTTCTCAACCTCCACAAATTGCACTTTGACAACTTCCTTTCCGACAATCTTTACCTCTAGACCTACCTTGGTTAGATTCGCCATCATTGCTTTATTGGCAATGTCCATGAGGTTTTCAGCATTCACTTCTTGAGCAACATCAATAACTTCTTCATTAATCGACTTCTCCTCGACCACTTGCTCCTGAGAACTTCCATCAAAATTACCTGCAAAACTAGAAGTTGAGTTAGGAGATAAAATGCCTTGTGTCTTCATGTGAAGGTAAGTCTCCTCTTCTCCCTGTTGTTGCAGACACTGTTCCAGTAGAATATTCTCCAGAGCTGCGTCTTCAGCAGATGTATCTTCGACAATCTCGGCCATCAATGTAACTCCTGTCTTCTTTCCAATATAAGAATTCCAATCGAAACCATCATCTTCGTTAGTAGCAACCATTGCCTTCTCAGTATTGTTGGATGATTTTTCTTGAATCTCAACTTGAGTCTTTTTCGGAAACGGTTTATACTGTAGTGACTTCTTGTAGTATTCGTTTCCACCTCAGAATGGACTATGATTGCCCGTAGATTCAGGATTTTTGCATTCTCTCTTGAATGCCCCTTCTGTCGGCATCTAAAACAAGTGACCTTTGATTTGTCGAACCCTAGCTTGTTGCTTGAGTTTCTGATATCTCGGCCTATGAGTGCAACAAACTTTGTCACCCTTCGAATGATAGAAGCTAAAGACCACTTTATATCCATCAGTTCAAGCTCTTCTTCGTCCAGCTGGTCGTAGTCTTCGGCGGTCATTTCAGGATTGCCAATTTTTCCTGCCACCAGACTTTCATACAATTCTAGAACTGTGGCGAGAAGTGCCATGGTTGTTTTGAAACTTGCTCAGAAACAACATTGTTTAGATTGACAGCAATGTTACACTTGTACACATTCGGATCAGAATTTGTTTGTTGATTCTGATTTGCTTGACTTTGATATGAAGGATTTGAACTAGTGCTTGAAAAAGAAGAACTCTGTGGACTTTGATCATATTGAGGTTGATTTTGATTCTGCGGCGAAGAATTCATATTTGCACTAAATGTTATTTGAATCTTTGGACTTGAAATGTTGTCTTACATTCCGTTCTTGTAATACATACCAACATCTTGAACAATGTTAGCATTCTTCGACTTAGCAATCTTTAGAAGTTCCATCTCATGACCTTCAAGTTTGTCGATGAATGTAGCCAGCTTAAAGAATTCCCAATTTGAACTTTCTTTCAAAATCATAAGGTAAGTAGTCCACTCTCCGTCAGGTAACGCATCTGCAAGCTTGTCGATGTACTCTGGTTCTGTCATCTCGAGACCGTGTCTCCTCATTTGAACTTTCAGATGACAAAAACGCTCAATCTTCTATTTCATAGTCTTACCCTTCAACATGGTAAAAATATCGAATTCCTTCAATATAAGAGCTTTTTTACTCTTGATCATCTCTGCGCTTCCTTGGTATTTCTTTTGCAGTGATAACCATAGCTCTCTCGCAGTATTGTATTCGGGCAATAAGACCAAAATATCCTCTTTAACAGATTGTATAATGAGACTGATCATCTTTTTCTTAGCAATGTACTCATCCTTTTGTATTGTGGAGTACTTGTATTTCTCCAGAACTTGCTGATTTTCGTCTAACGGAACGACATAACCTCTCTCAATAGCCACCCAACTTTGGAAATGCATGGCTTGAACCCAACAACTGAACTTCTCCTTCCATCCCTCGTACTAGTCCATACTCATTAACTTCGGGGGTTTGACGGACGTGCCCATTTCATTGTCAAGATTGACTTGTTGTATCACATTAGCTTTGGATGTACCCACTCCTAACATAAACGCTCTCTGAAGATCATCCTGACATACACTTGTGAGCTAAATGCTCTATGAAAACAGAATTATTGTAAGGTTTAAACCTCTTGTTTGAAAGTCTCAACCTTTTTTAAGCCTATCCAACCACAAGAAGTGTTGTAAGCATTCGGACATAGGTTTGAGATGAGTTTGACTCAAGTTTGATGAACATAAACAAAGTTTAAAAGAGTTTAAAAAACAAACAGAAATTTTTGGACAATTTAGGGGCATTTCCAGGTCTGGATTCTCCATGGAGAACCCTTGGGTCCAACCCTAATGATTATCCAAGTAACATGGAAGAAGAATCAAGTAAAAAGACCAAGTTTTGAGCAAGTTATGCTCACTTTGGTGAAGGTGATACAATAAGCCCGAATTTCTGATTTGCAAGAGTTCTTGAGATGATTAGAGAGAGTTGTGAAAGTGTTTTAGGTGTGGGGGAACTTGGTTTATATAGAGGAGAGGTTAGGAGGTGGTTTGGGGGTGTTAAATGTTAAGAGGCCATTGGGTGAGCTCAAAGTGTGTGGATTCGTGCATATGCCGCGGGTTTAAAACCTGTTGTCCCGCCTGTTGATGCATATGTCTGTTGCCTACGTCATCGTATAATATCGAGTCTGTATTTAGAAGCGAAATAACGAAGTTTATGTATGTTTTAGGCCAAGTTCGCTTGAAATGTATGTTTTGTAGTCAAGTTCGGCCGAACTTGACTAAGCAAGTTCGCCCGAACTTGTATCCCACCTGTGAACTTGACATCCTATAAATAGGAGCCTTGTCCTTTCATTTGTAAGATTCAGAGATTTTGTCAACTGGACGGCGAAGCTCTGTCCAAGTGGTTCCAGGATCTGTAACGTCTATACATTAATGAAATGGTGTTAAACAGTAAAGAACTTGTATCTAATGTCGCCTAAGCAAACGGTTCTGCACGTTTACCTTAGGTTTGCCAAATTAGGACTAGAACGATCCGTACAACGGACCTACACCGCCCAGCATGCCTTACGGACCGGGTCCGGGACAAATTGTTGCATTTTCTTGTTTTGTTCAAATGTTACAGGTTTAAATGTATTTCCAGCGTATTTTATGACACTTTAAGTTATTATAAGCATAAGTATTTGGTCACAATGCATATGTATGAATAGAATGTCCGAGATCGAGTATAAACACCGAGTATAGTTTATGTATCAGGTTTAAATGTCACGTATGTGCAAGTATGTTACGTTTCCGAGTATGATCAATATATATGTGAGTGTACGAGTATGCATAACAAGTATAGGGGAAAACTGTATATTTCCATTATGATTCAAGTCTCGATTACAACGTTTACAACGAAATGAAGATTACGAATACAATGATTTCCAAAAATAGAATTACAACACGAGCTTGCTATAAATAGAAAGTAAGGAAAACGCTAGGCGTTACATGATGTAATATCATGACGGGTAGTCTTGTGGACGACCCTTAAATGTGTAACATCATATACTTTCGGGCATTTAACCGAGTTTATTATGAGAATTAGATAACTATGGGATGTTTGACTATGCAGGTTTTACGAGCATAAAAAGGATGATTTATGATAATGGGATGGATGTTTGTACGCGCTAGAGTCGAACGGGAGTCGTAAAAGTGTATCGAGCGAACAAAGGAGAAAATTTCAGCAACCATCGTAGGCTACGGTGGTACCGTAGCTTACGGTGGCCGTTGGGAGTTTTTGCCCGCCGTAATCCAGAGTCTGATCACCGTTAGGCTTTTAGGTGCCCACTGTAGGCTATGGTGGCACCGTAGCTTACGGTGGCGCCCAGCGAAAAAGTTGTAACTGCTCCTTAAAATCAGTTTTAAGGGTGTCTTTTCATTGTCAATCATTACCAGACGTTTTGCAGCAGTTTTTGGGGCGAATTTGGGTGTTCTTCTTGGCTTGTGAACAATTCAAAACATTTCGGTTTGTATTTTGATTTCTATGAACACTTGTTTGAATGTTATGATGATTCACCAAGTCATGAGCGGCTAAACTCATCGGTGATCATCTTAGGTGAAAGTGTCTTTATGACTTTTGTGTGTTGAATCGTATTTCTAGAATAATGAACTTGGTTATTTGCTATGTTTATTTTGGTGCATGAATGGTTGATTGTAAGTTGTTAATTAATATTTTGATCTTAGTCTAAACCATACGTTCTTGGTGTCGTTGACAATCGAGATATTGCGGGAGGGGTTAGGGTTGGATATTGGTTTATTGGTCATCGGGTAACAACCTCGCGTTTACTTAATCCGAGTACTTCGTTCCCTTTTATCACAACTACCGTTTATGCATGAGTTATGTCTATGTAACTCTTTCTAGTTGGATTTTGCACGATTGTTAATGGAAACTGGAACCTAAGATGGTAATTTTCTTCTAATCTGTTAAACAACCAATTTTAATTTGCAAATAGTTAGTAATTTAGTTCTTAAAACCGAACAATCCAAACATCTTGAATTGTAATTTCTGCAAATTAGTTTAATTTACTTAGTTGTTGATAAAGCTAATTGAGAACACATTTTCCACAAACTCCTTGTGTTTGATACCCATTTACCGCTAGCTATTTAGTTGTAATTGGATTAAATTTGCGTGAGACTTCGACATCACGTCAAAATTTTGGCGCCGTTGCCGGGGAGTAGTGTGCAACATGTGTTCATTTAGTAGCTTTTGTTTGTTATTTTCGGGTTTACGCTGGTAATGTTTAGTGTGCAGGTACTTTTTACAGGTGTATGCATACTAGAGGCTCTCACAAGTCATCACCGTTAGCATTTGATCCCGAAATTGAGCGAACCTTATGACAAAACCGAGTCTTACTTCAAGAAAACAAAGTTATCATGGATTTATCAACTCCCACTGCGGGTCAAACATCACCGTCCATACCTTCACCCAATCCTACTTCCACATTGGAAGTACAACCAACTAACACCACATCACCCGCAATCACTCAAACCGGACCCACTCTCACTTTCACCGCAACAACGATGGTTCCACCATTTTCATCGTTTTTCCCATCAGCCGGTCAATCATCTTCTACTCAACAAATACCACCAAACCAATTCCAACCCAGTTCAACCATCGTCCATACTACATCCACTTTGCAACCTTCACATCAAACGGGTCTTTATCAACCATTGTCTCAATACGTACAATCTTCGGGTGTTGGAGGAGAAGGTTTTTATGATGGGTATGATGATGAGTTTAGAGGATACGATGAAGAAGGGTATTATTATGGGGGGGAAGGAGGTAATTTGGGACCTCAAGGAGGTATGATGTACCAAGGGCAACAAGTTGAACAAATTCAAGAAGTGGTTAGGCAACCAACGGGGGTACAACAAATTCGTCCGCATGAGCCACAGTTTCAACGGCCTATGCCTTTGCAACAAGTGCATCCTCAATATCAACAACCACAATTTCAACAACCTCCACAAGTGCAAAGACCGGTGCAACAACCGGCGGTGCAACAACCTCAATATCAACAACAATTTGCGCCCAAAATGGGTCGTCCAAGAGTACCATTAGGCGCTCCACGAAGATACCATAGAGAAGTGGTGAGGGGAATTGAAGCTCATTTTCGACTGGTTATCACATCCTTCGCCGATGGTAATTCCTTATCATCCGAATGGAAGAACTTTTGAGGTGAGAACCAATGCGCTCCAAAGTTTGCCTAAATACAAAGGTTTAGCATCGGAAGAACCTTATTTCAATTTAGAGGCTTATGATTCCATTTGCAACACCATTGGAGGTCAAGGATTTTCATCCGACGAAGTTAAGTTACTTCTTTTTCAATTTTCGTTGGAAGACAAGGCAAAGAGGTGGTTTTATACATTACCTTCCGCATCAATCTATACATGGGCGGAAATGCAACAAAGGTTCTTAGAAGAATTTTTCACCGCTTAGAAGACAAATGATGCTCGAAAAGGTACTCGGGAATTTCGGCAACAAGTGGGTGAGATGTTTCACGAAGCGTTCGATAGGTTCAACATGATGCTTAAAAGTTGTCCACATCATGGGATTGCTCTTTGGGAGCTTTTACATGCTTTTCGTGAGGGGTTGAGTGATGGTGATGCTCATGATTTAGTGTCGGTTTCTAATGGTACATTTGGTACAAATTATGAACAAGACGATTGGGCCTTATTGGAACAAATGTCGTTCAATTCTAAGCGACAAGCACAAGCATCGAAAAATAAAAAGTATGTGGTTACAAGACCACAAGTGAACGCCGTGGAGGATGTAGAGGTACAAACAACTAACCAAGTTTTTAATGTGTGCACTAATTGTAATGAAATAGGGCATGCAGCGGATGTTTGTGTGGCGCCATTGAAGGTCAAGTGGAGGAGGTGAATGCTATTCAAGGGGGTGGTAGAAATTTTGGTATGAATTCAAACACATATCACCCCGGGTTGAGGAACCATCCAAATCTTCGCTACAGGAACCCGACAAATCAAGCTAACCTAAATTTCCAAGGAGTTCAAGGAAATTTTATTCCACGCCAACAATACAATCAAGGTAATTTTAGAAGAGGGAACAGTCAAGGCTACCAAAGTCAATATCAACAATCGGGTGGTGGTCAAAGTGGTTCTTTGGGTCAATCTTCTTCAAGTGGGAATGAAATGATGGATATGCTTAGGACGATGCAACAAGACATGCAAAAAAAGAACCAACTTGATGAGGTTCGGATGCAAAAAGATGAGGTTCGTGATAAAAGCATCCAAGCGTTGACCACTCAAATGGGTCAACTTGCGTCCGAGGTAGCGGAATTGAAAAAGGTAAAGGGAAACTTCCTAGCGACACAAAGGTAAATCCTTCTCATACTAATTCGCGTAATATTCCTATTAACCATGTTAGTGTCTTGAGAAGTGGTAAAGAATTTAAAGCAAAGTTGTCACCGGGTTTGGTTGATGGGGTGGTTGAGGATACTACGGGTAATAAAAGTGATGAGGATGAAGTGTCACCTTCAATTGTGTCGAAGGATCCTAATGTTGAAAAAACAAATGGTAAACCGGGGTTGGGTGAAATTTTAGAAGATAAAAATGAGGAAGGGGGACCTAGTCAAGTTCCATTTCCTTTGGCTTTACTTGACCCAGGTAAGAAAAAAATTATTTCAACTAGGGGTCCTCAAAAAGAGGAAATGTTGGATGTTTTTAAACAAGTAAAAGTGAATCTTCCTTTACTTGATGCAATAAAACAAGTACCCCCTTATGCAAAATTTTTGAAAGAATTATGCACTCAAAAAAGGCAACAAAAGAATAAAATGCCTAAGCGGGTTGACTTGACGGGTCATGTTAGTGCGGTTCATAATGGGGAGCTTCATCCTAAGCTCCAAGATCCGGGAACGCCATTAATAAATATTCAAGTTGGAAATTTTAAAATGTCAAGGGCGTTGTTAGATCTTGGAGCCGGAGTAAGTATTTTACCGGGAGGTCTATATGACCAATATGATTTTGGTCCATTGGCAAGGGTTGAGACAATAGTTGTTTTAGCCGATTTATCTCATAAACTTTCTCGGGGAATGGTGCAAGATGTAATTGTTAAGGTTGATGAGTACTATTATCTGGTAGATTTTCTTGTATTAGATTACTCATCCGCGGACCCAAAACAACCACAAAATGTTATTTTGGGTCGTCCATTTTTGAGTACCGCTCATGCTATGATTGATTGTCGGTTTGGTACTGTTGACATGACCTTTGGAAATAGAAAAATGCGGTTGAATGTTTTTACTAACACTTCTAACTCTATTGGTGTTGATGAGTGTTTTATGGCAGAATTTGTAGACGGATGTGAACCGCACGAATATGAGGAGGATAGCATGGAAACATGTGTTGTGATTTTTCTGAACAGGTACATGCTTGTGCATTAAGGATAGAGGAGCAGAAGTTGGATGCTCTAGCGGTCAAAGAGGGTTGTCCGCCATGGACACATCAGTTTGAGAGTTTACCGGTGGAAATTAGCTCGGGGATGAAGCCATCATTAGAAGAGCCCCCGAAGTTGGAGTTGAAAGAATTGCCAAGTCACCTGAAGTATGCATTTTTAGGGGTTGATGACACTTTGCCGGTTATCATTACCTCTAATTTGGAGAACATTCAAGAACAAGCATTATTGAAGGTGTTGAAGGAAAACAAAGCGGCTATTGGGTGGACGATTGCCGACTTGAAAGGAATTAGTCCATCAATTGTGATGCACAAGATCATAAAAACCGAGGAGGCAAAACCAACGAGGGAAGCTCAAAGGCGTTTGAACCCAAATTTGAGAGAAGTGGTAAAGAAAGAGGTAATTAAATGGTTGGACGCCGGTATAATCTATCCGATTTCGGATAGTGATTGGGTAAGTCCTACCCAAGTGGTTCCTAAAAAGGCCGGCATCCAAATTATCAAAGATGAGAGCGGTGACCAAATAGCCACCCGACCGGTTACCGTGTGGCGAGTTTGTATTGATTATCGGAAGCTAAATACCGCTACTTCTAAAGACTATTTTCCGTGGCCTTTTATCGACCAAATCATTGAAAAATTATCGGGTTAAAAATTTTATTGTTTTCTAGATGGGTACTCGGGTTATAACCAAATCGCCATTCATCCCGATGACCAACACAAAACCACTTTTACTTGTCCTTATGGCACTTTTGCCTTTAGGCGAATGCCCTTTGGCTTGTGTAACGCTCCGGCAACTTTTCAACGATGTATGATGAGTATTTTATCGGACATGGTTGGGGAGTCGCTTGAGGTGTTTATGGATGATTTTTCCATTTTCGGCACTAGTTTTGAATCTTGTCTCGATGAGTTGCAAAAAGTTTTAAAAAGATGTGTCGAGAAAAATTTAGTGCTAAGTTGGGAAAAAAGTCATTTCATGGTACAAGAGGGGATTGTGTTGGGTCATGTGATTTCGGAAAAAGGGATGAAGGTGGATAAGGCAAAAATTCGGGTATTATCATCTTTGCCTCCACCGAAAAATGTAAAAGGGGTAAGATCGTTTTTGGGACATGCGGGATTTTATAGACAATTTATTAAAGGTTTTAGTTTTATTACTAAACCTTTATGTAATATGTTATTGAAAGATGTCCCTTTTGAGTTCACTAATGAATGTTTGCAAGCTTTCAATGTTTTGAAGGAACAGTTGGTGAAGGCTCCTATTTTGCTACCGCCGGATTGGTCAAAGCCGTTCGAGATAATGTGTGATGCAAGTGACACAACTATTGGAGCAGTTTTGGGTCAACGGGTCGATAAGAAGCTGGTGGTAATTTATTATGCTAGCAAGACTTTGTTCGAGGCGCAACTTAATTACACCACGACGGAAAAAGAATTATTAGCGGTGGTGTATGCCTTGGACAAGTTTCGCTCATATATTTGGGGGAGCAAAATGGTTGTGTATTCGGACCATAGCGCGGTCGATACTTGACGGAGAAAAAAGACGCGAAGCCCCGATTGATCCTATGGGTATTATTACTACAAGAGTTTGATTTGGAAATCCGGGACAAAAAGGGATGTGAAAATGTTGTAGCGGATCATTTGTCTCGGATTCCATTAGAAGGTGTAGATGATATGAGCGAGATCAATGAATGGTTTCCCGATGATCAACTTTTGGTCGTTTCTACTTTTGTTGCATCGTGTATGCTCATTACGTAAACTATTTGGCCACGGGTACTATTCCGGATCATTGGACCAAGAAACGAAGACAACAATTTATGGTTCAGGTTAAACAATATATATGGGATGAGCCGGATCTTTTCAACATTGGGCCCGATCAAGTTATTCGAAGATGTGTACCCGAGACGGGGGTGCTAGAGATTTTGACCCATGCTCATTCATCCGCTTGTGGGGGTCATTTTAGTGGTCAAAAGACGGGATATCGGGTACTTACATGTAGGTTCTATTGGCCTACGATTTTCAAGGATGCATGCGAATATGCTCGTCTGTGTACAAGATGTCAACAAATGGGAAGTATATCGAAACGGGATGAAATGCCTCTACAACCGATTTTGGTCATTGAGGTATTTGACGTTTGGGGTATAGATTTTATGGGCCCTTTCCCGAGTTCGAATGGTTTCTTGTATATTTTGGTGGCGGTAGATTACGTATCAAAATGGATTGAAGCTATTCCTACAAGAACAAATGACAATTCGGTTGTTTGTAAATTTGTGCAATCGAACATTTTTGCTTGCTTCGGGATCCCAAGAGTGATAATTAGTGATGGGGGTTCACATTTTAAGAACTTTAATTTTGAAAAATTATTGAAGAGGTATAGTGTGAATCACCGAATCGCTACGCCGTACCATCCGCAAACAAGTGGACAAGTTGAAGTGTCCAACTGTCAAATCAAGGAAATTCTCATGAAGACGGTACGAATGGATCGGAAGGATTGGTCGAGTAAGTTAGATGATGCGTTATGGGCGTATCGGACGGCTTACAAAACTCCGATAGGCACAACTCCTTACCGGATGGTTTATGGTAAAGGATGTCACTTGCCGATGGAGTTGGCTCATCGTGCACATTGAGCAATTAAAACAGTAAATGCGGATTATGATGAAGCAGGAAGAATTCGAAAATTGCAATTGAGTGAGATAGAGGAAGTTCGAGATGAAGCATATGAATGTGCTTCCGCATACAAAGACAAATTGAAGAAAGTGCATGATGCAAAAATTAGGAAAAAGGTTTTTGAAGTGGGTCAAAAGGTGTGGTTGTACAACTCGCGTTTGAAGATGTTTGCGAGCAAATTGAAGAGTAAATGGATGGGTCCATATGAGATTACTCGAGTGGGTCGATTCGGTGATGTTGACATATTGGATGTTCGCACTAACAAAAAGCAAACGGTAAACGGGCATCGGCCGTACTTGGAAGGGAATGACATCAACAATCTCGAGCTTGATAAGGTGGCTATATTCTACGCCCGGTATATGAGGAATAATCAAGAGGCTCAGGTTTGGTAGTGTAAATATGTAGTTTAATTTAGTTTAATTTAAGTTATTTTACCGTTCTTATGTTGAACCGGTGTCCGAAACAAGTGTGGGGATATTCTTCCGAATTTCTCTAACATAGTGTTGAGGGCAACATGGGTTTTTCATGGGGGGGGGGGTAGGTAATTTTCTTGCTTTTTGAAATTTTGAAAAATATAAAAATCATAAAAATTACAAAGCTTAAAAAAAACTGCGCATTCCAAATTCCCAGATATCGTCGTAAGCTACGGTGGGACCGTAGCTTATGGTGGTCATAAAAAGCATTAAGTGTCCAGGATCTGGATTACGGTGAACTTTTGTGGATCCAGACCGTCGTAACTTACGGTGGCACCGTAAGCTACGGCGGTCGCTGGGCATATGGGGTCCGGTTTTTTATAAAAAAAAATGAAAAGTTCACTTTAATTCTCATCCATACACGGGTTTTAACTCATTCTTCACCACATACTTCTTCTTCTTCTCCACTTCTCCTTTAACATAAACCCTAGCTTCCATAACCACTTTTCTACACATTTTCTTCAAAACTTCACCAAATCAAGTGATTTTTGGGTCAATCTTGGGTAGAATTTCGCAAGGAGTTCAGATTTTTGCGTAGTTTCACAAGATTCCCGTGTTTTGTTGGTCGATTTTGGACATCTTAGGTCCGAAATTTTGGGGGTTTTTTGTGGGTTGGTGTTTAGCTTGAAGTTCTTGTTATTCTCATCATCTATAAGGCAAAGGTATGCAATTTATGTTCATTGTTTGAGGTACATTGCAGAATTGTAAGTTTTAATAGTGGATTTTGTTTACACACTTGCTTGTAGAAATTAGAGAATATGAAGTTGGGGGTTGGTTGAGGTTATTGTTGTAGATAGGGATGATGTCGAGATTGTTGTTCTATGTTTTGTGAAATTCTTAGCATGTAGAGACATCATGCCCAAATTTTGTAAAAATTTAAAAGCTTGTGTTTAAATCTACATTCATGGTGATAAGCAAGTGTGGAGAAGAACAATGATAAGAATTTGATAAAAAGTTTGTGTATTTTGATTGTGATGTGCAGGATTATGAGACGTAAAGGTAAAGAACCTGTGGGATCTTCAAGTGACCCGGCTGAGCAGCAGGGAAGGAAAAGAAGGTTAGTTTTGCAATAGGATCCGAAAGAAAGTGAAGGAGAGGAGCAGCCGAGAGGGCCAAAACCACAAAGGACATCTGGTCCGTTGCACGATCAGCCGTCTGAGTGGCAAGCTGTGTTGTTTCATGATCAAATGAACGCCTTGGCTCAACGCAAGGAAGCTTATTTGCGAAAAAGAGGTCCCTGAGGTGGACTTTGGGCCATTTGGGGTCACGGATAAATTTCGAGCACTTGGTTGGGAAGCAGCGTTGAAGTGTTATGATAAAGCAGGGAACAATTTGTACGTGGAAGAAATTCAAGAGTGGATGGCTACTCTACGATGCCCTCCGTTCAAAGGGGCAACAAAAATGAAGTTAATTGGGACGGTGAATGGGATTGATGTTGAGATGTCTTTCGACTCGTTGAGAAGGGTGGCGAAGTTTGACAATAAACCGACAACACAATATATGACACCCTCATTGAAAGATTTGTATATCTCACCCGAGAAGCACCCGCAATGGCAAAATATGTTGGATTACCTATTTCTACCGGATACTACACATGGGAAATTGTATCGGAAGAATCTAACAATTGAAGCGAGGTTACTATTGGTGATTTGCACGCAAAATGTAATCCCGCGGAGAGGTGATAAGGTTGAGGTAAGATATCCGGAAGTTCCAATCTTGTATTCGTTGTTGAGAGGAGCTCCTTTGATTCCTTTTCGGTTCTTGGTGTTAAACAATGTGTGGATAAGTCGGAATAGCGATCAACGAAAGATTATTCCACATTGCCGATTAATTACCGCATTGCTCAAGATGTACGGGGCAATCACGACGGACGACAAGGGGTCATATAAGAAATTCAACCCTTTTGAGCTTAAACAGTTGGGACCTGGGTGGTCGTACTCTAAGTCAGAAAGATATCATAGATTGAAGAACGAAGGAAAAAGATGGAGAGTGTTAAAAGCTGACGCGAGGCCGTTACAACCGGGGGAAGCTGATGATCCGGAAAATGAGGAGGAGGAACCTAGTGGCGATGAGGATTATATGGATAATCCTAATGTGGAGCATATGGATACTGATAGGGGAGGACCTAGTGGTAGTAGAGGCGGTACTTAATCGGGGTATGTTGGGAGGGCATTCGACTATGCAAAAATGTCATACGGATCAGATTGGGCATATGGTGGATCGATGGAGCAGGTTGTGGAGAGAATGAGGCCGCCTGTTTTCTCGGAGTTTTATGACGCTGATCAAGTGTCGTTTGATCATCAAACCTTCATGGGAGCGAGTATAGAGCGATCCTTAAAGAGGAATTATGACCGACAGGAGCAGTGGAATAGAGCTCATATGTATGCTCATGAGGAGGAGATAAACAATCGTTATATGGATGATCGGAATCGACGAATGCACGACGCTTGGCATGCGGGTCAGCCAATTGTCTCTGATCCACCGATTGTTGACTATTCCGCTTTTCCGCCATATGATGGAAGTATGTCGTATCCCACCCCACCATTACATCATTCACAATGGGTGGATCCACATACGAGTATCGGGAGCCAGCAGTCCGCACATGGTGATGATCAAGGTGGAAGCGGCAGTGGAGCTTTTTGGTTCGGTGAGTTCTCGGATATGATGACATCAATCTTCGGGCCGCCCCAACCTCGCTATTATTGATCAGGTGGTGTTCTTGCTTTGTTTGTATATTTTTGTATATATTGGTGTTATGTTTATGTTTTTGGTTGGGTGAAAAGTGGTGTTGAGTTTGTGTTAAAGGGTTGTGATAGTTGATGGGGTTATTTGTTATGTTTAAAAAAAATGTTGGGATTTGAGAGTAGAAGCAAATGGTGATGGGGTTGCTTTAAGTGAGGAGATCCTCCAAAACCATACATTGGGACAATGTATCCCAAGTGTGGGGATGGGGAAAATTTTTGCAATTTTTCAACCAAGCATAAGAGTGTCAAAATTTGAAAACTTTTCATCAATCCATCTTACACATCGGTAATCTATGATACCTTCTTTCTTGGTGAGTATTTGTGCCACACACATGTATTGAATTGAAATTGTCATTTTTTTTTTAGTGGCAATGTGTTCATTGTGTAAATAGAACTTGTTGGTTGATGCATTTTGAGGCTTTAGCTTGCTTGCTTGTAGAGATAATAGAGGCATTTAGGTGACCTCGTCTGGATGTGTGAGAGTGTGCAATTTGGGGTGTTGGGCCTCATAAGTTATATATATGAGCTTGGTAATGTGAGGGGTGGGGGTTTGGTCTGTAGTAACCATGTTGAGCTTTTGGCCATTCGTTTGTGACCCATGCCCAACTCCTTATATTTATCCATTGATTTGATTCGGTGTAGTAGTGTTATGTAATAGTTCCTTGTTGATATCGTTGTTTATGTTAAAAAATGTGAAAAGTCCAAAAATAAGGAATAAAGATGTTAGTTAGTGGAAGAAATAGAAAAGAAAAAGAAAGATGGAAGTTAGTTGTTATTTAGTTAATGTTTGTTTTGTTTTTATCTTTATTGTAATAGTATCACCGAATCGAATCAACGAGCTACTCACACATATTCCCTCATTCTTACCTTCCGCCTTGCCCAGTTACAACCATTAAGTCCTTTTGATTTACAAGCAAGCTATGCATGTTCTAGGCGGAGATTTGATCTACACACAAGCATATTGTCGCACATTAACACATTTGCATTGAGAGTACTAGCATAAATGTCGTTAGTTTCTTTTTGTCACCGAGAGGAGAGTTGATTGTAAGGGGTGTGTGGGTGATAAGGTGTAAGTTAGTAAAAAGATGACACCTAATTGTTTGGTTTGAAATTGATCATGAAGTTGGTATGGGTTGATGCGTTGCTTGGGACAAGCAACGGTTAAGTGTGGGGATGTGACGGGTAGTCTTGTGGACGACCCTTAATTGTGTTAAATCATATACTTTCGCGTGTTTAACCGAGTTTATTATGAGAATTAGATAACTATGGGATGTTTGACTCTGCAGGTTTTACGGGCATAAAAAGGATGATTTATGATGATGGGATGGATGCTTATACGCGCTAGAGTCAAACGGGTGTCGTAAAAGTGTATCGAGCGAACAAAGGAGAAAATTTCAGCAGCCACCGTAGGCTACGGTGCCACCGTAGCCTACGGTGGTTGCTGGGAGTTTTTGCCCGCCGTAATCCAGAGCTGATCACCGTAAGGCTTTTAGGTGACCATCGTAGGCTACGGTGGCACCGTAGCTTACGGTGGCGCCCAACGAACGGTGCCACCCAACGAAAAAGTTGTAACTGCTCATTAAAATAAGTTTTGAGGGTGTCTTTTCATTGTCAATCATTACTAGACGTTTTGCAGCAGTTTTTGGGGCGAATTTGGGTGTTCTTCTTGGCTTGTGAAAAATTCAAAACATTTCGTTTTGTATTTTGATTTCTATGAACACTTGTTTGAATGTTATGATGATTCACCAAGTCATGAGCGGCTAAACTCATCGGTGATCATCTTAGGTGAAGGTTTCTTTATGACTTTTGTGTGTTGAATCGTACTTCTAGAATAATGAACTTGGTTATTTGCTATGTTTATTATGGTGCATGAATGGTTGATTGTAAGTTGTTAATTAATATTTTGATCTTAGTCTAAACCGTACGTTCTTGCTGTCGTTGACAATCGAGATATTACGGGAGGGTTATGGTTGGATATTGGTTGATAGGTCATCGGGTAACAACCTCGCGTTTATTTAATCCGAGTACTTCGTTCCCTTTTATCACAACTACCGTTTATGCATGAGTTATGTCTATGTAACTCTTTCTAGTTGGATTTTGCCCAATTTTTAATGGAAACTGGAACCTAAGATCGTCATTTTCTTCTAATCTGTTAAACAACCAATTTTAATTTGCAATTAGTTAGTAATTTAGTTCTTAAAACCGAACAATCCAAACATCTTGAATTGTAATTTCTGCAAATTAGTTTAATTTAATTAGTTGATTGATAAAGCTATTTGAGAACACATTTTCCACAAACTCCTTGTGTTCGATACCCACTTACCGCTAGCTATTTAGTTGTAATTGGATTAAATCTGCGTGAGACTTCGACATCACGTCATATCATAAGTAGGATTTATTGGGATATTAATTCAAGTTATAACCCGAGTTGATGCTATAGATTCGTATAATGCCGATAAAGGACCTAAATACCCTTTTTCGCATAAAATTGTTCTAACTAAACGTTTCATAAGCAAAACTTTTACCCACTGATATAGTATGTTATATTACTTATTTTGGTTATATAAAACCGATCATAACTTCAGTTTAAATTAAACATCGAAAGAATCGGCATTTATCGACTTTATCGCCTTTTCGGCGCATAGTATGGTTTAAAACCATATCTATGACCCAAGACTTGTTACCTACTGATTTTTAAAAATTATTTTAAATTTTTTTACAGTGAGTACGTGTCCCAAACTCAAAATCCCAAATATGACTTCAAGGCTATGTGTGAAATGACTAAAATGCCCCTACAGGACATAGTTTGGTTTAAAACTATAAAACACACATATAATTGATATCCTACTAATATAACATCACAAAATTTATATTTTTACATAATATTATTGACCTTGACATCAGATTTCTCATAAACATCTTTTATAAACTATAAAATGACCAAAATGCCCTTATGGGACGTAATTCGGGATTAAAATCATTACGAGCATACATATTGATATCCTAATGATATCATAACATATTTTAAACATAATAGCATATGGAACTTGTATATGACTCTTCGGTTACCCGGTTTCGCTTATACACTTACGGTTAAGCATACGTAACTAGTTTACGTAATCTAACTAAAACGGGTTTAACTTTGTCGTTTCTTCATCAAAATCTAGAATGATATGGGTATGCCCATATTATACATGTATAGATACTTGTTGGGTCCCAAATTTACATTCTATCCCGGTCACCGCTTAATCTAGCGTTTTGTACCGTACTTATTAAACGTATAACTAACCGGTTCAAGTTAAAGACTTAACTAAGGACCCGTTAGCATTCTAATTGGTTAATAATACCATCATTTCAGACTAGACACATTCCGGTAGATAGTGTTCCTGTACTTACCTCTTTATCTACGGCTGAGTTGTGATTTTCTTGAAGATTTAGCTCAGGTAAATACTATTAACCTATTTCCCCTATATGGGCCTGGGATATGGTATATTATTACCGCTTGGCCGGGTATGGGATCATGTATTGTCCAGTTGAGATATTAACTAAATCACATAACCCGTTTTAATCTGTTTTGACTGATAACTTAAACAGTGGGGGTTGGCTTGACCGTGTCTGGGATATCCTTGGCTCACTAAGGTGCTAGTGGCCACGACTTATAGCATGGGGTGTAGGCATACACTGGTCAATTGCATTATTATTATTATCTGCTTTTTGTGTGAAAGTTCAGAAGTGGTGTGTCAGTCGATCATGTCTCGGTTTTAATATTGGGCCCCATATGTATTGACAGGCTTGTAAATCTGTATATAAGGTCACTTGTACTGTCCCAAGTTAATTATAAAAATCTGCCTAGTAAGCCTTAAATCATTTTAAAAAAGATTTCAAAATGAGTCGGTTGATTGTATTTACCAGTGAAAACTGACGTAGGTTCAAAAGATTAAGTTACAGGTACAACACGAAATAGGCCGGAAGCTGCGTGGCATTGATACTAAGGAGTTGCGACCCTTTAAGTTGTGCCTTAGAGTCTGTTATCCTTTTTTTACATTTTCTGATCTGCCTGTGGTGTCACACCCTGGTCGTAGCGGAAGCGCAAACGTGTTTGAAGAAACGTAGACCTAACAGATCGGAATCTGTTTAGATCTAGGGTTTGGTTTCTTGCATAAAGAGGTTAATCCTTTGTTTGGTCTCGCGATGATGATGGTTGTAATTACTTAAGACGATACCTACAAAACAAAACGCCGTCAGCCTCGCCACAGGGAGAAGGGGGGTTCTCTCCGTGACCACCTTCCAGCGTGAGAATAAGTATCGGTACTTGAAGAAAAGCTAAAGTGAACTAAGAGAGAGAGCAAGTGAGAGTGAATCCCTTTCTTGTACCTGAAGTTACCTGTTTATAGCCAGATTTTGGGCGCCCAAAAGGAGAGATGAAAACTTAACGGAATCTTTGCCATTCTGTTAAGTGTTGTCGTTACATTTATGCACATGGATTGACTTGTTATCAACGGCTAGGGATATGCCACATATCCTCGTGAGATCATTCTATTTCTTTGATGCAACCATGCCATCACCGTGATCTTTCTTGATCGTCCCAAATGCTGCCATGTGGCATTTGGTTACAACTGAAAGATGCTCTGCACAATTATGCATTAATGGCTTCTAGAAGGTTTCACAGCTGTGAACAATTGTTTTGTTGCCACGTGTGCATTCTGTTACAACAGAAAAGATTCCTTTTGCCTCTGCAGTATTTCTTGTGGACAGAAATTTTTCGCGAAAGAAAAGTCTTTCAAGATTAATTGTTTCCTTGCGCGAGCGGCGCAAGGTAGTTAAATGATACTTTTTCCTTTTAGATGCTTGGTGCAGAGACTTGTAAAAATCCTCTGTTGTACTGTTGGTTGCGCAAGGTTTCTGGTAACCCATAATTGCAGGGAATTCTCAAGATTAACTATCTTCCTTACGCGAGCCAGCGCAAGGTAACTAAATGATCTATTCCCTTCTTTGTTGTTTAGCGCAACGTCTACTGAGTTCCTTCTTTGATACAAATGTCTGCGCAAGGTTTAAGAATGAAATATCACCTAAGGAAAGTAATCAAGGTTAACTTTAAACCTTGCGCGAGCCCGTGCAAGGTAGTTAAATGATCCTTTCCTTCTTTGGATACCTGGCGCAGAGTCTAGTGAAGTCTTTCTCTGGCAGAGAAGTCTGCGCAAGGTTTCCTTGGCAGTTAATAGTGGGTATGTAACACCCCAAACCCGCTAGGGCTGACGTGTCACTCTTACATATATCAAAACTAAAACCAATCTATAACATTAAATAAAAGATCCTAATTACATTTCTTACGTTACTGAAATAAAGAATCTTGGCCAACGACTTCCTAACGCTCCTCACTGAAATACCAGATCATCCCATATTACCTGTAAACAAATAAAAAAACACAAAAAGAAAATACGGCTGAGCAAAAAATTTGCTCAGTAATGGAGAAATCAACAGTACAAGTAAAGTCATAACAGCTGAAGCAAAACACAACATAACGTAACCGAGACCGAACTGAAACGGTTACTGACACGAGTACTAAGATAAATGAAGACATAAGACTGATAAAAAAACTGATATACGAACCGATCTGAATTGTGACGGAAATTGATATGGAACAAAAGTCATTCAGATGCATAACGAATATCAAACCCGACACAAAACTGTTGTAGAGAACTAATATCTGGTTGACCATGATGATTAAAACCATTTTTTTTATAAACGAACTCATTTTAGAACCTTCTTTAATAATACTTATATTTTTTATACGAAAGGCAAAACTATCTTCTTTTATTGAAGGTTTGAATCTTATCGAAACATAATAATTTATCGTACTTCATGTTAAACCATATTAGACAAATTAACTAATTTTCTAATACTAAAAAGTTATATTTAAGAAATAGAATAAGTCAAATAACATGGTTTCCATAACGTAATACTGATGATAATTTGAAAAACCGACATGGGAAACCGATACGGAAACAAAAAAAAAATACATTGACCGGAACATTTTAAATATAGTATAAAATCCTATAACGTTTAAAAGAAATGAACTGTCAAAAATATTATTTTTAAATAACTGTTTAGATTTAAATTACTATGTATTAATTTGTCATATTTTAAAAGTTGTTATTTAATCAAAATAAATTAGAGAACCTGAGTTTAAAGTGTAATAATATAATCCATACGAAGTTTCTTGCACTAATCTGGATAATCGACAAAAAAAAAGACATGATTCGATGACAAATATAGAACGGATCTTGGATCAAATACGGAACAAGATTCTGATGGATACAAACTAGACGTATAACACGAAATCTGAATCCAAATCGAACCGACACTGAGAAGGAAGTGATACAAACCGATACAGATACTGAGTCAAAACACATGTAACTAAAACATAACCGAATCAAATACTGAACATATCAGAAACACAATCGGGTACACAATCGGAACTATAATCATAGTATGTATAATCAGATGCACACATAACTTATCATAACATAATCAGAAACAGAACATATTCAGATACTGAAACATATACTAACTTACATGACAGATATATCAATAAAATAAGTCGTGTAATACAGAAGCACCCAAAGCCAGAAACAGAGGGGTACACAGGTAGCTACTCTATGCACCAATGAGATGGTGAGTGTGGTGTGCACCCATTATTCCATCCCCAGAAGTCAGAAACAGAACTAGGATCGATCCATACGCCTCTAAGGGGACAAGGTGCTACACAAGCACAAGTCAGAGACGCCGTGATTTTGATTACGCACTATCACGGAAAGTGTTCATGTCGTTGACGCCCAAACGACAAGTCAGAAATGCTTGGGTGACAGAGTACAAAAGCTTAGGCCATGTAAATAGTTTAGAGACAACTAATAATAATTACCAACAGGAACATGCGATCATGAGTACAAGTCTGAGGTATGACATGCTATAACATATTAATAATTTAAACCGACTAGCGGACTATTTCTAAAAGACTAAAAAGGTTTCGTAATAACATAATGAAGACTGACCTGCGATGACAAAATCCGTACTACAAAGTAACAGATGTAAATTTATACTATGATGAAAAGAAACATAATCCATACTAACGAGTGACGAAAAGTAAAATTATACTACGATGTAAAATAAACGGAATCCGTACCTTAGTTAGCGAGCAAAGCAAAAGTTCACAAATCAAATCGTCCCCAAAAGTTATGCAAGCCTAAATTCCGTATTGTCAAGATTAGTTTTATTACGATTTTATTTAGATTAAATGGTCATTTGTTGAGTTTCCGGCGACCCCGAAGTAAACTTACTCATAATAACTTATTAAGGCGTACAATTTCGGTTAACACTCACAAAAGATACTTACTCGATTAAAAGAAATATAACCTATATATGTTTGAGAAGATGATTATACCTTTGTTATCAAATATCTCGTATATTATCAGAACAGAAAGAATGATCAATGCAAATAATATACTAATACACATGCATATTACATACACACATAATACATATATTATATCACCACACACATTTACATACCTTGACATGCACACACATGCCAAACCACAACATACACTCACATGCAACCCATCTACACACACACATGCAACATACTCTACAAACACTCACGTACACACCACAAACACACACTCACACAAATCAAATCACACATCACACACACATGCAAACACACGACGTGCACACACACCCAATGGATCACACACATGTGCTTCTCTTTCTCTCCGAATAACAAGTCGCCGGAAAACAAAACATCCTAACCAATTATACGTTTGAACTGATCAACAAGAACTCGATATAATTACCTCAATAAATAGATCTGATATACAAAACATATTAGAGCGGGGCCGTACACGACCAAGCAAGAACGAGTCAGACGGCGGCAAGTTAACGGGCATGTGCGAGTCACGGCTAGAACTCGGGAGGCTTTTGCAAGTGGCGTTATGGGTCGCGGTGGTGTGGTACAGCCGCGGTAATAACCGAGGAGGGTGGCGAGTGGTAGTAATTGCTGGTGTACTCCGGTGAAAAAGTGTGGTGGCGGATGATGGTGGTTTCGACCTGAGCAGCGGCGGCGGGTCTGGTTCATGGAGGCAAGGTGGTGCGGTTGTGACGAAGCTTGTTCGCCGGAGAAGTGTGAGGGCGGTTTCGCGAAGCCGGTGAAGGTGCGGCAATAGCGGTCCTTCCTACATAGAATATGTGTGTGAAACTTGCGATGGACACCCTATCATAATCACCATGGGATTTTAGAAATCAATCTGGATCAATTTGGATGGCGAAAATCTCGGTTACGGAATGTAAAGTGAGGAGGCTTTTCATAATATCAATTTGGTGGTTTGTTTATAATTATGTATTTAGCATTTACCATAAATAATTTCTGTTTCAAGATGCAAGTCAATATATCCATATGCTAACCATACGTACAAATCTTGAATTCAAAATAACATAAATTACAATGTTGTTATTAACTTATTATATTTTTTGTAACTACAATATCTCGATTGTTGAGTTCGTGTCATTTATTGTAATGACAATTCTAATTTGGTTGTCTAAATAATTTAGTTTTTGTGCTGGATATACATTTGTTTTAGTATAATTCTAATAACTATTATTAACTTTAGTTATCAATTTCAAAATATAAAATTGCCAAGTAATAAAACATTAAATAAAACCATAATCATTTAATTTTAAGATGTAATAGATTCCTTAAAACACGCATACTTAAAAGAAATTTATTATTTTATATTTTTTTTTAAATTGTCAGGTATTATAGGGTATGATTCCCTTGCTTTACGCAAGGTTTTTGGGACCATACCCCTTCAAGTCCCCGCAGTCCAGTGTTGCTCCTATGCGCAAGTAGCAAGTAGGTGGAACACTAGACTAAATAAAAATAGTATGTTGCATGCTTATAGATGGTTGCGCTGAAGGCAAAAAGAAACTTTCTAAAGAAGAAAACCTTTGGATAAGGAGAGGCAATTTTGAATTTTGAAAAAGTTGTCTTATGTCAGGGGTTGGTGAGAGAACACGTGCTGGTGTGACGTTTTGAGCACTGTTTGACAGCTGTCAACAGCTGTCAATCGTACAACATTAATTGCCTGACGGCAAAAGTGACTCCCACGCGCGCGTGAGTGACAGTTATTGTTCCCCACTCACCTTGCTAGTGCCTCGGGCCTGTAAAAAGCATGGAGGCGGTTACCCTTTTATCGAGGCATTTATTGCGATCACTATAAATAGAAGATGATCAGATGCCCTTTTCTCTATGCTTTCAAAATCTCTTTGCCTTCAACATTGAAATTTCCTCTTCTTCTCTGATATTCCCTCCTTCTTAAGAAATTTATCTTCATAAAACCATGGCTACTGGTAGCAGTTCCGGGAAGGCCGAGATGCAGGCGACATCGTTACTTCTACCGTTAAAATGGAAAAAGGAAGATTTTCACACTTTGGTTAATAATTTCTTCTTTGCCAAGTCCTGGGGAGCATTTTACCCTAAGGAGGGATCCACGGCAGCGGGTGCTCCGGCCGGCTACATTACTTTATTCTTTGATTATTTTGGCGAAGGGAACTTCAGGCTTCCGGTGACCCATTTCATGCTGGAAATCCTTGATTTCTACAAATTCCATATTTCTCAGTTGAACCCCATGGGAATGGTGAGGATTAGGCATTTTGAGTTTGTTTGCCGATCGATAAACATTATTCCGACGGTTGAAAAGTTTCAGGTTTTTTACTAGTTGCACTGTGCTCTGGGATTCTATTCGTTCCAACAGCGTCTTCAGCCAAACGCTTGTCACTTGTGCCTCCCAAGTCGTACCATGACTGGAAACAAAAGTTTTTTTATGTGAAGGCAGTGGTTATCCCGACGGCGATGACGTCAGGGCCGGAGAGGAGATAGAACTGGAGACGTTGGCCATTCCTACCAATGAAGTGTGGTATCAAAATATTAAGGATGTGCCCAACATTATTTTGCCAGAAAGGGCGTTAATTGCTGCTGGGATGAGCATTTTGTGGAAGAAGGAACGCCAAGAGAAGCCAGTTTATACTGAAGATGGAGTCGGTATGTTCCTTTTATAACTTGTTATGATCATCTGTTATAAGTGCATATTTGATGATGCTCCTTTCTTTGTGTTGTGATACCGTTGCTCCATTATACTTGGTCTCTTTCAAGAGAGACAATGGAAAGATGGCTGCTGTGCCTCTTGAAGAGAATGAGGAGCCGTGGTTTGATCAAATCTTGGGCAATTTTGAAATCCCCAAGAAAGAAAACCTCAATGCGCAGCCCTCTTCTACTACTGGTATGCCATATCTTGTAAAGCCTGAGTTACAATTGCAATATTACTGTTAGATATCAATTCTAAGTAATATTGCAATGTGACTTATGGCGCAACGTCTTTCCTTTTATCATTGACCATGTAGGTGATTTGCTAAACTTGGGCGTAGGCCCTGATTTTAAGAAGAAAAAGAAACCGACTGCTGCTGCTGCGCCACCTTCCTCCAAACTAGATGGTCAAAAAACTAAGACATCTGCAGCTGTAAAAACTGAGGGCAAGAAAGGTACGCATCTCATATCTGATTCTTGGTGTGATTACGTGGTGGTGTCAGACTCATTAGAAGGTCTTGCGCCTATAAGTTTGAAGAAACCAAAACCAGAGCCTATTGACACATCATCTATCCCTGCTTCTAACCCGGACGAACCCTTGGAAATACCTTCAAGTCCAGAGGAGGCGTTGAAGCGCACCTCAAGGAAGAGGAAAGAATCTGAGACTGCACCACCTTCTCCGCCGAAAAAAGTTGTGCGGCCGCGCATTGGCAAGAAGAGCAACCTAGATGCTCTTGCAAATAAGTTTTCTCCTGGTATGTCTACTTTTTTTTGAACTTTCTGTTGTAATAGCTGCGCATTGTCTTATACTTGGAACTCTGTGTTTGTTTTTACAGAGAAACCTGTGAAAGCTGCGCCAGTCACATCAACCTTTGAACCTACCTTGCGCCAGACTAGAGGTACAAAAGGAGATGAAGTGACTCCCGGCGCAACTCCTTCAGGCGCAAAACCTATTATTCCTGATGTGCCAGAGAAGATTGCTCCTGAAGAGGAGCAACAGAAAACTTCTGTTGAAAATCCTGCTGGCTATCAGGTAAAAGATATTGCCCCCTTCCACGGAGACTGAAATTGCGACACAAGAGAAGATTGTCTCCCCCCACTCATGCTGAAAAAATTGCTTCCACGATTAAGGGAGTGGGTCCCTCTACCGCTGGCGAAGGGTTTTCCTCATTTTTTGACGATCCTGAAGAGGAGTCGCCTATTCGTCCTGAGGAAACTCTTGGGGATTATTACTATCGGACTTATTCTGCCAAGAGAGCCTCCGCAGTACGCGAGCCGGTGTGGAAACTGAAACAAAGTGACACCTTTATCGATCTGCAAGCTTGCAGGGAATGGTATAAGGGAATCTATCCACCGGCAGAGGTAAAGCGCCAGGAAGAAAAAACCCATGACCAAATTTACCAAGCCTATCTTTTGGAGACGGCGCAGGCCTCCTCGGTTACACACCAGATTGTGTGCGAGTGGCGCAACATGAATAAGGAGTGGGATGAGTTTGAATCCAAACGATTCAAGGTTGGGATAGAGAGTTAGAAATTGGGAAGGATGAGGGTTGAGCTTGAGGCGGAGAGGAGTAAATTTGAGGACGAGAAGAAGACCGATGAATGGTCTGTGCTTTCATGGAAACGGAAATATGAGACCGCTGCTGCGCAGCACGTTGAAGATCGCAAGCGCTTTGTGGAGGCTTGTGATCGTGATAATAATGAGAAAATTTCTCTACGCAATGAAATTGAGAAACTTAAGAAAGAGAAGGCTGATGCGGTTGGGTCAGTTCCCAGTTCCGGCAGGTTCGTTATACGGTAAACCGCCGAAATTGATTTAAAATAACTCATTTTTAATTCCATAAATTCCCATTTAATCTATAACTTGAAAAATAAATCCTTAAAATTTTATATAACTCAGTAAAAATCTCTAGATTTTGGAAAAAAAATTTGGGAATTTATTTTAGCATTTTAACTATATAAATAATTTATTTGTAAAACAATATTTAACCACATAATTTACATTAGTTACTACCAGAGGTCCAAAAATTCCCAAAACATTCCAGAACATCCTTTACATGTCCAGGAACCTCTCACAAAATTTTGAGATTTTTCCGATTTTGTTTCGGTGTGTTCCCGGCTACCGAAAACTCGCAAAAACGCGGATTTTTAACCCAATTAAAACTCAACCAACAGACTTAGAATTTTTCCAGATCATTACCCATATTTTCCTTAGTGTCTCTGTATAATTTTGTGATTTATTGAATTCGTTTGATAATTTTTCTGAAATTATTTCCGTAAAACATTCAAATATTCACCAAGAATCGTAGAAAATTCCAAAAATTCTAAAATTTAATGGGACCTTCCTGTCAATATCCTAAATCACCACACCAAATTTCGGCTCAATCCAATACACACGGACCAAGTTATGGTCCAAAACATATTATGCCTATTCTAGATTCGAGTTTCGGGTAAAATACCTAGCAATTCCTTCGATTCCAAGTGTTTTTCTTGAGTCCAGAAGTGGGTGTGAGCCATATTAAGTACCTATATACCAAGAACAATCCAACCATGCCATAACCCATGCCAATCAAGCCTTGTTTCATAGTTTTTCGGTTAATCGAATAGTTACGCGATTTTGGTCGAATAGGTGTTGATTAGGGTATCAAAACCCAAAGATTGGTGACCATGGCTGCCATATAACACCATTGAAATACCAAGGTGTTCTTATTGAGCCCATAAACATGTTTAAACCTTCAAAAATCTTGGATTAAAATGAGTTTTTCGGCTATAAATCATGTTTAATCAAGAAAACTTCTTGAAAACCACTTAAAACTTGAATTTTACCTTTAATTTTGCTGAATTAAAGGGGTAATCAGCTGTGTTCTTCAAGTTTTTGTGCAGAAAATTAATGAAAATGGAGGTGAAATGAAGAAATAATGAAAAAAAATAAAAGAAAATTGTTTATATAATAACGGGGTGCCCCACCCCACCCTCGCTTTATCGTGCTTCGTCTTTTCATGTTAAAAGATGATGTTTATCTTCGGTGGCGCGTTTAGGTTCGTTTTCGGGTCTCAGACGCGTACCCGATTTGCGAAGCGGACTCTGTTTTTCGCATTCGTAGTATCAAAAGACTCGGTTTTAAAAATCGAGTATAACCGTCTCGAAACCCGAGCATGGTTACGTTTTAAAAATAAAAGCCTCGTTTTAGGTTAGTTTAAGTGTTTTTAGGCTTGATTGACCGTTCCTTGCATATTTGGTTTGTCTTTCATTGCTCCTAACGCAAAAGCGTTTCCCTAACTGGGACTGTCTCGTTTTGCATGCCCGAGCACCGATTTGTTTCAAATCTTATGTCAGAGTCTATGGCACATAACTAAGATGTTTCGTGAACTCGGAATCTTAAATGATGCTACTGATACCCTGATAATCAACGTCAAAGGTTTAATGCGCCGTTAAATGTCAAGTCTCCGTTTAACACGTTGTTCAAGGCTAAGGACACCAATCTCGCATCGTTGGTCCTTAATATGTCATGTTAACAATGATGTGCTCTCGGATTTCTCCGAGACATAATAATGACTGCTCAACATAGCACACAAGTCATGCAAATTTGCAAGGTTTACACGCAATTATTGTTTTAATCATGCTTAAAGTTTAGGACCAATTAAGGTGTACCTGGTTTTGTTATTGGTATCACATATAATCACAATAATATCATCATATACATATCACGTCCGGTTACCACGGACTCGTACTAATCAAAGTTTATCATGATTTTTCACAGTTGTCACAGAAATGATGCTAATGAGTCCACTTTTTTGTCAATTTCTGGAAGCGAGTAACAATCTTTGGGACATGCTTTGTTTAAATCCTTAAAATCGACACACATGCGTCACCCGCAGTTATGTTTTTTTGACCAAACAGGGTTCGCCACCCTGGTTTGATATTTGACTTCGCGCAGGATACCAGCTTTAAGTAATTCGGCGACTTGTTCGTTCATAGCTTCTGTTTTTTCACTTCCCAAGCTGCGCTTTTTCTGAACTACTGGTTCCACCGATGGGAAGACATTTAAACAGTGTTCTGCAATGTTGCGCGGAACTCCTACCATGTCTGCAGGTGCCCATGCAAAGATATCCATATTTCGAAACAACAAGGTTTTGAGCTTTGCGCGAATTGCCATAGAAATTGCAGGACCAAGAATAATTGGTTGCTCTGGATACTTGTTGTTTAGAACCCATTTCTCAGGTTCATTTGGTGATATTGGTTTAGCAGCTTTAGAAACTGGTTCTTCGATAGACATAACCTCCTTTCGCGTGAATATGATAGCTACTCCAGTTGGCGTTGGGAAACCACATGCAGCGTGAGGCGTAGACGTGACCATGCTGAAATCTCGTTGCGCCCGACGCCCTAGTAAAACGTCGTGACGGGATGTTGCTGGCATCACCATTGTTGGTGCATAATGTCTATGTCTTAGTCTTATATCGAGTCTGTATAGAATAGAGCTGAATATGCTAGCGATACGAAATATTTATGTAAATAGTAGCCAAGTTCGCCCATGGAGGGTTATCATGTCAAGTTCGGCCGAACTTGCAGTGGCAAGTTCGGGCGAACTCATATCCATGACCTGCGAACTTGAGACTCTATAAATAGCAAGCTAGTCTCTCTCATTTGTAACTTTGTCATTTTGGAGGCGAATCTCTGTCAGTTTGTACTCTTGACGTTTAATCAATAAAACTGATGTTAAACTGATTAATTCTTTTCTATTGGTAAACACGACGTAATATTTCCGCTATTATGGACGTTAGATATCAAATTTAGATCCCTTAGCATCGAGGATCGGTCCTACAATTGGTATCAGAGCTTCGGTAAGCTCTGCGTGTATGTCACACCCCGACCCGCAGCGGAAAAGGTGATCGGGGCATAATTGGGTTATCATCAAAGCTCATGACATTTATTATATGTTTCATATTCATTAATACAATTTAATGGAAATAAATTATACAACATCTTCTAACTATCAGTCTAAGCTTCTTGGTTCTCTTCTAAGGCATATCCTATGTTTTCCTTCCTTCAACCTGATCACCTGTATCATGTGTAAAAAGGTTTTTGGATCAACATAATGTTGGCGAGTGAATCCTATGGAAAACATTTGAATAATTTATTTAAATTGATTTTGAAATATGTGCACAACCATACATGAGTAAAAATAGATGTAACTTAATCGGCAATCATAAAATGTTAAATGAAACACTCATGAATAATAATGGAACAATTAAAGGCACGCGATGCTCAACTCGTCTCTCACGAGGAACTGAGGGGCCTGATGAATGAATTGCATAAACATAATAATATGAATAACACAACTACAAACAATATAAACTCAATGGAAACACACATGAACAATAATGAATTTGAATTGAAGCACGCGATGTTCTACTCGTTTCCCACGAGGAACTGATGGGCTTAATGTATGAGTTTCATGTAATTTGACAAACGGAATATAAGTAAATCACGACAATAAATCAATCTAAGTTTAAGTCACTATGTGATATGGCACAAGTTTAAATAAATAAATTAATTATTTCATAACACATGACACACCCCAAAACGTGTAATTTAAAAGGGGAGATTGTAAGATTCACTCACATTGGGTGCGTTCGGTTGATGAGGTTGGATGCACGCGAAGTGGTTTTAACCACAAGTGAGATTAAACCTAGATAAATCGCATAATGGTTCGGTAAGTAAACGGGTTTTATTAATCTATTTTAGTAGGATTGTTGGGTGTATTTTTGTGAGTTGGAGGCTATTTTCTAACCTTAAAAATGTTATTTTTAAGTATTTATAATTGATTTTTAATTAAAATAATTAAATAAAAATAATAAAAAAATATTTTATTTTATTGCTACAGTACGCGTTGACCGTTGACTTTGACTATCGTTGACCGGTTTATAGCATATTGTTGTGCGCCGGGTGAGGCTCGAACCCGAGACCTCCCGTACGCGTGCACGCAGCTCTACCAACTGAGCTACGTGTCTAACCCGTTATATATCCGATTTTAATTATATATATATATTAATTAGAATTAACAGAAATCATTTATTATTAAAAACGAATTAAGTCTCGAGAACCGGTGCGCTCCACAGGTCTCGAACCCGGGACCTGTGGGTTAGCGGACACACACTCCACCGCTGGACTGTGTGTCACACTTGGTTATAACTCGGTTATCAATATACTTAACATATACTCAAGGCGACTCCGGTTCAGTTTGCTAAAAATAGGATTTTTATCAAGGCGACGTGTGTGAACCGGAATCGAACTCGTGACCTTAGCGTTAAAAGTGCACACAGTCCACCGCTGGACTGTGTGTCTAACCCGTTAAATAACTTGATTTTAATTATACTTAACCATTATCGAAATGTCGTCTTCTTCACTGTTTTAACCGGAAGTGACGACGGACTGGATTCGAATGTTGATTCAAGTTTATTTAGCGTTTAATGATCAATTACAAATGATATAAAAGTAAAAAGGGAAGGAAAATAGGCGTGAGATGTACCGACTGGTTTTACTCTGTTTTCCGTCAAAACTCCGGCGACAGAACTCTTTTTCCGGCGACAAGTATTTTGCAGCAGAAAGTCTTCCGAAGGCTTGCAAAGGTTGTGGGTGATTTCGGTAAGAGTTTAGGGGTTCAGTAAAGCTCGGAGACTAATAACACGGTTTTCCGGCGAAGTATCAAATATTTCCGGCGAGTGAGTTTTCGCCGAGAAATGGTGCGATTTGAATGTGAAAGACTTCTGGCGAGTTGGGGTTGTATTTATAGGGTAGTATTGGGATTGAATGGGGTCTGAATTCGGTCTCAATTCGAAGTCAACTGTTCTCCGGCGATTTTGGCAAATGACGCGTTTACAGACGTTGGCTAGCTGTCGCTGGAGTCAACTAATTGGTTAAATTGAGCGATTGCGTAATTTATGGGCGAAGTCGTCGGAATTTCCGACGACAGCTGTTTGGGGCGCGAGTTGACTGAGTTTGAATTCCGCACATCATTATTTGATTTAATAAATCCATTTACTTAACAGAAAATCAAAGTGGCGGAGTGGTTTACGGTGTGTGAGTTAAGTGTTTGGTTGAACCGGTAGAGACCCGAGTTCGAAACCCGGCATGATTCAAACATTTTTATTTTGTTATTTTTATCAGTTTTTCAAAAACTAAATATATATCCCCGCATAATAAGTGATTACGGATCGTTTAAAATTATTTTGGGCATTTAATTCGCAACGAAAAATTTGACTGACTGTTCGGTTGATAAACGGAGCGGGTTTGGTAAATCCGTTTTTGGACGGATGTTACAGTATCCCCTGCTTTTTAGAAATTTCGTCCCGAAATTTAATTAGGGATATAATTGACTAAAAGAATGATGGTGTTGAGTTTGCCGGTTACATTTTTAGAAGAAAATTAGGGTTTAGGTTTTTTTGTTTGAGGCGGTAACGTTCCTTGTAAAGGTTAAGTATCCTAATACAGGAATCGCTTTTTGTTGCCTACTGTATAAGTATTGTTAAGCAGGAATGATTCGCTAAAATGATATCATGCATAAGAGTTTGAATATGCTTAGGGTTATATCCTAAGGCAGAAATTCTACAATCTACACAAATAAACACAACAACTAACAATTGTATCCACATTCTGATAGCATATATGTTTGAATGGTGACAGTTCCTCTCTCGTTCGTTATGATGGAGAGGTTAGTCTATATAGAAATGGATCACAATCCAATTTCTTTAAATAGTGAGATGATATGAATGTAACATAATTTCAACCAAGGCAATACTAAATCCTACATGGAACTTCTCATAACCGCCTGATAATGCCTCTGATCCTTCGGCAAGAATACTTATATATAGGAAGTACCAGCGGCGTATCCACCATATTCTTGCCAAATTTTCATTAGTTTTATCCACAAGTTATGATTAGTTACCAAGAACTAATAAATCCTACATAAAACTTTCCATAACCGTCCGATAAGGCCTCTGATCCTTTGACAAGAATACTTATATATAGGAAGTACCAGCGGCGTATCCACCATATTCTTGTCAAATTTTCATTGGTTTTATCAGTGAATTATGATTAGTCCTACAACTCTACAACCAATACAACAAACATAAAATACTGAAATGAAATATATCTGTGCGATCAAGGCTCAATCGAACGGAGCCGATCGTATTGCATGTACTGAAAATGAAATGGATGTGCGCTCAAGGCTCAATCAAACGGAGCCGAACGTATTGCATGTACTGAAAATGGATAACCTAACCACACAAACAGCCTATGCATGGAACCTCTCATAACCGCCTGATAATGCCTCCGATCATTTGACAAGAATACTTATATATAGGAAGTACCAGCGGCGTATCCACCATATCCTTGTCAAATTTTCATTGACTTTATCCGTAAGTTATGGTTAGTTCGATGCGACTCTACTACAAACACAACAACCACAACATACTGATAATGAAATTGTCTGTGCGATCGAGGCTCAATCAAACGGAGCCGATCGTATGTACTGAAAATGAAAATAAATGTGGGCACGCCAGGTTCACGCTCATAGGTAATGGGGAACAGCTCACGCTCATAGGTAATGGGGAGCGGCGGCCTATGAAATTGCATGTACTGAAAACAATATATATAATATCCAATAATTTCTCTAACAGTCTACACATGGAAAAACATAAAACTAAACGATAGGAGTTGAATCTGGATCTCCGGCGAAGAAGACTAGCTGAGTATCTTTGTTTGGGCCGTCATTATCTTCGACAGGATTGGCGTTGATATTGAAGACTCTTCCTCTTGCTGGCGGTGGAGCGGGGTTTGCTTGGTTTACTTGGTTAACTGGGTTTGACTGGGCTTGAGTGTTGATAACGTTAACCAATTCAGGGCATGTGTTTCTAAGGTGGGTAGGGTCGCCACAATTGAAGCAAGCTCGAGCATATGGGAACGTGGGGTGTTGGGGTTGATGATAAGTTTGGGCCATGTTTTGAGTAGGAGAAGAGGTTTGGTCTTGAAAGGTGCGACAAACATTGCTCAAATGACCATAGCGTCCACAAGTTGCACATAGACGACAAAGTAGGGTAAGGGGATGGTGATAAAAACAGTTGTTGCATCGAGGGTGAGGTCCAAGATATGGTTTCTTATTTGGGTAAGTTGAGTTGGGTGCCACTTGGGTGATTGGGATAGCTCGGATGGGTATGGCGTGAAAAGCTGGGTGATTTCGTTGAGTAGCAGCGAAGAGTCGCCCGACTCTTCTTCTCTTAGGATTTGGTTGAGAAGGGGATTCGGGTTGAGTGGAGTCGGAGGTTTCAGTCGATTCTTTATCCTTTTTCTTCTCCTCCTTGAAGTCTTTGTTTCGGATTCGGTTCTCGGTGAGCTCTGTTGCTAGCTCCATTGCTGCTTCCAAAGTTGCAGGCTTGGTACTTATTACAGGGTCTTGAATCTTTGACGGAAGACCATGAATGTAGTGCTCGATCAAACGGTAGAGGGGAGTGAACATGTTGGGAACCATTTGATGTAATTCGAGGAACCTTTTGTTGTAGGTGATGTGGTCTCCTTCTATTTGCTTCAATGAGTAAAATTCATCTTCTAACTTCTTGATTTCGCTTCTTGGGCAAAATCGTCTGGTCATGATTTCCTTCAATTCGTTCCAAGTTAAGGACATAGCATCTTCAACACCTCGTTTGGCCTTCTCTGTATTCCACCAAGTAAGTGCTATCCCATATAATCGACCGGTAGCATATCGCACTTTGCGATCGCCAGGGCAATCGCAATTTAGAAATGTGTTCTCCATTTCTTCAAACCAATGGAGGAGAGCGGTGACGCCTTCAGTCCCTTTGTATTTCGGAGGGTCGCATGATTTGAAATGCTTGTAGGTGCATTTAGTGGTATTTGGGGGAGAGTTGAAAATGTTTTGGTTTGCTTGATTGATGGGATTATTGGTAAGTGCTTGTTGAACTTGGATTATAATATTGGGTATTACGGCAGCCATTTGTTGAGCGATTTGGGTAGCCATGCGTTCACGGGCTTTTCCTGCTCTCATTTTCCTACGAGCGAGGCTAGAAGACATCTACAAGGAATACATGTCAAGAGTATGAGTTGGATGCCTTTGGGATCGTGGGTCGAGTTTGGGATTGAACGTTCATAAATTAAATATAGAAAAATAAATCTACTACATCCATAGGATGTCTTGGGTTTTGCTTGCTGTTAGGCCCGTCATGCCGCCATACTTTTCCTGTGTAATCATGTGGGCCCCCATGAATACCGGTTTTTCATATGGTTCGCACGGTTTCTGCCTGGTTGCATTCACAAAACCCGGAGAAAATCGAGAGATATGTATACAACGTGTGATGTTCGGAATGTGTCCAGGTGTAGACACGGTGACATCTCAAAGTGAGGTTAGTTCGAACGACGTTTGGTGTGGCATGCTTTGGCCTAATAGGTCCGTCGTACTCTCATCGTTAGTCCCCAGGTAGGCAAACTGGTCCGTTATTTTGGATTTATACGAATGCCAACCTAGACAGGACGTTCCGACTACCGGTACTTGTACCCTTCCAGTTACTACATGCCCGTCGCAGAACTTACTTTGATGAGAATTGAAAATTGCACAAAATCTTTGGATATTGAGAGTATGAAAATAAATTGAATACATGAACATCGATATATGTATAATGAATATGTATATATGTATAATGAATATGTATATGAGCATCTATGTTTGACTGAAATATAAACAAATATGAAACAAATAAATATCACAAGTTTGTATGTAACCACCTAATCAATTTAAATTTAGGCAGACTATAGTATAGGTTTCAAGGGTCTAATAACCTATCCTATATCCCTATAGTCATGGCTCTGATACCAATCTGTCACACCCCGACCCGCAGCGGAAAAGGTGATCGGGGCATAATTGGGTTATCATCAAAGCTCATGACATTTATTATATGTTTCATATTCATTAATACAATTTAATGGAAATAAATTATACAACATCTTCTAACTATCAGTCTAAGCTTCTTGGTTCTCTTCTAAGGCATATCCTATGTTTTCCTTCCTTCAACCTGATCACCTGTATCATGTGTAAAAAGGTTTTTGGATCAACATAATGTTGGCGAGTGAATCCTATGGAAAACATTTGAATAATTTATTTAAATTGATTTTGAAATATGTGCACAACCATACATGAGTAAAAATAGATGTAACTTAATCGGCAATCATAAAATGTTAAATGAAACACTCATGAATAATAATGGAACAATTAAAGGCACGCGATGCTCAACTCGTCTCTCACGAGGAACTGAGGGGCCTGATGAATGAATTGCATAAACATAATAATATGAATAACACAACTACAAACAATATAAACTCAATGGAAACACACATGAACAATAATGAATTTGAATTGAAGCACGCGATGTTCTACTCGTTTCCCACGAGGAACTGATGGGCTTAATGTATGAGTTTCATGTAATTTGACAAACGGAATATAAGTAAATCACGACAATAAATCAATCTAAGTTTAAGTCACTATGTGATATGGCACAAGTTTAAATAAATAAATTAATTATTTCATAACACATGACACACCCCAAAACGTGTAATTTAAAAGGGGAGATTGTAAGATTCACTCACATTGGGTGCGTTCGGTTGATGAGGTTGGATGCACGCGAAGTGGTTTTAACCACAAGTGAGATTAAACCTAGATAAATCGCATAATGGTTCGGTAAGTAAACGGGTTTTATTAATCTATTTTAGTAGGATTGTTGGGTGTATTTTTGTGAGTTGGAGGCTATTTTCTAACCTTAAAAATGTTATTTTTAAGTATTTATAATTGATTTTTAATTAAAATAATTAAATAAAAATAATAAAAAAATATTTTATTTTATTGCTACAGTACGCGTTGACCGTTGACTTTGACTATCGTTGACCGGTTTATAGCATATTGTTGTGCGCCGGGTGAGGCTCGAACCCGAGACCTCCCGTACGCGTGCACGCAGCTCTACCAACTGAGCTACGTGTCTAACCCGTTATATATCCGATTTTAATTATATATATATATATTAATTAGAATTAACAGAAATCATTTATTATTAAAAACGAATTAAGTCTCGAGAACCGGTGCGCTCCACAGGTCTCGAACCCGGGACCTGTGGGTTAGCGGACACACACTCCACCGCTGGACTGTGTGTCACACTTGGTTATAACTCGGTTATCAATATACTTAACATATACTCAAGGCGACTCCGGTTCAGTTTGCTAAAAATAGGATTTTTATCAAGGCGACGTGTGTGAACCGGAATCGAACTCGTGACCTTAGCGTTAAAAGTGCACACAGTCCACCGCTGGACTGTGTGTCTAACCCGTTAAATAACTTGATTTTAATTATACTTAACCATTATCGAAATGTCGTCTTCTTCACTGTTTTAACCGGAAGTGACGACGGACTGGATTCGAATGTTGATTCAAGTTTATTTAGCGTTTAATGATCAATTACAAATGATATAAAAGTAAAAAGGGAAGGAAAATAGGCGTGAGATGTACCGACTGGTTTTACTCTGTTTTCCGTCAAAACTCCGGCGACAGAACTCTTTTTCCGGCGACAAGTATTTTGCAGCAGAAAGTCTTCCGAAGGCTTGCAAAGGTTGTGGGTGATTTCGGTAAGAGTTTAGGGGTTCAGTAAAGCTCGGAGACTAATAACACGGTTTTCCGGCGAAGTATCAAATATTTCCGGCGAGTGAGTTTTCGCCGAGAAATGGTGCGATTTGAATGTGAAAGACTTCTGGCGAGTTGGGGTTGTATTTATAGGGTAGTATTGGGATTGAATGGGGTCTGAATTCGGTCTCAATTCGAAGTCAACTGTTCTCCGGCGATTTTGGCAAATGACGCGTTTACAGACGTTGGCTAGCTGTCGCTGGAGTCAACTAATTGGTTAAATTGAGCGATTGCGTAATTTATGGGCGAAGTCGTCGGAATTTCCGACGACAGCTGTTTGGGGCGCGAGTTGACTGAGTTTGAATTCCGCACATCATTATTTGATTTAATAAATCCATTTACTTAACAGAAAATCAAAGTGGCGGAGTGGTTTACGGTGTGTGAGTTAAGTGTTTGGTTGAACCGGTAGAGACCCGAGTTCGAAACCCGGCATGATTCAAACATTTTTATTTTGTTATTTTTATCAGTTTTTCAAAAACTAAATATATATCCCCGCATAATAAGTGATTACGGATCGTTTAAAATTATTTTGGGCATTTAATTCGCAACGAAAAATTTGACTGACTGTTCGGTTGATAAACGGAGCGGGTTTGGTAAATCCGTTTTTGGACGGATGTTACAGTGTAATCGTGATCGAAATCGGACGAGTTTCGGTGAAATCGAATTGAATCGGTTGGTTTTCGGTGAAATCGAGTTTCGGGCTGATTCGTTCTGTTTCAGTGTGTCGTGTGTGTTTTACGAACTGATTTGGAGTATATCGGAACAAATTTTGTTCATTTCAATCTGTTTCAGTGAAATAGAATGATTTTCGGTTGATTTCCATCAGTTTTGCTGTAATCGAATCGATATTCGTTTTGTCATGGATCGATTTGTTGTGTCGTTTGAATATTTTGGACTGAAGCGGTGAGTTTCAGTTAGAGTTTTTACAGTTTCGGACTGATTCGATCAAGTTTTGATTCGATTCGGAATGAAAGATTGGTTTGAAAGTTGATTTTACTAATCGTTTGTAGTTGTGAGATTTCGATAGGGAAAGGTGGTGTTGATCTGAACTGAATTAGAAGAAGCAGAGTTAGTTGCAGGTTGTGAAAGAGGTGAGAGTTGAGTGTTTGCTGATTGATGTTGTGATCTTGATCGGCTGTTGAAAGAGTGGATTAAAAGATGTCTATTGTAGAAGAGTATAAGTGATAGTTGTGATAATTAGTTAATTACGGCTAATTTGAATACGTTGCAGGTTTTATGTGATAAAAGGTTTTTGTTGAGAAGAAAAACTATTAGCGACATTTTTTTGTGTTGAAAGATACTAAAGATTTTGAGTTTTAAAAGATATAAAATCTTTTTTGTGACGAGTGTTTTGAAAAACAGACAGAGAAAGAAAATACAATGGTTGCATTTTAAGAAAATATATATAAAAATATTGATTAGACATCATTGTAGGTTATAGGAAATTTTAAAAAATATTAAAAAGGTGCTGATTTGTTTTCAAAAACAATAAAAGGAGCAAATAAAAGATGTGATGGATTTAAGGATGAAATGGAATCTTGGAAATTGATAATTTGAGTTCTCAAGACACTATTTAAAAAGTCAACTACAAAATTTGAATTCTTTGACATTTAATTCATCAAGTTTCGATGAATTATTTTTAGTGACTTTGAGTGGAATAGAAGATTGTCGTTTTTAGCTTGTAATAATCTCTGAGACACAAAATATTTGGACTGCAAGCTTTTGTTGAAGTGTTGGGCTACTTGGACCGATTACACAAAGTTGCTGAAAGTTTTATTATTGGGCCAGATGTTGATTAGCTGTTTGGGCAGGTATAGTAGCTGAACCTTCTGGGCCGATATAAGTTTGATCATTCAGGTTAAAATTTTTGGTTTCAAGTTGAACCAAGGTTAGTCAAGTGGGCCAGTAAGCTTTTGAAGTTGAACCGTGTTTGGCTAAGTAGGACAGGTTATTTGAGTATAATTTTTGGACCGTGATTTTTTTTTTTGGCTTCTAGTGTGAAACAGTTTTGATTAAAGGGTCGCTAGCTTGTGGATTAAAAGTTGGATACAAACATTTAGTGGGCCTCGTGTAAGTTGAAATTTGTGGATTTTGAGCTAAAAATAAATTTTGAACCAAGTGGTTAACAAAGAAATTGTGTTTAAAATGTTTGACGAAATGAAAAATGATAAGCTTGAAAGAATAAATGATTGGTTTGAGAATTCTTGGTATTTGAGAAATGCAGATGAGAGGAAAAAAATTTAGGTTAAGAGGTTTGAACATTTTTGTGTAAAAAAGATGAATCATTGTATGAGTTGATAAAACGGTATAATGTTTTACTTGAAAATTTAAAAGAATACAATATAAGAATGTCAAGTGTTGAACAGATTTCAAAATTTGCTGACGCGTTACCTTCATAGTGGGATGAATTTTTGATTGAATTGAAAAATGATTCTAGATTTTCAAAGTTTTACCCAAATGAGTTTTTCATTGAGCTTCAAAAACACGATTTAGAAATTACAAAGAAGAAGAAAGCTTTGATTGAAAAGATAGAAAAAAAGCTAGATAAAATAAGTTTGGATGTAGTTTTTGAAATAAGCAGAAGAATCAATATATGTCTTAAAGCAAAATCTGTTTTGAAATATGATAGTAAAAGGGGTTGTTACATAGATGAAAATATGAATCATGTTGATTTTGCGGAAATTTTTTCTACAGGTACTTTCAAGATAGATTCAACTCCAAAGAATTAAGAATTAAGTGCATCAACAAATGAAGCTTCAAGTTCTGAATTTGTGTGCTCAAATTGTGAAAAATCCATATCTGATAATGTCAAACTTTTGAGAGATGTGGAAAATTTGACATTAGAAAACAAAAATTCTATAAAATTAGAAAATGATTTGAAAAATAAAATAAAAATTTTAGAAAATGAAAAATCTGTTGTTGAAAAAATTAATATTGAAAATCTAAAACAATAAATTCTTATCTTGAGAAAATAACTCAACTTGAAAATGAAGTTGAGAATGCTAAAAATAAAGCTGTTGATTTAGAAAAGAAATTGAAAAGTTTTGTGACCTCGTCATTGATTCTAGATCATATATGTCCAAAACCGATCAATGAGAATAAAAAGGAAATTCCAATAAGTGACAATATCACAAATTATGACAATGTCATAACTGAAGATTTTGATGATGATACCGATGATAAAAATGATAAAAATGAAATATTTTTTAAACTAAAAGAAAAATTCAAGAAACTGTTCTACAAACTACTGAGAAAGGTGAATGCTCAACGCAAAAACTTTCTAAGCAGAATGGAGAACGAAAACAACATGAAAAAGAAAATTCTAAAAATTTTCAAAACAAAAATAAAAGCTCATCGGTACGGTCATCCAATCAGTATAAAAAATTACAAACTTTTTGCACATCAAAACTGACAAAAATTTGAGAATATGTAGTGCAGGTCGGACCACAGTGCTTCAATGTTATGATTTGAGTGTATGGTTTGATAAAGAAGATAGGTACAATAACAGGGTGTGTTACAACTGTGAAGTAAATGGACACATTGCTGTTAACTGCCCAAGAAAGAGATTTGATACGAGAAGCTGCTATAATTTTCAAATCAAATGTCATGTTTCCAGAAATTGTCTGATAAATTCGAAGAGAAGATCGTCGTATAAATTTCAGGGGGAGAATAGAAAAGCTGCGAAGAAGACAGTAAAAACAGAAGAAAAGCCCAAAGAACATAAAGTGAAATTATCGCAAGGGCAGAAAGACAAATTGAGGAAAAAGAGAAAGATTAGAGAGTATTTGGAAAAGATTTTGTCCTCGGATACGAGCGTTTCACATACAAGTTCTGGAGAATCGTTTTACTCTACAAAGAGTGATCAGTCAAGTAAAACAAATTCACCAGATACAAATCTGAGGACAAAAGAGAGAACGGTGAAAAATCGATTAATCAAACAGTTAAAGAATCAAAGAAAGTAAAATTTTCAGAAAAAGTTTTTATCAAACTGTCTGAATATCAAAAAGAGTGTGAATGTTTGTTTACTTCAGATGTTAATGAATTTGGTAAACCTAAATCCAGAATGGATTGGGTTCCAATTCAAAACTAATTGAAGATTGTTTGAATGTGTAGGATAACCAAACTTCAAGCAAGCGTCATTTCAGAAGCAGTGGTTGTTCGTGCAGTGGAAATAATTTGAAAGGATTGGTTTACCACACAAATAAAATGGTAGTCTCGCGTTCACATTCGTAAAATGTCGTTAAAAGGTTAAAATGGAAGATTTTTATTTTCGATTTCGAAAAGATGTTTTCAATTTTAGGGGGAGAAAAATTTAAAATTGTCAAAATCAAATATTCCCGTAAAACTGAAAAACATCATTTCAACATCATTTTAGAAAGAATTTTTTTTTTCAAAAAGCCTAAAACAATAGAAAATCTTAAAATGTCAAAAACATTAAAAATGAAAATGAGATTACTTGTGCGAAAAGAGGCAATGATCGTACATCAGTAGACTATCAGTGCATGCTAAAGATATGTATTGTTTAAAATGGTTAAACAATGTCACTAAAGATGTGTCGGTAGACTCAGCTAGACTTGTAGTTTTGCGAAAACGATACAAATTTAAATAGAAAAGCCTAGTTCTAGTAGGAAACATGATTGAAAGCATAGTACTTAGTTTTGTCCTTCGTGACTGTGTACCTACTTGGTAAACGCTGAATGTTGCAAAGCATAAAAACCGGTCAGTTTGTGAACTTTCACAACTTACTGAAAAAGTCATTGTGATTGTGTATTTCATTTTCAAAAGATTTAAACTTGTTTTATTTCTTTATTTTGTTTAAGAATTGGACATCCTCTGTGTATACGAAAGTATCGAACTGTATGTTAGTGCCTAAACGTTTCTTCTTTATTTTACTTGGTGTTTCGTTTCAATCTTGGATCACCTCTACGTATATGAGAATATCGATCTGGTGGTTAAGATCTAAACAATTTCAACTTGTTTTTCATTTCTTATTTTGTTTAAACATTGGACTTTCTCTGCGTATCGAAAGATCGACCTGATTGTTAATGTTTAAACATTCTGCGTTATTTTCACACAATTCACAGTCCGATCTAGATCGAGTAATTTTGTAACGTAGACGTTGAAACTCTGTCCGGTTGTCGATTAGAACGTAATAAACGTTGATTATTTACGATTTGCTGTCACGATTACGGTTCGGTTTAACGGATTCCGCATGTTAAACCGGATTAAACGCAGAGTTTGTGTTCTTCGGTGAACCGATCCGGACCTACAGTTGGTATCAGAGCTAGAACAGCCTGATTTAATAGTAATCAAGACAAGAACACTTCTATTTCATCTCCATTCTTCTATTTTTCATTATTTTTTTCACAAAAATGAAGAATTCACGGCCAAATTTTTTCAATTTTGAATATATCATGTAAAATACAACAAAGATAAACCCTTGAAAGATTAGAGACCAAAATCAATCGAATTTGTGTCGAAATGTTGCAAAAACCATGTTTGACAAAACACTTTCCATCGAACATGTTAGCCAAGTTCGACCGAACTTGTGTTAAAAAGTCACTTTTTCAGTGATTTTTTTACCAAGTTCGCTCGAACTTGAGTGAATTTTTGAGGAGATTTAGTTAAGTTCGCTCGAAGTTGCTAGATCTTTATTGATATTTTGTCAAGTTCGACCGAACTTGATAAAATTAAAGGATTTTTAGCTAAGTTCGCCTAAACTTGCTAATTTTGAATCAATTTCATTTGATAAGTTCGCTCGAGGTTAACCAAGGTTTATTTTCTAAACTGTCACAAGTTCGATCGAAGTTCAAGTAACATTTTCAAAACAAAAACCATAAGTTCGACCGAACTTGTGGATAAAAAACCTAAAATTCTTCATTTTACTACAAGTTCGACCGAACTTGTAGTAGAACTAATTGTTTTCAAAGTTTTCAGTATACGTGTCTCGTTATTCACGATGGATGATCTACAAAGAGCATATATGACAGCAGCGGGTTCGTCAAATGCCAACGTGATCCAACAAGTCAATCTTGACAACGAGATGGGCACGACTGTTAAACCGCCAAAGCTAATGAGCATGGACGAGTATGAAGGATGGAAGGAGAAGTTTACATATTGGGTTCAAGCCATGCATTTCCTAGGCTGGGTGTCGATCGAGAGAGGTTATACAGTTCCATTGGATGAACATCAGTAAGTTCTGGAGAAATACAAGTACTCCACGACACAGAAAGAAGAATACATTGCTGAGAAACAGATGATCAGTCTTATCCAACAATCCGTTAAAGAAGATATTCTCGTCTTGCTACCAGAATACACAACTGCAAGAGAACTCTGGCTATCGCTGCAAAAGAAGTATCAAGGAAGCGCAGAGATGATCAAGAGTAAGAAAGCACTCATCATGAAAGAGTTTGATATCTTCAACATGCTGAAGGGTGAGACCATGAAGCAGATGATTGAACGCTTTTGTCATCTTAAAGTCCAAATGCGAAGACACGGTCTTGAGAAGACGGAACAAGAGTACATCGACAAGCTTGCAGACGCTCTACCAGATGGAGAGTGGACTACTTATCTTATGCTTTTGAAGGAAAGTGCAAAATGGGAATTCTTTAAGTTGTCAACATTTATCGACAAACTTGAAGGCCACGAAATGGAATTGATGAAGATTGCAAAGTCGAAGAATGCAAATGTTGTTCAAGATGTTGGTCTGTATTACAAAACCGGAATGCATGACAACATTTCAAGTCCAAAGATTCAGGGAGCATTCAGTGCGAACATGAATTCTTCTCCACAGAATCAGAGCTAATCACATCCACAGTATGATCAAAGTCCACAAAGTTCTTCGTTCTCAAGCATTGGTTCAAATAGTTCATGCCAAAGTTAAGCAAATCAGAATCAACAATCAAATTCTGATCCGAATGTGTACAAATGTAACATTGCTGTCAATCTAAACAATGTTGTTTCTGAGCAAGTTGCAAAACAACACATGTCACTTCTCGCCACTGTTCTTGAATCGTACGAAAGTCTTGTAGCAAGAAAGATCAGCAATCCCGAGATGACCGCCGAAGACTACGATCAAGTGGACGAAGAAGAGCTTGAGCTAATGGATATCAAGTGGTCACTAGCTTCTATCATTCGAAGAGTTACAAAGTTTGTTGCGCTCACTGGCCGAGATATCGGAAATTCGAGCAACAAGCTAGGGTTCGACAAATCGAAGGTCACTTGTTTTAGATGCCAACAGAAAGGGCATTTCAAGAGAGAGTGCAAAAATCCTGAAGCAACGGGAAATCAGAGTCCATTTGGTAGAGGCAACGAGTATTACAAGAAATCTCTTCAGTACAAGCCTTTTCCAAATAAGACACAAGTTGAAATTCAGGAAAAGCCAAACAGCAGCACCACTGAGAAAGCCATGGTTGCATCAAACGAAGATGATGGTTTCGATTGGAATTCTTATATTGGAAAAAAGACCGGAGTTGCATTAATGGCTGAGATTGTTGAAGATACATCTACCGGAGAAGCAGCTGCGATAGAGAATATTTTGCTGGAACAGTATTTGCAACAACAACAGGAAGAAGAGGAGTATATCCACATGCAGAAACAAGGAGTTTTATCTCCTAACTCTTGTAATAGTTTTGCAGGTCACTTTGATGGAAGTTCTCAGGAGCAAGCTGTCGAGAAGAAATCTGATGAAATAGTAATTGATGTTACTCAAGAAGTGAATGCCGAAAATCTCAAGGACATTGCTGATAAAGCTTTAATGGAAAATCTAACCAAGGTAGGTTCAGAGGTAAATGAAGTTGTCAAAGTACAAGTTGTAGAGGTTGAGAAACCTTGTACAAAATGTACCGAATCATGTATCGAATGTGCCGAAAAATCAAAGATCATCGCAGAAATCAATGTGCATACTGAACTTTTAAAATATGATTATCGCACAATGAAGGAAGTGTATGACAAAATGAAAGATGATTACGGCAGGCTCGATCGAAACAATATCGAACAACATCATAGTGTGAGAATGTTGAAAGGAACAGTAATGGATAAACAAAAAGTGATTAATATCTATATTAACACCATTGCTGACACTAAGCAACAACTCCAGGACATGAAAATTGAAACAGAACGTGTTCAACAACTTTTGAGAAGTTACACTTGTAACGCATATGTCATTGATGACATCATTCTGACAATTCCATCGGAAGAAAAACCTAAAAAGAAAATTGGTTAAAAATATAGCAATGTTCCTCCACCCTTATGCGAGAAATATTGTTGCAAATCCGCTGATGGGATGGATAAGGCACTCAACATTGAGTTGTTATCTGAAAAGAAAAATGAGTTGTCAGAGAACATTGATGTAATCTATACTAAAACAGATGATGACAGTGTTGTGGTTAAGAAGGTGGTTGAAAATGTTCTGAATGATTCTGATGAAGGCAGCTTTAAAAGCGCCGAGTCGAGTTCAAAGAATTCAGATTCACAGTCCGAAGATGATGATAAATCATCAAATGACGATCTAACTGATGATCCCAACGTTGTTATGTACAAGGTTAAGGATTCTGATAGATTTTACTTTGATGATAGTTTTCCGATTCAGAATGTGAAGGAAGAATTGCTAGACAAATTCTTTAAACTCGTGGAAGTCACATCAGATGATCTAGAAATTAATGAAAGAAAATTCTATTCCAAACCTAAAAGAAACAACTACCGAAGAAATGGAGGTGATCATCCGGAAAATCGGAGAGCTGGGTTAGGATTAGAAGAATCAGATGAACCTAAAAAGAAATCGTCACCAGTTCATGAATACAAGAATAAAAACATGAATTTTGTATATGGGATGAACATGGTTCATAAGGAAAGTTTGATTGGCAAACAATCAAATGATGAGTTTAAGAAACAGAAAGAACTTCGAGATAAAGCCAAAATTGCAAGTGGTGCCAAAACAAGTGGTGTAAAACCCACTAAAGGCCATCCACATGATTCTCGGACTTGTTTCAAGTGCAATGAAATTGGTCATATTGCACGCCAATTTCCGAAATCACGCCGGCTTATCTTCGAAGGAAAGAAAGTTCAAATGTTATGAAACCAAAGCAACCAGAGTTTGTAAAACCTGTAATGATTTTGAAAAGATATGAATCAAAAGCTGAAGTTAAACCTAAAACAGAAAAGAAGTTTGAAAACTCAATTTTCAAAAAAGGTGAAACTTCTAGGGGTAATGAAAACAAGTTTTACATCGAAAAGGCTAACATCAAATCGCAAGCCTGGATTGCTAAGAAAAGGTCAACAACATCCGTGGTTATTAAGTCTGTAAAGAATAATAACACGAAAGAATCAAAATCTGAAATCACTAAGTCTGAGCTTGTTAAGACTAGTGATATTATGAAAGAATCCAAATCTGAAATTAAAATTGAAACCACATCTGAAACTGTCAAAATTACAAGTGGTAACAATTCAAAAGATAAAAACACAGTGAAGTTTTCAAACATAAACATTGTAGAAAATCCAGATGATGAATTTGAATTTGATTATGCTGACGAATGTGAATTTGATTAGGATGATGGTTATCCAATTCAACCCAAGACCAAGAAGGCTTGGGTCGCGCTGTTTAACTAATTGTTGAAATGTGCAGGGACTCTAGAGATCCGTACTTTCCAAGTGGATTCTGGATAGTGGAGCTTCCAGACATATGATGGGAATGAAAGTGCTCTTGTTCGACATAAAAGCTATCAATGCCGGATATGTTGGATTTGCTGGAAACCAAGGTGGAAGAATTGTCGCCGAAGGAAAGCTCTCAAACGGAGTTGTTTCATTTGATCAAGTGAACTACATTGCGGAGCTTAAGAAAAACCTTCTGAGTATTTCTCAAATATGCGATAAAAAGTTTACCGTCCACTTCAACGATAAAGAATGCATGATAATCAAACCGGTTTCAAAATACCAGACGAGTGGATACTCATGCGTGCACCAAGAGAGAATGATTTGTATGTTCTTGACATGGGAAATGCTACTACTTCTTCAAAAATGACACAGTGTTTCGTCTCGAAAGCTACTGAGAAGGAGTCAATCTTATGGCATAGAAAGATAGGTCACATTCACCTGAGAAAGATGAATCATTTGGTGCATAATGATTTGGTGGAAGGTGTGAATTTGAAAATTTTTCATATGTCAGATAATTGCCTCGAGTGTAAAAAGGGAAAGCAGATCAAGAAATCTCATCCAAGAAAGATTCTCAATTCGATAAAGTTGCCTCTCGAAAGACTTCACATGGATCTCTTTGGTCCAGTAAATGTCAGAAGCATCTCTGGAGATCTCTACTGCTTGGTAGTTACAGATGATTATTCCCGATACTCGTGGGTATTCTTCCAAGAATCAAAAGATGAGACGTTTGAAAATTTGGTGATTCTTTTTAAGAAACTTGAGAACCTGTACCATCTTCCGGTGAGACGTATTAGAAGTGACAACGGTACAGAGTTCAAAAACACAAAAATGAAGGAATTCTGCAATGCTAAAGGGATATAGCACGAGTTTAGTGCACCCTACACTCCGTAACAAAACGGTGTAGCTGAACGGAAGAATAGGACGCTTATCAAAACTGCAAGAACCATGCTTGCAGATTCTAAACTTCCAGTCAGCTTCTGGAGTGAAGAAGTTGCAACAGCTTGTTACACACTCAACAGAGTCTTAACAGTAAAACCAACGAAGAAGACCTGTTTTGAGATGATCGACCGACGGAAACCGAATTTGAAGTTCTTAGAAACATTTGGAGCGCCATGTACTGTAATCGATCAAGATGGCAAATTTGGAGCTAAATAACTCGAAGGTTTCTTTGTCGGATATGCGAGTCCATTGCGAAGAGTTTACGTTCCTTCATTGAGAAGAGTTATGAAGCGCAGCATGTTGATTGTTTTAACTATACGGATCCTATTCAGAGAAAAGGTGACGCATGGTTATTCAACTATCAAGACTTGTGGAAATCATTTGATTTGCCTGAAGAACCATCGGATGAAGAAATCGCAGCGTTATATTACCTTCATCAATCAACAAATCAAGAGCAAATCGTCAGACCGATTGTGGTTAATTAACCCACGTTGGGATCATATTCTTCTGATGCTAGTTCAAGTAATAGCGGTGGTCAAGAAGAAACAAACCAAGTGACACCGACTACAGAACCGGTCAATACTACAATACATCCAAATCTTTCTGAAGCATAGAGTTCAGACTCGGATGAGACTCCAACATTCGATGCCGATGGAGAATCTTCTTCAGATGAAGAAGTAGAGCAGATAACAAGTTTATTGAATGAATATGCAAGCCTGAGTAGTGCTCCTGAAGTTGAAGTAGTGGTAGATCAACATATCACAAATCAAGAGAATACTATGGTTTTTCCAGGCGAAGTGATGCCAAGATCATATTCTTATCATCCGTCAAATTCCATAATAGGCGAATTACAAGCTGGTGTGAGAACACGGAGTCAAATAAATAAGGCTTTGAGCTGTTTCTATACTCGTGTTGCTCCTGTTCAAGAGTATTGCTCCTATTCATGTTTTATATCCCAAATGGAGCCAAAAAGTGTTTCTGAAGCTCTAGGCGATGAAAACTGAGTACAAGCAATGCAAGAGGAACTGTTACAGTTTGAGAAGTTAGGAGTGTGGAAGCTTGTAGACCTACCTGAAAATCAGAAAGCGATTGATACGAAATGGGTCTTTAAATGCAAGCGAGACGATCGAGGGGTTACAGTTCGAAACAAAGCTCGGCTTGTTGTCAAGGGATTTCACCAGCAGGAAGGGATAGACTACACAGAAGTCTACGCACCAGTAGCTCGCTTTGAATCCAGCATCGAAGGGATTTAAAGTCTATTAGTTGGATGTCAAATCAGCTTTTCTGTACGGAAAATTACGCGAGAAGGTGTACGTCGGACAACCACCGGGGTTTGTCGATCCACTCAACAAAAAGAAAGCATATCTTCTTGATAAAGCTCTTTACGGTTTACACCAAGCCTCGAGAGCTTGGTACGAGACGTTATCGCAACATCTGATGGGAAACGGCTTTGTCAGAGGAACTGTGGATAGTACTCTCTTCACCAGAGAAGTTGATAATCATCTAATTATCGTTCAAATCTATGTGGACGACATCATCTTTGGATAAACGAATGATAGTCTTTGCAAGGAGTTTGAGGGTATCATGAAGAAGAAATTCGAAATGTCTTCGATGGGCGAAATGAAATTCTTCCTCGGATTGCAAGTAGATCAACTTCCTGACGGTATTTTCATTCATCAGACCAAGTATGTGCACGACATCTTGAAGAAGTTTGATATGGAAAGCTCGAAGCCGTTATCTACTCCTCTTGCTCTTAATCATGGGATTTGCATTGACGAAACTGGAGCCAAAGTTGATGAGACGCTCTACAGATCAATGATAGGATCGTTGATGTATCTGACGGCATCACGCCTAGATATCATGTATCCTACCTGCCTATGCGCCAGATATCAGTCAAGCCCGAGAATTTCACACATGCAGACCGTGAAGTGAATCTTCAGATACCTGAGGGGATGCCCAAGAACCGGCTTGTGGTACCCGAAGAATGATAATTTCGATCTTGCAGGATACGCTGATTCTAATTTTGGTGTAGATAAGTTGAATTCAAAATCGACTACAGCGGGATGCCAGTTCTTCGGAACAAGAATGGTAACTTGGCAGTGTAAGAAACAGACTACGGTCGCTCTCTCTACCTGTGAAGCTGAGTATATCTCGGCCTCCAGTTGGTGTTCACAGATTCTGTGGATACAACAGCAGATGAGAGACTATGGTCTGCAATTTCTCGAAACTCCGATGTATGTTGATAATAAGGCAGCCATTGATATAACTAAAAATCCGGTTCATCACTCACGCACAAAACACATTGAAATTCGTTATCATTTCATTCGTGATTGCTACGAAAAGAAGTTGGTGCGAATAGAAAAAATTCACACCGACGAACAAAAGGCTGATTTTTATACCAAATCATTTTCTTTATCACGGTTTAAATACTTGTTAAGAATTAATGGCATGAAAAATTTGCTGATAGGTGCGGACGCTGAGGTTGAATACGGATCGGATGACGAGTTCGCGTGATCCACATTGGTTTTTTATATATCTTTCTAGTTTGGAATTTTATTAAAAACTAAAATATAAAAAGATGTTTTTGATTTTTGGGGGAGAAATTTTAGAGAAAATACAAAAACATTTGAAAATTTTAAAATTCAAAAACATTGAAAAATGCAAAAAGTACAAAAACATTGAAAAAGATAAAAAAGAATTCAGTGTCACAAAAAGAAAATGATAGTATATCAGTGGACTATCACAGTATGCTAAAGAAATGTAAAGTTTAAAAGTGATTAACAAGTCTTACTGTGGATGTGTCGATAGGCTTAACACGTTTAGTAAACTGTTTTCGAGATATAAACTAAATTTAGCAACTGCTTAATCTTGTGGATTAACACATCTTGGATATATGGACTTAGTACTCTGAAATTTCGTTTGAGAGATTGCCTGATTCTAAGATACGAGGTCTTTATAGATAATTGATATCTGGGGTATTATACAAGTTCTTCTGATTTTGCGGAAGCAATAGCCTAGAACTTCTATAATACTTTCGCTATAAAACCCTAAACTGCATGCAATCTTGAAAGGTATCGAAAGATCTAATCATTTGCAGTGCTAAAAAGATTCCTTAAGTGGAACACACTTTAAAGTCGAGCCTTCATCTCTTTGTCTGTACGGTAGTACTAACCTGAGCTCTCAAAGTCTCGCATTACCCAGATACAGATATCAATTACGCTATATTCACCTGTAAGATGAAATCTAGGGAATCTTGATGCGGGAGTATATTCAAGAAGTGGGAACCGCAGATAAGTCAAGTTTCATAAATCGTACCTTAACATATCTTGAAACAGTTGAGAAATGTGATAAAGTTTAAGTGGACAAACATATCGACAATCTAGGTAAATGAGTTTAAAGCTTAAAGTCATCTAAAGGTCAACGGTACTGGTGATATGTCTCATACAACTGATATGATCCTTTAGACACGAATTCACAAAAATATGTCTGTAAATATATTTGTACATAGTTCACTTTGTCCTCTAAATAGTTTATCAGCTTTACAGATTAAAACCAAAAAGATTTTCAGTGTGTTTTAGCATAAACTTACAAAAATACAAAAAGATTTTATTTCTACATTGTTTTCAGCAAACCAATGTGGAGAACGGTTCTTCGAAGTCTGGTAAGATGCTTGAACTGGTGAGAATCTCATTAACAACGGGCTGGGAGCTAATCTGTAAAATCTGAAAAGCCGAAACAATAAAAAGTTCATTAATTTGAAACTTTGATTTTGAAAATATCAACAGTTTGTTCGTAACGGGTCAAACTAGGGTCATTAACTTGGACACGGCAGACAAATCGATTAACCAAGGTCATTAGCTTGGACTTGGTCAATTGAGTGGATTTTCATAACTGGTAAAAGTTGGAAAGTTCAGGGTTAAATTGCAAAAGTTAAAAAAATGTTGATTTTGAGTTTGGCAAGTTCGGCCGAACTTTCTAAACTAAAACAAGTTTAACAATCACAGCAAGTTCGGCCGAACTTGCAGGTGAATGGCTGTCTTAATAAAACTTAAGTTCGCCCGGACTTATAATGGGCCTTTCAGGTTGGGCTTAGCAAGTTCGCCTGAACTTGCCATGGTATAAATACCATGCAAGTTCGGCCGAACTCATTTGTCTGATCCCAAACATATCTGAGCGAACCTTGAGAGTTTTTGAGCGATCTTGAGAATTTGGCAAGATAGTACTGTCATACTGCCCAAATTTTAATTGAAATTGGTGATTTGCACACCACTTTCAATGGAGGAGGTGAGAGTTTGTTTATAGAACCATGTATTGAACGTGATTTAAACGATATAGATCTGAATTGCTAAAAACTGATAGATCTAAGAATGTAATGATCAAATTGAACATAAATTCATGATATACACTTAAAATCGACCATGGATTCTTGCTGAATTTGATTAAAATGGTTTTCTTGAGGTTGTGCAAGTTTTAATGTGAAGGAGATGGCAAGTTCGGCCGAACTTGTTATCAAGTTCGACCAGACTTTTTAATAAACCTGAATAAATGAATCAAATGCATGTTCGATCGAACTTGTATAAAAACTTGTTAATTAAGACTTTATTACATGTTCGACCGAACTTGGATTGTTAAAGATGGAAAGTTATACTTTTATAAGTTCTCTCGAACTTCTGGATATTTGAACATGTTGTGTAAAGCATGCTCGGGCGAACTTGTGCATAATCAGAATGTTTATAACACTTATCAAGATCGCTCGAACTTGATGAAAGCGTTTGAAAATTTTTGAAATTTTTTCTCGTAATGCGTGCTAAATATTTTGCGTCGTTTTTCAGGTTCAAGAACCAGTAGGGGTGATTGCTATGGATTTCTCAAAATTCCATAACACGTGCATTACGCTCGACAAAACGATATGTCCATCGCTGAAGGATTATGACAGTATCTTGAAGTTTTTAAAGGAAAGTCCTATTCATAGAGCAATCACGGAGCGTACAGTGTCGTACAGATCACACACGTATCATTTCTGGATGAACGCGAGTCTAAGTGAAGATAAGAAGTCTATTATTTCATCCGTGCAAGTTGGAAATGAACTCAAACCAATTTCTGTCACAGAAGATGATATTCGCAGAGTTCTACAATTCAATGATCACAAAGACGATCCGATATTTCTTGATGAGAAGATGGTTAGAGATTGTTTCTTTCGAATGGGTTACAAGGGAAGCGTGAATAAGCCGACTCTGAAGAAAGGGGAAGTGTCTAACCCCTACAAGCTCCTAATGCATACAATCATACATACTTTCAGTCATCGCAAGGCAGGTCTAGATGATGTGCAAGATTATATGGCCTGTATGGCAACGGCACTGATTCTGAAGAAGCCGTTTAACTACTCAAAGCTTGTTTTCACTCTTATGTCAAAAAAACATGGATGATTCAAGGCTATGTCTTTATCCGAGGTTTGTACAAATGTTGATAGATGAGAAATTCACTAATATAGCACGGGATCCAAATGATGTGCTATACCTAAGCCACCTCGATGATACAACGGTGAAAAAGCTTTTAAAGTTTCAGAAGCAAGCATCAGCACCAGTTGCAAAGCCGGTTTTCGGGGCTATCAAAGATCCAAATTATATTGCACCGTCTGACAATAAATGGAGGAAAGACGGAAGTGATGATGAGAAAGAGTTGAACGCAGATAAAGAATGGTTCAAAGATTTCAAGCCTAAGTCTCGGAGTGAATGGTTCTTAAAGTTTGAAGTTGAAAAGCCGAAAAAGAAATGAGCTGTAAAGAAAGTCGATACAATGCTCATAGATGAAGAAGAACAAAAAAATATTCAAGCTTAAGCAGGTTCGAGTCCTGCGGTAGTTGTTGAAAGTCAAGAGGTTGAAAAGTCAACACAAGAGGATGTTATTTCAGCTACTTCAGAAAATGATGACAATTCAGATGAAACTCCAGTGAAAGAGCCAGAAAAATCAGAGGCTGAAATTAGAGCAGAAAAGGAGAAAGAAATGGATGCTGATTTTGATATGAGTCTTGAAAAGATTCTGATGAGGAAAGACCAAAGAAAAAATTAAACGTGTGAAGGCTGCTACTATTTCATCGACAAAAACTACAGGGTGTCCTCACACGAAGGGCAAGAAGAAAAAGAAAGTTCAAAAAGCTGTTAGTAAACAATATAAAGGAAAGTTGAAGAGCGCAGAAGTTACACAAGAACCTTCTGACGCACAGGAGAGAGGAGTTACACAAGAACCTCCTACACAAGAACCTCCTGTAGTAGTTACAAGTGAAGATGAACGTCCAGGAGTCACACAAGAACCCTTATGATTATCTCATCTGAAGCTGAAAGGGAAGGAGCCACACAAGAACCTCCTGTGTCTACTCCAAAGAAGACTACACCACAGACTGCTACTCCAAAGTCTACTCCAGGGCCTAATCTGTTTGGTGATATGCAGAATGATCCAATAAGCCTTCAAGATCTGAATGATTTCTTTTCAGAAACAAATGTTGAACTTCTTGAAAAGCGTGTGAAGGTGTTAGAAGAAAAAGTGTCAAAGAATGAGGAGGAGAAAGCTGAGCTTATTCAGAAAATGAATCAAAATAATGTTGAAAAAGAGATGTTGGACGATAAAGTGAAAGTGTTGGAAAATGAACGAGAATACTTTAAAGCTTTGATCGAGAGTTTGCAGGATGCAAATGAAAAGCTGCAGACAGAGATTGCCGATCTAAAGTCAATCCAAGCTCTAAATGATCGTAGATTTTCCAGGATGCAGAAAGTTTTATCAAACGCTCTGAATATCGATTTCATCACCGAATATGATTGTTTGGATCAACAAGAAGCTAAAGAACGATATGAGAAGAGTTAGCTGCTAGTGGAAAAGGAAAAGGGGTTGTAGGTGAAATTTCTAAGTCTTCTGAAGCTGCAGAGATGTCTATTGAAGAGAATGTTGTTATAGTTCTGAGTCTGATATTCCAAAGGTTGACGAATCTGTCAAGCCTTCTGATCCTATCATTGCTTCTGAAGAAAAGGACGATGAAGAAGCAGAAAAAGAGGATAAGGAAGATGATGAAAAGGATGATTCTGAGTATGAAGATTGGAATGTTGCTGACGATGACGATGATGATGATCAGGGTGGTGTTGGTTTGAAAATTACTGAAGCTAAAGTCTCAGGTGATTTGATTTCTCTTCATTGATGGATGATGAATAAAATAGGATGGATGATAAAATTGAGGGGGAGTCAGGGCAGACTGGGCCATCTGATGAAATTGATATGTCTAACGTTGAAAGATTTGCAAAGCCTGTTACTGCAGTACCTACTAAGCCTTTATTGTTGATGTTAGAACATAATGTGGAGGAAGGCGAGTATGTGCACAACTATACAAAGGAAGATCTGGCCAAGTTAATTGAAGTTGTACTGAAGATCTAGAGTTTGATTTTGAAGAGGATGTGTTGAATGTTAACACATTTGAGCCGAATGATTATCAGTATGTTAGAAGATTTGAGGCTGATGAATACAACAGAGTGATTGTTGAAGATTGGTCTTCTGATGATGAAACAGATCAAACTGTGAAATACGTCGGTCCTAATACTGATAGTTTTCCTACATTTGAGGAGACGTACAAGACATGTTAAAAGAAAAGATTGAGGAATCAGTTAGAGAAGGTAAAGTATCAAAGCCGATGATGAAAGAAGAAATTGCTCAAGCGAAAAAGTCTTGGTTTAAAGAAATGTCGCGTGAACGTAAGTTTCGACGTCCTCTAGCATTCTTTACCAAAGACAAAGATGTGTCATTGGGGGATATCTTAAGTTGGGGTTGGTTAAAGGAACTAAATGTATATGCAATCAAAAGAGAATTTGTCGTGCAATACTTCAAGTATCTTGTTGATTTCAAGACGTTACCATATTGGGATGTGGAAGAGCTGGTTCAGACCGTTAATGTTACATACACATGAAAGTGATTGATCAGTTATTGTGGAAGTTGATAAAGTATGAAGCGGTCAAAGGATTCAGATATTGGAAGCCACTCATTCCAGGTCGCCGAATCAAGACTAACAAGAAAACAGGGGAGAAAGACATAACGTTGATAATGAAGTGGCCTAGGGCAATGAGAAACATGCCATTAATACCGATTGAACAAAATTTCTATACATTGTTCAAGTGGTGGCAGATAGATCCAACTACTTGTGAAGTTGTTATTGTGCTACGATTCGAATAACATTTGGATATTTCGAAGGAAAGAGTTGAAATATTGGGATTTCAGGGCATGAGAGAATTATGGAGAACGATCAGGATTCTAGATCCTATGTGGCTTGTTAACTGTTCCACATAAGATATTAAAACCTTGTTCTATAGCAAGATTGTATTTGAAGAACGTGAGAAGGAACAAGCTATGTAGTATCAGAAAGTTGTGAATGTTTGCTATGCAAGAGAAGTAAATTCAGGGAAGATGTGGCAGACAAAGTGGAGGGATCTAGAGAGAGTTGAATTCCGGAAAGAGGAAAAGCGTCTCGAGGCTATTCATGAAAAAACTAGGAAGGCAAGTATTAGAAGATTTCAGTACATGAACAAAGTGCCTCCTACAGACCAGACGCCGGATCCAAAACAAGAACGACGAAAGAAGCCGTTTAAGAACTTCTTCGGACGTGTGTGTTAACGTTTATTATGAAGACAAAGTTTTTGAAGACTGATACAAGACGAAGATGATATCCAAGGGGGAGTCTGTTGGTGCATAATGTCTATGTCTTAGTCTTATATCGAGTCTGTACAGAATAGAGCTGAATAGGCTAGCGATACAAAATATTTATGTAAATAGTAGCCAAGTTTGCCCATGGAGGCTTGTTATGTCAAGTTCGGCCGAACTTGCAGTGGCAAGTTCGGGCGAACTCATATCCATGACCAGCGAACTTGAGACTCTATAAATAGCAAGCTAGTCTCTCTCATTTGTAACTTTGTCATTTTGGAGGCGAAGCTCTGTCAGTTTGTACGCTTGACGTTTAATCAATAAAACTGATGTTAAACTGATTAATTCTTGTCTATTGGTAAACACGATGTAATATTTCCGCTATTATGGATGTTAGATATAAAATTTAGGTTCCTTAGCATCGAGGATCGGTCCTACAACCATGAAGTTTACTTGAATAGTTCGTGCATGTTTACCGTCTGAAATAATTACGGGAAAAACTATCTGTCCAAGAGGAAAGACAACCTCCTTGCAGAATCCAGTTAATGGGAAATCAACTGGTTCCAGGCGTGCCTTATCTTCCGGATCTAACTGCTTGAAACATTGCTCGTATATGATGTCCATAGAACTTCCTGGATCAATGAACATATAGTCAGTCTGGTAATGGCCAAAGATCCCTATAATTACAACTGGCCTTTCTTCCTGAGGTCCGCCTGGAACAACAGGAAATATCACTTGTTGCCCGCGCCATTTCTCACTTTGATATCGTTGAAAGCTACGCTTGCGCGACGAGCCTCCTTGAATCATGGCATCTTGCTTCATTTTCTTATTACTTGGCCCCTCATCTCCGCGCGTGAATTGCATGACCTCTTTTTGAACCGATTGTACCAAGTGTGTTAACTTACCACTTTTCAAAGCCTTTTTAATTTTTGTTCGCAGGCTAATGCAATTGTCAGTTGTGTGCCCTGTGTCTTTGTGAAAGTCACAGAAGAGGTTTTAGTCTTGACCCTTCTTGTTCTTCAAGGGCTGAGGTTGCTTAAATTGATAATTCTCAGTGCTCAAAACTTTCGCAAGAGATTTCGTTAAGGGAGTCCATTGTCGATCCCTATTCTCCTGTTTGATTGCTTTCTGGGTAGTAATCTTATTAATTGTTGCACGCGCGTCCACCGGTGAGTATGGGGAATACGAGCTTTGGTTGGAGTCTTTCCACCGTTTCTTGAAATTCCTGCCACCCCTGCTCAGATCATGGGGACGGTTCTGAGGTAGTGGAGGTCTATTAGAATTAAGGTTCCGCTCCGTCTGCGCGTAAACCTTGGCTGCGTTCATTAGCTTATCCCAGCTTTTCGGAAGGCCGGTTGTTCCAGAAAGTACTTTTATCATTTAGTGGCACATTACCGCGCATTTGAATTGCGCACGGATAAGGTCCTCATGAACATCTCCAATCTCCAAAACTTCTTTATTGTAGCGCGTGATAAAATCTTCAAGGTTTTCATCATCCCTCTGCCAGATGTTCATCACATCAGAGGAGTCGCGCACATATCGCCTTTGCTGGCTAAAGTGTGTAAGGAACTTCTCCTTAAGATCGTTCCATGAAGACAGTTTACTTAACCAGAGGCGTGCGGTGCCGGTAAGAGTTTGAACAAACAGGTGGCACCACATTGGTAATGTCCACCCTCCAAGCAGCCCTGCGCCAGTGAAAAGGCGCATGTGATCATCAGGATCGGTTAAACCGTTAAACCTGCCTACATTTTTTGGTAACTTTGCTTGTTCTAGCGGAGCCAATGCTATTTCTCTCACAAATTTAGATTATTTAGCTGCTTCGGTTGGTCGATATATCAGATTGTAATCATGTTCCGCCTCCGGGTTATACACTGCACGTATTTTGGGCTTATAACTAACATGATCTGTAGACAGACGATTAAAACACTCGTAATATCCCCTTCTTCATAAGTCTTATCATACTCATCGTGTTGGGTGTCCCGCTTTTGTGACGATCGCGGGCCCAAACGTGAGTGAACAGAAGTGCGACGTTGAACATTTTCTTCTTGCTTTCTACTACCAGAATGAACGGGATCATTCCTGGTTTTAGAGTACGTTTCAGTTCTATCTTCAAATACATGCAAGGGTGTACGAGCATGGTTTTGAGTATTATAACTCAACACTCGAGGTGCCGGCGAAGCACGGACCTGAGGAGCATTAACCGAAGCTTGAAAAGCTGGAGTTCCGATCTGAGCACATAGTTGAGAATACATAGCATTCAAAGCAGTTTGAGATTTGATTAACCACGATAATGGAGTCTCTCCAGGTGGTAAGATTGACGCAACATCAACATGAGGAGCTGCCGGATTTACTGGAATGCTCGCATGATCTGGATCATACAGAACATCAGCTTCTTCGGACGAATCCTGAACAATTTGTCAGTCGACCTGAGGAGCGCCGCCGACGTGATGGATCTCCGATCGAGGACCTGGAAGTGATGATCCATCAGCCATGATGCTGTAGATCTGAGTGAAACGAAACAAAAAATATGAAGAGAATCGAAAATCAATGGGCGCCAATGAAGAAACGTAGACCTAACAGATCGGAATCTGTTTAGATCTTGGGTTTGGTTTCTTGCATAAAGAGGTTAATCCTTCATTTGGTTTCGCGATGATGATGGTTGTAATTACTTCAACGATACCTACAAAACAAAAACGCCGTCAGCCTCGCCACAGGGAGAAGGGGGTTCTCTCCGTGACCACCCTCCGGCGTGAGAGTAAGTATCGGTACTTGAAGAAAAGCTTAAGTAAAGTAAGAGAGAGAGCAAGTGAGAGTGAATCCTTTTCTTGTACCTGAAGTTACCTATTTATAGCCAGATTTTGGGCGCCAAAAAGGAGAGGTGAAAACTTAACTGAATCTTTGCCATTCCGTTAAGTGTTGCTGTTACAGTTTATGTACATGGATTGACTTGTTATCAACGGCTAGGGATATGCCACGTGTCCTCGTGAGATCATTCTATTTCTTTGATGCAACCATGCCATCACCGTGATCTTTCTTGATCGTCCCAGATGCTGCCATATGGCATTTGGTTACAACTGAAAGATGCTCTGCACGATTGTGCATTAATGGCTTCTAGAAGGTTTCACAGCTGTGATCAATTGTTTTGTTGCCACGTATGCATTCTGTTACAACAGAAAAGATTCCTTTTGCCTCTGCAGTATTTCTTGTGGACAGAAAATCTTCGTTAAGGAAAAGTCTTTCAAGATTAATTGTTTCCTTGTGCGAGCGGCGCAAGGTAGTTAAATGATCCTTTTTCCTTTAGATGCTTGGTGCAGAGAATTATAAAACTCCTCTGTTGTGTTGCGCAAGGTTTCCGGGAAACCACAATGGCAGGGAATTCTCAAGATTAACTATTTTCCTTACGTGAGCTGGCGCAAGGTAGCTAAATAATCTATTCCCTTCTTTGTTGTTTAGCGCAACGTCTGCTAAGTTCCTTCTTTGATACAAATGTCTGTGCAAGGTTTATGAATGAAATATCACCTAAGGAAAGTAATCAAGGCTAACTTCGAACCTTGCGCGAGCCCGCGCAAGGTAGTTAAATGATCCTTTCCTTCTTTGGATACCTGGCGCAGAGTCTAGTGAAGTCTTTCTCTGGCAGAGAAGTCTGCGCAAGGTTTCCTTGGCAGTTAATAGTGGGTATGGTTCCCTTGCTTGGTGCAAGGTTTTTGGGACCATACCCCATCAGTGTGACTTAACGGTAATCATTGCAATCAATCGTGTAAACATAACCATAACCAACAACGATGCCATGTATTACATAAATCTAAATTCAGAGTTTACAAGTTTCCAACAAGTTCCATAAGTTATCCAAAAGAATATTTAGTTAAGTTACATCACCAAAATATGTTTGTTATCATCTTAGATTAAATCGAGGTTTTGACCCCTATATGCCCAAACGAGGAAGGGATATATGAAGCAAATCCTCCAAAAGCGTCCATCATTGTATCTTCCGAGAATCCATCACCATTTACGCCCTGTTTCCTGAAATACATGTAGTTTGAAAAATCAACAAAAGTTGAGCGAGTTCATGTAGTTTTGTTTCGAATAAGTTGTCATAATTTTAATTCAATATTGAAATCCAGGTATGTAAAATAATTATGGAATTTAAGGATCTATCAGTGGGTAGCGAGCCCTCTGATACTATGCGCCGTAAGTACATAACCAAACCGAGACACTTTTGTTCTCAAGTTGGGACGACAAAAGCACTCCATGGTATACAACTAGGAGTGGAGCGTGCCTCAAGCTCAATAGATCTACACCTTTTGCACCTTGGTCACTAAGTGATTAATGGTTACTAATGTTATATTGTTCGCAATCCTACTTACGCACATCGATCTTGTTGTCATCTAACTCCATAACTAACATACCATATGTCTTAACATGTATTTCCCCCGAATGTTATAAAACCGAAAACGCTTAAAAGGAAAGCGGGACATGAACTCACTGATTTGCGTTCCTTGTGTAAACTCTCAAATGTTTTTCCTTGGTCTCGAACCGAAACCTACAAGTGTCCTAAATTCCATTAGACACTTAAGTCTATGCTTGATCTATGTACAAGTTCCCATCTTGTATTAGTTATTCTTATTTGTTTCCTTGATTAATTATTCCTTGATTTAGTAATATATATCTTGTTATCGAGTCTTGAATAGTGTGTGAACGACATCGTTTGTTCCTTGTCCTCGTGCCTAGCACGCGTGTCATTGGGCCTAGCCCATGTCCTTGTGTCATTGGGCCTAGCCCATGTATTTATGTTATTGGGCCTAACCAATTTATTCTTGAATAAATATGAATTTTCCAAGTTAAGATGGGTTGTTAAAAATTAATATGATTTTTAAATTATACTTGTATTTGTATACTTATGCTTTTCTAAGTATTCTTGTGTTTATACTTCTTTGATCAAGTCAAAGTATATGTTTAGTTATATTTATTTTTCCAAAATAAATATGTATACTTTGTAAATAATATTTCCAATATTATTTTTTAGTATAAGTATATTTGTTATTCACCAAATGTATACTTATACATGTATTTATGTATTATTGTTCATGTTTTTCCCATTAAGTGACAAAAATCCTTTCTAGTAATTTTTATATTTTCCGGAAATTAGTTTTCCTAAAAATAATATATTTTTAAGGCTTGTATGAAATATATATATTTCTACCAATCTTGTTAAATATATATGTTTTGTGTATTAGTCCATCCAATTGTCCAAGTCCATATAAATCAAGGAATATATATAAGTTTATATCTATATTTTATTGTATTTGTCCATGCACCCAAGTATGGGCATTTTTGTATATAATCCTCCTTGGTATTTTCTTGGTATTTTGAAGGTATGTGTGTTTATACTCCATTGGGAGTATTTATAGTTTTGGAATGCCCTAATTTGTCTACTACCATATAATAAACTTATTATACACATAGCACACAAATACTTCATGACTTCTAGATATATATTTTCCTAAATATATATTTATACTTGTTTTTATACTTTAAGAAATATTTATTTTCTTAACTTGTATTTTTATATAAAAAAAGAAAAATAGGGTATGGCCATGTTGAATTTATTTACACATCTTATGACAAAAGTTTAGTAGCAAAAATTATATTTTTTTAAGTGTTGCATTTTTATAAAAATTTGGCCATAGTTCCCCCTATATTTAGGAGTTTTCCCATGTTTATAAACATGTGTTTAAGCTTCAAAACTTTACCAAATCAACCACAACAATTTCTACGAGTATAACCATACATATTCAAGCACACTTTTATATCATGATGAACTTGTAGTATTTTAACATGATGCTTAACATGTTTATTTAACTTCAAAAATGCTAATTATCCACTAATTACACAACTTTGTAAAAAATCCATGTTTAACAACTTGTTCATATATTTTCAAGATTAGCTTTAAATCCATGTTCATGTCTTGTAAATCATTTTAACTAGCTCTTTAGTGAAATACATCAAGTTCATCACTTTGTTCTTCATGGATCTTTCAAGATCCATGCATACACTTTCAAGATCTTTACATACAACAATTCTACACATGATGATCATCAAGCTAAGCACAAAATAAGCATGCACAACTTGATTACATTTCAAGATTATGTTTATTTTCTTTAGATTATAAGATTTCTTCATGTGTTCATCTTTTTTCTGTGAGCCTTTTTGATGGATTTAACTTGTACATTAATAACATACTAGTAACATGAATTTAAATGAAGATCAAGAGGCTTACGACTAGCTCTAGTGGCTAGGGAAGTGGCAATAGAACACAAGATGAAGAAGATGATGCAAAAGTGGTGGATAAAAGCTCCCAAGAGAGGTCCTTGAGCTTCCAAGACTTGTATCCTTCTTAGACAACCTTGAGACACCTTTGTATGGACTTAGATTAGCTTGAAAGTGGCTTGATGATGGAGGTCAAGTGAGGGTGTTTGGAGCTGTGAGCAAGGAGGGAGGAGGAGAAGGTTTTTGTGTTTTGAGTTTTGTTGGAAAAAGACGGTAATAAGATGAAGATAAGGTGTGTTATCTTGTGGGTTTTATTTTCCCTCCAACTAATTAACCATAGGATCTCAAGAAGCATCTTTGACCACCAAGTTGGTTAGTCAACATGATTAAGGGGGGTGGGTCCCCTTGGGGACGGTCATGAGAGGGGGGGGGGTTAAATGATCATCTTTGGAAGTTTAGGGGTTTAGGATGTAAGATGAGGGTTATGATATATGTTATGAGATCTATAAGTGTTTTTAGATCAAACGAAGTGTTTAATGTGTTTAACTAGTTTTATAACACTAAAATAGTGTTAACTAGTTCACTAGATGCTTCTACTTGTTTTCGGGTGGTAGTTTCATTACCGGTTCGTTAATTTACCAAGTTGTATGTATTGTATGATAAGAGGTGCCTTTTGACTCCATGTGACACTTTAAGGTTTTCCCCATTGTTTTACAATGTTCAACATTATTTCAGGGCCTAAATTAATACCAAATGCTGAATTTCTGCTGAAAAATGCTGAGATTGCTATTTATAGTCCGTTTCGGACACTTTTAAGTGCATTAAATTATTTTTGGAAAGTGTTATCCCAAATCCTTGTTTTCCCATATAGGATTTAATGTGTAATTGCTATTGGACTTCTATCTAAGTCCTAGAACTGTCATTAAGCTGAGTACCGGACTAGTGCTGACACAGCTAGTCTAACCGACAAGTCTACTTGTTGTTTTAGTGCATCGTCTAATTGTTTTCAGGCGCGATGATCAAAATGAATAATATGCACTATTTAAATGTAATTCATGACATATCCAGATATATAAGATGTAATCTAGCATAACATGGCGTTTTAACATATAATTGAATGATTAAATTAATAGTTTATTTGTACGGAAATTACCCGAAAGTTTCCAGTTGTCACATGTGGATCTTATTACAAGTCTTGTTTGTAATAGTTTATTTTAACTCCAAGACTTCCGCTGTGTTGCTATGTGTTGTTTGGTTATGATGATATCAATCTTACGTCACGATATTCCCCAACGGGCCCACCGGGATCCACGTGGAAATCGGGGTTTGACAAAAACAAAGAAAACAAAATGAGTCAACTAGAGAACGCCTCGTACGCCACAAGAGGGTATAACCTGTTGCGCCGACACAATTTGATTATATTGGAATTTGAAACGTGAAACACAGGATGAACATTGTTGAGCGCTTGAGGTAAGTCCAGTCGATATGCTACCTTGCCAATTCTTTACAAGATCTTGAAAGGACCTATGTAGCGAGGAGCGAGTTTGCCTTTCTTACCAAAATGAACAACGCCTTTACAAGGGGATACCTTGAGAAGTACATGGTCACTTACATTAAATTCCAAGGGCTTGCGTCTTTTGTCAGCGTAGCTCTTTTGTCGGCTTCGTGCTTTGAGGAGATTATCACGTATTTGCAAGATCTTGTCTGTTGTCTCTTGTATTAGCTCGGGACCGGTGATTTATGCGTCTCCAATCTCATGCCAACAGATAGGCACACGTCAGTTACGACCATACCATGCTTCAAATGGAGCCATTTGAATACTAGCGTGATAACTATTGTTGTACGAGTATTCAACCAATGGTAAGTGCGAATCCCAATTGCCGCCAAAATCGATTACGCATGATCGAATCAAATCCTCTAAGGTTTGGATAGTACGCTCGGTTAGACCATCAGACTAAGGATGAAAAGCGGTGCTAAGATTAAGCTGAGTGCCAAGGGCGGATTGAAAGGTTTGCCAAAGGTGAGAGGTGAAAGGGGCATCGCGATCAGATATAATCTCAAGAGGAGTACCATGACGGCTAATGATTTCATCCATGTAGATACGAGCCAATTTCTCGACCTTGTAATCTTCACGAATGGCGAGGAAGTGCGCGGATTTAGTCAATTGGTCAATGATGACCCAAATGCTATCATGACCAGATAAAGCACGAGGCAATTTCGTTATGAAATCCATAGCTGTGCTCTCCCATTTCCAGATAGGAATTTCTGGTTGTTCGAGCAAACCAGAGGGACGTTGATGTTCTGCCTTGAATTTAGAACACGTAAGGCATTTGGATACGTAAAGAGCGATATCACGTTTCATTCCAGGCCACCAATAGGATGCACGCAAATCATGGTACATCTTATCAGCTCCAGGATGAACGGAGTATCGGGATTTGTGGGCTTCATTCATCAAAGTAGACCGAAGACTGAGACGATCGGGAATCCAAATACGATTATGGTAGTAAAGAATACCATCAGGCTAAGCTTCGAGTGGGTTTTCGACTCCACAATTCAATTCACTATCGAGGTTACCCTCATTAGGTAAATTGTGCTTGTCGAATCAACTCGTTGAGTTTTCCCACGATTTGGTAGCAACGAACACTCTTAACATGAGTGTTACGACTAAGTGCATCGGCCACGACATTCGCCTTACCAGGGTGGTAGCGAATATCACAGTCGTAGTCATTTAACAATTCTACCCAACGGCGTTGACGCATGTTGAGTTCCTTTTGATCAAAGATATGCTGGAGGCTCTTATGGTCAGTGAAGACCGTACACTTTGTATCGTAAAGGTATTGTCGCCAAATCTTTAATACAAAAACAACTGCACCAAGTTCAAGGTCGTGAGTAGTATAGTTTTTCTCATAAATTTTGAGTTGTCTCGACGCGTAAGCGATTACTTTGTCCTGTTGCATGAGTACGCAACCAAGACCCTGGTTAGAGGCATCGCAATACACGACGAAATCGTTGTTCCCATCGGGGAGAGTAAGGATAGGAGCATTACAAAGCATGTCCTTGAGCGTTTGGAAAGATTCCTCTTGTTCGGGACCCCAAACAAAAGGTTTATCTTTTTGAGTCAACGAAGTCAAAGGAACGGCAATCTTGGAGAAATTCAAGATGAAACGACGATAATACCCAGCTAGGCCAAGAAACGAATGAATTTCAGAGGGCGACTTAGGAGCAATCCAATTTTCACAGCTTCTATCTTTGTAGGGTCAACATGAATACCGAGTTCATTGACGACGTGACCTAAGAATTGATCCTCTTTTAGCCAAAATTCACACTTGGAGAATTTGGCATAAAGACATTCGGTTTGCAAAAGATGAAGAATGAGGCGCAAATGTCGTTCATGTTCTTCTTTCGTCTTGGAGTAGATTAGGATATCGTCAATGAATACAATGAGAAATGATCGAGAAAAGGCTTACAAACGCGGTTCATGAGATCCATAAACACTGCAGGTGCGTTGGTCAAACCAAAAGGCATGGCCACGAACTCGTAGTGTCCATAACGTGTGCGGAAAGCAGTTTTGGGTACATCTTCCTCGGAAACACGAAGTTGATGATAGCCAGAACGGAGATCAATCTTTGAAAAGCACTTCGCGCCTTGCAATTGATCGAGAGATCGTCAATACGAGAAAGTGGGTATCGGTTCTTGACTGTAAGCTTATTGAGCTCACGATAGTCAATACACATGCGGAATGATCCATCTTTCTTTTTGACGAAGAGAACGGGAGCGCCCCAAGGAGAGGTACTAGGGCGTATAAAGCCTTTATCAAGAAGCTCTTGAAGTTGACTCGATAGCTCTTGCATCTCCGAGGGTGCTAATCGGCAAGCAGCTTTCACAACAGGAGTTGCGCCAGGAATAAGATCAATACGAAAATCGACAACTCGAGGAGGCGGAGGACCAGGGAGATCCTCAGGGAAAACAGAAGGAAACTCACAAACGACAGGAACATCACTTATGCTCGGACCTTTGTCTTTCTTTTCCACAACATGGGCGAGAAAGGCAAAGTACTCCTTACGCAAGTACTTGTTCGCTTTGATGCACGACATAAGCTTGAGGCCTTTAGAAGGTTTCTCGCCATAGACGTGTAGAGAATCACCTTGAGGAAGAGGGAGGCGAATAAATTTCTCAGAATAAACAACTTCGGCACGAACTCGCATAAGCCAATCCATGCCTACTATGATGTCGAAACTACCCATTTGCATGGGAATGAGATCAATGGAGAACGAATGATTGTTAAGGATCAAAGAGCAACCAGAAAGAACGGAGTCAACAAAGACGGTTTTACCATCAGCGACTTCGACAGCGAAAGGATTAGTCATTTTAGATCATTCGCACTTAAGCAAGGGTTCAAATTCTAGCGACACAAAACTCCTATCGGCGCCAATATCAAATAGACATGTAGCATAAATATGGTTCACAAGGAACGTACCAGTAATGACGTCATTAGAGCTTTGGACTTGAGCAAAGGTAGGCATGAAAGCTCGCCCTTTTGCAGGCTCAGGCTACTGGTGCTGATGCTGCTGGTTGAAGAGAGGACAAACATTGGCGAGATGATTGAGATCACCACATTTGTAACATGCTCGCACGGGAGCATTCTAACGTTGAGGTTGAGCTTGGTTCGGGTTAGGGTTAGGGATAATGGCTTGGTTGCTTTGGGGTTGGCGACAATGGCTAGAAAGATTGCCCATCCTGTTACAGTTGGCGCACTTTCGACACGGGGTGGAAGGGAGATGGTGATAGGTCCAACGATCACACCTAGGCCAAGTACCGGTGTAACTTCGTTTGGGTGGATCGTTGTTTTGGGTGGAGGAGATGGCATTTAAAGGCGTACAGGAAGGCGGAGTGACAACCGCGCTGTTTTGAACTGAAGCCTTCGGCTTCTTGTTCTTTATGGGGTTCTTTTTGGGTTGAGGGGGAGGCGATTCGGTAGCGGTGGTATTGGCGGTGTCTTGATGCGCATGCTTCGTAGGAACCTTGTCGTAGGCCCCCTGAAGGATGCAGTTGTGGCTAAGCTTTATGATGGTGCTATAGGCTTCTTCGATGGTTCTGGGGCGTGCGGCGGCTACGTGATTCATGATCACAGGAGAAAGCGAACGAATAAGCTTAGCTATCGCTTTGGGAACTATATCCACCTGTCCAAGACAGATGACACTCAACTATTTGAAGCGAGCAATCAACCCTTCGGCATCGCTCCCTTATTGCGTGAAGTTCCAGAATTCGTTTTCGAGCTTCTCGGTCTCGTGGGGAGGACAGAACTGATCTCTCATGAGCTGTGAGCTCGTCCCATGTTAGAGCGTGGGCTGCTTCGTTGTCACGCTTGTTACATTCCATAGTCCACCACTCGAGGGCTCTCTGGCGAAAGACCCCGGTAGCGTTGAGGGTTCGAAGGTCATCAGGGTTGCCCTGAAGAAAAGTAAGCTCCATCGTGTCAAACCAATTGATCATGGCGGTGACACCGTCCATGCCAGTGAATTCTACTGGTTTACAAGCCATGAAATGCTTGAATTGGAAGGACGTTTTGGGGTTGTCGGTTTTGGAGTCGGCAGAGGATTTGGGTGTGCCTTCGGTATGGATGGTTTGAAGCTGGCGATGACAGGGGCCATTTGATCGGCCATTTTCTCGACGACAAGACCGACGAGTTCTTGCTTGGAGATGGAGTCTTCATTGTTGTTGTTGTTGTTGGACCCCTTGTTGGACCTCTTGGACTTCTTGGACGAGTTTGGAGAATTCATTTAGAGGTTCAACATAGAAGAAAAGGGAATGAGACTTGATCATAATATGGGGAAAAAAAACAAGTTTTGCATGAATAAGCATGTATGAGGTTCAAGTATGGATGCGAATAAGGAGTATAAATTTAGTTTGTTCACGAGAATTAGTATTGTTTTTATTGCGACAAACATGTGAAATGTGTAACGGTTCAAACGAATAAGGTAACAAGTTTAAAATCACATAAAAGATTGGCTCAATAAAACATGAGATTGTTCGGGTAGAGAAACGTCGACAATTCCAAAGTGAATCGAAGATCCTTTCTAATTAGAGAAACGTGCTTTGGCCTATAGGTAAAATACTCTCATCGAGAAGCGACTAACGGTATTTTACCCTTCCAGTTACTACACGTCTCTAACCGATTAGAAAATTGAAACTTTGGCGAGAACGAAAATCAAGGAACGGGACTAGTTGGCAAGGTGCGGGTTTCACCCCCAACTTGACAACATCATACCCTAAGTGTGGTTTGTCTCTTACTAAACGAGGAGCATATTCCGACTCGTTTGTAAGATCCACTAGAGTATGAAATGGAAGTTTCCATCAAGATGTGGATATGACTCCTGATTTGATTGTATAACTTCGTGAAAAAAATCGAATGCGCGGAATGAGGGATTTCACCAAAAATTGTAAGTCATTGGACCTATCTTGGTGCAAATCGCCTCGTTTGCATCATGAGTGTCTTCAAGTCTTCAAGTGTGTTGTGTAAAAAGTCTTAGGAAAGACATTATGTAAATTTAAGACCAAAAGATAAGGAAGAAGCAATGAGGAAGAATAAAGTTTTAAGCATGATATAAGAATGGTAAAAAATGGACACTTAAACTATAGACTAGGTCGAACATGGAAATTCTACCTAATTCCCTATAGTTATGGCTCTGATACCAATCTGTCACACCCCAACCGATGGCGGAAATATCAGAGTGAGACGTAAACGAGATTGCAAGAGACTTCATAACGCTATTAGCGACAATATTTAAACAAAATCCATATTTCATTCATTCAACGATAACATTGTCAAATTACATCATTAAGTCAATTACAACAATTGGAAGTGTAAAGACGAGTACAACATAAGCATAACAACAAAATAATACAACATTTTAGCCTAACGTCTAAGTGTGTATCTAGAGCATCATCACTACTCCAATTTCATGGCAAAATCTTCATTAACCTGTACATGTTAAAAATACAAGTTCAATGCAAAAGCAAAGGCGAGTACACAAGTTTGGTGATACATAGCATAAGTATAAAAATGTAACTCGAATCCACATGGTAATTGTAAGCAAAGTTCATACTAATCATGCAATGCTAGATCAAACCCCGAGTTTCCACAAAAGTTTTAACGAGATCAAATCAAACCCCGAGTTTCCACAAAAGTTTTAACGAGATCGAGCTTCCCTTGCCACAAAAGCGACAAGACTATAATGAGAATGAATATCTTAACATAACCCCGACGGGCGGTGTGCTACTCCTATTGCGCTATATTTGATAAGTTGAGCTAGCTAAGTTAATGATCAAACATGTATCTAGGCATAACAGGTATTCATGTATAAGGATTGAGTATGTAAAGCATGAGTTTGTGATATGTGTATTTTGATAGGTAAACATGTTACAACCCAAAAGTGGTTAAAGCGGTAAATGGGTCGAGTGTACTCATGGTTTTGCTAAGTGTTCCACTTAAGAAATTTTGGGAGCTTTGTTGTGATGTTTAGAGTTTGGCACCTTGTCCTTCTACAAGAAGAACGTAGGTATTAGTTAGGGGTGTAACGGTAGATTTAGATTATTCGAGCGAGATTACGGAAATGAGAATTAAAGTGTTATGTATGAAAATATTCACTAAGACATAGAACTTTTTCTTGACACTATGACAACCCGGAAAGGAGTTGATATGGTTTCATAGGTTCGGGACCTATTAGAATCGTGACAAGGAACTACGTACTTTAGTGATAAACTTATTAACTCGATAGATGATTACTTAGCCATTATCAAGGTTTCGGTTTTTAGGATTATATCATAGTCCATAATGTATACAGTCATATAAGATCATGTAGGAGGTGAGATGATGAACATCCACTTTGGTACCTCTTAAGTATTCAAGTAAGTCAAGCATGGAGGTAGGACGATGAAGATCCATTTAACATCTTTATATGATTCACCACTACACGAGTCGTCATAGACAACAAGGAGGGTCATGAATGAGAACAATACAAGAATGAAAATGACAAGAATTGTAAGTATGTCACCATAATACCAAGTAGCCAAGTGAATACAAGCCGGAGAGCACACGACGACACATGTCAACGGCTTGGCGGGGTTGTGACACTTTAGGACTAGCAAACTACTTGAGATGATGATGAAAATCATCAAGTGATGTGTGGTCTCAATGTTTAGGATAGCCAAAGCTAACCTTGGTGGACACACATGAACAAGTCTATGAACTTGCATCACTTGTGAGCTAAATGCTTTATGAAAACATAATTATTGTGAGGTTTAAACCTCTTGTTTAAATGTCTCAACCTTGTTTTTAAGCCTAACCAACCACAAGAAGTGTTGTAAGCATTCGGACATAGGTTTGAGATGAGTTTGACTCAAGTTTGATGAACATAAACAAAGTTTGAAAGAGTTTAAAAACAAACAGAAAGTTTTGGACAATTTAGGGGCATTTCTAGGTCTGGATTCTCCATGTAGAACCGTTGGATTCAACCCTAATGATTATCCAAATAACATGGAAGAAGAATCAAGTAAGAAGACCAAGTTTTGAGCAAGTTATGCTCACTTTGGTGAAGGTGATACAATCTGCCCGAATTTCTGATTTGCAAGAGTTCTTGAGATGATTGAGAGTGATTAGAGAGAGTTGTGAAAGTGTTTTAGGTGTGGGGGAACTTGGTTTATATAGAGGAGAGGTTAGGAGGTGGTTTGGGGGTGTTAAATGGGGTTAAGAGGCCATTGGGTGAGCTCAAAGTGTGTGGATTCATGCATATGCCGCGGGTTTGAAACCTTTTGTCCCACCCAGCATGCCTTACGGACCGTAAGGATCTCCCCTTGCGGTCCGTAAGGACGGGTCTAGGACAAATTGTTGCATTTTGTTGTTTTGTTAAAATGTTACGGGTTTAAATGTATTTCTAGGGTATTTTATGACACTTTAAGTTGTTATAAGCATAAGTATTTGGTCACAATGCATATGTATGAATAGAATGTCCGAGATCGAGTATAAACACCGAGTATAGTGTATGTATCAGGTATAAATGTCACGTATGTGCAAGTATGTTACGTTTCCGAGTATGATCAATATATATGTGAGTGTACGAGTATGCATAACAAGTATAGGGCAAAATTGTATATTTCCATTATGATTCAAGTCTCGATTACAACGTTTACCACGAAATGAAGATTACGAATACAATGATTTCCGAAAATAGAATTACAACATGAGCTTGCTATAAATAGAAAGTAAGGAAAACGTGAGGCGTTACATGATGTAATATCATAAGTAGGATTTATTGGGATATTAATGCAGGTTATAACCTGAGTTGATGCTATAGATTCGTATAATGCCGATAAAGGACCTAAATACCCTTTTTCGCATAAAATTGTTCTAACTAAACTTTTCATAACCAAAACTTTTACCCATTGATATAGTATGTTAATTACTTATTTTGGTTATATAAAACCGATCATAACTTCAGTTTAAATTAAACATCGAAAGAATCGGCATTTATCGACTTTATCGCCTTTTCAGCGCATAGTATGGTTTAAAACCATATCTATGACCCAAGACTTGTTACCTACTGATTTTTAAACTTATTTTAAATATTTTTACAGTAAGTACAAGTCCCGAACTCAGAATTCCAAATATGACTTCAAGGCTGTGTGTGAAATGACTAAAATGCCCCTACGGGACATAGTTTGGTTTAAAACTATCAAACGCACATATAATTGATATCCTACTAATATAACATCAAAAAATTTATATTTTTACAGAATATTATTGACCTTGACATCAGATTTCTCATAAACATCTTTTATAAACTATAAAATGACCAAAATACCCTTATGGGACGTAATTCGGGATTAAAATCATTACGATCAAACATATTGATATCCTACTGATATCATAACATATTGATAACATATTTTAAACATAATAGCATATGGAACTTGTATATGAATCTTCGGTTACCCGGTTTCGCTTATACGCTTACGGTTAAGCATACGTAACTAGTTTACGTAATCTAACTGAAACGGGTTTAACTTTGTCGTTTCCTCATCAAAATCCAGAATGGTATGTGTATGCTCGTATTATACATGTATAGATACTTTTTGGGTCCCAAATTTACATTTTATTCCGGTCACCGCTTAATCTAGCGTTTTGTACCGTACTTATTAAACGTAAGACTAACCGGTTCAAGTTTAAGACTTAATTAAGGACCCGTTAGCATCCTAATTGGTTAATAATACCAGCATTTCAGACTAGACGCCTTCCGGTAGATTGTGCCTATACTTACCTCTTTATCTACGGCTGAGTTATGATTTTCTTGAAGATTTATCTCAGGTAAATACTATTAACCTATTTCCTCTATACGGGCTTGGGATACGGTAAATTGTTACCGCTTGATCGGGCATGGGATCATGTATTGTCCAGTTGAGATATTAACTAAATCACATATCCCGTTTTAATCAGTTTTGTCTGATAACTTAAACAGTGGGGGTTGGCTTGACCGTGTCTGGGATATCCTTGGCTCACTAAGGTGCTAGTGGCCACAACTTATAGCATGGAGTGTAGGCATACACCGGTCAATTGCATTATTATTATCTGCTTTCTGTGTGAAAGTTCAGAAGTGGTGTGTCCCAAGTTAATTATAAAAATCTGCCTAGTGCGCCTAAAATCAATTTCAAAAATATTTTCAAAATGAGTCGGTTGATTGTATTTAACAGTAAAAACTGACGTAGTTTCAAAAGGTTAAGTTACAGGTACAACAAGAAATAGGTCGGAAGCTGCGTGGCATTGATACTAAGGAGTTGCGACCCTTTAAGTTGTGCCTTAGAGTCTGTTATCATTTTTGTACATTTTCCGATCCGCCTTTGGATCTTATTACATGCCTTGTATGTATAATTGTGTTAAACTTTGGACACTTACGGTTTGTAATAGTTTATTTTAACTCCAAGACTTCCGCTGTGTTGCTCTGTGTTGTTTGGTTATGATGATATCAATCTTACGTCACGATATTCCCCACCGGGCCCACCTGGATCCACGTGGAAATCGAGGTGTGACAAAAACAAAGAAAACCAAATGAATCAACTAGAGAACGCCTCGTACGCTACAAGAGGGTACAACCTGTTGCGCCGACACAATTTGATGACATTGGTTTATTTGCCGAAATGACTATGGTATGGTCCGTACTCACCTAATGAGTAGGACCTGTAACTTCGAAAACCCTAAAACGTGCCAATAAATAGATAGTGAAGATTAGAAACCCTATAGACGGCCATTGGGACGATTTTGAGGTGGAAAACAAGTTGTTTACTAATTTGGAAAAGAAAACGAAGAAATCAAACAAGTTAGAAGGTTTAACTATTGAAGATCTACGTTTGGATTAGCAATTGCTTTCTTCCTATTTTCTATCTTAACTGTTTTAATCGTTGTAAACTATCCAAAAATGATTTAATCTTTCTTTCTTTTGTTCTTTTACATCATGTCTGACTAAAGGGTTAGTAACTGTTCGGATGCGATGATTCTTAGAATGGTTTGATACTTTGTATAGTTGGTTTGCTTATGTAGTGTGATTTTATTAATATAGTTATGCTGATCTTATGATGTATATCATGCTTGTTAGTATAGATTGTAGAACTGATTTGTGTAGTTTATCTAGTCTATCAATGAAGTTATGCATGTGAAATTTAGGTTAAACTATTGGGTATATTGACCTCCATTAATATTGGAAACTTAACCGGTAATAGGAAACATGGTAATATAATTGGTAAAACGCACAAGCTGCCGACGGTAAAGTCCTGGTTAAGATAATGTAGAAACTAGGTAGGGTTTTTTACATAGTTGGTGTTGAATATGCTGTAAACCGATTCGGAATCCAACTTAGATAACCTAAATTATAAATGTTCATAAAAATTTCTTCGATTAATTAGGTCTTGATGTGTGTGTATAACATTGTTTCCTGATTTAGTTGTATTAACTTTAACCGGCTCTAATCCATCTTAACACTTTAGACACTATTGAATTTAATCACTAAAACATTTTCGTAAGTATAATGTGTCATCTATATCGTATCATCTTTAATTCTATTCCTTTTAAAGTCGAAGTCTTTTCATAGATTATATATTGGAAGATAACTTAATAACGAGAGCCAGTGCGTCCAAGAAACGATATCGGGTATCTTACCTTTGATATAATGTATAACGATTGGTACATTTGCGCATATGTGTGTAGTCTAATATTTCTAGTATTTTACCTTTACAACTAACCTTGTGCATCTTATTACATTCTATTATTATATGCACACTTCATAGTGTTTCCCTTCATTTTCCCTGCAAAATCGATTTCGAAGAAGTCTAAAAAAATTTATATACTCGCACAGTATCTGGACCAAAGACCACTTAGTTGCCGTGCGTGATTGGTGTTACCAAAAAAAAGGTTTTTCTTCATACCAGAATGTGGTAAACATCTTTTAATACCAGTTCCTTTTTAGCACCTCTTTACATTACTGAAATTTGTAATTAGAAATTTGGAATTTTCAGCTATCACTACGATCTTGTTTCCCTTTATATTTGGACATGGTTTGAACGTTGATCTTTTTTGTCGGTCACATGGTTTAGGCAACCCAAGTCAATGATCCACTCATCAAGCCTGTTCTTTGGGTTCTTAGTTGTAAATATGAACGCATTAACTTCGACTACTTGAGCGACAAAGGCTTTTGCATCCCATCTTTTTTCTTCTTCCACCTTAGCCACATTTATTTCCTCTAGTGGTTTGGATCAACAATCCGGGGCCAGATTTCGTCCATAATTGTTGCACCTGAACGAAATCTGTTTGTAAATCTTTTCAGCTTTTTATCATTGTCTTTGTGACACCCCAACCTATGGCTGATTATCGGTCGGGATATGATGATTATGCAAACCTTATGACACTATTAATATTTTATTATTAAACATGTCTTGTCACACGTTACAAGTAGTTCAAATAATCCAACATTAATCAAAATAAATAACACAACAACAATCTCTTTATTAACTTCTAAAGGCAATCTCTATGTGATCTCGATACATGCTTTCCTTCATTTCTTATTTCCTGTATCACATGTAAAAAGGTTTATGGGTCTAGTACAATGATCTTACTTCGATAAAAGTTAATTTATCCTTAAAAGTAAACATTTTTTTCTCTTTTCAAAAGTAAACATTTATTTATTTTTAAAAGTAAACATGCAAAGTTTAACGAGACAATCACATCCAATAATCACAATAAATACCCAATCACAACAAATACCACAACGATAAAAAAATAGCCAATATTTGACTATTGAACCCAAAAAGGGCGTGAGTAAATGATGACGGTACCTTCGTCCCATAGTCATGAGGAAAATGCCAGTCTATAAACAAATGAGACGGTACCCAGATTCCATGTCATGAGTAAAGGGTTAGCCTATGAATAAGTAAGGATATACCATAAATTATGAGGGAAGGTTAACCGAGTGTTAGTGAGCCTATGAATAAGTGAGGCACTTATGAACTGAATAACCATTGCACATCGACTAAATAAACAACTAAACCAAATAACATAAAACACATAACTACACAATGATTTGTATGCTTTGATAATTGATAAAAATGAATAAGAGGTATATGACACATGATACACCTCAAAAGTTTAATATAAAAAGAAGAATGAGATTGACTCACAATTTGTGAAAAATTGATCCATAAAAGTGATCATGATACCGCACGAGTACATGTAAATCAAATGACCAAATTACCCTACATATATACACACACACCAAAGGCGATATTAACAAACTAACGATTTGGATTCTTGATTTGGGGACTTGGGGTGTAAAGGCGATACTAAATATATAGTTATCATAATCCACAAGTGTGTGTATATATATATAATGAGTTATATATTTTAATAAAAATACTTTTGATTAGTATTAATATTATTTATTTCAACACTTTTGCAAACTTGTATTTTAGTAATGATGAATAACAAACAATATACCAACTAGATATGTATGTCCATATCAAAATTTCCCAAATTCAAAACATGACTAATTTGAATGGATTAATATGCATTTGATAGAAATTTGTCGAGAAAATAATAACCTAAATTACTTAACTCACTATCCTTTTTTTTGGATATTTAATCTAAGTAATATTATTCAACCACTAGACAAGTACATTCCTTTTATATGAAACAAATTGTATATAAATCCACAAAATAGTAAATGATCATATGAATTCCTACTAATTGTAATGACATTGAAAATAATAACAATAAGATATTTATGATGCCTTATATTTTGTAAGAACGCCAAATTAAAATATATTGACATTAGTTCATCTAATGAATTTATAATTATGATGATAATTAAGTTTATAACAAAATAATTTAGTTTTAATATGTTGCTTAAATCCTTTTATTAGAAATATATTATTTATAATCACAATACTTATTATAAAAATTGTATAACTTATATATTTTGTAAAAATCAGAAACTATACTTGATATATATCATTTTGCTAAATTTGTATTTTAGCATGATTTTTCATATAATATAAATGTGACTAAATCTATGATAAATCCATATAAATTTTAAAAATTACCAAAATCTCTACAACCTAATCTAGCATTCATAAGAAATAACATAACATTGACTTCATCACAATAAGTCTCTAAGGTCAAAATCCCTAAATTTTGAATTTCAAGAACCCTAATCTAGCATGGAATCAAATTCAGATTTGTATGATCTATATAAAAGAAATGGATAGAGGGCTTTTATAAAGCATGAAAAACTAATAGATCTAGACTAAAGAATGACCTAGATTGGTTGTGTGTTGGAGGAGAAATCGCAGTTAGAATATAAGAGCCCTAGAAATATTCTTGTTTTGAATCCACTAATTTGAGAGAGTTTTGCATATTTTGAGAGTGGGGATTCGTATGATATGTCAAGGGATGTCATTTGTGAGTTGTTTAGAGGATTACACTGATCAAATTTTACTAGATACTTTTGTATTTCAAGAGATGATAAAAGTAGATTAATTCTAGACTTAATTGTACAAATTATGAGGTAATTAAGTGTGATTTATGATTGTTTTATGTTTTATCATCAAAGCGCAATTAAATGGGACCATAAAGGAGTTGATTAGTCAAGTATTAAATAAGTTAAAGGTTGTTCGGTTGACCAGTTTCACGATTGAGGAAAAAGGTAAGACATCAGCTGCATGTCGTTTAGAATTGTGTAGGTGGTGTCGTTTGGAGCATGGAGTCGTATTGTTTGGAACCGGGTAACAAGTCGTTTGATAAAGTTATTAATTAATTTAACAATATAAAAAAATAAATGATGATCCGATAATATATATTCCCATCGTTATTTATTACGATTTAAATCAGGTTTATAAACGGGTCGGGTTTCTAAGATCCGTTTTTGACGGATCTTACAATCTTACTCTTCTTTTTCTTTCTTCTTATTCTTCTAGCTTGACCACTTTGATTTGTCATGATTTCTATTAGAATTTTTATTATACCAGGTCTTGTTTTTTTCCTTCTTAACATATAAAACCTTATAAGTTTATGGCTTGATCAAAATCCTAGCTATTTGTTGGATCATCACCTCTTGTCCGGTTAATAAATTTCGAACTCCATAAACCCTAAATACCGGTCACAAAACTTTGGTTGTCTGGCTTCAAACCATGTATGATTATTTTGTTCATACGTGGTTTTTCAATTCTTGATTGGGGATCAAACTCATTGATTTCACGGCAAAGAGTTTTAACCTTTATTGAAATATTGAAGAATCGATAGTTCTTAGTTAGTGTGTGTGTGTGTGTGTGTGTGTGTATAATATAGGGCAATTATAGAGGGAAAACCGATGTGAGTTCAAAAACTCAAGAAACTCAAAGGATGTGCCACATCAAGAGCAGTGACTCTACTAAAGCATTGTGCTGGTGCTCCTTCACCAAGTATCAGGGTTTAAGATCGGAAATATACACATTTGTATTATAGACTTCTTTTTATCCGTTGTTGGTACTGTTTATATTTAATTGTTGTTGGTAACTTGATGTGTATTGGGAGTAGGCTAGGTTGGTTATCAGAAAGTTGTAAAACAAAGTGAAAGGTTGTATATGGCAGTTACGATCTTTGTGTGCTTTTCATTTTCACATAGAGTTGCATAGAAATACGAGAGGTAGACCAGGGGCGGTCAATTAAAACCCTCAAATGACGGAGAAAAAGAATTGGGTAGCCGAGGATCGAACCTGCGAGAAGGTGGACTAAAGCGTACACCATACCAGTTTACCATGATAAAAACACGCACATATGCTAAAAGGAAGTCTTTGCCATTGATGTACACTATCGGCATATTTTAATGGTGAACTGAAGTAGTAGAAGAAAATTGGATCTAAAAGTATAGTTAATTTCTTGGGGGTGGGGGAGAGAGAGGGGTTTATTTTTTATATATATTTTAGTTTATTTTTATAATTTTTTTTGTTTCATTTAATAATAATAATAATAACAACAATAACAATAAGAGAATGGATGTTGTACATACAAAAGTTTCGTACGAAGTATACGCAAGTTTGAGAGGAGGACAAGTGTCCTTAGCTTGAAGGGTGATTTAGTCCTTTCTCACTTAAACAACTCCCCCCCCCCCCCCCCCCCCCCCACACATTAATATTTTTTAGATCACATTGTATTAACGAGCATTTGATTTTCTTTAATTCGAGCAACATCTTGCTACAGTTTTCTTAAAAAAATTATAACATTTTGAATACACATTAGTTCATCACGTAATTACGTTATTTTGAATACACATTACGTGATTAGACATTCATCATAAACCATTACGTGATTACACATTGAATATAAATCCATTACTTGATTACACTTTCAATATAATTTGTTATAACTAATGTTATTTCGATTATGCTATTACGTGATTACACATTCAATAATTAGAACTTTAATGTTTTATGCGTTATTACGTGATTAAATCTTTAATGTACGACATTATGTGGTTATTATAGGTTGATTTGGCTAGTATTTTGAATATAAGTTATCTTTAATACAAGATTAGACCTGAAATATAGGTATTCTATATGAAATATTATGTACTACATGTTTTTGTTTTCATGTAATCACGTAATCACTGAGTGTGGTATCACATAAAATATTATAATAAAATCACGTAATCACGTAATAATACATAGTCAGCTATTTTTACGTCATTATGTAATCATTTAGTGGGGTTTCACATACTATAATGAAATCAGGGGTATTCATTGAATTGAGTATCAAATTTCGAATTATTTGAATTAAATGTCAAATTTTCGAATTATTTTAATCGAATTATTCGAATAATTTTTATTTTCTCTTGAATGAATTCGATTAAAACCTACACAATTCAATTCGAATAAAAAACCCAATTCGTATCGATTAAAAATTCGAATACAAATTAATTTTGAATAAGTTATATTTGATTCAGATTCTTTTAAAATATGTAAAAACAATCAAAATGAAACATAAATTTTAAAGCAACCATAAAGCACGATATCACATTAAAAGTTCCAAATAAAGTACCATAATTCTAACATTTAAAACGAGAAGTCGAGAATAACCACTCCACATTACAAGTTAATATTTTTAAGGTTAGAAATCTATTGATAGATTTGTTACTTAGGTTTTAGTTATGGGTCATTTAGTAGGTTTGGTAATGGTTAATTGTAATACTTGGAATAACTTTTGAAAATTATTTATAATATCGCCCGATAAAAGTCATATATGTATTTTATATAAAAATGTATAATTTTTATTCGAATTTCAAATCGAATCGAATCGAACTTGAAATTATAAATTTGTATTCGATTTACTTGACTCGAATTGAATCGAATTCGAATTCTAATAATCGAATCCAATTCTTGATAATCAAATCGAATTTAATCGAATTCGAAACGAATTCTGAACACCTCTAAATGAAATTAGGTAATCACATAATGAGTATTTAAATCATGTAGTCATGCCGGTTTCCAAAGTCACGTAATGGGTATTCAAAAATCATGCAAATTTTTTTAAGAAAGTTATAACAATAAACTGCTCGAATTAAAGAGGATAAAATTCTAACGCTCTGCATTTTCTGTACTTTCCATATTTAGAAAGTTGTGTTCTCATTTCTATTTTTAGAAACTTGTATTCTTACTTCATTTTAATTCTTGTAATCTTGAGACTTTGATCATAATGGAAATCATATTTTTATATCAACCTTTTTTAATCATACGTGCATAGTATGTAATCAGTCACGAAATACACGTTTTAATTTAAAACCGAGACATAGATCGAGATTATATTTTCTCAGAATCACATTCATACATGTATCATACTTATAATATACTTGCATACACCTTTATAACATAATATAACCTAGTTACAAAATGCGTGGACTAAAAGTAAGCAACACCAAAAGCTTTTCAACCTCATTTCTTCTCCACCTTCCACATTTTTTTAGTCAATTAAATTTCACCATTTCCCACCTCCTTTCTCCTCCAATCACCTTCCACCCTTCTTTAGCCAATCATATTTCACCCTTTTCCACCTTTTGTCTCTTCCAATCACTTTCGACCCTTATTAACTCTCAAACTCTAATCCCCACTTATAAATACAAGTCTCCACCACATCCTAAACACATTCCACACATTAATCTACTCTCAAACTCTCTAATCCTCTCAAGAATCCAAAGCAAAGAAGAATACTTTCAAGTTTTCTAAGGTAACTTTGGTGTTCCACCCTCCACGACTCGTCGACTCATGTTACTTTAGAAAGCATTGCAAACTTGTGAATACACTTTACCCATTTTCATTTTTACACAATTTAGGTTGTAACATGTTAACTTACAAAATACACAAATGCACCCAACATACTTTATACAATCAATCCGTTATACATGCTTATTGTTATACTTAGATTCATGCTAGATACATACATGCTTTTGTCATTAACTTAGCTAGCCCAGCTTAACATATATAGCGCTATAGGAGTAGCACGCCGTCCGTCAAGGTATTGTTAAGCTTTTTATTCATAAATAGTCACGTTACTTTTGTGGCGAGGACACTTAATTCTTGTGGACACTTGGGGTTTGACGTTTAGTATTGCATGCTAGTTTACCTTGTATACAATTGTCATGTGGATTCGAGTAAATTCTTTTGATACTTATGCTATGTAATTTAAAACTTGTGTACTCGCCAATGCTCTTGCGTTGAACCATATTTGTAACATGTTACAGGTTGATGATGATGTTTATGATGAATCTAGTAGGGACGACATAGAAACGCACAAGAAATACTAGATTTAGATATTTTGTTTGGTTGAACTTATTTTACTTGTCTTTTTTTATTGTTGTAATTTGAATTTCCTTGTAACGTACTTGACGATTTATGATATGCAATGAAATCGGTTTTGAATTAATTATTGTCGCAAATAGTGTTATGTGTGATGAACAATCTATTTCGTCTCACTCCGATGATCCCGCCATTGATTGGGTGTGACAAAAATACTCGTTAATATGGTGTAATTTTAAAAAAAATTAACGTATGAAAAAATTATAGCCGTTTAAAAATCAAAGGAGAAAAGAGTCCAAGTGGGAAAAGACTAGAATACCCTTTCTCTGTTTATTTCTTAAATTGTTTGAACCTCGTAATTTCGAAAATACCATACCTAGTTTTGAGCCATTTAACTTGAGAGATCAATGGCTCACATTGTCACCGTTTATTTCTTAAATTGTTTGAACCTCGTAATTTTAAAAATGCCATACCTAGTTTTGAGCCATTTATCTTGAGAGATCAATGGCTCACATTGTCACCTATGCTTCACACACACATATTGTCTTGTACGTGATCTACTTACATAATAATAATAATAATAATAATAATAATAATAATAATAATATATGATAATATTAAGTTTGAATAACTTCGCAAGGGTATCCCATGATGCCTTCATTTAGATACTCGAGGCCTTAGAAGTTTTCGGACAAATCCTCGTCCACCGTAGTCTTGAGAACAAGCATGGTTTTCTGGGCTCTTAAACCTCTATTTATGAATCCCTCTATTTACGGCGTTTATAGGCCCCACTGTATTTGCACCGTTAACCACCTCTTAAAGGTTCTGTCCTTGTGAGTATGACATTATGCAAGTGGGCCATGTGTTATAGTTTTGATGGTTAAGCTTCTTGGTTCTCCGATCACTTGGAAATACGACATGGTTATCTTCCCAATGTTTCCGAATAATTGCTACACCAACTACCTTCTACTTGATCGAAAACGAACGGTCACCGTTAGGAACCTTAATCTGGCTGAGCCAGTTATTAAGGTTATACCCCTGACACACGAAAGTTGTACAACTTGTACATCTCTTTCTAGTCCTACTTGAAAATGATTATAAAAAAACTAACCCAACGCCCAACTGTACATAAAACAACTACTTTGGAGCCCAAGTATCCTTTCCTACTACAACTAAAATATTTTACATGTTATACAATTAATTTAAACAAACGTAGGTAATGACTAAACTAATCCTTATCAGTTTAAATGTTGACCTCAGTTAAAATGTTGACCTCGATCACTTCAGCTACAAGTCATTATCCAACAGTTTAAAATTCATACCGGTTTGTATTGAATCTTTCATAGCGTAAATATGCATAGGGTGTCGAAGTAGCTTTTTTTTTGTCATCATAACCACATCCTTTCCCGATTCGACCATCTTGCTTGTTAACTCTTCAGACCGGTCATACTTGTTTAAAAATAAGATGTCATTAAAATTCAACACAATATATATAAGGGAATGTTATCTTGAGAATGTTAAATATTGCGAGAACCGTAAGAACGAATGAAAAAACCAATTAAAATCAATTTTTTAATACAGATCTCATTGTAATTAAAACACAACATAAAAAAAAGAATTTAGAACATCAAATTGTTCACTTCTCTTCTAAAAATCACTCTTATTAGATTTTTTACACATGTGTAAATTTTCTTTATTTACGAATTCAGGTAAATTTAAATGTGTAAATTTAATTTCTAACATTGTATTCGAATAATAATAATAAGTGTACATTTTTTTGAATTTGAATTGTTTTTGACCAAGTTCTTGTGGTTTTTTTATTCGTTCTAACGGTTCTCACAATATTTAGTGTTCTCATTTAAACCGTCCGTACATATATATATATATATATATATATATATATATATATATATATATATATATATATATATATAAACGGGATCCGGAGAGAACGATTTGAAGTTTGAGAATAGTGAGAACGGATCATGGCCTAACACGTGGCATGGGCGCGCTAAATGGGATGCGGGGTACGACTGTCATTATTCAACCCGCTTAAAAGATGGCGTTATCATTATTTCCATGGCGTTTTAATGTCTGTTTGTTTTCAAAGCAATTTTTTATGAAAAATGTATGACGTTTTAATGTCTATTTGTCCTTATTTTTTCAACCCCGCCAAATATATGGTGTTATCCTTTGTTTCATTATATATAAGTTGTTTTACGCTTTTTTTTTGCAAATCTGATTCGTTTGTTAATTGTAAAAATATGTTATTTATTCATTTTTGTGGCGTTTCATTATGGCGTTTTTTTTATTTGCATATTTTGATTAGTAACCGTAAAAATCAGTTTTTCCTATTTCGTAACAATTCAAGTTATGACCTTTTTATAAGAAAGAAAGAAATTCATGACGTTTTAATATGTAGTAGTCTAAAACAAAATACATTAGCCTACATTAGTCATCATGAAAATTACAAAAAGAAAGAAATCCATGGCGTTTAACTTAATCTATATACTGAGCCATCCTTCTGAATCCCTTTTCATACAATTCATTAATTTTTGCTGCCCTAACTTCAAGAACTTTTTTAAAGATTGGATCACCTTTTTTCTATGTTCGTTTTTGTAATGCAGCAGTAGTTTTGCAATATATTTAATCCTTAGATCATTTAGTTGTCTTTGTTGTAAGGCATTTGGTGCAGTTTCATTTGCCAGACCACATTGTCATCCAGTTATCTCCCCCATATACGTTTCCATATGCCTCATTGCAAAAATCCCACAGTCGATCACGTTTTTCTCTGTCCTCCAATCCATTGTTTGCCTGATAATAGGCGCTTTCTTCTTGATCTGGGCCTTCGGGTGTTTTTGAATACGCAAGTAGTTTGCAAAAACATCTTACTGCATGTTTCACTTTTTTGTATATATTATTATGGATTTTTTGTCAACATAGTTTTTATATAAAATTTTTTGAGATACTTACCAAGTTTTCCACCCATCCTTCATATTTTTTTTGATGCTGAGGTCATCCTCTTTATATATCAACTCAGCTTTTTTTTATATTGAAGTAGACAACATAGAAATGTTTTTCGCATAACATTGGCACAAAGACCAGCTCATATTGTTGTATTTTTTATCTTTCTAGTCTTCTTTAAAACGGGTGTGTTGCAAAACTGTTTCCATGTTGCTGTTGACTTCTCTGTATCGATAACTATCTGTTTTTTTATACGCTGACGTATTCAGCAAGTTTGATGAATGACAATTTTTAACAACAAAACAAAGTCATAATATAATTGCATCAATTAAATATAGCTAAAAGAGTTACCAGCATTATTTGTGTGCAAAATAATCTTGAGTGTGATTCAGGAGCCTTGTATCTTTCTTCGTAGTTCAGAATATGCTCCCAACTTATAATAATGCATATGTGTGCATATAATCCTGGTCTCATGCTCTCAGCCATCACCCTATGGAGTTCTGACATACCATCGATCTTGAACACTATACTACTGCAAAATAAATAAAAATAGGACATGGCGTTTTAGTTATTCTCACTTATGTCCATGTAAGAAATGGCGTTTTACTATAAAGAAATGTACATACTCATAATCTCCGCATCCAGTAAATATGTACTTGGAAATGCAGGTTTCTTGGTTCTCTTTTGGTGCATTAATAACCACTTGCCTTCTGACATAAGGCGACAAACATGCTCTACTCTTCTTTTGTTCTCTCTTCTTCTTTTCTTCCACGGTCTTATTAACATCATCATCATCATCATCATCATCATCATCATCTTCATCATCCACTTCATCACAAGGCATTTTTTCTGGGTTTAGAATGGTGTTACCTTGTATCAGCTTTGTGATGTTTGGCGTTTTGTCCCACCACCCTTCTCGTGCATATCTGAACTTTTTAGCATTTTGAGATGTGACATTTCAGTGGCTTCTTTATCCAGGTTTTTCTGGGGTGTCGCCTCGTCTTTGAAACTTTGCATGAGGTTTTTCCTACCTTCAGAAGGTGGAGGTTGACATCTTGTTTCATCAACCACTGTACCATGCTGGTCAACACTTTTGCTCATTATCTCCCCTCAGTTTTCTAGTTGTGAAATGAAGCCAGCACTGAACTGTGTCTCTGTCAGGGGTATGTTTGGCGTTATGTCTTTGACTGGCTCAGTTGATTTTTTGAGTTCAGAGATGACCCTTTGAGTGTATTGTGTTTTTGTTAGGGGGATATTTTGTGTTTCATCAAATATTGGCATACTTGGCGTTTCTTCAGCAGGCGTCATGTGGTCTTTTATAGCTTTGAGCATTTCATTTACCATCCTTGAACAATCTAAACCTTCTTTTACTTCAATCATTTGGTTTAGGTCTTCCCTTGGCAGTTCCAAAACCTCAGCAATATTCCTTTTAGTTATTTTTTCCCATTATATCTGAGAATATGATATTCACGTGTTTTGAAATCACAGTCCCACCTTTCAATATCATTTTCATTAATATCTTCTCCATCTGTACTTTTGCTACCATCAGCCACTTCATTGGCGTTTTCACCAGCCATGTTCTTGTTGCTTTGACCTTCTTCCCTCTCAGCTTCTTCCCTCTCACTAGCCAATTCATTGGTGGTTTTTATCTTCTTCCCTATCAACCGGCACTTCATTGGCTTCCTCAGCTTCTTCCCTCATTAGCCAATTCATTGGCATTTTCACTTTCTTTTCTCCCCTCAGGCAACTCATTGGCGTTTTCACCAGCAATTACTGTCACTCCCTCATCTTGACCATCAGTTACCTTTTTGGCGTTTCATCACCTTCACCATCAACTCCAACCTCATCTTCATTTTCACCTTCTCTTCTTTGACTTTCAACATCCCTCCAACCTCCTCTACCTCTTCTTCTTCTCTTTGCACTTCGTTTTCACCAGCTTCAACTCCCAACCCAATCTCAAATTCATTTTCTTATTCTCTCTCATCTGGCACTTCATTGGCGTTTTCAGCAACAAATGTTGACATGTTCTTTAACAATGTCAGACATTGTGAGTATTTTATGTGTACCAAGAGGCTGTTTGGATGTTCAATCTTTGCCTGATTTAACTATGTTGTCATTTTATTGTAACAGTTCTCTAATTCTTTGTGTGCCCCATCTATCTTCTCAGCCATTGCCTGATAAACAAAAAAAGAAAAGGAATTATTATGTACGTCGTTTTGTGTTTATTGATATAGTTATCATTCAACAACATACCTCATCAGCTTCATTGTTTTGTTGTTTCTCACCAGCACTATGGTCTTCATACTATGTTAGTGCTCTTATTAGAGCATGGTTCCTTGATGCAGAAACTTTAAACATCCTTCTCTGGCTTTCTAAATCTTCAGCCACAACCTTTTGAATGAAAGCCTCTTCTCTGTCACCATCTATCATCATGGCGTTTTGAACCTCAGGGTCGGCTTCAGCATCATCATAATTATCATCATGACCCAAACCATCATCATCATCCACCTCATCATGATCATCAACATCATCATCATTCACCTCATCATGATCATCACCATCATCATTATCCACCTCATCATCATCACTATCAGCATGATCATTATCATCATCATGTTCCTCATCAACACGCTATATTTTTTTTATTTTTGCTTCCTTTTGCTGACTTGTTCATGAACAATTGGTTGTAACTATGTTTTCTTAGTCATTTTAACAGTTTTCTTCTTAATTCCTTTGCCATCTTGGCGTTTTAGATCTCCACCATCTTTCCTTTTAACTAGTATACACTCAAACATGTCAAGAGTGCTTGTTGTAACCCACTCAATTGGGTATCCTTTTTCTCGTGGCAGCTTTTTTCTATTGCAAGCATCATTCACCAAGGCAAGCTGTAACACAATTAAATTTGAATTCATAAATTTTGTTATTGTTTTGTTAAAACTTTTTTGTATATTTGAAATTGTTTTTTTCTTACCGCAAGTACAATCAAGGGTCCTGTGTAAGGCTTTTTTGGAGACCATGCGGTCTTGGCGTGTTGCAAGCATTGGATGAGATAACCACACCAGTTTAGTTGGTTTATTTGGACATCTGATGTAACGTGGTGCAAGAACAGTTGGTTGACGACCGCATTATCACTTGCATGCCCAATTACAGTGAAGAATGCCACAAGGAAATTTAGGCGGAATCTCTACCGAAGCTGCGAATCTGAAGCAAGATGTTATCAAAGTAGATCTTCACACTTGATCTGTCAATCCAGCCAGTTTCTTTGAACCGTGCTCTACACTCATCCACTACTTTGTCTTTATTTGTTGATTTTTCCCTATCACGACCACGTTTCCATTCGGTTTACCCATTAAAGAGTTTACCAATTCGTCATTGACGTGTATTGTATGGTTTCCAACATTTAGATTGTTTGTTCTTTGATTATAATTTTCAACCAACCAATACCCAAGAATTGTGGGTATGCTGTCTATTTTCATCTTCAGCGTAGCACCAAATCCCATCTAGTTTACAGCCTGCCTTTGGTCTTTACTGAGATGTATAAACCAACCCATCAAGTTTGTATGTTTTACTCTTAACAAAACTTTAGCCCCAGTGAATTGAAAAAATGGTTCATCAACCTCAACATTCTCATTAAGGCTTACCTGTTATTGGCATTTTGGGTTTGGCATGTCTGCCTACTTATTGTTATCCTTAAACCCTCTTTGCTTGTGAATCAAGTTTAACTTAACGGCGTTTTAGTACCAGTAAACAAAGCTATAGAACCAGTACCATATAGACAACAACGGGCAATTCATGGGGTTTTAATAATCAAATGATGCAAGTAATTTGGCATTCTCATACAGCTAAAACATATCATAACGATTCATTTATTTTGGTGTTCAGAAACAAACTATAAAAGTTTAATTTAACGGCGTTTTAGTACCAGTAAAAAGAGTTATAGAACCAGTACAATATAGACAACAATGCGCATTTCATGGCATTTTAATAATACAAATGATGCAAGTCATTTGGTGTTCTCATACAGCTAAAACATATCATAACGATTCATTTATTCTGGTGTTCAGAAACAAACTACCAAAGTATATTACATGATATATGAAATTTTACAGATAAATACTATAAAAAATAACCATCTGTACCATGTTTGCCTGTTTTCTTCTACTCGGTGGTTTTTTGGCGTTTTGGAGCAGGCGACTCCCCGGATTCCTCATTCATAGAAACTACAGTTGATGATCAATGTAAAACGCCTAAAACATCATTAAACTAGTATAATGTTAATCGGAGTTAAATTACTGTTTTTGTTGCTTCTGGATCTTGTTTGACGATTCGACGCCATAATCTTATAGGGTTCGCGTTTTCTAGGGTTTTCGTGATTTTGATGGAATTGTGGAGGTTTCTCTGGCAGTTATATGTTTTGGTCCCGTGTTGTATGGGTTTTGTAGGTGCACAATTACCTTTTTGCCCTTAATGAAGCGCGTCCACGTTCTAAAGTTTATGTTATTTACGAAAACGCCACCGTGCCGATCTAATCCATTGATTGTTTTGATCTAAAGCCTGATGGCCGTTCTCACCGTTTTCACACTTTAAACTATTTTCTCTAAATCCCGCCCATATATATATATATATATATATATATATAGAGAGAGAGAGAGAGAGAGAGATATGGGTTAAAATGAAAACCACCACGATTTGCGAGAACCACGAGAACTTTTTGATTCGGGGCGAGTTGTGTAAATTTTTTTACAAACGTAGATGAAAAAATTATAAACACATATGTAAAAAAAATTGTCGAAGTGGTAGTTTTGACTGATGCAAGTTTTCTTTACGTCTGGGCGTAAAATTAAATTTTAAAATTTACACACAGGCGTAAAAAAATTACATCAGTAAAAAATACTGCCTCGACAATTTTATTTACTTTTTTTTACAGATGTCTTTATAATGTTTTCATCTACATTTGTGCAAAATATTTTTTTGGCTCAACTCATCCTGGATCAAAAATTTCTCATGGTCGTATAGCTATGTAGGTAAGAGATCATAGTGTCACGCCCCGCAAAAATTCAGCTCCAAATGTCAGTATTCTGGAAGTTTCTGGAACACTAAGGAAGTGTCTAGAGTTGACCGAAAGTCTCCGAAACAGCCTAGACAATACTGGAACGTTTTGGCACCCTTAAAAGGTCCTAGACCAACCTTGAAGGAGGTCGAAAGGGTCTAGAATGGCCTAAATAATTCTGCCCAAAAGTTGCAGCCAAGAACTCTCTAGAATCATCATGAAAGATCTTGGAAATGTTGGATATTTTGCAAGATAGATCTAGAAATTAACTCTAAATATCAAAAATATATATGTATGAATATTCTAGATCATGAATGATCTAGAACACTTATCCGCTAGTATAAATATGTAGTGAAGGTCTCATTTTGAGATCACCCCTCATAACTCATTCATAACCAACTTCTTGTAAACACCTTATACTTGTAACTTTGTTCAAGTAATACATAACCATCTTTGTTGTAGTATTACACTACAAAACCATTCTTGTGTTTTACACAAACAAAGACTTCCGCTGCAAAACATAACAAAACCCAACCACCAGGCTTAACTTAGACATAATCTAAGTGCCGCATGTGAGTCAGAAAGTTACTCCGTCACAAGTGGTATCAGAGCAACGTTCGATTCATTGGGTTGGCGAACAAGAAAAGCAAGAAGGGAGAAACGAACAAGATAATCGTCTCTAGCAAAGAAGAGACACACAATCATAACCAGAATCAACAAGAAGTTGAAATTGTGTCTATGGATTTGGGCGGATCCTTAGACAAAATGAAGACTAATGTCGAAAAATCGGTAACACAACTTGGAATTCTTGTCAATCGTTCCTTGGAGAAGCTAGACGCGTTGAGAACATTGCGAACTGAGTTACAAGGACTCAAAGAAGATCTCAAAACCGCTATCGACGTCATATGCCTCGAGATGCAAGCCATAATCCAGGAGGAAATCGCAAGGCTATGGAGTGAGGTAGACGACAAGATCCAAAACCTTCACAAAAACTTTGCTGAACTTGAAGCAAAAGTAAACAACAACAACAACAAGACATAACCAAAAGCATGTATAAGGTCCATGCAAGTAAGTCGTCTCAATACTTTAAAAACATAAGGAACTCCCAAAACACGGAAAAACATAACATCAAAAAGCACCCGAACAAGGGAAAGAAAAGATCCAAAACCACAAAACCAGAAAAGAAGTCAGAAGGACTTCAACTCGTCAACATGGTGGCAAACGGGAGACCCGTTTAGCCACTAGTTGATACAGGAGCAAGCCATAACTTTGTCTCAATAGATGAAGCAATAAGACTCGGTGTTCGAGTCACAAAACTAGACGCAATGATAAAGATCACGAATGGACCCGTCCAGCCAATACTTGGGATGGCATTCGGCGTCAAAGTCACAATTGGCAAATGAAAAGGTAAGATCGAGCTTTCTGTGGTGCCAATGAAAGACCATAACTTTGTGCTTGGCCAGGATTTTTTAAAAAAGGAACAGGCCTTTCTCATTCCGTTTGCAAACAGATTTTGTGTCATAGACGGAAACCAATTTCACAAAATGAAGACCGAGACGGACACTGGACATCAAGGTATATCAATAACATCAACACAAATGGTGGTTGGTTCCAGAAGAAGATCAACCAACTAACAAGTCATAACTCGAAATCTTATCGAGGACGTTGTGAATTTAGGTGGGGGAGGATGTCACGCCCCATAAAAATTCAGCTCGAAATTTCAGCATTCTGGAAGTTTCCGGAACACTGAGGAAGTGTCTAGAGCTGACCGAAAGTCTCCGGAACAGCCTAGACAATACTGGAACATTTTGGCACCATTAAAAGGTCCTAGACCAACCTTGAAGGAGCTCGAAAGGGTCTAGAATCGCCTAAATAATTCGGCCCAAAAGTTGCAGCCAAGAACTCTCTAGAATCATCATGAAAGCTCTTGGAAATGTTGGATATTTGCAAGATAGATCTAGAAATCAGCTCTAAATATCAAAGATATATATGTATGAATATTCTAGATCATGAATGATCTAGAACACTTAGCCACTAGTATAAATATGTAGTGAAGGTCTCATTTTGAGATCACCCCTCATAACTCATTCATAACCAACTTCTTGTAAACACCTTGTACTTGTAAATTTGTTCAAGTAATACGTAACCATCTTTGTTGTAGTATTACACTACAAAACCATTCTTGTGTTTTACACAAACAAAGATTTCCACTGCAAAAATAACAAAACCCAAGCACCAGGCTTAACTTAGACATAATCTAAGTTCCGCACGTGAGTCAGAAAGTTATTCCGTCACAATAGGAAAACTTAAAAGATAGTTGATATAACAAGTGACGCTAGCTAATATATATCTATCAAACATATTCTTCTACATCGCACATACAATCCTCACTCATCTCGTATCTCACTAGGATAGCCTATCATAGAGATCAGGGGCGGATCTAGAGTCATCGAGGAGGTTCTCAGGAACATGTTAGGTTTGTAATATATAGTGTAAACTCATAAAAAATAACGAAGAAACCTATAAATATTCTTTAGGGGAACCTGTAAACAACAAACGCATGTTCTGATAAACTTGTAAGGTGCTTGGTGTACATCCTTCAGGTTTCAAGTTTGACTCCCGTCTCGGAGCTTTTTGACGTCCAACTCCCAAAAACGCATACACACACAGAGACCCGCACGACCACCACTTTAAACTCTATAAATTGTTGTTTACTTGTTTTTAAGTTTTAATTTGTTGATTTTAAGAATTCATTTTTCTTCTACTTTTACTTTCTGTTCACTTTGTTATCCGTAGGAGTTCAATTCATACATTTACAATGAATGTAAAAGAGTGAAGGGAACACTTCATTCACATAACTATGGCATAAGTTAATGTGAACATAATAGTTTAAGCTACGTAAAATGTGGGTGAATAAGTGTATACTTGAAGTTTTATTGTAAATGTGTGTCACTAATACTCATTTCCATATGAAAGCGCACAGTAAAAGAAAGTTTCATCATTGTATCATATTTTTGTTATGAGATGAACTTACCTGATTTGAACCGTCTAACCGACCCAAATTTTTTTATGTTTAACATGTGAAGTTAGAACATTAAAAAAATGAACTGTTAGGTTTTTTTGGCTATATGAAAAATGTCTCCATCCCACATTCGTGCAAGGATGAAAGCTTGGGAGGACTCCAAGCCTATAAAAGAAGTCCAAGGCTTTGGTTTCAAAGTGCCCCAATCAAAAATACACTTGAAGTGTTTGGTTCTTTCTTTCTTTTCTAGTTCTCTTGTCTTAAAGTGTAGAAATGTTTTAGTTAAACACTTTGGAGATGTGGGTGTAATTGGGCGGAGGGAGGCTTGAGAGATTAGTTGTGATTGTAACAATTTCTCGCATAGTGGATCTTTCTCTCTGGAGGCCCGTGGTTTTTCTCCGGTTTTGGAGTTTCCACGTATATTCTTATGTTCAGTTATATTTCTCTATTGTTAGCTTTGAGAGGGTTGTTGGGGATCCTTGAGACCACTTGTTACCCATCAAGTGGTATCAGAGCTCCAGGTTTTGGGGGAGGTCTCGGTTTAGAAGGTTCATAGTATGCTCTGTGGTTGCAGCTTAGTCTGATCTTCCACATCAGAAACGGATTTTCTTGGATGGTGTCTTGGTATTTTGAAGGTTTGTAGTATGCTCTGTGGCTGCAGCTTAGTATGATCTTCCACATCAGAAACGAGGATTCGGTTGAGTGTTTTGTATACGATAGAATTATACGCGAGCCGGATATACGCATTTTGTCCTGGGAAGGTTCTGGCCAGGAAAGACTTGGTACTTAAGTGAGTCCATTGTAACCCACCTCTCTTTCCAGGGAATCCTTTGTTGGGTGTATTGCTTATAGGCTTGGTGCATATTTTCTAGTATACAATATTGTTTTTGAAGATACGGATATGATGTCGAAATACAGTCCGATGAGGTTCGACGTAGAGAAATATGATGGAAGAATCAACTTTGGTTTGTGGCAAGTTCATGTTAAGGATGTGTTGATTCAATCTGGGTTACACAAGGCGTTGAAGGGGAAACCGACCCCTATTTCAAGCAAGGATTCAAGCGAACTAGTAAAGACGATGATGAAGAATGGGAAGATTTGGATTTGAGAGCGGCAAGTGTGATCCGTTTGTGTCTAGCAAAGAATGTTCTTGCAAATGTGCATGGGATGTCAACTGCAAAGGATTTGTGGGAGAAGCTTGAGCAGTTGTATCAAGGCAAAAGCATCTCAAATCGGTTGTATCTCAAGGAAAAGTTTCATACCCTTCGTATGGATGGAGATACAAAAATTTCAGATCATCTAGGTGTTCTTAATAATATCGTGTCAGAACTGGAGGCTATTGGAGTGAAGGTTGAAGATGAGGATAAAGCACTGTGGCTCATATTATCTTTGGCATCTTCCTATGAACATGTGAAGCCAATTATGATGTATGGAAAGAGACCCTGAAGTATGCATATGTTTCTGAGAAGTTATTGTCTGAAGAGAAAAGATTGGGAAGTAGCGGTCATACTTCGTCAGAAGGAACGGTTTTAAAATGCGGGAACGGGAAGAAGAAACACTCATAGAAGATTCCTGTATCTTGGAAGTGTGGACAGTCTGGGCATTTCAAGAGAAATTGTCCAGGTGGAGCAGATTCGGCAAGCAGCTCCAAGTCAGCTAACAATGTCTCCGTCGTTGACGGTGATGATTTCTTTTGAAATTATGTCATCCCTATGGTATGCCCGCGCTACCATGAAAGGGGATGCAATTTCGTTAGCGGGTTTTACGGATTTACACATGGGCATTGGGTTGGCATAGATGCAAGATGTGTGGTGAAAAATTGATGTTGATAGCCGATGAACTTACGGGTATGCCAAGCGGGGAAGTTGCACCATAAATTTTCAGCAGGTTTTTCAACATGTGCCGAGTAGAAATTCTTAGAATGGTCTATTCTAAGTGGTGATACTCTTTTATGGTGGAGTATGATCACGGTTGAAGACGGTGTTCCTTTAATGTGGTTGTTTTTTTCATATATCCAAGGTGGAGATTTGTTGGGTTTTTTGCCTATATGAAAAATATTCCCATTCCACATTGGTGCAAGGATGAAAGCTTGGGAGGACTCCAAGCCTATAAAAGAAGTCCAAGGCTTTGGTTTCAAAGTGTCCCAACCAAAAATACACTTGAAGTGTTTGGTTATTTCATTCTTTTCTAGTTCTCTTGTCTTAAAGTGTAGAAATGTTTTAGTTAAACACTTTGGAGAGTGTGGGTGTAATTGGGCGGGGGAGGCTTGAGAGATTAGTCTATGTGATTGTAACAATTTGTCGCATAGTGGATCTTTCTCTCTGAAGGCCCGTGGTTTTTCTCCGGTTTTGGAGTTTCCACGTATATTCTTTTGTTTAGTTATATTTCTCTGTTGTTAGCTTTGGGAGGGTTGTTGGGGATTCTTGAGACCGCTTGTTTCCCATCATGAACCCATTGGAAAAAAAATCCTGGATCCATCGCCGATAGAGATCGAGGTGATCCAATAAACAGAGTCCATATTCTCCGTATACTTTTTCTTCTAAAAAGGTCATTGAATGTTCGAGGCAAGTGGTTTACAAAGTTCCTTTAGGATTTGACCAAGTCCACATAGTATAGAATTGCAAAGTTTCCAATTAAGGCCGGATTGAACCTTCGAATTCATTGTAACCAATATTTGCCACTTCTAAAGAAGAAAGTTAATCTATCACCAACCTTGTTAATTGGAGAGTCCAAGAATTTTCAAAAGTTGGACGTTCTTAAAACTCATTGGAATTAAACCCATACAAATAATGCGGCAAAAGTCGATTCTGATAGTGATTTGCATTCCAAGATACTCTAGAAGGCAGCCAGCAACATTTTCGATTGGAAGCGTTAATAGATTTCAGTGTCATCCGAGAATCTGGTGGTTAAGTGGTTTCTTCACAACAAAAATGTTAGGAGTTCAAATACCAGAGGGTGCAAGTATTGGTGTCTTTACCTCAATGGTTACATGTTAAGTGCTATTCACCAGTGGCGCAACATAGTGAGGGCGGGAGGGGTGGCCGACCCCCGAACTTTTCGCTCACTAGTAGAGAGTATGTAGGTTTCGTATATAGATTTTTAGGTATATACGTTTTCAACCCCCGTTTTTATAGAAATTTTCGGGTATATACGTTTTCGATCCCCCGGTCGGAAATCTCATACTTCGCCACTTCTATTCACAAGCCGGAAGGATTGACAAAATCCTGTTTGTAGAAATGTCCTGGTCAAGGAAAAACAAATTGAATTGAATTGTGATAAAGACGTTAAAAAAGTCATTGAGATAGCATAAAGTATCATCATAGAAGGATTCAATGGACAAAAGTGATGAATTTCATTATTTGGTTTGTCACCGGATGACCGGAAACACGAGAAAGGAGAAAGTCACCCAAGCATTTGAGTTTGGAGAAAGAAAACGTGGGTGTTTGGATTTTTCTAACTAAAGACTTTTATGTCTATTTAACACATATTTTGAAAGGACAACCATAGGTGACTAAACCCATAACTTAAAGAAAGTAACCACACTGTATAACGTGAATCCCACATCATACGCTAGAACTTCAACTAATAATAATCAAGTTATCTTAGTGTCCAACTAAGGTCACTTTATTCTTTTTTTCAAAGTTTTTTTCCTCTAAATTCAATCAACATATGTTAGGTGTTCCAATCATATGAATTATTATTTATTTATTTATTTATTATTATTATTATTATTATTATTATTATTATTATTATTATTATTATTATTATTATTATTATTATTATTATTATTATTATTATGTGTGAATGCTAACCTTAGTTTAGAAAAACAGTGTGTGACCAAAATGAACATATATGAATATTCATTATTTTTTAATGATTTTTTTCTCATGAGTCTTCCATATTATTAATATTCATATATTTTCTATTCATATTACTTAATTTTCAAAAAATAACATTTATAAAAAGTTATAAGATTAAAATATTCAACGAAATTGAGTGATACTAGAGGAGAAAAAAAATGTTACGTGTTTTTAGTTGACCACTTAGAAACCTGGTTATTAACTTGTGACTGTGTAATGTTTTCCATATGTATTATTTAACGCTTAAGAAGGCCTATTATTTAGATATCGATTGTAGTCGCAAAACCATGCTTGTATCTTGTGTTCTTTACTTGACTACGACTCATTCCACATGGTAATTGCTAGAGTTTACCGACTTCTTTGGTTTTACCAAGGTAAGGGAATGTTATTTAAGTAACGTTGTTCACGAGTCGAGTTAAACCGAGCGGACATTTGTTCATGATTGGCTCGTTTTTAAACTGAACCGAGCAGAGCAGCTCATTTAAAATCGAACCTCAAATAAAGTGAGCATATTCCGAGCAATAATATTCCGAGCGAGCGTCAAGCGAAATTCGAGCTATTTGGATAACCGTGTCACCCGATTTAAATTTGCTGAGAAAGATAATGACAATGTTGGGTCTCAAGTTTTTATGTCTTAAAAACAGAGAATTTCATGACATAATCTTTTTCTTATGAATAACAATGTATTGGCCAACGAGGCGATGATCATATTGCACAAACAAATGAACAATGAAGTTGAGAGCAGGAAACAATCGACTTAGGTTAACGATATGAAATATTGAGCCGATGAGCAGACTGTCGTTTATCGGTTTATGGTTTTACTTTTAGATTTGATATTAATTTTTTTATTGGCGTGATTGGGCTAGTTCGTATAGAAATTGTTGTAAATTTGTATAAACGAGCCGAACCGAGCCGAGCGGACCTTTGCTCATGCTTGGCTCGTTTACAAACCGAACTGAGTAGAGCGGCTCGTTTACAACTGAGCGTCAGATCGAAGGAGCAATTTACGAATAAGCGACGAGGAACGATTGGTTAGAACGGCCCTAGATATAAGATGTCACTAGAGACTCATGCTTCCTTGTGGTGATCTACACATTTAATAGTAGACTAATAAGAAGAGCACTATACCAGGTTAGTTGTATACGTCTAATTCAACACGTAAGTTCAAAGAGGTAGCAAAACCTAATAGTAGAAGTTATCATAAAATTTGTTATAACTCTCCACCAATCAAAAGTCATCTTATTCAACACATAAGTCATAATAGGTACTCGACATATGATGTGCTGATATTTGTGTTTCCGGCTAGAGTTGTTCAAGAGTCAAATTAATTCAGTCGAGTCAGAGCAGCTCATGCTTGGACTTGTTCATAAACGATCTGATTTAAGCATTTTTTTAGTTACAACTTACAAGCTATTTCAACCTCTTTAAACTTGGTATTTGCAAGCGACGACAATTAACGTTGGGTATCGAACTAAACTTAAGACATAAGTTAAAAGATATATATAATCATTGCTTTTTCAAAGTGACAAGGAGATTGTCTAAAAGCATCCACACCAACAAACAATAATATATATACTAAATTATAAATAAAATAATTCGAGGCCAAACCGAGTTGGCTCAATTAGTAAACGAGCCGATTTTGAGTGAATTTCGACCTACGAGTTGTGCGACAAGTTCACCGCCACCTCTGCCTTTCCTCGGTCGGACTTCACCCGCCACGACCCATGTAGTATACCCTATCTATCATCTCTTAGCACACCCTTGAAGCTTTCCTAAAGTCTACTTTGTATCTTTGGTACAAAATAAAGTTCTAAAACTGGATTATATACATAAACTATAAATTTGGAAGAGTTGGGTGAATTAGGAGACAGCAGAAGCAACAGAATGAGCCCAAAATCTGAGTAGACCCTTCACCTCCACATCTTGTCCGCAACTCATAGCCCTTGTCAACTCTAAGATCACATATCTCTCTTCTTGCTTTATATCTTCATTTGGATGGTCTTCAATTTCGGAAACCGGATTATTTGTAAGGATTTGGTGTTGAAACCAGTATGAATCAAAGAGATTGAATATGCGTTCTTCTTGTGCGGCCATTTTTGTGGTGGAATTTGATGTATTTAGGTGTTTAATTTATATGGATATATAGTGGTTGGCTTATGTGTTTGAACTTTTCCTTTAGTTGGATTATGTCAAATGGATGACTCGTTTTTGTTTATTGTATCCCTACGGACCCTACCAACTGGGCAAACAGCCTCTAAACATGATTCTTTTGGTAATAAATGAATCGGATATTTTTGTAGTTTTTAAACAAAATATGAATGTTGACATCCATGAAAGTTTGTTATATATTATTTTTTCATATGAAAAATATATAAACTCTTGTTTTTTTGTTTTATTATTATCGTTTAATGATCTCTTCATTTCTTAATCATATTTTCTTATACATCCTTGACACTTCTCTATTAAATAAACGGTAAAAAAAGTATGTGTATGTTCTCTTGATATAACCATGCTATGTTTTATGAAGTGTAACATTTTCGAACTTAATTTTACGAGTTTATAATATGTAGTGCATGTAAAAAACATGTTTCATGTTCTATAAAAAAATAGTGTAAGAGACAAACCTGTTACATGTCAGTGTGTCAGTCTAGAAAAGTAAAAGCAAGAACTTGTTACGTGTCTGTTACATGGTTAGAAAAGTTGTTTTATTTAACATTTAATCTCAACCATAGATTTTTTGATGAATTGTAGAGATTGAGTTTTCAAAGATTTTTTTTAACTTAATAGAGTTTCTAGATATCCTTTCCGTATATATATATATTCGAATACATAACCTAGCGATATATTTATTGGGACTAATAAAAACTGATGATTACTAGAAACTAACAGCAGGCAAAACAACACACTTGGTTTACACATATCAACTAATGTATTACAATGTGCTGGATAGAAGAACTAGTGAGGACAAAGACTGATGAGGATCTTCTGTTGTTCAATACTGGAGACAAGCAAAGAATGGAGACTAGAGTACTTCTATTGACGACAGGATCAATTGCTTGGAACAATATATCAACAATTGTTCATGTAACGCATATTCTCCTAACAAATGATGATCTGCACAAGTTGTTTGGCACATCTTTAGGCAATTTTATTTATATACGGAAGATATCGCTTTCTTAGGCATTTAGGATGTTCTATGCCAATTCCAATAATACGCCACTCCCCTCACACAACTTCTTATATCTATTTCTATTAACATGTATAGTTTGTACAATCAACGTTTTGCAATATAAATGTAGATGTTAGTGACAAAGAGAGCTTATGTCAAGGGGAGCTTCAAGTACTTACATTCTCTATTGATTGAATGATAATATGTGCTCAACATTTAACAACACAACTAATTTAGAACTCAACTTTCACGAAAACCCCCAATATAAGACTAAATTTAATTAAATAGGGCTAAATTGTGTGGTTCAAGGAAGTAGAACCAAAAAAGAGTAATTTTACTAAAATCGTCCTTTATATTGACATCAGATTACAAACTATGTCCTTTATCTTTAAAAAGTACAAAAAACGAACTCGATGTTTGCAAACCCTCACACATTACGTCCTTTGACTGTAACTAAGTTAATTTTTCCAGTTAAATCTCACTAAGTAGACCCCATGTGAGGACATATTAGTCTTTTTTCCCCTTTAACTTACTTATATTGTAATGGTTAAATATAAAGCTCACTTTCTAGAACAACATTTTGAGATAGAGAAACCTATAGACAAGTGAGAGAGTGTGAGCAAAGAGAGTGAGACAGAGAAATATATATATAGAGAGAGAGAGAGCAGAAGAGTTAAGAGACAGATGATGAAGGTGACTGTGGTTCCAGCCATGGCCTCTGGCCGACCACCATCTCTCTTATCGATCTGGTACGACGGTGGTTTACGGAGGCTCTTTTTGATTAAGATTGCAAACTAATGCAGCATGAGTACTTTAAGATAAATTCAAACAGCCACAGAAATCCCCTGCTAGCTCGATAGGGCAAGCAAGCATGCCTAAAATGCTATATTTGGTTCTTAACCTAAGCACGCTTTGTTAATCATGGAGTTCAAGCTTTAATTAAAGGTGATGAAAAGTTCACAACAAGATTGAGTACAATTTCACAATCACCATTATAGCAATAAACAAGCTACTTGCATATAAATGAGACTATGAGAGCATTAAGTGACATTATTGGAATCAAAGATTTGGGTAATGTTTAATGGAGTTTGCAATTGGGATTTAACTATCATCCCCTTAGAATCCACAAGCCAAACCTTCTTGCGAGTCGCTTCCAGATCTAAATTTAATTGGGATTTAACAGCTCTGAAGCACAGAAACGTCCTGGAGCAGCCGTCTCCCGTCCCGGGGACTGCAAGGGGACGGAAACGCGACGGGTACGGCCGGGAAACGTCCCCGGCGGTTAGGAAACGTGGAGGAAACGGGCAGGCGAAGGGGACGGCGAAGAAACGTCCAACCGAAACGTTTCCTGCGTGTTTGTGGTGAAAATCGACAACCCCAATGGCGATCCCCAAACTAACCCAAATCCAGATCCCCAATTTGGCTCCTTACAGTCACCATCTCTGCAATCGCACTCCTCTACCTCTTCTTATCTAGAAGAGAAAGAAGATAAATTAGGTATTTATGCCAAGGGTTTGATGGGTTAGATTTGAGTGAACTGAAAGTTGGATCCAGGTATGGTGTAGTGCGGTGGTGGAGGTGGTGCGTGCGGTGGTAGTGGTGGTTATGAAGGTGGGTGTTATAGAAATGAAGAGAAGGGGATGGCAGAGAGAGATGAGAGTGAAAGAGAGAGAGAGATTGCAAATTTTCTTTTGTATGCATAAATATAAGTAAATACATATGAAACCCCTGCTCTTTTAAATTTATAATTTTTCTGTGTGTTGGGCATTTCAAGTTTATCATTTATTCAATAAAATGATAAATAACTAATTTGAGTTTTTGTGTTACATTATCTTTGATATATATTTATTTTTTTATATGTTTTTATTCCCGTACCCGTCCCGTCCCCGCTTCTTAAATTTTTTAGTTTGGCCGTTTCCCGTGCCCGTCCCCGTACCCGTACCCCGTTCCCGTACCCGTCCCAGTGCATCATAGTTTAACAGTGGTCAACAATCATTACCAAAGCAGTGTTTTATAATTCAGCTGTGGTGTTCAAATCTGAATATGTGGGTTGTGGTTGGGGGATGGCGGTGGTGGGGGTTTTGTAGTGGGGGTCAGCCGCCGGTGGTGGAGGTGCAGTGGTGGTGGGGGTTATGCATCGGGGGTGGAGGTGTTTACAGTGGTGGTGTGGGGTGCGGTGGCGATGGAGGTGCGTTGGCCATGGTTGTGAGGTGGTGATGGTGGAGGTGGAGGTGGAGGTGGGGTGGTGATGGTGATGGTGATGGTGGTGTGGTTGAGAGAAAGAGATGGAATAAAGAGAGACAGAGAGTAATCAGATTATTTTGTATGTACATATTTTAAAGGACATAACGTGCAAGAGTTTGCAAACATCAACTATGTTTATTGTACTTTTTGAAGATAAAGAACATAGTTTGTAATATGGTGTCAACATAAAGAATGATTTTTGTAATTTACTCTAAAAAAAGAAAACAAAATGAAAACATACCTTCAAGGAATCAAGGTGGCCAACCATGGGCTATGGTGGTGAGCCGGTGGGCTAAGGTAGTAGCTCGGGCGGAGGCTGGTTGACTGGTGGCATGGTGTTAACTATGTCTCCGGTGTTATATTTCTTTTTTAATTCTTTATTATTATTATTCAAATAATTACGGATTTTAGATGGCCCCGTATGTTTGGATTATCACAAATCAATATTAGTTTATTTGTGCCCAAAATACATTTTAAGGTTTTACTTAAATGATAGATGGCTGAATAAGTTTTAAAGTTCTAAATTTTTTGAGAGGGTCTTATAAGCCAATAAGTTTTTCATTTTCGTATTTTTAAACGTATATATAAAACTTTAGGTTCTGGGAAAACGGGCCTCGACCAGGGGTGCGACTCATCCACCCCCAGGCCAGCACCGTATTTGTGACTGTTCTATTATAAACTGACTGTAAGCAACCGTTGATCCTGATGTTTGGTATTAAAGCTTGGTTATTAGCATGTTAATACGTTATTGTGTAAAGTTTTTCTTAAAACTATGTATTATTTATCGCTTACGTAGGCCTATTATTTATATATAGACTATTGTAGTCGCAAAATCCATTCTTGTATCTTCTTGTATTTTTACATTCTTTTCATTGACAATGACTCATTCTACAAGGATATTGCTAGATTTTTCCAACTTGTTTGGTTTTCTCCTATGTAAGAATATGTTAGATATAAGATGTCACTTAAGACTCAAGCCTTCTTGTGCTAATCTACACATTCAATAGTACATCTTGCTGATCAAACTGTTTTTGTTAATAAATTCTGGAGGACTTAAGGAGAATAATAAGAAGAGCACTATACCAAATTAGTTGTTAACTTCTAATTGAAAACATAAGCTAAAATATGTAGCATAACCTAATTTTAGAAGTTATCATAAATTTAGTCTAACTCTCTACCAATCAAAATTCATCTAATTCAAAACATAAATTATAATAGGTAGCATAACCTCGACATAAGTGTTGATATTTGTATTTCTAGCTAGAGTTGTTCACTCGAATCCAGTGGAGCCAAGGTCAGCTTGTGCTTTGATTGGTTCGTAAACCATTCGATTTGATGCCTTTTTTTAGTTACTTACTATATATCTAATTAAACTTGGTGTAGATTAAACTTAGTGTTGGCCAATGGTGAACCTTGAGAGTTCCGACCGTGTGCGGAAGTCACTGAACCTAAAAACTATAAAACCGGGGTCGAAAACGTATATACTCAAGAAAATCTATATGAAAACTACGCCACTGCTAAACGAAAATTTCGGGTGGTCGGTCGTCCCCTTACGCCCCTTAAAAGCTTCACCCATGGTGTTGGCAAACAACAACAATTAATGTTGGGTATTGAGCTAAATAAAACACATAAGCTATTAAATATATATAATCATTGCTTTTACAAAGTGATGTGTAGATTGTTCAAAAGCACCCACATCTCGCAAACAATTATATATATAGACTAAAGATCAAATACAAATAAACTTAACATACAAAACGTAAAAATTGAAGAAAAAACCAAAAAAAACGCGGTGGCATTTTCGTAAATATTTGGTCTTCAAAATTACTCTACAGGATCATTTGTAGAGTGATTTTGGTCTTGTAGAGTAATTTTATAAAATGTTCTTCTAGAGTAATTTTGATATTTTGTAGAGTAATTTTGTAACATGTTTTTGTAGAGTAATTTTGTAAAATGATCCTGTAGAGTAATTTTTAGCATTTAGTTATGGAGTTTATCTTTATGGTTTAGTTTTTAGCTTTTAGTTTTTTTTTGAAGGGTAGGTTTTTTTTAGGTTTTTGGGGGGTGTGGGTAGGGGGGGGGGGGGGGGGTTAGGTTTTTTTCTTTTTTTTTTTAACAAAATTACTCTACAAGAATATTTTACAAAATTACTCTACAAGATCAAAAATTACTCTACAAGAACATTTTACAAAATTACTCTATAAGACCAAAATCACTCTACAAATGATCCTGTAGAGTAATTTTGATAACTACCCTACGACCAAATATTTACGAAAATGCCACCCGCGTTTTTTTTGCATTTTCCTTCACTTTGTATGCTTAGTACGTTAATTTTATTTTCACAGGAACTTAACTCTATATATATAACAAACTTAAAAAAAATTAAGCCAAACCGAGTTGGCTCGGTTTGTGAAGGAACCGAATTCAAGCGAGTTTCAACCTACGAGTTGTGCGACAAAATCACTGCCGCCTCCTCTCCTAGATCTCAGTTAACCCGCCACAACACATGTAGTATACCCTATCTATTATGTCTTAGCGCACCCTTGAAGATTTCTAAAAGTCTTCTTTGTATCTTTGGTACAAAATATAATTCTAAAACTGACCATATACATAAACTATAAATTTGTAAGAGGTGGGTGAATTAGGAGACAGCAGAAGCAACAGAATGAGCCCAAAATCTAAGTAGACCCTTCAACTCAAGATCTTGTCTGCAACTCATAGCCCTTGTCAACTCTACGATCTCATATTTCTCTTTTTCCTTTATATCTTCATTTGGAGGCTCTTGGATTTCAGCAATCGGATTATCTGTGAGGATTTGGTGTTGAAACCAGTATGAATCAAAGAGATTGAATATGCGTTCTTCTTGTGCGGCCATTTCTTGTGGTGGAATTTGATGTATTTTGGTGTTGAATTTCTATATTGATATAGTGGTTGGATTACGTGTTTGAACTTTTCTTTTAGTTGTGGATTATGTCAAATGGATGACGCGTTTTTGTTTATTGTCGCCCCACCAACCGGGCAACCTGTATGATTTTTTTGGCAATAAATGGGTCGAATATTTTGTAGATTTAAAAAAAAAAACAAGATGAATATTGACTTCCATAAAAAAATAATTAGATACTTCCGTAATGTATGATTTTTTGGAAGTAAATGATTTAAAAAAAAAGACAAGAAAAATATTGACTTCCATAAAATATTGATTAGATACTTCCATAAAATATTTGATTAGATAAATAAATAAGTTCAACTTTAACTTTAACTAGAGGAATTCCTTCATTCGTTGGGTTAGGCAATAAACAAAACATATAATATATAGCAATTATAATCCGTTAGAAGCTCAGTATACGAACAAAACAAATAATATATAATTTTTATAATAGCACATAATCAAAAAAAATTACTTTGCGTTATGGGATGTTATCATTTTGATACGGGTGGTGAAAAAAATATCGAAAATATCCAAACGAATTGTATCGGTACAAGAAAACCATAATAATGAATATCAGGGCCAATGTTGTTTGGGCGGTAAGTAAAATTTTGTGTATTGCAAAATAAAATGTTTTTCCTACAATGGTTAATTACCTAAAAATTGTCTTATGTAACCTAAAAGGTAAAGTAATGAAATGCCCAAAAGGATACCGACATATGTATAACTTCTAATCCAAAAAAACAAATACTGATACATGTACTGATGTTGTTCGGTATGTATCAAATCTGTACGTTCTAGTACCGGTACTCAACATTGTTTACCATACAAAAAATATATTTACAACGTTTTTATTACACAAAGATTGTCTGATGTAACCCCAAAAATAAATTCGTGTTTTACATTATTTGAAAACCATAAAAGAATACCGGTATCGATGGTGATGTTATTTGGTTGGTATCTTTTTCATTATTCATGGTACATGTCTGGTACATACTTTTATATATATTCAATTGAAGTATTACACAGTACTAAAGATAAGAATTGCTGAGGACAAACGCTAATCAGGATTTTCTACTAATCCATGTACGAAAGACAAGCAATGAAAAGAGACTAGAGTAGTTCTACAGACAATGAAATGAAATCACTTATGTGTGGTTATTGATTTGTTACTGTTCTGTTATTCCCTTGCATGTTCACCTTGTTTCAATCAAAATCAGTTGATTGTAAGCAACTTTGATCATGAAAATTGGTATCAGAGCTATGTTGTTTAGAAATTGATTTAATAATTGTTTCTAGCTAATATGTGTCTGTTAAACGTAGTAATAATGATATACCAGTTGTGTAAAAATTGTTATATTATGCTTACTGATACATTATGGTATCTTACTATCATTTTGTTAAAACATATTCTATATACAAGGATTGGTAATTCCCACAACATATAGGAGGGTGTTTTGGATTGAGTTTGGAAATACGTTAGTGATTTAAAAAAAAAGTCCAGGAAGTTCGAAAAGTGTTTGTTATTAATAAAATTGCTTTTTTATTTTAACTTTCTAAAAAAAATTACCAATCTAACCCACCATTTACCCTAAAACCCCGATTCACACAAACACATAACACACGCACGCACCATCACCCCCGCCACCACCTCCACCATCACCTAAACACCATTTACCCATTTGCCGCCCCTGCCACCATCAATTAATTTGACGTTAAGAGACTTACTTAACCAATGCAATAATAGCCACCACCTTTATTCACACACTCAACCATCATCCATCACACGCTCACACCCATAACATTTAATCCTATTTTATTTTCAAGTTCATAATAAATTCACACTTTTTTCACCTTCAATGATGAAATGTTTTAGCATATTTCATTCCAAACCAATTACACCAGAAGCAAAAGATAATAACTAACCGGGAAAGTTGGAATTGGCAATTGGATTAGTAAGTCAACCGGCTCAGTCTTACTTTAAGAAGAATAATCGAAATGTACAAAGATAAAGATAATAAGTTAAAGAAATTATCGGAGCTCAAAAATGTCACCGCTAATTTCGGTTGATTTGGGAGTCTTTAAAAGAAGAATTAGACTTTTGTAAATTGTTTTATATATAATTTTTGTCCAGCCAAGTTATGATTTTGGTGGATTTGGGAGTCTATGATTTCAGGAGTCTCGAATCTAGTACAATGGAATGCTTTGGTGGACAAATCAGGCAGGTTATCCAAGATATCCACCTTGACTGGTTCAAGCAGACGCTTTTCAGCGCAATCCCGTATAAAGTGGTGATGTAAATCAATATGCTTTGTTTTTCTATGTTTTACGGGACTGATAGTGATTGAAATAGTCACATTGTTATCTATGTAAATGGGAGTTTGCTTAAAACTCAAACCATAGACCCGTAATTGGCTCTGTTCCAAAACCTAAGCATCAAGACAAAAGCCATCAAAGGTCATCTTCTCCAAACAAAAAGGTCTGTGCAAACCCTAAGTATCTAGATGATGCCAAAAAGGGGGAGAATGCCGAAGGCATGAAGAAACTACCTCCTTAGGTTAAGAAATCTTAGAAGAAGCCTAATCTGATTGCACCCAAAAAGGCAAAGGAGGATGTTCTAGAAAAAAGAAAAGAGAAAAGATAAAAGAGAGGCCAAAAATGTCTTAGCAATGTAGGAGAAGCTTGAAAATTAAAGGGTCTACAAAACTTGGGTTCCTCAACAGAGGTTCCTGCAAAAGGACAAGCTACAAGACAAGTCGAAACTCCTCAAAGCACTGTTTGATCTACCACTGTTCCATCCATTTAAACCACTCATAACTTAACCACATATCCTTTCTATATGATCGTTTAACGTGTGAATCACTTGATTAAACATTATAGAATACATGAATGAATATCTACGATCTTAATAAAGTGCGGAATCCAATTAACAAGATAATGAACACATGGATTTCATAATAAAACTTTCAGATTAAGTTTCGGAAGCAATTCGTTACAGATTAACTTCTTTATCAAAAGCTCTTCAAGTCAAGTTGTCCCAATAGTTATGAGTTCATGTGTATAGATGACCTATATATAGACTTTGATCGTCGGTGCGTAGGATTCCTGCACTGACAAGATCTCGTATGTGTGTAGGACTACTGCGCACGTATAAGTCCATCATACATTTCAATATAAAACTCAACTAAACAAGAATATTGCCTATACATAATGACACATACAAAGACGCAGGCATTAGACATAGGTGAACTAACAGACTCCCCCTTGTATATTGCCGCATTCTTGTCTTTGTTGGTCTTCAATCGTAATTCCTAGGCTTTCTTCTGATATGCTTTCCAGTGCTATTCAAAGCTATTCTTCTATGTCTGATCAGTTATCGGCACTTTCATGAACTTCTACCGTGAGATAGATGCCGCTTTTCTCTTCTGGTCATCTTATCTTTCGTCTTCTTTTCTTTCTTCTCCTTTGTCTCTTCTAACTTCCTCCAATAGTGTATTTCATAAGCAAAACGCACTTTCAATATATTCTGACATTCTAAAGCTTGCTCTTTGTCTTGTGGTGCAAAACAAATTTTGTTGAATAATAACACTTCAATATCTTTCTAAGACATGATAACCAGCCATATCGGATCATAAACATGAATAGTTTTCCAATTCTTCTTTCCTTCACACAAAACTATCACTGCCTCACCTGTCTTTCGTCATAATACAACCACTTGAAGTATTCATGAACATCGTGCTCCATTTTGTGGAATGGTGTCACCTTAAACGCAAATGGATTTTTAAGTATTAAAATTAATGTAGGTCCGTTGTATGGATCGTTCGGGTCCTAATTTAGCAAACCTAAGGTAAACGTACAGAATCCGTTTGCATAGGCGACATTGAATACAAGTTCTTTACTGTTTAGTCACTGTTTTATTGATTAGTAAACGTTACAAATCCTGGAAACACTTGGACAGAACTTCGCCTCTGTTGTGACAAAATCTCTGAATCTTACAAATGAGAAATCAAGACTCCTATTTATAGGAGAACACGTTCTCTCCAAATGTGGTATGATCAAGTTCGGGGGAACTTGTCCTTCACAGGACAAGTTCGGGCGAACTTGTTCATATTCATTACAAGTTCGGGCGAACTTGTTTCCCAACATACATAAGCTTAACATTTCGCTCTTAAACACAAATTCGATGAAATACGATGACGTTGGCAACAGACATATGCATCAACAGACTCCCCCTTAGATGTTGCCATAGTCATAATTCTTCAATTAAGTTCCTGAGTCTTTAATGTTCTCTTGATCTTTATTTCTTGAATAACTTTAACTTACTTAATCTTCATAGCATCTACAATCCTTTTCTCTTTTCTTCTCGAGCTTGTCTTGATAAAACTTTAATCACCATGCTCCCCCTTGCTTTGAGCTTTCTAGTATTTATAATCAATTAGTTTTATCCAGCTCCCCCTTAAAATTAACTTCCTGTTTCAAAGTTCCTCAAACTCTCAAAGAAACATTTTGGATTCAAACTTTGAAACTTTTAAACACAAACTTTTCAAATTTTAATCTTCTTATCAGTTATATTATCTATCAGTTAATAAAGTCCAAATTAATGACCTTGAATATCTGATATATGTATCAAGTTCAACTTAATGATCTTGATTAAACATTTTAACAATAAATTGACACATTTATTCAAATGTAAGTTTCAACTTAATAAACTTTTAAACATTTCAGATCAATTTGAAATTTTTAAACTTTTGATCAACAACTTTAGATTTTGAAAATCAGCATTTCATCATCAGTGGTCAAAACTAAAAGATAATATAATCTTTTTGTTTTTATGTAATGAATATCAAACTCTAAGTACGTCAAACATATTTACAAACATATTTTTGTTGAGTTTGTGTTAAAGGATCATATCAGTTTTCTGAGACAAATCACCAGTATAATTAACCTTTTTTCTTGACATTAAGTTTTAAACAAATTTACCTAGATTGTCGATATGTTTGTCCATTTAAACTTTGACACATTTCTCAATTGTTCCAAGATACGTTATGTAGAATTAAGAAACTTGACTTAACTATGTTTCCCATATCAGAATATACTCCTGCATCAAGATTCCCTAGATTTCATTTTACAGGTGAGTATAGCGTAACTGATATATCTGGGTTGTGCGAGATCTTGAGAGCTCAGATTAGTACCATCTTACCGACAGAGAGATAAGGCTCGACTTATAAAGTAGTGTTCCAAAATGGAATCTTTTTTTACTGCAATTGTAGTATCTTTCGTATTTTCAATTGAATACAGTTTTAGGGGATTTTTGCAAAAGCATTATAGAGGTTCTAGGCCATTGCTTATGCAAAATCAGAAGAACTTGTATAATACCCCAGATATCAATCATCTATAAAGACCTCGTATCTCAGAATCAGGCAATCTCTCAAACAAAATTTCGGAGTACTAAGTCCATATATCCGAGAAATGTTAATCCACAAGTTTAAGCAGTTGTAAAATTTAGTTTATATCCCAGAAACAATTTACTGAACGTTTAAAGCCTATCGACACATCCATGGTAACACTTGTTTATACTTTTTAACTTTACAAATCCTTAGCATACTGTGATAGTCCACTGATGTACTATCATTTCCTTTTATCCACAAAACTCTTTTTGCCTTTTTCAACGTGTTTGTACTTTTTGTATTTAATACGTTTTTGGATTTTCTGAAAATTTTTCTCCCCTAAAATTCAAAAAAATATTTTTTGAATTTTTATTTATAGAAAAACATTGACCAACCGATGAGAATCACTTCAATTCGCCATCCATTACTGCTTCACAAATTTTCTTTTAAGTACTCTCCCCCTCATGATGACAAAAACCTTGACACCTTTGTGTTTAGAAAACATTTAAATCCCTGGGTTTTGTTCGTTCAACAGTGAGGGTTCTGTGAAATTTTTTAAATTTTCTTCAAAAATTTATAAAATTTTCAAGTAAATGTTATTGGAATGTGTTTTTGAAAAATTTTCTCCAAAAATTTTCGAAATTTAAAGTAAACATTATTGGAATGTTTTGTAAACATGGCCTTTATAAAACTTGATAACCCAGCCCATCTTCAACGTGTGCCACATAACTTCATTCTAAGTAATTTACTTTCATCTCAGAAGTTCCTGCACAAAAATTCAAACAATTAGTTGAATAATGACACCCAAGCCTTTTCAGTCTTAGGCGTTGTTTCTTCAACCTTAATTTTGATTTTCTTTTTACAATCAGGTTTATTTAGAACTTTCTCAAGTTTTGGAAAGTCCTCTAAACTTTCAATTTTCACTGATTGTGTAACTTTCTTTCTTTTGACCAACCATGGTTGATTTTTCATTAAAGCTTTCTTTAAATACAATGTAGAAACTTTTTGTTCATTACTATTCGAGGATTCACCAATTTCAAAATTTGATAACTTAGTAATAACTGGTTTTACCTTGTTAGTAGTTTCTGTGCATTGTTTCAAAACCTGATTTGGTATTTTAATCTTCAAAATTTTTCTTATCAGTATGAACAGGTTTAGGATTAATTTGAAAACATTATCTAGAAATGTGTCCAGTTACTCCATATTTATGACACTTCATGTTCTCATATTGATCCTTTTTAGCAAACCATACACTCAAATCATAACATTGATTTGATGTGTGGTAACCATCTTTCCTGTTTCTTCTAAAAGCATGATTTGACGTTGAAGCACTGTGGTCCGACCTGCACCACTTATTTTCAGATTTTTGTGAGTTTTATAATGATTGGATGATCGAACCGATGAGCTTTTATGTTTCTTTAGAAAAATTTTAGAACTTTGTTTTTCCTGCTTAGAAGGTTTCTGCGTTGAGCATTCACCTTTTTCAGTAGATTGTAGAACAGTTTGTTGAAAAATTTCTTTTAATTTTAAAAATATATCATTTTTCTCTTTTTTAATACTTTCATCATCGGTATCATCATCACAATTCTTAATTATGACTTTGTCATAATTTGTGACTTTGTCACTTATTAGAATTTTCTTTTTATTTTCATTGACTGGTTTTGGACATATCTGATCTAGAATCAATGACGAGCTCACAAAACCTTTCAATTTCTTTTCTAAATCAACAGCTATATTTTTAGCAATCTCAACTTCATTTCAAGTTGAGTTATTTTCTCAAAATGAGAATTTATTGCCTTTTGATTTTCAATACTAATATTTTCAAAAACAAATTTTTCATTTTCTAAAATTTTTATTTTACTTTCAAAATTCTTTTCATTTTCTTTTAATTTTTTATTTTCTAATGACAAAATTTCCAAATCTTTCAAAAGTTTGACAATATCAGATCTGGATTTTTTACACTTTGAGCACACAGATTCAGAACTTGAGGCTTCATTTGTTGATGTACTTGAATCTTTGGCTTCACATGTCTTCACCATTATACTTCTTCTCTCTTCAACTAATCATTTGGACTTCGCGTTTCCAAATCATTTCCTTGATTACTGACAAGATCAAACTTCTTTAGTAATTCCACTTCATATCCCTCTAATTTGTCAATGAAGGTAGAAAGCTTGAAAAATTCCCAGCTCGGACTTTCCTTTAACACCATTAAGTATGTTGTCCATTCACCCTCCGGAAGAGCATCAGCCAATTTGTCAATATACTCTGCTTCTGTCTTATCAAGACCATGCCTTCTCATCTGCACTTTCAAATGACAAAATCGCTCTATCATTTGTTTCATTGACTCGCCTTTCAGCATTGTGAAGATGTCAAACTCTTTCATGATTAGAACTTTCTTGCTCTTAATCGTCTCAACACTATCCAAATACTTAGCACATAGAGCATTCCACAACTTCTGTGCTGTATCACATTCTGGTAGTAGAATCAAGATATCTCATTTATTGATTGCTGTAACAAGCTGATCATCTTCTTCTCATGAACATTCTGGTAGAAGAAATTTGCCCGTTTCCAGTTCTCGAATTTTTCTTTCCAGCTTTGATACTCGTCTATACTCATCAACTTTGGCGGCTTCACGGACCCCATTTCGTTTTCTAAATTTATTTGTCGCTCAAAAACACTTGAAAAATGATTAGCCAACAGGCAATTTTAGTAAAATTTGACTTCTTAATCGACAATATTAACGTATCGGTTCGCTAAAAACGTTTAAAAATTTTCGGAAACTATTTTTACCACATTAGAGCTATAAACTCGTCTCGTCAATACGAACTCAACGATGTATAATGTCCGAGACGCTTTTCTGAATTTTCATGCCTTTTTTAAACCTTGGACAAGTTCGGGCGAACTTGTCACAGCTTGTGAAAATCAGCTACTTAACAAGTTCGGGCGAACTTGTATTGAGATTTATGAAAATATCACCCTGAGAACAAGTTCGAGCGAACTTGTAAGATTTTCAAGAGATTTATCAAGTTCGGGCGGACTTGTACTAGATTTTCAACAAGATTTGATCAAGTTTGGGCGAACTTGATTAAATTTGAAGAATTATCTAGCAAGTTCGAGCGGACTTGATAGAAATCAGTAAAAAATCAATCAAGTTCGGGCGAACTTGATGAAAAATGTGAATTTTTCAGTCAAGTTCGAGCGAACTTGATGATAAGTTCGAGCGAACATGTGTTTTCAAACATGGTTTTTTCAAATTTTCGACATGAATTCGTTTGTTTTAAGCTCTAATCTTTTCAAGGGTTTTACTATTATGGATTTTACGTATAATACTTGAAAATCAGTCCATTTTGTCCGTGAAATGTCCAAGAAAAGTTTAAAAATGAAAGAAATGAGTAGAAGATGTGAATTTCTATGTCCAACGTCTTCAAATTAGGCCAATCTTGCTCTGATACCAATTAAAGGTCCGTTGTACGGATCGTTCGGGTCCTAATTTGGCAAACCTAAGGTAAACGTGCAGAATCCGTTTGCATAGGCGACAATTCATACAAGTTCTTTACTGTTTCATCATTGTTTCATTGATTAGTAAACGTTACAAATTCTGGAAACACTTGACAGAGCTTCGCCTCTGTTGTGACAAAATCTCTGAATCTTACAAATATGAAATCAAGGCTCCTATTTATAGGAGAACAAGTTCGCTCCAAATGTGGTATGATCAAGTTCGGGCGAACTTGTCCTTCACAGGACAAGTTCGAGCGAACTTTTTCATATTCATTACAAGTTCGGGCGAACTTGTTCCCAACATACATAAACTTAACATTTCGCTCTTAAACACAGACTCGATGTAATACGATGATGTAGGCAACATACATATGCACCAACAATTAAAACTTTTGACACCAAATCAGTTTGTTTGGCATCTGGAAATATATTTTGACATGTCGGATTCGGCATAAGACCCATTCGACCGTCTGAACCCATATTTATGCATACGGCCAGTGAAAATGGCGTAAACCATTTAAACAAGTCGTAACGGGTCTAAACAGTTCAAGAAACTACCAAATCAGAATGTAAGGTTTAACAAAGCATATTACACGAGATCCTTCACTCGTCCTATCTTCTGTTTAAACCATAATCTACGCTAACTATATATATATTCAAATTATTAGGAAATACTTGATTTCTCCAAGCACAATTAAGCACATTATCAACAACCCAAGTGAGTGCATAGTCCCCACTATTCCATTTTCAAATTGTTTTGGGGTGATTCATATGTGCCCAACTAATTTCAATGTTACAAGTTAACCATTTATGGTAAAAATATATATACATCATGACATTATTTGGAATGAAACTTGGTGGTGTGTCATCCATAACACAAATACGTCCATTAACTTTGGCCAAGCCTACCTGTAGTATGTTATAGAGCTATAGGATTGAGATCCTCATTCCCGCTTCCTAGGTTTGTTTTGAAGTTTGCGTAGGGAATGACAGAAACTGTGCAATCTTTTAAGAACCCTTCTTAGGTTTGTCCGACAGTCAACAAAGGCTTGAATGTATTTCCAAATGAGCACACTTGTTTATACACAAACACAAAAGTTTTAAAATATTTAAACCATACAAATCATGTTTAAAGAATTTGTTATCATATGATTATTACAAGGAACATTTTTGTCAAGATTATGGCTACAAAGTATTTATTATACCAACTCTTGTAGTTGGTTAACAAAATCTACTCATCGACTCTTGTAGTCGGACAACACAGTGCAATACTAAACTCATAGCTATAAATTTGACTACAAAACCTATGTTACTCACCAACTTCTTGTTGACCTTCTATTTTCTCATATGCTTAAGGTATTAACACATGATAATATTCAAGCATGCTTCACATAGGAACAAACTTGGGCCTTAGTTTACCTTTAAAGCTAAATACAATTAATTGAACTCTTTTGTTCTTGAAAAACAATGAGATTCAGTCTGACTCCCCGACGTTTCTACCACAAGTTTCACATGGTCAGCGAGTTACAATTCTTATGAAAACTTACCACACCATTCGTTATTTTACCTTTGATTTTGTGGAAATTTTTTTTGCAACAACAGACCTAACTCACTTTCGTAGGAATCACAACGGTACTTAGCATATGCATGCGAGCCCTTTAAACCTCCTGATAGATCGGGAACACGAGTAGGTCTCGTGAGGGTTATACAGGGAACAGACCCATGACGTTCATTTATCAAAGAATTTAAAATACGAAAACAAAAAAAAACAAAAAGTAGAAAAAGCAAAAAAACTAAAAAGATAAAAATAAACAACATAAGAATAATAATATACAACAACAACAACAACTGACATACCTCACCGCATATCTTTGATATCGTTCATTCGGATCTCGTGGTTGGTATGGTTGGTACGTATAGATTGTGAGAGCCGTCATCATCTCATTGAAGCTATCAAGCGGGCTTCCTCCATCGGGTTGATGCGACACCTTGGGGCCAATGACCTGACCTTTGAACGGGTTCAGACCATAATTGATCATTTTCATAATAATACTACGCATTGCTACCCAATGAATCAAATTCTGATATTTGGTTAATTGTGACAAACGACATCACCATTGTCCCATGACCAATGTCACTTCTCAACTTCCAAGTGCTTGGATAGCTACTCCTATTTTCAAACATTAATGAAGCCAACAATTTAGTAACCACAGTCAAATATATTCTATTAGTATTCTTAGAGCACCAATCTAGCACCCGACTCCAACCAATTCTCACAAACTTTTGTACAATGTTTATTTTCGGAACTCTTCCACAGTTACGACCCTTTCCATAACACATACGCTCATAATCCTGTTTTGTAGTTTAGCCATCTTCCACTTCAAAAGGCATATCTCGAGTGATATGTTTCTGAATTGAGATAGCCTTTTCGCTTTCTCATCGTCCCTCGTATCACCAATGCCATCGTTTCCAAAATCTTCCCACTTACAATATTGGATGTATAACCGGTCATGATTTTCTATAACCGGGTTCTCTTGCTTCCAACGAACTCTCCTACTTGAAGATGACAAACGCCCCCCCCCCCCCCCCCCCCGATGATTTGCTGCTCTTACGACTTGACATTACTTCAAAACTGCAATTAAAAGCAACCAAAACCCAGTTAGCAATCATATCAACTCATAACCTAGGCATAGAATGGAATGTTGAAACTTAACATGTTTCTTTGGAATTTAGAACAAAAGTATAAACTTTTTGAAGTGCGATGTTCTCTAACCAAAACATTAACTTGATGTAAAATTATCGTATTCATAACAATTTCAACAAGGTTTCAACATCCCTTCTATAACTAATCATCAAAACAATTGTGAAAAGGGTGAATCCCCACACTTGTTCGAAGCTCAGTCTCTATCAAACAAGTTTCCCTCTGAATCCAAGCTTCTAAATCAATATTTTGTTCATATTCAACCAAACTTCAAACAAAAAAGTTAAATTGAAGGAAGAAACTTATTGACCATACAATATTAATGCTCAAACAAGTAAAAATCATACCTTTAAGTGATAAGAAGGTTAGAAAATCTATAAATAATGAAATTCAAGAAAAATTGAAAAACACCCTATAAACCGAAAACTTGTAGCTCTGATTTCTCATAAACAAGTGAGATTTAGTAAAAACTGTAGGTTCGTTGTACGGATCGTTCATGTCTTAATTTGGCAAACCTAAGGTAAACGTGCGGAATCCGTTTGCACAGGCGACATTGTAGACAAGTTTGTTACTTTTTAATCACTGTTTCATTGATTAGTAAACGTTACAACTCCTGGAAACACTTGGACAGAGCTTCGCCTTCCAAGTTGCAAAATCTCTGAACGTTACAAATGAAATCACAACACTCCAATTTATAGGAATGACAAGTTCGCTTGAAAGTGACATGGCCAGCTTCGCCCGAAGTTAACTTCGGGCGAACTTGTCCTTCACTATACAAGTTCGGGCGAACTTGTCCCTAGACATATATAAACTTCGACATTTCGCTCCTAAATACAGACTCGATATTATACAATGACGTAGGCAACAGGCATATGCATCAACAGACTCCCCCTTGGATGTTGCCGTAGTCATCAATCTTCAATTAAATTCAAGAGTCTTTAATATTATCTTGATCTTTATTTCTTGAATAACTTTAACATTGATGATCTTCATATCTTCGTCAATTCTATTCTCTTTTCTTGAGCTTGTCTTGATAAAACTTTAATCACTATGCTCCCCCTTACTTTGAGCTTTCTGTTATCTTCAATCAACATGTTTATCCAACTCCCCTTTAAAAACTATTTTCTGTTTCAAAGTTCCTCAAACTTTCAAATAAACATCTTAGATTCAATCTTTGAAACCTCTAAATACAACCATTTCAAATTTTAATCTTCTCATCAGTTTTAAACCCTCCCAGTTAAACAAGTCCAAATTAATGACCTTGAATATCTGATTTATGTATCAAGTTCAACTTAATGATCTTGATTAAACATTTTGACACAAACTAATGTATTTATTCAAATGTAAGTTTCAAATTAGTGAACTTTTTAAACTTTGTAGAACAATCTCAATTTCAATAATTTTTGTTCAGCAGCTCTAGATTTTGAAAATCAGCATTTCATCATTAGTAGTCGAAACTCAAAGATAGAATATTTTTGGTTTTATGAAAATTAATATCAAAACATTAACTATGTATAAACATATTTACAAACATATTTTTGTTGAGTTTGTGTTAAAGGATCATATCGGTTTTTGAGATACATCACTAGTACCGTTGACCTTATTATGACTTTTAGTTTTAAACAATTTACCTAGATTGTCGATATATTTGTCCACTTAAACTTCAACACATTTCTCAATTGTTCCAAGATACGTTAAGTAGAATGACGAAACTTGACTTAACTATGGTTCCCATCTCAGAAATACTCCCGTAACAAGATTCCCTAGATTTAATCTTACATGTGAGTATAGCATAATGGATATATGTATTTGGGTTCTGCGAGGCCTTGAGAGCTCAGGTTAATACCACCGTATCGACAAAGAGATGAAGGCTCGACTATAAGGTGTTGTTCCAATTATGGAATCTTTTGACTGCAATTGATGTGATCTTTCGATACTTTCAATTTTGCTGCAGTTTAGGGACTTTTAGCAAAAGCGTTATAGAAGTTCTAGGCCATTGCTTACGCAAAATCGGAAAAACTTGTATAATACCCCAGATATCAATCATCTATAAAGACCTCGTATCTCAGAATCAGACAATCTCTCAAACGAAATTTCTGAGTACTAAGTCCATATATCCGAGAGATGTTAATCCACAAATTAAGCAGTTGTAAAATTTAGTGTATATCCTGGAAACAATCTACTGAACGTGTAAAGCCTATCGACACATCCACAGTAAGATTTGTTTAAACTTTTAAACTTTACAAATCCTTAGCATACTGTGATAGTCCACTGATGTACTATCATTTCCTATTTGACACAAAACTCTTTTTGTCTTTTTCATGTTTTTGTACTTTTTGGATTTTCATATGTTTTGTATTTTCTGCTTTCATTTCTCCCCATAAAATCAAAAATATATTTTTGTATTTTAGTTTTAAAAGAAATCTAATCTAAAAAGATAACAAACCAATGAGGATCACGAGAACTTGTCGTCCGATCCATATTCAATCTCTGCTTCCGCACCTGTCAAAAGATTTTTTTATACTGGTAAGTCTCATTAAGTATTTAAACCGTGAAAGACTAAAAGGTTTGGTATAAAAATCAGCTTTTTGTTCATCGGTGTGGATTTTCTCAATTCGTACCAATCTTTTTTCGTAGCAATCACGAATAAAGTGGTAACGAATCTCGATATGTTTTGTTCGAGAGTGATGAACTGAATTTTTAGTTATGTCAATTGTTGCCTTATTGTCTACATATAATGGAGTGTCAAGAAATTGCAATCCATAGTCTTTCATCTGCTGTTAAATCCACAAAAGTTGTGAACAACAACTGGAAGCTGAGATGTGCTCAGCCTCACAAGTAGAAAGAGCGACCGTGATTTGTTTCTTGCACTGCCAAGTTACTAGTCGAGTTCCGAAGAACTGGAAACGACCGTCATAGACTTTGCGTTCAATTTGTCAACACCGAAATCCGAGTCAGTATATCCCGTCATATTGAAGTTGTCATTCTTTGGGTACCACAAGCCGGTGCTTGGACATCCCTTCAAGTATCTGAAAATTCGCTTCACGACCTGCATGTGAGATATTCTGGGACTAGACTGATAACGTGCACAGAGGCTGGTAGGATATATTATATCCGGGCGAGATGCCGTCAGATACATGAGTGATCCTATCATCGACCTATAAAGAGTATCATCAACTTTGGTTCCGGTTTCATCAATGCAAATTCCATGATTGAGTGCCAGAGGAAGAGATAACGGCTTCATGCTATCCATTTCAAACTTCTTCAATATGTCATGAACATACTTGGTTTGGTGGTTAAAATACCGTCTGGCAACTGATTAACTTGCAATCCAAGGAAGAATTTCATTTCACCCACAGAGCTCATCACGAATTTCTTCTTCGTGATATTTTCAAATTCTTTGCAAAGATCGTCATTTGTCGAACCAAATATAATGTCATCCACATAAATTTGTACGATAATCAGATGACTTCCAACTTCTCTAGTAAATAGCGTACTATCCACTATTCCTCTAATAAAGTCGTTGCCAAAAAGATGTTGACATAACGTCTCGTACCAGGCTCTCGGGGCCTGAGGCAAACCATATAGTGCTTTATCCAGAAGATAGTCTTTCTTTTTGTTTAACGGATCGACAAAACCCGGTGGTTGGCCGACGTACACTTGCTCTCGTAGCTTACCGTATAAAAAGCTGATTTCACATCTAATTGATACACTTTAAAACCTTTCCAAGCAGCAAATGCAAGGAATATGCGAATGGACTCCAATCTTGCTCCGGTGCATATACTTCTGTATATCAATTCCTTCTTGTTGATGGAAACCTTTGACAATGAGCCGAGCTTTGTTGCGCACTATAATTCCACGATCATTGCGCTTGCACTTGAAGACCCATTTAGTATCTATTGCCTTTTGAATCTCCGGAAGGTCAACAAGTTTCCATACCCCCCAGCTTTTCGAACTGTAATAATTCTTCTTGCATCGCAAGTACCCAATTCTAATCTCCTAAAGCTTCAGAGACATTCTTCGGCTCAATTTGGGATATGAAACACTGATAAGTACAATAATCTTGAGCTGGAGCTACTTTAGTGTAAAAACAACTCAAAGCTTTGTTGATCTGGCCTCTCGTTCTAACCCCAGCTTGCAATTCTCCAATTATGGAATCTGATGGGTGGTATGAGTAAGATCTTGGTATCACCTCACTTGGAACATCAACAGTACTCTCCTGATTAGTAATATTCAGATCAACCACTGATTCAACTGCAGGAGCACTAGAAGACACAGATTGATTCAACATACTTGTGAGCTTCTCAGATTCTTCGTCAGAAGAAGTTTTTTCATCATCATCAAATGTCGGAGCCTCATCAGAGTCGGGATTATGTGCTTGAGAAAGATTGGGTTCTTCTGTAGCATTTACTGGTTCTGTAGCCGGTGTCACTTGTTCTGCATGAGTTTCTTGAACACTACTACTGCTAGGACCTGCACGAGAAGAAGATGATCCTACAGTTGGTTGATTAACCACTATTGGTCTGATAATCTGCTCTTGATTAGACGACTGATGTAGATAATATAACACATCAATGTCTTTTTCAGAAAGCTCTTCTGGCAAGTCAATGATTTCCACAATTCACTATAATTGAGCAACCAAGCATCGCCAACTCTTTGAATTGGAGTTGTATAATGAAAACAGTCGACATGTTGTGCTTCTACCACTCTTCTCAAACTTGGAAGATATACTCTCTTGAGTGGACTTGCGTAGCCGACAAAGAAACCATCTATCGTTTTGGCACCAAACTTTCTGTCTGAATCAATGACTATACAAGGTGCGCCAAACGGTTCTAAATACTTCAGATTGGGTTTCCTTCAGTTTAGCAATTCAAAGCAAGTCTTCTTAGTAGGTTTGACCGTCAAGACTCTGTTCAATGTATAGCATGCTGCTGCGACTACTTCACTCCCGAAACTGACAGGAAGCTTTGAATCTGCAAGCATAGTTCTTGTTGTTTCTATTAACGTTCGGTTCTTCCTCTCAGCCACTCCATTCTGTTGCGGAGTGTATGGAGCACTGAATTCGTGTAAGATCCCTTTGTCGTTGCAAAATTCTTTCACTCGGGCGTTCTTGAATTTTGTACCGTTATCGCTTCGGATTCTTCTAATAGGGAGATGGTACAGATTTTCAATCTTCCTGAAGAGGATCATGAGATTATCGAACGTTTCGTCTTTGCTCTTCTTGGAAGAAGACCCATGAAAATCTTGAATACTCATCAGTGACGACAAGACAATAAATATCTCCAGATATACTTTTCACATTCACTGGACCGAAGAGATCCATATGCAGTCTTTCAAGCGGCAACTTGATGGAGTTAAGAATCTTTCTTGGATGAGACTTTTTGATCTGCTTTCCTTTCTTGCATTCCAGACAATTATCAGTCATGTGAAAGCTTCTAAGATTCACTCATTTAACTATATCATTGTGAACCAGATGATTCATCCTTCGGAGGTGTATATGACCCATCTTTCTATGCCAAAGAATTGATTCCTTCTCTGTGGCCTTCGTTACGAAACATTGAGCCGACTTTGAAGTAGTTGTAGCAACACTCATATCCAGCACATAAAGATCATTCTCGCGAGGAGCGCACATGAGAATCCACTCTTCTGGAATCTTAAAACCCGGTTTAATAATCATGCACTCCTTGTCATTGAAATGGGTGGTAAATTTCTTATCACATCTGATAAATACTAAGAAGATTGTTCTCCAGCTCGGCGATATAGTTGACCTTATCAAATGACACCACACCATTTGATAGTTTTCCTTCTGCAATGATTCTACCTCCTTGATTACCCGCGAATCCCATGTACCCTCCATTGATTGCTTTAATATCGAAGAGTAAGGCAAGCATCCTAGTCATGTGACGTGAAGCTCCGCTATCCATAATCCACTTTGACAAGATGGATCTTTGGAGCCCCTGCACATGCAAAAGAAACTATTTAAAGAGGGAAACCCAAGCCTTTCCGGTCTTGGGTGGAATCGGGATGTCATAAGTAGGAACTTGTAAATCAACATACGGTAACTTCTGATCAGTCTTGGTTTCATTACATTGTCCATTTTGGCTGATACAGTAGTTGTCTTTGTACCTTCAGATGATGATGATGTTTTCTTTGCAACCTATGATTGAGATTTCATTCGAGCCTTCTTAATGTAAAATTTTGAATCTTTTTTCTCATTTGATTTAGAAGTTTTGGCCTTTTCAAAAGTTGATTTCTCAATTCTTGATTCACTTTTAGGTTTCACTTTAATGTTAGATTCATTATTTCGTTTTAAGATCGTGATTGGCTTTATGATCTCTAGGTGCTTAAGTTTCTCATCATCCGAAGTTTTCTTTCTTCGTTGATACATAGGCTTTGATTTCGGACACTTGCATGCAATGTGACCAACTTTATTGCATTTGAAGCAAGTCCGAGTATCAGCAGTATGTCCACTCGTGGGTTTTACTCCACTTGTGGGTTTAGCCTTTCACGAAGTTCTTTTTCCTTTTTAAACTCATCGTTTGATTACTTTCCAATCGAATTCTCTTCCTGAACCGTGTTTGTCCCAAACACGAATTTCATGTTTTTATTCTTATATTCGTGAAATGGTTTCTTTTTCGGTTCATCTTCTACCTATAAACCCAACCCGCTCTCCTATTATCGGAAAGTCACCACCATTCCTTCGCTAGTTGTTATGATTTTCTTGGGTTTTGAGTAAAATTTCATTTCATTCTTCTCTAGATCATCTGACGACACTTCAACAAGTTTGAATAGTTTATCGATTTGATCTTCTTTCACATTCCAAATCGGAAAGCTATCATCAAAATATAGTCTATCAGAGTCCTTAACTTTGTACATCACAACGTTAGTATCATCACTTAGGCTATTTTCCAATGAAGTATCTTCATTTTCAGATTGTGATTTAGAACTATTTAAACTCGAATCGCCGCTTTCAAAGCTGCCATCATCAGAATCATTTCCGAAAACATTTTCAACCACATTTTTCACTACTGATTCACTGTCATCATTAGATGTCGTGTAGATTACATCAATGTTCTCAGGCAACTTACATTTGTTTCTAATTAAAGTGTTACGTTAAGTGCCTTCTCAATCCCTTCCACTTTCTTACGGTAGTAACTTGCGCACAATGGGGGTAGAACATTGCTATAATCTCCACTCTTCTTACCTTTTGGTTTCTCATTATTTTCTTCCGACAGAATTGTTGGAATAATATGATCGATGACATAAGTGTTCGTTGTGTAACTGAGCAACAACTGTCTTACCCGTTCAGTTTCAATTTTCATTTCTCAAAGCTCATGTTTTGTTTCAGCAATGGTATTAATAACATATTAATTGCTTCTTGTTTTTCAATTACCGATGCTTTTAACATTCTTATTGTGGCACCTTGTTCTAAGTTAGCTTTTTCAACATTGCTATACGTGCCTTTCATCTTATCATAAGCTTCCTTCATTGTGCGATAATCGTATCTAAAATTTTCATTATGCACAACCAATTCGCTTATGATTAGAGATTTCTCAGCACATTGCTCACAAGATTTTGTGCACTTTGTGCAAGGTTTTTCAATCTCCATAACTTTCACAACTTCTTTCTCAGTCACCTTTACCTCTGAACCTACCTGTTTCAGATTAGCCATCATTGCTTTGTCAGCAATCTTTATGAGGTTCTCTTCATTCATTTGCTTTGTCACATCAATGATTTCTTCGATTTCCGATTTGTTTTCTTCAAACACCTGCTCCTGAGTCGTAGCACCAAAGCAACCTGCAAAACTAGATTGAAGGTTAGGAGGAATAATGTTCTTCATCTTTGTCTCATGATAGATCATCTCCTCTTCTTCTGTTCTTTGCAAATACTCTTCTAAGATTGCATTCTCAAGAGCTGCATCATCAATTGTTGACTCTGGTTCTTCCATGATCTCGGCCATCAACGCGACACCAGTTTTCTTGGAAATATATTTATTCCAATCAAACCCTTTATCCTCATGTGCAACAAATAAAGCTTGTTCATTTGTCTTTGACGAATCGTCTTGTACTTCAACTTGAGTTTTCTTTGGATATGGCTTGTACTGCAACACTTTCTTGTAACAGTCATTGTTGTTGCCAAACAGGCTTTGATTGCCGCTTGCTTCTTGATTTGTGCACTCGCGTTTGAAGTGCCCATTTTGTCTGCATTTGACGCACGTTACTTTTGATTTATAAAATCCAAGCTTATTTCTCGAATTTCCAATGTCTCTTCTAGTAAGCGCAACAAACTTTGTAACTCTTCTGATAATCGATGCTAAGCTCCACTTGATATCCTTCAGTTCTAACACCTCTTCATCAACTTGATCGTAATCCTTAGCCGTCATTTCTGGATTTCCGATCTTTCCCGCAACTAAACTTTCATATGATTCAATCACAGTTGCAAGAAGTGCTATATGTTGTTTAGCCACTTGTTCAGGGAAAACGTTTTTCAAATTGACCGCAATGTTGCACTGAAATACGTTTGGATCAGAACTAGAATGATTTGTCTTATTACTTTGATTCTGGAACGGAGAATTTGAACTAGCACTCGAATATCTTGTGTTCGGAGGACCCTGATCATAACTCGGGTATGATTAAGTGTTCGGTTGACTTTGGAACGAATGATTCGAAGAATTCATATTCGCACTAAATGTCGTTGGAATTTTCGGACTCGAAATTTCCTGAACACCTCCTCGGTAGTACAGACCCAAGTCTTGCACAACATTTGCATTCTTCGATTTTGCCATTTTTAGCATCTCCATTTCATGTCCCTCCAACTTGTCAATAAAATCTGATAACTTGTAATGCCTCCAACTCAGACCATTCTTCAAAACCATTAAGTAGGTCATCCACTCCCCCTCAGGAAGTGCATCAACCAATTTATCAATTGTATCTTCATCAGTTTTATGAATATCGTGTCTTCTCATCAGAACCATCAAATGACAATATCTATCGATCATCTGCTTCATGGTTTCGCCTTTGATCATCGTGAAAATGTCAAACTCTTTCTTGATTAAAGCCATCTTGCTTTTAATCATCTCGGCACTTCCCAGATATTTAGCACATAGTGCATTCTACAGCATATGTGACGTCTTGCATTCAGGTAGCAAAATCAAGATATCTTCTTTCACTGATTGCTGAATTAGACTTATCATCTTCTTCTCTGCCACATACGCATCTTTAAGTTATGCCATAAACTTTACCAATGAAAGATCTTGATCACGTTCATCCTTTGGCCATGTATATCCAGTTTGAACAGCAACCCAATTGTAGAAGTGATTTGCTTGAACCTAGTTCACGAACTTTTCTTTCTAGCCTTCAAATTCATCCATGCTCTTCAACTTTAGCGGCTTAACCAAAGTTCCCATCTCATTATCCAGAATCATCTGGTTTACCGTGTTTGTATTTGCGTTCGCATTTGATGTAGAGTCCACTGTTGAAGCAAAGGCGTTATGAAAATCATCCATTTTGTCAAACTGAAGATTTTAACTTAAACACGTTCAAAAACACTTGAAGATTGATTAGCAAAAAGACAAGTTCAGGCGAATATGTGCATAAAACAATATTCCGATTCAATTTCAACAAGTTCGGGTGAACTTGTGTAGAGATTTCAGAAAATTTCAATTTAAAGCAAGTTCGGGCGAACTTGTAGAAAATTTTTGCAAAAACTTGACAAGTTCGGGCGAACTTGGTCAACTTTTTTGAAAATCTTTGAAAAAAACCACCAACTTCGTTCGAAGTTGATCAAAATAAAAAAAACACTTGTGAAATTAAGCCAAGTTCGGGCGAACTTGTGCTTGAACTTCGCGCGAAGTTTGTCTACCCGACATGGTTTTTTGCCATTTTGGATATGAAATCGTTTGAATTTAGCTATGAAATTTTCAGGGGTTTGTATTTAGGTGATTTATGTGACATATTCAAAACTTAGACATTTTTAACCATAGGTTCATCATTTTTGTGAAAAAGTGTAGAAAAATTAAAGAAATGGGTAGAAATAGAGAGTGTCTTGTGTAGATCTCAGCAAATTAGGTATCCATGGCTCTGATACCACTTGTTAGGATCGCTCCTCCAATGCATAGGAACCTAATTTGTATCTATAGTCATCGTATGCGGAATTTACGTGATTAGTTAATTAAATACACAAAGATCGGTTTATTAATGTCCCTAGATGTTACAATGTAGTTTCCAAACCGACAGAGCTTCACCGTCTACAATGTAAAGTTACAACAATGAAAGACCCAAGAGCCATATATATAGAGCACCAAGTTCGCTCGAACTGTGGCTTGGCTAGAACAAGTTCGGGCGAACTTGTTCTGCCTTCACACAAGTTCGGCCGTACTTGTGTCTTTACAAACATAAATATCTCAAATCTAACATTTACAAGCCCTAATCACACAGACTCGATCAAGACCTAGACAATAGACATCATGTATCAACACATTGTTTCTTTTCAAAATTTTAATCTGAACAACCTCTGGTTTCTTTAATTTTTCATCATCTGAAATTTTGTTTCCTCGACGATCAGACTTTGATTTCGGACATTTTCTAGCAATGTGACCTACTTCATTGCATTTGAAGCCTGTCCGAGTATCAACAGTCTTTCCACTAGTAGATTTTACTCCACTTGTAGATTTAGCCTGATCACGAAGTTCTTTCTCCTTTTTAAACTCATCATTTGATTGTTTACCAATTGAATCGTTTTCTACCACAGTGTTAGTTCCAAACACGAATTTCATGTTTTCCTTTTATATTCATGTAATGGTGACTTTTTCTTCTCATTTTCTTTAGGTTCAAAACCCACACCCCCTCTCCTATTCTCAGGAATGTCCCCACCATTTTTCCGGTAGTTGTTATAAATCTTCTTGGATCTTGAATAAAATTTCTTCTCATTATTATCTAGATCCTCTGACTGAACTTCAACAAGCTTGAATAGTTTGTCAATGTGATGCATTCCACAACTCCTGTGCCGTATCACATTTTGGTAGCAGGATCAGGATATCTTCTTTAACTGATTGTTGTAACAAGCTCATCATCTTCTTCTCATAAACGTACAAATCTTTATCTCCAGGTATAAACTTTGATAGAGCAATCTTGATACCGCACTCATCAACTGGCCATTTGTATCCTGTTTGAATTGCAACCTAGCTATGGAAGAAATTCGTTTGAACCCAATTCTCAAACTTCTCATGCCGGCTTTCATAATTGTTAATACTCATCAACTTGGGTGGCTGTACGGAAGTCCCCATCTCGTTGTCTAGATTGATCTGATTTACTGCATTTGCGTTCGATGTCTGAGCTGCTGCTGTGGCAAAGGCATTATGAAAATCCGTATCCATCTCGTCAAACTGAAACTGTATCTAAAAAACATACTCACAAACACTTGAAATTTGATTAGTAACCAAACAAGTTCGGGTGAACTTGTATAACCAAACAAAATCAATTTCACAATTAACAAGTTCGGGCGAACTTGTTACAATCTTTATAAAAATCACTTTTAACCAAACTTCAACTGAACTTGTATCAGTTTTGACAACTTCATCCGAAGTTCTATGAAAAAAGTTTGTAAAATTCTACAGAACTTCATGCGAAGTTGTTTCAATGCTCAAAAAATATGAATTTCTATCTTTGAGTTTCGACTACTGATGATGAAATGCTGATTTTCAAAATCTAGAGCTGCAGAACAAAAATTCTTGAAATTGAGATTGTTCTACAAAGTTTAAAAAGTTCACTAATTTGAAACTTACATTTGAATAAATACATCAGTTTGTGTCAAAATGTTTAATCAAGATCATTAAGTTGAAGTTGATATATAAATCAGATATTCAAGGTCATTAATTTGGACTTGTTTAACTGGGAGGGTTTAAAACGGATGAGAAGATTAAAATTTGAAATGGTTGTATTTAGAGGTTTCAAAGTTTGAATGTGAAATGTTTATTTGAAAGTTTGAGGAACTTTGAAACAGGAAATAGTTTTTAAAGGGGAGTTGGATAAACATGTTGATTGAAGATAACAGAAAGCTCAAAGTAAGGGGTAGCATGGTGATTAAAGGTTTATGAAGACAAGCTCAAGAATAGATCGGTTGTACGGATCATTCAGGTCCTAATTTGGCAAACCTAAGGTAAACGTGCGGAATCCGTTTGCATAGGCGAAATTGTAGACAAGTTTGTTACTGTTTAATAACTGTTTCATTGATTAGTAAACGTTATAGCTCCTGGAAACACTTGGACAGAGCTTCGCCTTCCAAGTTGCAAAATCTCCGAATGTTACAAATGAAATCACAACACTCATATTTATAGGAATGACAAGTTCGCTTGATAGTGACATGGCCAACTTCGCCCGAAGTTAACTTCGGGCGAACTTGTCCTTCTCTATACAAGTTCGACGAACTTGTCCCTAGACATATATAAACTTCGATATTTCGCTCCTAAATACAGACTCAATATTATACGATGACGTAGGCAACAGACATATGCATTAACAAAAACTAAGTTAGGGGTTTTGTTATTCTTGAAAAAACTAAGCAAGGTTGACTTAAGAATGGCTTGATTTGGTTTAGTTTTGAGAAAGGTAGGGTGAGTTGAAGTTCTAGGGTTTTGAGAGAAAGATGAAGAAGATGGTAAATGTGGTGATGAATGATGAGAAGTTTTAGACCATGGTCTTGTGTTTTTGACGTGTGGATCAGGTTACAAGTGTATTCGGGTTAGTTGTTTGGTTTAAATTGATCTGGGTCATGTTTTAAAGGTTGTGGGTCAGGTCGATGAAAACGGGTATTACTGCGTAGATCTCCTACGTTGCGTCGGCGACGCCAGAAATCCGCATCACCGATGTAAAAGGCCATATTGATGCTTTAACTCGTCTACGTGTGGTACGTCTAACTTAACTTGCGTCGATGACCCCAATCCTTACGTCGTCGACGCAACCAAGAATTTGTTTTTCAAAATACGGACAAAAACATTAAAATTCATGTTGTTCGTTTTTATAAGTTTTACTGAAAACACCAACATTCGTTTTAACGAATCCTACCAAACCAGGGATGCATGCTTTTAGTAAAGTAGTGAACTCACCTTAGATTTTCTCAGCTCGAATTGTAGTGACTAGACTTAGGCATGGTCAACCACGTCCCATTTTATTCTTAGTTAATATTCACATAAGTCACTTGAATTCTACACGCATATACTATCGCCTACTATGCACACACATTGATATTTATTTATACGTTTGTGTGGTTACGTGCACGGGTACACCTCTGATCATGCAGTGTATGTTCAGTGATATGTGTTTAGCTGTCAAATAACAAATAAAACCTTGTAATAACAAGCATATGCACTTAAACACATAATCATCAAGTTTCAGCACTTTTTTCTCAATATCCGTATTTGAGTTGTTTTGTGATTTTTGTTAAAAATAGTAAACGGACTCGAAAAATGACAAATAATTTATGAGACGTGTCACAAGGTCCGAAAAGGTTTGTGTAATTCTCTCAAAGCTTAAATGTTCACAGAAAAATCATCAACATTCATATAGCACATAAAGGTCAATTCCGTCACATTCTGTCGATAGTTTACGGCTTATTTTATAGAAAAATCCTCGTTGACTTGATTGACGAAATTTCATTTGGAGAATTTCATAATCCTCTAGGTATATCAACTATAAAAATTTCAAGTATTAACTCCAACTATTGACCAAGTTATGACCTCTGTAGTGGACCACAGTTTCTGCATAAAAACACAACTTCGACCTTTGTTTTTATTTAAATCTTTTGACTGGCCAAAACTCGTCAGAAAAATACAAATCCAGTTGGATTTGAAAGCTATTTCATTAAACTTCATGTTAGACTTAAGAACAATTTGATTTCATTATGTTTTAACTAAGAAACAGTTGGTACAAGTTGGCTTAAATTTATGCACAAAAATTGTTTACTAACATTTGTTATAAAAACGTGTTTATGAATGTTTTATCATACTTTTGGACTACTAAGACATGTATAAGAATATGTAGATTAGTTTTATCATTAAGTTATCATCAGTTCAAGTTCCAGATCGAAACCCTAAGCATACATGCATACATATACGTAACATCTTCATTAAAAATCGCATAACTCTTCAAGACTTAATTCTAAACAAACCTAGCATTCAAGAATCCTGTACTAGAATACTAGGTTTTTCTGAATACAATTTTGGTCGCAAAATAGTCGCAATGACCTGTTGCGATCCGAAAACACCCATCGCAATTGCTCTATTCCGACTGAGTTGCGACTGTTCCTAGTTTTGTGGGACTTTGGTAGCGACGGTCTTGATGAGTCCGTTTTCCGACCGCATGCCTTTTACAAACTACGCCCGTTGTTTAGGTCGCAATTTCATTTTATAATATTTTAGCCATTTTTTATTTTAACATGCGTATAATGTCAATTTTAAAATTTACATATCATCAAATTTTCACTATTATATAAAATATTCCACTTAAAACATCAAATGCTAAAGTTATCATAACAAAATACATAGAGTAAATTGCCAAAATCGTCCCTAAGGTTTGGACATGTTTGCCAGTTTCATCCAAAATGACTTTTTTGCTCCATATTGCCCTTCACGTTTGACATTTTTTTGCCACTCATCCAAACATTTAACCTGGTTAAGAATATCGTTTAGTCAGGGACAATTTTAGCAATTTATGTTTTTTTTTTTTGCCTTTTCTCTTAGATATCATTTTCACCCCATACAAGGCTTGCTGTGTTTAAACCCTCATCACAACACCGGTAATCTAATGATCCTTTGTCAAATATGGCTGCTAATGGTTTCAATTAAAAACCAACAACCTAAGACTGGGAGGATGGCTGCTAATGGTTTCAATTAAAAACCAACAACTAAAGAATGGGTGGAAAAGCCTCACAAATATGACTCACCATCCATACTCCCTGATGTGTAATTTAAAGAAACAAAGCCCTAGCACCACCATTCATAAACGCTGTGATGAAGATGGAGATTCCGGCCGGCAAAGCCGACAAGACATCTAGCCCGTTCACTGTTCTTGATATCTGAGTAGTACAATACTATCGATTATCTTCCGACACCGTCACCACCATGAAAATAGCCACTTTCCGATTAGTGTTCTAAGACTATTCACGCTTCTTCTCAGATCCTCTCCCTCCCTCTCTTCTATACGGGTATTTACTTAACAAAGGGCTACTAGAATTTAGGGGTGGTGATTTAGATTACATATTATGAGGATGTGAAGGATTATAGATCTAGTTTTGGGGATTTTTTTTGAGTGATTCAGATGTGGTGGGGGTTGGTTATGGTAATGGCTACGGGTGGTTGGCGGTGGGCGGCGGTAGTGGGATGGTGGTGGCAGTGGCGAAGGTGGCGGTTTTTGAGAGAGAATGGGCTGAGGGGGTGAAAATGATATATATGAGAAAAGGAAAAAAAACATAAATTGCTAAAATGGTCCCTGACTAAACGATATTTTTAACCAGGTTAGAGCTTTGGATGAAAATGGCAAAAAATGTCAAACGTGAAGGGCAATCTGGCACAAAAAAGTCATCTTGGATGAAACTGACAAATAGTCCCAAACCTCAGGGACGATTTTGGCGATTTACTCAAGTAGATATTCAAACAAAGTGTTTATAAGTTTTGAAACCTAAGTCAATGATTATACATTTTGAAACCTAGCTTTTAGCATCACTTCAATGTTTGCCATTCTTTCATTCATAGCCACTTTCTCCGCCTTATCTTTCTCTTTTTCCACCACCAATTCTGCAATAATTTCGTTAAACCTTTCGTTTTCTTCTTTTTTTTTCTTTCACTATATATTGGATAATCACATTCAACCTTTGGATCTAATAAACCAATGCAAAGTGAAATATTAATGGCCATCATAATTATAATTTATGAAACTAATTAGCTGCTTATACTACTGTAAAATAAACAAATAAAGCCAGTTTGACGTCTAAGGTCAAATTACCTATTTTCAAAAATATCCATACAAATGTTAATATGGTATTTGTATTTATTGAGAAGTGAAATGAAAAAAATGAGGTCAATAATTGTGTTTAAACATGTTTGACCAAAACATTAGATCAATTTCAAATCAACATTAGACTTGAACCAAACAACTTAAAAGAATAAACTTACCTCTTGGTCTTGTTTGTCATGATGCTACTGAAAGTAAAAATCATTCTTAACATTGCTTAACCCATATACTTTGCCTATATTCTTTCCCCCGTAACCTATATTCTTTCCCCTGTAAGCTGGTACCACAATTCTTTGTCAAATTTTGGGTGTTGGCTACTTTCCTCCCTATACTTCTCCAAAAGATATCCCTCATATTTCACCTACAGGTACAACCTTATTTAACATACTTTGCAGCATTAAACCAATAATGCTGATACAGACTTATTTAATTAACCCTTTTAATACATTTCATATATATATATATATTTTAGTAATATAGAACCAGTATTATATATTTGGTAGAATAACCTATGATGTTCTTTAGGTACTATCATGTTAAGTTAAAAAAAAATTAGAACTTTAATATATTAAAATTCATTTTTCAGGTTGCGTTACTTTAAACACATTATTCATGGACCAAACCGGTAGAAAGCCACTGTTACTCGAAACCAATAACAGACTACGTGATGTATTAGTATTTAATCGAAATAAACCGTAAACCCTAGTAAAATATGTATGTAACAGCAAACAAATAAGCTTTTTTGCTTTGATGTTTATGTACGTACACACTATAGCAGCAGAATTACATATTGTTTCATCATGATGATGTAATTGAACAATTGTAAATAATAATGCCTATTTTTCCCTAAATCCTAATATTCTAAAAAGTTAAACTTTAATCCACAAATAACACCGGTATAATCTATTTCCTTTTCTTAAGTGACTATTATGGGTGAAATTCTGAGCCCATATCCTGAGTTATATCTTGAATAATTGATATCTGTTTACGATCAGGATACCACACCAGGATATTGGTAACATCCTGAGGCAGTATCCTAATAGTTACTAATAGTTTACGTGCAAGAGATGACTGCAGGGCTTGCAACGTTCACAAAGACCTTTTCTCCTGAAGACTCGCTCCATTTAGTTGGGAAATGGACATTGAAGCCGGAAGACCAGGTCTCTAACGTTCTAAAAGGAATATTCCGAAGCACCCCAAGTTTATAGGAGAAGTTGTTTACTTTTGTAACTATATAAACGATAAGCCAGATCGTAGGAACACACACTTCAACACTCTTTACTCTCTACTCTCGATCTCTTAAACATTTATCTCGCCATACACACTTTCACTCACTACTTATAACCATTGTAACACTTAGTAGGGATCTGAGTTATATCCTGCACTGTATCCTGAATATTCAAGCAATAAGAAGAACAATGCAGCCGACGATTGTTAGCTCCCGAGGTTTTATGCCGGAGATCTAGATTAATCAAGGGCTTTCCTCGTATATCCCGTGTCCACTTTCACTTTTACAGCTCATTGTTTGATTATCGGTATAGTTTCATATCCTGAGGCTATATCCTGAAACAGTTTTCATAAGCAAACAAACCAACACATTTTTCACAAGCATTGCTAGCACACTACCTCACAAAACTAATTTGATCACTAAATTGCTTCGGTAATTTTTTACCAAAACAATTTGACGCCCACCGTGGGGCAAGTGGTGCTATTTTTGATAAAAAAATTTCTAAAATCACTAATCGGTTCTTTATTCTCTAATCTTTTTGCAAGATTATTTTTTATGACTTCTCAGTCAGGTTTGAGCTCTTCTTCGGTGCCTGCATCAACCTCTGTTGTAACTGGTTCCTTACCTCTTCCACCTCCACCAGTCCAGACTTCTCAAAGGAGGAATGAAAGCCAAATAGCTCGAGACACTACTGCTGCTCAAAATGCTTCCAGATCCGGAGTCTCAGGAAGAACCCCAATTTTTGCTTCTAATGATGAAATCTTATCTTTGTTTGGCAACATACAGGATCAAATGAAGAAACAACTGGAAATTAACCAGTTCATGATGAAGGAAATACAACTCTTGAAGTCCAACTCCAAGAGACCTGCTGAGGATATTGTTACCCATTTGCAGCCAAGAATGTTGAACTTCAGTTCAGCAGCATATGCTGAGGATAATCAGGGCAACGTCATACCAAGTCACTCCCGGAGCAATATCCCAGATATTCCCTTATCGGTCAGGATATTGATTGTCAGGGATCTAGGATATGCTCCAGGATATGGCCAAAATCGCTAAGCTGGTAACTTGTCCATTAACACTAATATGCCTACTGCTAACAACTTTGAACCTTCGCAGGATACAAGTGCAACATCGACATTATCCAGAGAACTCCAGAAATTGAAGGATATGATATCAAGTGTGCCTGGGATAGTGCAACCAATACCAAAAGTATGCCAGGATAGTCACCGCATATCCCGCTTTGCTCGCCATATTTGTGATGCTGAAATTCCCAAGAGATTCCAAACTCCCAACATTAAGCTTTATGATGGCACGACGATCCTGAAGAACATATTGCTCAGCATAGGGAGATGATGGAAGTAAATCCTATCCCACCAGATCTTAAGGAAGCATGCCTATGCAAAGGCTTTGGTTCCACCTTAACAGGATCAGCCTTGAAATGGCTTTTAAACGTTCCACCTTATTCAATTACATCATTTTCTCATTTGGTTAATCTGTTTAACAGTCAGTTTTCTTGCAGTAGAAGCTTTGAAAAACTAACAAGTGACCTTGACAGGATAACATAGGGCCCTCAAGAATCCTTAAGGGATTACGTAAACAAGCTCAGCAGGGAATCCTTGGATATCCCACACCTTGATGTTGCTACAGCTCTACAGGCATTCAAGATGGGATTACAGAAGGATTCCCAATTTTATCAGAATCTTGTGATGAACCCTTGCAGGAAGCTGGACGAAGCTCGGAATAGGGCTCTAAGATATATCAGGCTTGAAGATGACAAGAAAATGCAAGAGAGAATGAATGCATCCTCAACATACGAATCAACAAACAGGAAGTCAGAATCTTCATACAAACCATACCGCTCTAAGCCGTATAGTAAAAATCACAGCAAGAGATTGAATGTTGTTGAGGATGAAGATGCCGAAGAATATCCTGAATTATCAGAATATAGTTTTTCTGTTAATGTTCCTGAACTAATATATTCAATGCAGGGTTTAGGAGATAAAGCAAGGTGGCCAAGGAAGAACCAGCAAAATGCTGATTGGAAGGATAAATCCAAGTGGTGTGCCTTCCATGAAGATTTTGGACATGTAACAGAAGATTGCATAACCCTTAGGAAGGAGATAAGCTACTTGCTGAGCAAAGTTACTTGAAAGATATTCTCGGTAAAAAGAAGAGTAAGGGTCAGGATACTGATAAGGATCCTGAACGAGCAGCATCACCTCCGTCAGACGCCAAGATAATCAATTTTATATCTGGGGGATCTGATACTTGTGTGACTTCTTATTCTGCGGCTAAAAGGCATGCAAAGGAAGCAAAGGTAGAAAGAGGAGACAAACCAACCAGGATGACAATGATCACGAATGACAAAGTGATAACATTCGATCGCGACGACTGGGATAACTTCCAGGATCCTCACCATGATGGTCTGGTAATTACTTTGTACATTGCTAACCATTTTGTACGCAGGATATTGGTGGACAATGGCAGCATGGTCAACATCATCCAGTTGGAAACCCTAAAGAGAATGAACATCCTAGAAATGGAGATTACCTCGAAGTCCACTGTCCTTGTAGGCTTCAGTGAAGAAGCAAAGAACATGGTTGGAGAGATAAAGCTGCCTGTTTATGTTGAAGGAGTGAATTCGATGCAACGATTTTGTGTCATGGACTCATTATCCTGCTATAATATTATATTAGGGAGACCATGGATTCATGATATGAAAGCTGTGCCTTCCACCTATCATCAGTGTGTCAAGATCCTTACTCCTTGGGGGGGGGGGTAGTCAAAGTGGAAAGCGACCAACAAGAGGCAAAGGAATGCTATTCCTCTTCAATGAAGGGATCAACAAAATTCAGGGCAGGATAGCAATTAAAGAAACAGGCCCAGGATATCATGGAAACTTCAGAGCAGGATGTTAAGAAAGTTATCCTGGATCAGGATAATCAATATATCTTGGTGCTTATAGGGGCTAATATCCCTCAGGATATTGAGAATCAGCTTACTAACGTTTTGAAATGCAGGATGTCCATGTTTGCATGGAAACACGAAGACATGACAGGTATATCGAAAGATATAATAACTCACAAACTTGGAATTGATAAAACTTTCAGGCCCGTTCCACAAAGGAGAGGGAAATTCGCTCCTGAAAGAAATGCAATTATACAAGAGGAGGTTGAAGGTTGCTCAAGTCTAGGATGATTAGGGAAGTCAAGTTTCCTAAGTGGCTAGAAAACATGGTGGTGGTCCAAAAGAAGAATGGGAAGTGGAGAGTTTGTGTAGACTACACAGACGTCAACAAAGCTTGTCCAAAAGATCCATTTCCACTGCCCCATATAGATTCCATGGTGGATGCAACTGCTGGACCTGAAATGCTGGCTTTCATGGATGCATCCTCAGGATTTCAACAAATCCAAATCGAACCATCAAACCAGGAGGATACAGCGTTCATGACACCAACGGGTACATATTGTTATACTGCTATGCCTTTTGGTTTAAAAAATGCAGGTGCAACATACCAAAGGCTAGTTAATATGATGTTTAAAGACAAAATGGGGGACACAATGGAGGTATATGTTGATGATATGGTGGTGAAATCCAAGAAAGCGGAGGATCACCTCCAGGATCTAGAGTGTGCCTTCAATATCCTGGACTAGTATAACATGAAGCTGAATCCTGCTAAGTGCCATTTCGGAGTGGGGGCAGGAAAGTTTTTAGGATACATGGTGACCAAGAGGTTGATAGAAGCAAGCCAGAACAGAATAAAGCTATCCTGGATCTCAAATCGCCATCCGACATGAAGGATGTGCAAAGGTTAACTGGAAGAGTAGCAGCATTGAACAGGTTCATATCAAGATCCTCAGAAAAATGCAAGGAATTTTATGATATCCTGAAGAAGAACAAAAGGTTTGAATGGGAGAAAAGACATGAAGCTGCCCTGCAAGAGTTAAAGCAATATCTTTCAAGTGCACCTCTACTAATGAAACATGAAGATGGTGAACCTCTATCCATATATCTTGCAGTATCAGGGAATACGGTAAGTGCTATCTTGGTAAAAGATCATGAAGGTCAACAGTATCCTGTTTATTATGTTAGTAAAAGTTTGTTAGATGCTGAGACTAGATACTCACACTTAGAAAAATTGATATTAGCTCTGGTCATGGCATCAACCAAGCTTAGACATTACTTTGAAACACATAGGATTCATGTTAAAACCAATTATCCTATCCAAAATGTGCTTAGGAAACCTGAAATGTCTGGTAGGATGGCTAAGTGGTCTGTTAAGCTAAGTGCTTTTGATTTACTATGTGAACCTAGAAATGCTATAAAGTCTCAGGCCTTAGCAGACTTTGTGGCTGATTTTAGTAGTGATATTCAAGATGAAGCTGACCTAGAAGTACAACAATTAGGTGAGAATTCAGGATCCTGGATATTGTATACTGATGGACCATCTAATGTAAGAGGTGTGGAATTAGGTATACTACTAAAATCGCCACAAGGGGATATATTACCCCAGGCTATTAGATGTGAATTTCCTGCTACTAATAATGAAGCTTAGTATGAAGCCCTTATAGTAGGATTAGAATTGGCTAAGAATATGAATATTAAATACTTACAAGTATACGTTGATTCCTTATTGATTCTGTGACAACCCGCAATTTCCGGTTAATAATGTAATCTAAAAACACAATTAATTTAGATATGAAATCATGCTTTGTTTGTAATTTGTGATATTATGTGCCATATGTAGAAAATTACATATCTATGGGTGCATTGTGAATAGATTAGAAACCTTAATAAAACTCCTACAACCCTAAACCTCCCACACAAATCAATCTTACGGCAGTTTCAAATCATCATCTCTCTTATCATCTCTGATCATTTGGTGCACACACAATCAACCTCTCAATCTTTCAAGAGCATACACTAGAATCAAATTGAGGTAAGGATTATTTTATACGTTGTTAATCTCACTCTATTGATTTCATGCAAACCCTAGTTCTCAAAACAGTAGTTCTGTGTTTATGTGATCATGTTTGTATGAATATTTGCGCATGAATGATAACTTGCTGTCTGATTGTAACACCCCAACCCGAATAGGGCTGACGTGTCACTATTACAGATATCAAAAACCAAACACAATCCATTTATCAAAGAAAAGTAGGATCCAAAAGATAACAAAAGGTCTCCAAAACAATCCAAGAAATCCTAAGTCTTAATTAATTGAAATACGGAAATAAATAAATGAGTAAAAGTCTTTATTCCTGAATTGCATTAACTCTCATCATCACTAGTTCCCCACATTCCCATGATTACCTGTCAACATATAAGACAACACAACAAAGAAAACTACGGCCGAGCCAAAGGTTGCTCAGTAACGGGAGAATCAACAGTACAAGTGAAGACTCATATACAGAAAGCAAAACTGAATTGATGCATGCAGAACTCACAACAGATGCTGAACTAATTCAGAAGTATAGATCCGATACACGATCAGAACATAATAAGATGTAGTACAGAAACATACCAGAGACATATAAAATACATATAGTTAATTACACGACCACAATATATCAACAAAACACGTCATGTAATATGGAAGCACCCAGAGCCAGAAACAGAAGGGTACATAGCTAGCTAGTCCATGCACCTATGAGATGGTGTGTGTGTGGCGTTCACACATTATTCCATCCCCCAGAAGTCAGAAGTCGGAAGTCAGAACTAGGATCGATCCATACGCCTCTAAGGGCCAAGGTGCTACATAAGCACAAGTCAGTGACGCCGTGATTTTGATTACGCACTGTCACGGAAAGTGTTCATGTCATTGACGCCCAAACGACAAGTCAGAAGTGCTCGGGTGACAGAGTACAAAAGCTAAGGTCATGTAACCAAAATACCAACCGAATATAATTCCAATGGGAGCATGCAATAATGATTACAACTGCTAAAGTCTATTGCACGCTACTACGAACTTATCAATTAATAAATGCGAAATTGAAATGACTATGGAAACAAACAAAATCCATACTACAAAGTAACGGATATAAAAAAAATATGAGAAGACCAAAGAATCCGTACCTTAATTTAGCAAGCAAAAAAGTTATCCAAAAATAAGGTTCTTTTCAAGACTTATGCACACCTAAATCCCAGATTACGAGTTTAGTTATAATTTAGTTACTTTATACGTTTATTGTTTAAATTTCTCCTAGCGACTAAGGACTTTGTTATTAAAGGTTTATCGAAACGACTATTTAATTTACACCCTTTATATATAATGTGTTTGCTTAAACTTGTCATGTCATATGGAATTAGTAAGAAATCTCAGTTCTAGAGTAATTAATAAAAATCAAGTTTTATACACATTCACACATATATAAAGCATATTTAAAATAATACCTCAGCTACATTTATATAACAGATCGTATCTCTCTAGATGCACACATGTAGGCACAATGCAAACCATACATATATCTCACGCATACATTTACTACACACTCATGCATCATCATCATCATCATCATCATCATCATCATCATCATCATCATATAATAATAATAATAATAATAATAATAATAATAATAAAAAGAAATGCACATATGCATGCATAAATCAATAATCAATAATAAAATAATACATAAACACCATGGACTTAATGCCTTCAAACACATACTGGACACACATATCTCTCTTTTAACTACTCAATCAATATATACATGCATTGCCATTTATACCCAGATATATAACATACACTGATACACATAAGATGAGCCATACATATGATAATTCGATACCACACATACATAGATTAGACATTCATACCTAACATGCACTGCAATAATCTGAATACATATACATATGTGAGTCGCTCATAAACATATCATACACTCAAGATAACACACATCAGACCTGCAATTTTATACCAAACATCTCAACATGGTAACGAAACAAATAGAGGAACAAATAAAACTTGATTTTGATTTGAAGCATATATATGGTATGTCCTTTACAATACAATTTTAATTGATCCTTTAGTCGCCGGAACGAATCAGAATATTAAGAGTCCATAATTAAACATATTACTCAAACATGTATACTGGACATAAGTTATCAACAATGAGTGGAATAGTTACCTCAACGATAGGTTGGACAAACGGATCAAGAGAAAACGGCGGTAACAATGGCGGTCATAAAAGGTAGTAATGGTGGTGATTATAGGCTGCGACGAACAACTGAGGTGGCTGTCAAGGCGTTGGAACAGATTAACACGTGTAATGGTTTTCGGAAGACAAAGAATGGTAACTATCTCGGTACCTGATTCGGACAAAAACGGATGGTGATACTGTGACTGTGCGCGACGGAAAACTACGGAGTAATGGCGGAGTAATGGCGAAGTAGTGGACTGTGCGCGACGGAAAACTACGGAGTAATGGCGATATTGTTCCTTACCTGATTCAGTGGTGAAAAACGATGCGGCGACGAGCGGTGCGGTGTAACGGTGGCGAGCGGCAGTCGGCCGTGCTTCCGATGGTGCAAGGATTATGAATGAGAACAAGGTGAGGATATGACTAGGGTTGGGTTTGAACTCAATAAATAAGGAATGGCGGTGACTGAGAAGAAAAAGGCAAGGCGCGTTATTTTGATAGGAGATTTGGAAGTTCAAAATGACCAAGATTATAGTTCTGATACTCTACTAATTTGTCTTTAGTAATGCTATATTATTACTTATCTTTTTTTTCCTTTTCGGCGGCTAACAGAGGCAAAGTAAAAGTAACTTTTCAATGTGTTGATTTAAATTGTATATACGTAAAAGTAATTGTTCACATGCATAAAAGAAATAACTTAAATATGCATATGATTTATTATTATTATTACATCTAAACTATTTTTTGTTTTAGAATTTGTAAGAATTGACAAATACTAGGATCACATAATATCCAACATTATAACTTGTCATAATACTATAGTATTTATTATATTACGGTTATAAAAGTTTCATATGTTACGCTAATATTGTTGGAATCGGTATGCCCAAGACACATATTAAATTGATGTGGCTAGTACGTTATGATCCAAGTCGGGTCATACCCAATAACAAGCTAGACAAACACTTATAATATTTATTTATGATATGATCAAACAAATAAATATTAACACTTCGAATATTTAGAAATTGGTTTTCTAAATAACTGCACTTGAGAAACTAATAAATACGATGGATAATTTATTTGAGAGTATATTTTATTTTGTTATTTAATGGGTTAAATAACATTATAAAAGATTTTGTAAGATATATAGATATCTTGCAAATCTTCCAAAATCTCACACAATTCAAGATTAGATTTTGTAAGATATATGGATATCTTGCAAATCTTACGAAATCTCACATAATCCAAGATTAGATTTTGTAAGATATATGAATATCTTGCAAATCTTACAAAATCTCACATAATCCAAGATTAGATTTTGTAAGATATATGGATATCTTACAAATCTTACAAGACTTCACACAATCCAAGATTAGATTTTATAAGATATATGAATATCTTGCAAATCTTACAAAATCCCACACAATTCAAGATTATATTTTGTAAGATATATGAATATCTTGCAAATCTTACAAAATCTCACACAATCCAAGATTAGATTTTGTAAGACATATGGATATCTTGCAAATCTTACAAGATCTCACACAATCCAAGATTTGATTTTATAAGATATATGGATATCTTGCAAATCTTACAAGATCTCACACAATCCAAGAAAAGATCTTACAAGAGGTTATATATATGGATGATTTGGTGAGAATTAGAGATGTCACACACACACACACACACACACTCTTTCTATCGTTAAAATCAAGTGCAAGAACACTAAAATTCTCTCTTGAATTTTCGGCCAAAGGTTGGTTGATCAAGAGGTGTTCACAAGTGAAAAATCCTAGCAACATAAGGTGTTTGTTGGAAGCTTGAGGTATACAAGCTTGAGGTCTTCTCCTTTGAAGATTTCCATTCAAGAACATCACCTTCTTCATATCTCTTGCTACTTGAAAGGTTGCGTGTAACGGACCAAACACCTAATGCATAAGGACACTTAACACTACCGAGCTAACTAAGGTGAGTTCACTGCTCTTTTACAAGAATGCGTCCGGTATGGACAAACAAACAAACTAATATCCCTGGAGGGGATACTTTGCAAAACTTTTATCCCTGGAGGGGATGACTACCATTCCTTGGGGGAATACTTTGTTATAACTGTTGTAGTTTAAATTCCGATGTTAGTTAATAAACTCAAACGCTATCATGGAAAGTCCCTACTTACATACAGAACTAGTTGCCTGGAGGGCAACGGGGTATTAGTTGATAGCGTATTAGGCCTGATAAACCTCACACCGTGCCTTGGAGGACGGGCATGAACTAATGACCTTAAACACGTTGATCACTGATGATAGACATTGATGAGGGCACCAAACACAGAACAGTCAATCGGTACAGAGTTTATTAGTTGTAACATGTCTTTAAACTAAACACCACTTGTTTTCGCTAAGCAAAACTGTGAACTCGCCGGCTTAATCGCTGATACACTTTTTCTGCATGCTTGCAGGTTGTTAGATGATTCATGCATGGGAACTTGCAGTCTGTGGAGCTTGAAGTGTCATGGGGCGCGCTACTTGATTGCAAACAATAAAACTTCACGCTTGAAATATTTTGATTTCAATTTTTTGAGATATTTACATTTGCTTCCGCTGAACACATATGTTATGTTTGAAAAGTTTAATTCAAATTTCACTATCATGTTGGACATGAGTATTGTGTATTATGTTGTTTACTATTAGTTCAATATGATTAGTGGCTGGATCCTGGGTAGTCACACGCCTCGCGGTATAACCCCACGGGTGGTAATTTTGGGGTGTGACAGTTTGGTATCAAAGCCACTGGTTATAGTGAACTAGGTTTTAAAAAGTTTTTCTAAAACAAGACTATAACCAAATTAGTTCCGAAAGTGACATGACACTACGCTCCAGATTGCCAGGTTCGTCTTTTATTATCGCATACATTATACATTTAGCATGTACATATGCATTTCATTGCATATAGACACACATACATGACACTATAGTACGATTTCATGCGTTATTTATCTATGCCATGACGGGTCATTATTATGGCATTACTTCTATATCTTTCGCGATATCTACCGTTTTGATGGCACTCACTTTGACATTCAAATCTGAGGATCTTTTGACACAAGTTAGGAGGAACTGGGGTAAACATGCAAATCGAATTATCATAACGGGTGCACACGTAATAATAATTGAGGATGCATGTGAGTCCCAGTGAGACCCAAACGTGTGGAAAGAGGTTCTAACCCTTTATCCGACATAATTGGGGACTCATTTATTCATAGGATCCATAGCGATGATGGACTCTTAGTCGATCTTTATCCTTACTCTTTCTACTTTTCTCGACTACTTGTACTGAATATGGATGTAGCATGCGCGGTGGACGTGGAAACATTGTCAAGACTCAGGCGGAGTTGACAAATCTCATCAACACACGAGTGGTAGAGGCTTTAGTCGAACAGCAAGCTGGTACGACACTTACAACAAGATGATTCTTGTCCTCATTTCGTGTATCTGAACTCACATTCGTGCGTCGTACGTTCTTTTCATTACCGCACCTTCAAACGATCTTCTTCTACTAATCAGAACCAAGAATCTAATCAGAATCAATGTCACACCCCGACCCGCAGCGGAAAAGGTGATCGGGGCATGATTGGGTTATCATCAAAGCTCATGACATTTATTATTTCAATTTAAAAGAGATCATACAATCATATCAAACAAATACAACATGTTCTATTCATCCTTCTAACCTTCATTATTTTTCTTCTAAGGCAATTTCCTATGTTTTCCTTGCTTCATCCTGTTCACCTGTATCATATGTAAAAATGGTTTTTGGATCAACAAAAAGTTGGCGAGTGAACCTTGTTAGAAAACATTTATTATTTATTTCTGGTTGTATTTAATATGGAAAATTTGTGCAATATTCATATATGAACAAACGTAAATAAACATACAATAACAACAATTAGCATACGATATCAAACAACAACAAACAATAAGATACATTAACAAACCAACAGCATACAATCACAAACCATTAGTATATGATATCAAACAACAACAAACAATAACATACATTAACAAACCAACAGCATACAATAACATATCAACTTGCATAAATATAACATAAATGAAACTGTGGGATCAAGGCTCAATCAAACGGAGCCGATCGTATTGCATGTACTGGAAATGATAAATGTCTGTGCGATCAAGGCTCAATCAAACGGAGCCGATCGTATTGCATGTACTAAAAATGAAAAATGTCTGTGCGATCAAGGCTCAATCAAACGGAGCCGATCGTATGTTGGCACGCCAGGTTCACGCTCATAATGTAATGGGGAACATGCTTAACGCTCATAATGTAATGGGGAGCGGCGGCCTATGAAATTTGCATGTACAGAAAATAATAAATTTAATCTAAACAATAACCACACAAACAGTTTATACAAGCTGAATACACATTTATTCATGATATGATGTATGCACAATGATTTAAATATAATAAATAGTAAGACACATGATACACCCCAAAAACGTGATTTAAGCGGGGAATTTGTAGAGATTCACTCACTGTGGGTGTGTTCGGTGAATGATGATGATTGCGCACGAGTTTAGAGGATTGATCGACGAGAAATAACTAACCTAATTAATAATGAAAAAGTAAGGTAAATACATGGATTTTATTAACAACTTTAATAGAATTTTTGGATATATTTTTGTGAGTTTTAGGCTATTTTCTAACCTTAAAAATGTTATTTTTAAGTATTTTTAATTGATTTTTAAATAAAATAATTAAATAAAAATAATAAAAAAAATCTTGACTTTTGACCGTTGACTTGTTGACCGTTGACCGTTGACCGGTTAGGTCGGTTATATGTGTGCGCTGGGTGAGACTCGAACCAGTGACCTCCGTACGCGTGCACGCAGCTCTACCAACTGAGCTACGTGTCTAACCCGAAATATTTCTGTTTTTAATTATATTTATACACTAAATCAATTAATCCGAAAATTATTTATTTTTAAAAAGGGTTTTAAATGTATCGGACCGGTGTCGTCAACAGGTCTCGAACCCGGGACCTGTGACTTAATGTTACACACAGTCCACCGCTGGACTGTGTGTCTAACTTGGTTAAAATACAGATTTTATTATACTTAACATCTAACGGAGTTAACCCGGTTCAGTTTAAAAAAAAGCATTTTATTACAGCGAATGAGGTTGGGACAGGAATCGAACTCGCGACGTGTATGTGTTTATTTGCACACAGTCCACCGGTGGACTGTGTGTCTAACCCGTTTATAATTCCGATTTTAAATAATCTTATAACATAACTACTTCGTCTTCTTCGTTCAAAACTCAGGCAACGGTTATCTAACTGTTACTTGATTAATTCGTTTAACGAACAAGATGAACAATTGAAAAGTATTGAACCGAAGATTTGGGGAAAGAAAATACCGAACAGATCGTCTTCTTCAGAAAAATCCGGCGAAGCTCTTCGGCTCTGTTCTGGTGACCTTCGGCTGTTAGAGTCAATAATTAGTTTGGATGAATTAAATGTGAAATTGAATAACTGGGTAACGACTATCAGTAGATTACATGATCATACCGGTTATCAGCGTGATTCTGAAACTTTCCGAAATTTTCCGGCGAAAACAGAAAAATCCGGCAATGTCGTCTGAGGTTGATTCTGAGCGATGAAATGGTGTTAGAATTCGTCTTATAATGGAATGAAACATAAACATCGAGGTAATTACCGTGTATATGAGAGTCCCGGTTTTCCGGCGACTTGCAGAGAATTCCGGCGAGTGAAATTTCTTGCAACCGAGATTCTTCAGTGGTTTAAGGTGAGTGGGAGTGATGTCAGTACGAGTTCTATGATCTTATTTTTGGGTAAGAAGAAAAGGTGGATTGAATTCGGTTTCCCGGCAAAACTTTCCGGTAATTTTTCAGAGAATTCCGGCGACTTCCGGCGAAGTTTTCTGTGCGAAATGATGAGTGTGAGTTGAATAGATACGTGAGCCTAACTGATGAACAAGGTACAATCCCGAATTTGGATTGTATTTTCGGTTTCAATAGAAATTCAAAGCAATGAATGAAATTGATGGTTTTCTTCGGTTATAACCGACCTTACTTGTTAATGTATACGTTATGACAAAAAAGAAACGGCAAACTTTGATGGAATTGCCGGGATTTCCGGCGTGAGCGGATTTGGGCGCGTTGTGCACTGGGTTTTGATTTCCAGATTGATTTATGTATTAATTGGTTCAATATATTAACAAACATCACAAGTGGCGGAGCGGTTGTAGGGATGTGAGTTAAGTCGTTGCTGTATCTGGTTGACCCGGGTTCGAAACCCGGCTTCAGCCATTTATTTTTATTTCATTATTTTCAATACTTTTTCAAATGTAACTTTTATATTCTAATATACTTATTAATTATGTATCGTTTAAAATTAATTTGGGCATTAAATACGCAACGAAAATTTTTAACTGATTGTTCGGTTGATAAACGGAGCGGGTTTGGTAAATCCAGTTTTTGGCGGATGTTACAATCAAGGCTCGTAAGCTGGTAGATAACCGAGGTGTAACAAGCGTAACTATCATCACCACGGGCAGTGTACTAGAACATGTCAAAGATGCAACGAGGTAGGTCACCTAGCTAGGGATTGTAGGGCACCGTTCCCTAAACAACAACGACAACAACCAAGGCAACAACCACAACATCAACAAGGTGATCGTACGAGTTGTTTCCAGTGTGAAAGCGAGGATCACTTCAAGAAGGACTGCCCTCAGTTGAACCAGAATGCCAACAACACAGGGAATCGCAACAATAACACTAGGGGTAACAATAACAACAATAATAACAACGGAGGAGATGGTGCTCGCGGGAGGGCATTTTTGATTGGCGTGGGAGACGCCAGGAATGATAACACCCTGTGATCGGTATGTTTGCTATAGGCAACCTCTTCGTATGTCTTATTCAATTCTTGCATCGATTTGAGTTTCGTGTCCTTGAAACTTAGTAGACTGTTAGTGTTGATCGTAAACCACTCTAGAACCCAAAAACGTTCAGGAACTGAATGATGGTTAACCAAGTGGAACATCCTATATTCTTGTTGGGTGCAAACTCGATCTCTAGGTCAAGTATATGACATTGACCTCATTCCTGTTACTTTTGGTAGTTTAAATTTAACGCATTCCCTCACTCTTCCATAAATGCTTAGCGAATTTCGGGACGAAATTCCCTTTCAACTTGGGGATGATGTGGTACCCGGGGAAAATCCACAGTCATCTTAACTCGTCCTTCACTCTCTGTGTCTACTTATCAAATTTCAGGACGAAATATCTTTCAAGTTGGGGATGATGTGACAACCCGCAATTTCCGGTTAATACTGTAATCTAAAAACACGATTAATTTAGATATGAAATCATGCTTTGTTTGTAATTACGTGATATTATGTGCCATATGTAGAAAATTACATATCTAGGGGTGCATTGTGAATAGATTAGAAACCTTAATAAAACTCCTACAACCCTAAATCTCCCACACAAATCAATCTTATGGCAGTTTCAAATCATCGTCTCTCTTATCATCTCTAATCATTTGGTGCACACACAATAAACCTCTCAATCTTTCAAGAGCAAACCCTAGAATCAAATTAAGGTAAGGATTATTTTATACATTGTTACTCCCACTCTATTGATTTCATGCAAACCCTAGTTCTCAAAACAGTAGTTCTGTGTTTATGTGATCATGTTTGTATGAATATTTGCGCATGTATGTTAACTTGCTGTCTGATATTGTTGGAGTCGATATGCCCAAGACACATATTAAATTGATGTGGCTAGTACGTTATGATCTAAGTCGGGTCATACCCAATGACAAGCTAGACAAACACTTATAATATTTATTTATGATATGATCAAACAAATAAATATTAACACTTCGAATATTTAGAAACTGGTTTTCTAAATAATTGCACTTGAGAAACTAATGAATAAGACGGATAATTTATTTGAGAGTATAATTTATTTTTTATTTATTGGGTTAAATAACATTATAAAAGATTTTGTAAGATATATGGATATCTTGCAAATCTTCCAAGATCTCACACAATCCAAGATTAGATTTTGTAAGATATATGGATATCTTGCAAATCTTACAAAATCTCACACAATCCAAATTAGATTTTGTAAGACATATATGAATATCTTGCAAATCTTACAAAATCTCACACAATCCAAGATTAGATTTTGTAAGATATAGAGATATCTTGCAAATCTTACAAGATCTCACACAATCCAAGATTAGATTTTATAAGATATATGAATATCTTGCAAATCTTACAAAATCTCACACAATCCAAGATTAGATTTTGTAAGATATATGGATATCTTGCAAATCTTACAAGACCTCACGCAATCCAAGATTAGATTTGTAAGATATATGGATATCTTGCAAATCTTACAAGATCTCACACAATCCAAGATTTGATTTTATAAGATATATGGATATCTTGCAAATCTTACAAGATCTCACACAATCCAAGAAAAGATCTTACAAGAGGTTATATATATGGATGATTTGGTGAGAATTAGAGATGGCACACACACACACACACTCTTTCTATCATTAAAATCAAGTGCAAGAACACTAAAATTCTCTCTTGAATTTTCGGCCAAAGGTTGGTTGATCAAGAGTTGTTCACAAGTGAAAAATCCTAGCAACATAAGGTGTTTGTAGGAAGCTTGAGGTATACAAGCTTGAGGTCTTCTCCTTTGAAGATTTCCATTCAAGAACATCACCTTCTTCATATCTCTTGCTACTTGGAAGGTCGCGTGTAACGTACCAAACACCTAACGCATAAAGACACTTAACATTACCGAGCTAACTAAGGTGAGTTCACTGCTCTTTTACAAGCATGCGTCCAGTGGGGACAAACAAACAAACTAATATCCCTGGAGGGGATACTTTGCAAAAATTTTATCCCTGGAGGGGATGACTACTATTCCTTGGGGGAATACTTTGTTATAACTATTGTAGTTTAAATTCCGATGTTAGTTAATAAACTAAACGCTATCATCGAAAGTCCCTACTTACATACCGAACTAGTTGCCTGAAGGGCAACGTGGTATTAGTTGATAGCGCTATTAGGCCTAACAAACCTCACACCGTGTGTCACACCCCGACCCGCAGCGGAAAAGGTGATCGGGGCATGATTTGGTTATCATCAAAGCTCATGACATTTATTATGCGTTTCATATTCATTAATACAATTTAATGGAAGTTTACAATAAGAATTACAATATGTTCTAACTATCAATCTAAGCTTCTTTGTTCTCTTCTAAGGCATTTCCTATGTTTTCCTTGCTTCAACCTGTTCACCTGTATCATGTTTAAAAGGGTTTTTGGATCAACATAATGTTGGCGAGTGAATCCTATGGAAAACATTTGAACAAGTTTATTTAAATTGATTATGAAATGTGTGCACAACCAAACATGAGTAAAAATAGATGTAAACTTATTCAACAATCATAAGATATTAAATAAAACACACATGAACAATAATGGAACATTTAGAGGCACGCGATGCTCAACTCGTCTCTCACGAGGAACTGAGGGGCCTAATGAATGAATTGCATAAACATGATAATATGAATGACACAACTACAAACAATATAAACTCAATGATACACACATGAACAATAATGAATTTGATTTGAGGCACGCGTTGTTCAACTCGTCTCCCACGAGGAACTGATGGGCTTAATGAATGAGTTTCATATAATTTGACAAAAGGAAATAAGTAATCACAACAATATAAACAATCTAACTTTAGATCATGATGTGGTATGGCACAAGTTTAAATAAACAAGTTAATTATTTTTATGACACATGACACACCCCAAAACGTGTAATTTAAAAGGGGGAGTTGTAAGATTCACTCACAGTGGGTGCGTTCGGTTGATGATGTTGAATGCACGCGAAGTGGTTTTAACCACGAGTGAGATTAACCTAGATAAATCGCATTATGGTTTGGTAAGTAAACGGATTTTATTAATCTATTTTAGTAGGATTGTTGGGTGTATTTTTGTGAGTTTAAGGCTATTTTCTAACCTTAAAATGTTATTTTTAAGTATTTTTAATTGATTTTAATTAAAATAATTAAATAAAAATAATAAAAAAAATTTTGACTTTTTCTGCTACAGTGACCGTTGACTTTGACCGGTTGACCGTTGACTGACCGTTGACCGGTTCATATGCGTATTGTTGTGCGCTGAGTGAGGCTCGAACCCGAGACCTCCCGTACGCGTGCACGCAGCTCTACCAACTGAGCTACGTGTCTAACCCGTCATATATCTGTTTTTAATTATATTTATATATTAATTAATTTAAATAGAAAATCCTTTTATTTAAAAACGATTTAATTTGATTCGGACGGTGCGCTCCACAGGTCTCGAACCCGGGACCTGTGGCTTAAACTAACACACAGTCCACCGCTGGACTGTGTGTTTAACATGTTATATAATCCGATTTTTATTATACTTAAATACAACTGAACATTTCTTTTTCTGCCTTAAATAAAAAGATAGATAATTGTCCGAGTCGGTGCAGAAGACCGGACTCGAACTCGCGTCCCGTGATTAAACATACACACAGTCCACCACTGGACTGTGTGTCTAACTTGGTTATTATTCCGGTTATTAATATACTTAACATATACATAAAATGAATCCGGTTCAGTTAACAAAAAAAAAGAAATTTTTATTAAGGCAGCGTGTGTGGAAACAAGATTCGAACTCGAGACCTTTGCGTGCACACAGTCCACCGCTGGACTGTGTGTCTATCCCGATTAATAAGTTGATTTTAATTATACTTATATGATACCGAACTTCATCTTCTTCGTTGAGTTTTAACCAGAATCGATAACTGACGGGTTCAATGTTTTAATCGGTTTCTTAGCGTGTTTCAGTTCATTACGGTGAAATATAGGTGAAAAGAAAAAGAAACTAGGCGAAGAGGTATACAGACTGTCTTCCTCTGTTTTCCGGCAGAACTCCGGCGACAGCAATAGGCTCCGGCGACGAGTGTCTTGCAGCAGCGAGTCTCCAGAAAGCTTGAAAAAGGTATGGGTGACTTCGGTATAAGCTTAGGGGGTTCAATAAGGCTCGGAAATGGAGAACCCGGTTTTCCGGCGACAAACAGAAGAATTCCGGCGAGTGGGTTTTCGCCGAGAAAGGGTGTGGTTTTGAGCGAAAAGGTTTGCAGAAGTTCGAGGTGGTTTTTATAGGACAAATCGTCGATGTATTTGGTCTGATTTCCGACTAGATTCGTCGGTTATGAAAACTCCGGCGGTTATAACTTTGGTCGCGGATCCAGACGTCGGTTATAACCGATGTCTTAGTAAATGTTTACGTTATAACGGAAGAAACGTTAAGTTTTGCGAGATTACCGGGATTTCCGACGACTGAACTTTTGGGCGCCGGTTTTGACTTCGTAAAGTCAAGATATGAATTAAATGATTCCAATATTTAACAAGGAACATCCGTGGCGCAGTGGTTTGTGCGCGTGTGTTAAGTTTGTTTGTGAACCGGTTACTGACCCGGGTTCGAAACCCGGCAGAACCAAAATATTTTTATTTTGCGATTTTTAATAGTTTTTCAAAAACTAATTATATATTCCCGTATAATAATTGATTATGTATCGTTTAAAATTATTTTGGGCATTTAATTCGCAACGAAAATTTTAACTGACTGTTCGGTTGGTAAACGGAGCGGGTTTGGTAAATCCGTTTTTTTTACGGATGTTACACTGTGCCTTGGAGGACGGGCGTGAACTAATGACCTTAAACACGTTGATCAATGATGATAGACATTGATGAGGGCACCAAAAATAGAACAGTCAATCGGTACAGAGTTTATTAGTCGTAATGTCTTTAAACTAAACACCAAATTGTTTTTGCTAAACAAAACTATGAACTCGCCGGCTTAATCGCTGATACACTTTTTCTGCATGCTTGCAGGTTGTTAGATGATTCATGAATTGGAACTTGCAGTCTATGGAGCTTGAAGTGTCATGGGGCGCGCTACTTGATTGCAAACAATAATACTTTACGCTTGAAACATTTTGATTTCAATATTTTTGAGATATTTACATTTGCTTCCGCTGAACACATATGTTATGTTTGAAAAGTTTAATTCAAATTTCACTATCATGTTGGACATGAGTATTGTGTATTATGTTATTTACTATTAGTTCAACATGATTAGTGGCTGGATCTTGGGTAGTCACACGCCTCGCGGTATAACCCCACGGGTGGTAATTTTGGGGTGTGACAATTTCAATGGATCTTATGCAGTCAAAGGTGAAAGGTTCGCAGAATATCTTGAAATTGTTAAAAAATTAGCAGGATATCTCGAAAATTTTACACTTGAACAGGTACCAAGAGAAGAAAATGCTGAAGCCGACGCTTTAGCAAATCTAGGATCTACTGTAGGATACCGGAAGGAACTCAGATACCAATACTGCATATCCTGTATCCTGCGATGGAACATCCTAAGTCACAGGATAAGCATGTGGCAAGTGTCCAGGATCCTGATGATGGGTATCCTGAATCCTAGATGACTCCAATCATGAAGTATCTACAAGAAGGAGATATTCCAAAGGATGAGAATCCAAGAGCTTCCAGGATGAAGGTATCTCGTTTTACAATAATAAATAATATCTTGTATAGGAAATCTCTTGCAGGTTCATACCTAAGATGCTTAGAGGATCCTGAAACCAAGGAGGTGCTTAAGGATATACACGAAGGAGATTGTGTCAACCATACTGGGGTAGGTCTTTATTCTCGAAGGTGTTGATAACAGGGTATTACTGGCCAACCATGAGAAAGGATGCTATGGAATATGTTCAGAAATGTGATGCCTGCCAAAGACATAGCAATATACTGCATCAACCTACAGAACCATTATATCCTATCATATCTCCTTAGCCATTTATGAAATGGGGGATGGATATAGTGGGAAAACTCCCAAAGGCTGCTGGAGGAAAGGTTTTCATGCTAGCAATAATAGATTATTTCTCCAAGTGGGTTGAAGCAGAAGCATTTGTCCAAGTTAGGGATCAAGAAGTGGTGTCTTTTATCAAAAGGAATATCCTAACAAGATTTGGGATACCGGCCGAGATAATCTGCGACAATAGCTCTCAAATCAACAACAAAAGAACCACAGATTTTTTTAAGAGTTGGGGAATCAAAATGATCACGTCAACACCGGTGCATCCTCAAGCTAATGGGCAGGCAGAATCCTCAAACAAGATAATTGTCAATACTCTGAAAAAGAGGTTAGGTGCCAAAAAAGGAAAATGGGCAGAAGAACTACCATTTGTCCTATGGGCAGATAGAACAACTATGAAGAATGCTACTCGGCAAACCCCATTTTCATTAGTATTTGGAGCAGAAGCAATGATTCCGACAGAAATGGTAATACCAATAGCTAGATCGAGTCTACAGGTTCCTGGAGCGAATCCTGAAGTCTTATGTCGGGGATTGGACACCAATGACGAAACAAGGGACGCAAAAAAGCTAAGGATGGCAACATATCAACAAAGAGTAGCCAAGTCATACAACAAGAATTTAAGGACCAGAAGGTTCCAAGTTGGAGATAGGGTATTGAGAAAAGCATTTCAGAATACAACCAATCCCGCTGATGGGAAATTAGCTCCAAAATAGGAAGGGCCATACAAGATTGAGTCAGAATCAGGAAAGGGGGTATACTGGCTCAAGACCATGGAGGGAGATATGATACCAAGATCCTGGAATGCTATACATCTCAAGGCTTATTTCAAGTGAGTTTAGAATATACTTTCTAACTCAGGATGGTATGAATCCTATCTCTTCTACATATATTTAATTTAATTTATTATTTTGAAACCCTATACTGACTTAAGCATCGGAGGGGTGTTAGCCAAGCTAACACCCACCTTAGTTTAAAAGGTGTTTTCTAGGATATGCTTCGGGATAATAATCTAGGATATTTGCTCAAGATGGATTGAAAGACTAGAGGATTGGCCCCCTCTCTCACGATTAAGGGATTCAGACCCTTTCACAGTTTAAAGGTATTCACCTTTCTTCCGAATTGGGTTTAAACACCCCGTCTAGAGCGCAAGTATGTGAGTGTAGTTCAAGATGGTAGGACCAGTTCCTGTCACAATGGCTGACATTTTCGTTATTGTTGGCTATATCCCGAATCCTTACGGTATATGAGGATTGATCACCCTCTCTCGCGAAAGGGTATTTTCATACTCTCTAAGGTTTAAAGGTTTTCACCTTTCTAAGTCTTGGAGTTTATACACTCCCGCCTATAGCGCACGAAAACAAGGGTTTATCCCCAGGATACTAAGGGTTTATCGCAAGGATACTAAGGGTTTATCCCCAGTAAAACTAAAGTTTTTGACATACTCCAAAGATATGATAGACTATGATTGTGTCTGTCCACCATCTTTTGTGGATGAAAAGTTACAAAGTTTAATCGCTAAGTACTCAAGTGTGTCATGCACTAATGCAATATCCTGCGCAGATAGGGGACATCCATGCTGGGGACATTGCACACGGTACAAAGATTGAATTTGGAAATTATTGCCTAAGTATTTCTGGTATGATCTTTTATTTTTCAAAGCATGAAAGCCTTATCTAAGTGATCTAAGTTTTCGAGGTCATATTTAATCAAGTTTTGATCTAACATTTTGATTAAAGATGACATAAATACTGAATATTGTGTCAGTATCCTGAGCAGGATATTTGATCAGGATATTCCAAATATGTCTTTCAAAATAAAAACATAACAACAGATAAGGCAGAAAGGTTAGTTTATTATTAACAAACCAAAATGTCACATTCTTGACTTCGTCTTAAACCAAGACCCATCCACCAAGAATGTGATAAGTTCTAAAGTATATGAACATTGATGAACGAAGGCTTCGTCCTGAAACTCAGGATCCCTCCACCTCGGGTCATCGCAAAATACTAATGTTTAAAGTGCATGAAATGTAAATTGTTTAGTGCAGGAAAAGTAAATTGTTTAAGGATTACAGATCAGTCAAATTATAAAGTGGGCTCCGGCCTTAGCAATATTATCCATCATTGCCCACTTCGATGCTCTCACACTGCAACATCTTTGCTAACCTTCATCACCTCCTCAGCATCAGCATCCCAACCAGCATCACTATCAGCATCCCGACCAGCGTCACCACCAGCATCCGCTCCAACATCAACCCCAGGATCCTATTCAGCCTCAACCGCCACCTCGACCGCCTTCGGAGGCTCTACAACCGCCGGCTTGGCAATGCATTCCATGGGTTTGCTACCAAGGTCACTCAGTTTCGCCTCCCAGGCTTCAATGTTCCAGGCAGGGCATATTAAGCCCGTGGCTCTGGCTTAGTAAGCCATCTTTAGCCTGGCTTGAAGGAGGGAGATGACAACGGAACTTTTGAGGCCTTCCCAGTAGATGATCAGGTCCTGCTCATGTTGAAGCTGAGCGCATCCAGTTTGGCCTGAGTTTCTTGAGCTGCCTTCTATACAGCAAGCTTAGCGTCCTGGGTCACTGCCTTGAATTTGTCTTCGTAATGCTGTAACATAGCCTCGTTGATCTTCCCCTGGTCCTCATTAGCGATCTCTGCCTTCTTTAGTTTTGCTTCCAAGGCCTTTACAGAATCACATGCCATGACCTGGAGATGTGTCAAGCGCTCAAGACCCTGCAGTACGAGGTATGAATTTCAGTATAACTAACCAGGATATCAATCCAGTATATACTCGCAGGATATAAGATGAAGATATTTACCTGGTTGAGAAGGGAAGTCATGAGGCTGCTGGACTATGCAAATCCAAGGTTCTCGTAGGAAGGAGCCTCAACGAAAGCAGCAGGGGAATCGGTATCCGTTCTCTTTCGAGAACTGGAGGCCCGAGGCTTGGAACTTGAGGAAGGCTTGGGGACAGTGGTTGGCTTGGAACTGGAAGAGGGTTTCGACGTAGCTGAAGGTTTGGATTTGGACTCTATCTTCACCGGAGTCGGTCCAGAGTAGCTATTCAACTCGTCTAGATCAAAGACTTCAGGGATCTTGGTTGGTGCTGTATACAGGGAGTAATATCAAACTTATTTAATCAACATTTTTACTGACTAAAATGATACATTGATTCTAAACAAAAAACAAGGTCTTACCAGACATGTATGAGCTTGACTGTTGGCTTGATGCTGCTGGGTTTGGTATAAAACTTCATTCAATCTCCGGTCGCTTGTAGATGGCTTCGATCCTCTCTGCTGAGTCGGTAAGAGGAGGTGCTAGTTTTCTGAAATCCGCTGCACAGGAAAAAAGAAGATATCAGAGCAGAATAATAAGCAGGATATTACACAGGATATGTTTGAAGATACCCTAAAACCCTAAATCCTACCCTTTGTTAACCACTTCACCGGATAATCCGCTCCACCAGAGATCGAACTTTTTTAACGAAAATGAACTTGGATTTCCATTCCTCTTCATTCCTGGTGGCTCGAAGAATCAGAGGGTCATTGGAAGTGGAGTAGAACAGGAATCTGCTAGACCCATGGGATCTTAGCTGATATGCTAGAGGGAGGTCCTTAACGGAAAGCTTTGGACTGTGAGTGTTCTTGATTCGATCAAGAACAACTAACACACGCCATAGCATCGGTATGACCTAACTGAAACTGAGGCGGTGGTGCGAAAGAAATCGGTGATGAAATCGGAGAAGGGGAACCGAAGGCCTAGTGTGAAGGGGAAAGCATTCAAACAGAGCCACTCAGTAGAAGACATGTCCGATCAGAGTTCCCGATCATATGGTCTAAATACCGCGCTCTTCGAGAAGATGCCGGAGGTTTGAAGGTTTCATAAGTAAGCGTTAATAAATGTACACACTTCCTTCTCCGGATGCTAGAGGAGGTTTTGTGGAGTGAATGTAGGGGCCGTATCACCGGAGCTGGATCTTGTTTGTCTAGCCATTCTTAACCAGAAACTGAGAGAAGAAAGGGGAAAAGAGAAGAAGAGGGAGATGGTTTTACCTTTTTTGATCTCTTGGTAAAGACTAAATAAAGAATGGAGAGATAAGATATAGGGGGTAATGAGTGAATTCAGCCTGAGAGGTTACAAGCCATCAAATCACAGGACTTATCTCTTAATGGCCTCGAACAACATAAAAATGTAACCGATGAGACTCAGGATCCTCAACAGTAACATTTTTGGGGAAAATTGTTATGGGTGAAATTCTGAGCCCATATCCTGAGTTATATTTTGAATAATTGATATATGTTTACGATTAGGATACCACACCAGGATCTTGGTAACATCCTGAGGTAGTATCCTGATAGTTACTAATAATTTACGTGCGGGAGATGACTGCAGACCTTTTCTCTTGAAGACTCGCTCCATTTAGTTGGGAAATGGACGTTAAAGCCGGAAGACCAGGTCTCTAAAGTTCTAAAAGGAATATTCTAGAGCATCCGAAGTTTATAGGAGAAGTTGTTTACTTTTGTAACTATATAAACGATAAGCCAGATCGTAGGAAAACACACTTCAACACTCTTTCACTATCTACTCTAGATCTCTTAAAGATTTCTCTCGCCATTACACACTTTCACTCACTACTTGAAATCATTGTAACACTTAGTAGCGATCTGAGCTATATCCTGCACTGTATCCTGAATATTCAAGCAATAAGAAGAACAAGGCAGCCGAAGATTGTCAGCTCCCGAGGTTTTATGCCGGAGATCTAGATTGATCAAGGGCTTCCCTCGTATATCTCGTGTCCACTTTCACTTTTATAGCTCATTGTTTGATTATCGGTATAGTTTCATATTCTGAGGCTATATCCTGAAACTGTTTTTGTAAGCAAACAAACCAACACATTTTTCACAAGCATTGCTAGCACACTACCTCACAAAAGTAATTTGATCACTGAATTGCTTCGGTAATTTTTGACCAAAACAGTGACCATGTAACCAAAGGGAATCTAATGTTATAGCTTTTTAAACACAAATAAAGCACTATACTTCATTTTTATATCCATTTACGACATTATTGCATGCATTGTGTTTGTATTTAAAAAAATAAAGCACTACTCTTCTTTTTCTTCACTAGAATACAATCATAAATAACTTTAAAGGTGTGTTTGTGTTGGGATTTAGCCCTGCAAAAAGGAACAGAAGATATAAAACCAAAATCACATCAGATGTATGATCCTGATAACAAAGTTTACATGCTCGGTTTAATAAACTCTGCCTTGCCTAAGCGCTGCCTTCTATCATCTGCCCACACTAAAAGACAAAGATCAAAGATCTGCCAGAAGACACAAGCAGAGGATAGAGATCAGTGTTTAGCTTTATTAGTTTTATATTCCATGTAACAGTGCTTAGCACTGATCAGTGTTTAGGTAGAGCAGTCCTTAGAGTTAATTTTATTTGTTACATGTCACTATCAACCCTGACGTCATCAAAGATGCTCAAGTGTAGTATAAATAGTTCATCAATTGTACTATTTTAATCATCTATCTAAAAGATCATTCACCTATCATCTTCTCTGCATTTCTATACTATCATCGTTCTTATTGGGCTAAGGGGGAGTTTGTGATTCACATGCAAAAACTATAAGTTTGAAATCATGATGAGCAAAACAAACAACCATTTGTGATAAATTTTACATATGTTTCCGCCGCATCTTACTTTGATTTCTACGTTCACTTTCCATTTTGAAACAAAAATCACCACTAATTCAAACTTAGATCCTAACAATTGGTATCAGAGCTTGGTTAATCAAAATTTGATTTAACTATCAATTTGATATGAAAGATCAGCTATCCCTGCTAATTCGTTTGATAGTTTGTGGAAAACAAAGTTTTATTGCATTAAAAGCTTTTAAAACAAAAATCTGTTGAAAACCATAAGAAATGTCTCAAACCACCTATGCTGAAGAGAAATGAATACTTCATCTGGCAGCGTAGGATGGGACATATTTTAGCTCAACAGAACACCGGTTGTTGGCGATCTGTTGTATTTGAACCTCAAATTCCAATGGTTCCAAGTACAGAGGATCCCAATACTCAAGTGCCAAAAAGTCCTGATAACTACTCTGAGAAGGATTACCAGAAAATAGAATTGGATGCTAAGCCATTTAGCATTGTTGTTTCTACTTTACCCAATGAAATCTATGCTGGACTGCTCCACTTCAATAGTGCAAAGGAGTTGTGGAACACACTAAAAGAGCAATTCAGTGGTACTGAAGAGGTCATTGAAAGCAAAAGAGAAATTCCGAATCAACAGTATGAAACCTTTTGTCACGTCAAAGGTGACAACAATTCGAACGGTTTAACTGTCTAATCAGTGAACTCAAACTGGTGAACGTTGTATTCTCAAATTCGACTACCAATAGCCGTTTCCTTTGATCGTTACCAGAAAAATGAGACACTGTAGCTTATGTTACACGAACATCTGTTGGTTTTAACGAGATGTCACTCCCACAGCTTCATGGAATACTCCTCACTTATGAGAGAGAGTTAAACCGAAAAAAGAAGGTACAAGAGTCTGGTAAAATACTGATGATTACACTTTGGGTAACATAACTTTATCTGGCCAAGAAAAGGGTTTTGGCAGTGGAAAGGGTCAGGGTTATGATCATTTTATTGATATAACCTCTGGAGGAAACTTTAACTCTGATTCATACTCACCCAACTATGCATTTACTACAACTGGGGAAAGCCAAACCTTTGACAATCTCTCTTTTGAGTTAAATGATTTGCAACACTTTGAACCATCTGATTTAGAAGAGATGGACATTTTGCACCAACTGGCTCTATTAAGTGTTAGAGCTAGTAAATTTTACAAGAGAACAGGTAAAAAATTCCCTAGGTTGGATGGGGGGGTTGAAGGTTGGGTTAGACAAGTCTAAGATCAAGTGCTATAAGTTGAATAGGTTAGGACATTTTGCCAGAGAATGCGGATCTCAAAATTCTGGACTAATTGTAGCACATCTTGGCCCTAGACCTCAGCACACACAAAGCACTACCCAGTATTCTCAATATACCCCTGCTCATCAATGTAACGTCCAACTATTTCATACTTTCTATAATTAGAAAGCGTCGTTTGTAATTCTATTTTTGGAAACCTTTGTACTTGTATTCGTTCTGTCTTTGCAATCCTTGTAATCGAGACTTGAATCATAATGGAATACACATTTTAACACAATACTTGTTATACATAATCATACATACATACACTTGATGCTTCATACTCGAAAACGTGACATGCTTGCCAATACGTGACATCTATACTTCATCCATACTTTATACTCAATGCATATACTCGATCTCTCATTTCTTTTATACTTATGTGCACCTTATATCATGTCTCTCATGCTTAAAATACCTTAGTTATTCTTAAAATACCAAAAACCAACACTTAAACATGTCCCAAACCAGCAACACAAAAAAAAATAAAATTATTTGTTCCTGCCTAAGCCTTACGGACCGCAAGGTAAAAGGCTTACGGTTCGTAAGCTAGTCTGGGCAGGCTTAATTGTTTTGGCTCGCGAATTTTGCACGGATCCACACCAAAACACCTCACCTAATGGCCTTAAACCACCATTAATCACCTCCAAACTAACCCTAATCCTTCTCCTATAAAACCCAAGCCTCCTCCACACATTTTTACACTTTTACAACTCTCTAATCTCTCTCAAATCACTCTCAAATCCCTTGCAACATCAGAATTCAGACAGAATCATCACCTCTTACTAAAGTGAGCATAACTTGCTCATTTCTTAACGAAATTACTTGATTCTTCTTCCTACTTGCTTGGATAATCCTTAGGTTTGAATCCACGGGTTCTCCATGGAGAATCCAGACCTGGAAATGCACCTAAATGGTTCCAAACTTTCTGTTTTGTACAAAACTCTTTCAAAACTTATGTTTACTTCATTCAACCTTGTGTTCTTGAGCTTCTAATCAACCTTATGATTAGTGAGCCTAACCTAGGTTGTTATACATGTAAGTAGGAGTGTTTAGACACTCTAAACTTTCTGTTTTTGAAGGGCTTAAAGCTCACAAGTGTTGCAAGTCTTGAACTTGTTCTTGTGTGACTAACAAGGTTAGCTTGGGCTATCCTACACCTAAGTCCACACAACACTTGATGTTTTCTCATTCATCCTTAGTAGCTTGCTATTTGAAAGTAACATAACCTTGTGTAGCCTTCGACGTGTGTCGACGCCGACACACCGGGTTGTAGATTACTTGGCTACTTAGTGTATAGTAAAATGTATTTTATTTCTTATTATTCTTGTACTTGTTCTTGACCCTCCTTGTTGTCTATAACAACTTGTGTAGTGGTGAGCTCTTATGAGGTTCCTAAATGAATGCCTATGCCACCTACCTCCTACATGACTTCTATGATATCCATGAATGGACTATACGTATAACTATTATAACCTACATAACATACTTAAACCAAAACCTTTATAATGACTAAATAATCATATGTCACGCTAATAGGTTTAATCACTATTGTGTTTAGTTCCTCATTATGATTCTAATAGGTGTATAACCTATGAAATCACATAAACCCTAACGGGTTCCCATAGTGTCAAAACGATTGCTAGACCTTAGTGAGTATTTTCGTATACTTTATTTTGTGGTGTAATATTCCAAATTCCGAATCTACCATAATCATCCAAACACTCACACCTACGTTTTCCTCTTGTAGGATAACTCGGTGTTTCCCCCGTCAACCAAACAACTCTTCACGGAATCGTCAAGTCGGAAAGCTTGCAAAACCGTGAGTACACTCGACCCATTTACCGCTCTCACTTTTTGGGTTGTCACATGTTTACCCATCAAAATACACAAATTACAACTTATGCTTTACATGCTCAATCCGTTAATACATGATACTTGTTATGCTTAGATACATGCTGGATTTATACATGCTTGATATATAGCGCTATGGGAGTACCACACCACCCGTCGGGGTTATGTTAAGCTTATTTATACTTTTTAGTCTTGTTGCTTTTGTGACGAGGGAAGCTCATTATACTTGTGGAAACTCGAGTTTGATCTAGTGTTGCATGATTAGCATTTACCTTGCATTCTATTAACATGTGTATTCGAGTAATACTTTTATACTTATGCTATGTATCACCAAACTTGTGTACTCACCTTTGCTTTTGCATTGAATTGTATTTAAACATGTTATATGTTGAAGATGATTCGCATGATGAAAGCCAGTAGGGACTACCTTAGAAACACATTTGAAACTTACTAGATTGTTTATGTTGCAATCATTAAACATGTTGTATTGTTGTTATCTTATTTGAATGTTGTATTTCGTTTGAGACAATGTAAGAATTTGAATATCTTCTGTGAATGAAATCCGGTTTTTATTAAATTATTGTCACAATTAGTGTTATGAAGTCTCTTGCAATCTCGTTTTCGTCTCACTCCGATGTTTCCGCCATCGGTTGGGGTGTGACAATCAAGTTTAAAACACTGCTCATTTTGCACACCCAGCAACCACTGTTCCAGTGCACTATGTTCAAGCCACTGTTCCACAAATTCAGTATGTCCAAGCACCACCACCTCAAGTGCATGTGCAACAAGCACCTCATGTCACTCAAACTACTCAAACCACTGCTCCAGCAGAGGTTAACCAGCAAAGCTTTTTCACTCAAGACTTTGTTGATTGGAGTAGTTTGCCAGAGGAATTAATAGATGAAAACTTTGCTCTTGTGGCCAAAAATGATTTTGGAAATGAAAATTTTGTTTAATGGCTTTAGAGACAATTGTTGAAAGTAATGAGTCTGTGGAACAAGTGTGTAAGTCTGATAAGTTTCAAAGTTGTGATGAAGCTGTGGTTTCAAAAGATACTGTTGATGAAGAAAAGAACTCTCTATCTGATCCGTTGGATTCAAATGTGTGTGAAGACGATTGTGACTGGCTCTCATGGCTGCTTCTAAGGTATCCCCCTAGATCCTCAAAGATATATGTTCTGAAAACTGCATCATTGCCTTTGCAAACACAAAAAGGGTAAATGAAAACCTTAGGAACAAAATTTTGGAAGATGAACTAAATTTTGAAAAACTCACAAAAGAGTTAAAAACAAAGTTAGTTAACAAAGATTCTGAAATCAGCAGCCTGAAGCATAAGTCAAGCACAACCAAAGACCAACTCCTAACAATGGTTGAAAAATACCAAGTCTGCAAAAAGGAGTTAGAAACTATCCAAATCACATGTGAAAAATGGGTAGAGTCTTGTAAAGGTTATGAGATTATGCTAGAAAAACAGATCAATAGCAACATAAAATTTGGTATTGGTTTTAAAAACAATGATCAAATTTCTGAAAATAATGCTAAAATTGATTCTGGTTTGGTTGAATTTGTCCCCAAAAACTTGGCTGGTGAGGAAATAAAAATCACAAGATAAGAATGGTAACAAAATCATTTTGGAAAAACATAAGGGGTCCTCAACTTTTGAGGAGGTTGAGAAATATCAATTCAAACCCCCATGGTCAGATGAGTGTGACATTTTAGAAAATTTCAAGCCAATGGACTTCACAACCATTGATGGTGTCAAAGCACCAAACGCAAGAATCATTCCTATTAAGGATCTTCCAGCAGATGTTAAAACATCTGTTGAAAAGAAGTTTGATAAAAGGAAGAAGGAAAAGGTCAAAAACTTGTTTTGCAATTTTTGTGAGAAAAGAAATCATGTATCTGAAAATTGTTTTCTTTTGAGAGCTTATGACATAAACAAAACTTGTGTGATCCCAAATTCCTCAAAATGTATCATCTGTGAGAAGACAAATCACAAAACTCAAGAGTGTGTTTATCTTAAAACCTATGATGAAATGGTAAAAGAGATTAAAACAAAAGCTCTTGAAAGTCAAAGTTAATGCTCTGCTAGAAATAAATCTAAGCAGACCTTTGAACCAGTTGAAACATTTGTTACTAAAGCACTGACCAAAACCTTTGTTCCTAGAGAGGTACAAGTGACAGATGCACCACCTGCCAACAGGTTTCCAAGAGGATATGGCCAACCTATTTATCAAAAGGTTCCTCTTAGTTATGAGGGTTACAAAAAACCCACATAGCCAAGAGTCAATAGGCATCCTTATGGTTACCAACATCTGACAGGAAATGGTTCACAACGTGGTTACAAAGACAAACTCAAACCACTTACCATTCTCCTGAATTTTGAGATTGGGCCATCCGTGACCCCATCCAAAGCCATTTTAGCTTACGAAACCCACCTGAATTAATTATTTACTTGTGTGGAGGGAGCTTCTACTTGCCTTGATAGTTTATGGTATGTAGATAGTGGAGGCTCCAGACACATGACAGGATGTAAAGCCCTGCTCAAAGACTTCATGGCTCATAGAGGGGGTGATATATCCTTTAGTAATAATTCAAAAGGGAAGGTGTTGGGGTTAGGGTGTGTTCAAGTTGGGAGACTCAAATTTGAAAATGTTAACCTCATTGACAATCTAAAATTCAATCTTCTGAGTGTTTCACAAATGAGTGATAAAGGATATGGATCCTTCTTTACAAAGAAAACATGTCAAATTGTAGGACCAGGGGTTGTTAAAAAGATTGATCAAATCATTGCTAAGAGTAAAGCACAACTTGTTGCTCATAGGAGTGGCAATGTGTATGTGGTTGATATGTTGAAAGATAACCCAATGTCTAATGCATGCCTGTTCTTAGTTGCATCAAACAAAGAGACAGAGCTATGGCATAAAAGACTTGGGCACACAAATCTCAAAACTATCTCCACTCTCTCGAAACAAAGTCTTGTCAGAGGTTTGCCTCAAAAATAATTTACTTGTGAAGAGCATTGTGTTTCCTGTTTAAAAGGTAAACAGAATAAAAGCTCATACAAGTCCATTGAAGAGTCCAAAACAACCCAGTGTTTACAATTGTTGCACATGGATTTGTTTGGCCCTGTAAAAATTACGAGTCTCACAAAGAGAAGGTATTGGTTGGTTATTGTTGATGATTTTTCAAGGTTTACATGGACTTTCTTCATGCATTCTCAAGATGAAACTGCTAGCATTTTGCAAAATTTTGTAAAACAATTTGAAAAGCAATTTGACCTACCAGTAAAAAATTTTAAAAGTGACAATGGGACAGAGTTTAGGAACAGGGAGTTGGATGCTTTCTATGAGTCAAAAGGGATTGTTAGGCAATACAGCATCCCAAGATCTCCAGAACAAAATGGGGTGGTTGAAAGGAAAAGTAGAACTTTAATTGAATCAGCAAGAACTATGCTTGCAGACTCAGGTTTACCCTTGTCTTTTTGGGCAGAGGCTGTAAACACTGCTTGCTTTGTTCAAAACCGAGTTTTGATTAACCCCAGGCATCAAAAGACTGCCTATGATTCTTTACAAAATCAAACCTCTGATCTCATATTTCAAAGTTTTTGGTTGTCCATGCTTCATTTTAAACTTAAAAGATTCAATTTCAAAGTTTGCAGCCAAAGTTAAATGTGGTTATTTTCTGGGATACTCAACCGCTGCCAAAGCTTACAGAGTTTTTAACTATAGGAGAAAGTGTGTTGAAGAAACTTTGAATGTGAAGTTCAATGAATTTTCTTCATTGAAAATACTAGCAAATCATGCTTATTTGTTTGATTTGGAAAAATTTACATTTGAAGATGTGTCTGTCAAGACTAATCATGCAGGTACATCACAATCAACAGTTCAAGATCAAGGATATGACTGTATCCTTCCAAATTTCAAAGTCAGTCATGCTACCAGAGGAGCAGATGTTACTAACAATGGTGAAAGCTCTGCTGGTTCAACAATTGTTGATCCACAAACCTCTGCTAGTTCTCAAAACCAAACCACTGTTGATAAAAGTCCACAAAATATGGATAAAAATCAACACAATCACACATCCATACTTGCTATACCTCCACCACCATTCCAATCAGAGGCTGGACCTTCAAATTCACCAGCATAGGTTAGGTGAGATGATACACATTTGAAACCTACATCTCAAAATGCAATGATTCCATATCAAGGTGATTTGATTTTCCTCAAAAGCCATCCATTGGATCAAGTTATTAGAAACATCAATGGGGAGTGCTCACAAGAAGCCAATCCCAAAACATATGGCTTTCTATCACTCACACAACCTGTCAAGTACCAAGAGGCACTAAGAGACAATAGTTGGGTAGAAGCTATGCAAGAGGAGCTCCTTCAGTTCAAGAGACAACAAGTTTGGGAACTTGTACCACTGCCTAAGGATGTATGTGATATATGTGGCAATCCGAGCATGTAACAATGAAAAACAAGTTATCAATGAATGGAAATTTTATTTTTTATATATGAATTTTGTTTATTTACTATGACAATTGCACACATTCGAATATTGCACAATTTCGAACTCTTGAATCGCTTCTATGACCGGCGAACCGATACGCAAACGAAACCAATTTAACGCAACGTATGTTCCAGAATAATGTCACAGGCTAAACATACCTTAAATAACCTTTGCATACCTTAGAAATAAGTTTTGGAGGGTTTGTTATGTCAAAAACAAGTTTATTCGATCACAGGGACTAATTACAACAACTGCGAAAGTCTGTCGATTCTCACAGCGACGTACGCTCTGGAACAAGAACACAAGCCTATAATACCTTAAATATCCTTTACATAGCTTATAAATAAGCTTTGACTTCCGAATCTGGCCCGTTTGGTGGACCTTCGGAACCAACCAAATACATAATTGTGACCATAAATATATAGGGAATAAACCTCTGAGGTTATACCTTATGGTCATGATGTTTGGATTGTGTTATGATGATTGATTGTAATATTACTTAAAAACGACCAAAATGCCCTTTTCGCAAACAAATCAACGTTAAGCATATGTAACACAAGATTTGACATATAATCTGATCAAAAACATTTTTAAACATGTTTAAGCATTTAAAACTTAATATGACACATATCTAACCATCTGAATGCGTTGTAACACAAATGACGCGTGAAAGTGGCTTAAACTACCTTAACGGGTTTATAACGGGTCAAAAGCACTTAAAAATATTTCTAACTCAGAATTTAAGCTTATTAAACCATATTATATGAGTTCCGACACTCACTTGGTTTATAAGATCTCATTATATCCGAATCTTCCGATTTCAAGCCCCGATATTTACACTATTATTCATTTTTAGGACACGCGTGATTTCTCGGATCTTTGAGCTTCGATTTTCTTATTGATCCAAGAGTTACTTTGCTATCACATGTGAGTACATAGTTCCCCTATTTTATGTTTTACAATTGTTTTGGGGTGATTCATATGTGCTAAATGTTTTCAAGTTTTCAAATGCAAATACTATGGTTTATATAAACAAAGCGATTTCAATAATGTGAACGAACTTGTTGGTGCGATGTATTTATAACAAGAATAACGTTTATTAACAATGGCCAAGCCGACCAGTAGTAAGTTAAGGCGCCTAGGACTGACAATCCCGTTACCAAATTTCCCGGGTTTGTGGGGAAATTTGGGAAGCGACTTAAACTGTATGTAACAAACCCTTTGGTGGTTGGTTATACAATTAAGGGACACCATGGGTGGTCTCGAACAAGTCAACAAAGGTTTGAGTGTATTCATGAAACGACCAAAAGTTTTCACAATTAAAACAAGGAACGATGAACGATGAACAATGAACGATGAACGAATGAACAATGGTTTATAACAAGGAACAATGAACAATTGATTTATGACAAATGGTTTATGATAAGTGATTTAGATAACGAAACGGGTGTAATGTAATAAAAGCATAGTGGATACGCCGCTGGTACTTCCTATATATAAGTGCTTTTATCACATTACATACGTCTCTTTTTTACATTACTTGGACAAATGATTTCAAATAATGACACACAACGATTTTCGATTAAAGATATAAACCATACGAGTTATTTCAAGACGATTTACAACTTGGATTTATGAACAAATGTTTTCGAGTCAAGGTTCATGGCTACGAGATTTTATAAACTTTTACCCTTTTATTTTAGACGAATAGTTGTTGCAATATCAAATGCTTTCAAAACAAGGTTTTCACTTACGACTCTAGTAGTCAGATTATATTGCAATATATACAAAGCCATGAACTTGACACACTCACAAAACCTATGTACTTGCCGGCATATTTTTGCTGACTCGTTTTCACTTATGTTTCAGGGAACAATGCTTGATGATACTGATACATGCTCATATAGGATTTGGACGGGCCTTAGCGACTATAAAACAAGAAAGACAATAATTATGCATGTTTTGTTTGTTTGGTTGTTTTAAAACGTTTCTAGACAATTATGACAATATAACCTATGTTTAATATCTAATTAAAACAAAACTTCAAATACCATGTGTTGTTGAAACAATCTGTTAACGTGACTCCCCAAGTGTTTCAGCCGCGTGTTGTTTTACGCGATTTGGGGTGCTACAATGTATGTCCTATTGGCACAAAGTGGGTCTTCAAGAACAAAACGGATGAAAGGGGTATTGTTGTCAAGAACAAGGCAAGGCTCGTGGTTCAAGGCTACAGACAGGAAGAAGGCATTGACTATTATGAAACCTTTGCTCCTGTAGCAAGGTAGAAGCCATCAGACTGTTCTTAGCATTTGCTGCCAACCACAATATCAAAGTGTTTCAAATGGACATTCAAAGTGCATTCTTGTATGGAAAGATCAAGGAAGAAGTGTATGTGTGTCAACCTCCAGGATTTGAAGATGCATTCTATCCTGATCATGTGTACAAGTTTAACAAAGCACTGTATGGTCTAAAACAAGCACTCAGAGCCTGGTATGAAACTCTTTCCACTTTTCTCTTATCCATTGGATTTTCAAGAGGTAAAATTGACAAAACCTTATTTTTGAAATGGAGAGGAAAAGATTTGATGCTTGTCCAAACTTATGTGGATGACATCATATTTGGATCCACATGCACTTCCATGTGTGAAGAGTTTAGACAACTCATGGCAGCTGAGTTTGAAATGAGTGCAATGCGTGAGTTATAGTGTTTTCTTGGTCTTCAAGTTAAACAAAAGCACAGTGGAACTTTCATTCATCAAAATAAGTATGTCAAAAAACTACTTAACAAATTTGATATGAATGACTGTAAACTTTGTAGCACACCTATGGCAACCTCAAAGATTATCACTGTTGAGGACAAAGATTAATTTTGTTGATCAAACTCTTTATAGAAGTATGATTGGGTCTTTATTGTACCTAACTGCTTTTAGGCCAGTCAGCACCTAGAAAGTCAAATTTACTTACTGTGAAGAGGATATTTAGATACATAAAAGTTGCTCCCACACTTGGTATCTGGTATCCTGCTAATGAATACATTGAGCTTTCAGGTTACTCAGATAGTGATTTTGCTGGTTGCCACACCACAAGGAAGTCCACATCAAGAGGAGTTAATTTCCTAGGTGATTGCCTAGTGTCTTGGCAAAGCAAAAGCAAGTTACAGTTTCCACATCCACTTCTGAGGCAGAATACATTGCTGCTGCAAGTTGCACTCCTCAACTTTTGTGGCTTCAGAATCAACTGCTGGATTTTGGTGTAACTGCTTTAAAGAGTCCTCTCAAGATAGATAGTCAAGTAGCTGAAACATCATTAAAAATCCTGTCTCACACTCCACAACAAAGCACATCAACATCAGACATCACTTTGTGAGAGATTGCTATGAAAAAGGTTTGATTTCTTTACAACATGTCAATACTAAAGATCAACTAGCAAATGTTCTAACCAAAGCATTAGATACATCTACTTTTGAAAGTCTGATCTCTAAAATTGGAATGCTAAACATGGATTGAAAACAAATTTTTGTGTTCCATGTGTAAATAGCAATAAAATGTTTTCAGAAAATCAAAAATCCATCCTTAAAAATAGCCAAAATTGAAGTTTTTCAATAAATCTCAAAAGTCTGTTCAAACCACTGTTCTTTCAAAACACTAACAGGCTTGGAAAATCTATCCACTGGACAAAGTGTATCCTCTGCTTGGTCAAACCACTGCGTTGACCTTATCTATTGATAGTGTAAAATCAAAACACTACTTTCCATCCACTATTGACACACAACAGTGATTACCATAACAACTGTCTTCCATACACTATCAAAGGATACACGTGGACAGATGAGAGTCGTCAGATCTTTGCCACGTCATCATCACTTTTCACTTTATAAAACCCTGTTTTATCCCAAACAGAGTTTTTACATCTGCCGTATGGAATTCAAAATTCTAAAAGCGGTCTTTCTCTCAAATCTTCTTCACTTTGACACATGTTCTTCATCATTGTTAATCATGGTGATCCTAAACTTCAAAACCCCACACAACTACATTGCAATTTTTGAAGAAACGAACTCAAATACGCACCCATTTATCGTACATCTTTACGAGAGTTCTGGGCAAACGCCAAGGTGCATTACACAGACAAGGTGGCCTATCTTATTTTCGCCACGGTGGGAAAAACATTGTTGGAAGTTAGACTTGCTTCAATTTTGGAGGCTTTTGGGTTAAATGACCTAAATCATGCCACTACCTTCCCAATCGCAGATTTACAACATGAGTTCATCGAAAAAGGGTATTTTCGTCAACTGAAAGGTAAAACTATCTATAAACCTCAATTTCCTGCTGAAATGAAGTTTTTCTTCCACACTTTGTTAACCTGCATGTCTGCCAAGTCAACGGCTTTTAATGAGATACCTTTGAACATGTAATACTTGGGCTATGCTATTTTAACAAAATCTAATTTTAACTTTTCCCAAGTATTGTTCAAAGACTTGGTGACAAATTTTGAAAACATTCAAAAGGATAGAGCACCTTTTCTGATGCATCCAAGATTTTTAAGTGTTTATCTTCAAAAAAAGATTGGTGATGCTGATAAACAAGGGGCTGTGACACCACATGGCTGCCTTACACGTTAAACTTTTACTCGCATCACCAATCAATCAAAATAAAAAACACAAGTAGAGGAGGCTGAGCCTGTTTTAAATGAGCAAAATGTTCAATCTCAACCTCCTACTACTGAGCCCACTGCTCTTGGTGATTAGGGCACTACAACCAGTGCCTTGAAAGCCACACCAAAATCACCAAAAATCAAACCAAGAAAGAATCCAAAAGCCCACCAAACCAAGAAATAAAATGGGACTTCTGGAAGATGAGATCCCAGAAGATAACCCTGTGACAACATAAAAGTCACCTGAAAACACTTCTGTAACTTCTTCACAACAAATGTTAGAAAGATCTCCACCTGCTTACCAAACTCCTCCTTCATCCTCACAAAAGGATAAGGTTGTAAACACAGGGACACCAAATTATGAAGCTCTAGATCCACTTGGCTCTATCTTCCACAACCCCTCTCCCAGGGCAATGTATCTTTCTTCTCCAATAAAGAAACTCCCACCCACCATATTACCTTTGTTGAATGCAATTGATTTAGAACAGACACTAACCAGTTCTTCTCACCAACCTATCACTGAAAATTTACTCCTGAATGTGATTGGGTTTGATTCTTTAATCCTTGCTAACCCATCAATAACTGAAGAGGCTACATCCCTTGGATTACAAGTAACCCTTGGTGATAATTCAACAAGAGCAGCTACTACAATTGCAAAACTCCCAAGTTTTCAATTGGATAGTGGTTACATCTATAAGACTCGGTTGAAGGCAACAACTGCTGAGCTACCAAGGTATCCTCTAATGTAGTTGGAAGTCCCCAGTACCAAGACAAAGGGGCATCTGTGTTTGAAGCAAGTTTTTACCTAGAGTTTCAAAGATAGAAAATACATGGATTTGACAGAGAGTTAGGTGGTAGGGATTCATATGATCCTATTAAGTTAGGTGATGAGCTAAAATACATGGATTTGACGGAGAGTTTCAAAGATAGAAAATTTTGTGGAAGAAATCAAAAATTTGATGAAGTAGATGTTAGCACAATCCAAAGGCCAATCCACTATTCTACCAACTGCCGAGCTACAACAAGTCCTGTATCCTCTATTTCAACAATAATAATACTATGCTGATCTTCAACATAAACATCACATGCAAGAGCTTAGAAATATGGTTGATGCAAGATATATGGATACTTGTGCTAATATAAAAGCAATCAAAGCTCACCTACTCCAAACCACTGGCACTTGTCCTCCCACTGTGATTCTGGTTAACGCAGATGATGCCAAAAAGGGGGAGATTCAATCAAAAGGAAGTGCTAAAGCTCAAAACAGATCCATCTTCAAGACCAACAGTGGTTATCCCAAGGCCAGATGGCACCAAGAAAATTGATGAAACTCAGAACATCTTGGCTAGGGAAAAGGAGAGAAACAAGGAAAGGGTAAGAGATGAGAGCAGAGCTTTGGTTGAGCAAAAGATTGCACAACAAAAGGAAAAAGAAGACGTTGGTACTTCTCAACAAAATAAGAGGGCTGTTAGAAAAACAAGACAACCAACACCCACACCTTCTAAAAGCAAAAATGTTGAAAATCCAATCATAACCTGTTGATGCATATGCCTGTTGCCTACGTCATCATATAAAGTCAAGTATGTATTTAGGAGCGAAATGTTAAAGTTATGTATGAAGTGTAACATTTGTCAAAAAACGGGTTTCCAAAACCCGCTCCGTTTTGTAATCGAATATCAAGTTATAAATGTCACGTTGAATATTTATGATTATTTTGATTTAAAATGATACATAATTAATAAATAAACTAAACTATAAAAATTAGATTTGATAAAAAGTTAAAACAAAATAAATAAAAAGGATTTGTGGCTGCCGGGACTCGAACTCGAGTCAGCCAGAACTGGATCCAACGACTTAACACACACCCGCATCACCACTCCGCCACTTGTTATTTTCTGTTATCCTTAGGAAACAAATAACATTTATACACAAACTCGGTTAAACCGGTTGCGCCAACTGAGAAACGGAAATCGGTAATCCAATCGTCAAATCGCTTGATTACTCGCGCATTCACGTTTATAACCGATGAACCGATGTCTTTAATCAATTCAGAGGTGATTGAACATCAATTTTCATTAATATTGCTTTTTATAACTGAAAAGAATCAAAGTCCCAATTACTTCAACTCCAGACCCCTCTCGCGACTCAGAAACGTCATACCAATACTCCATTTCACTCTCGTCACATTTTCAGACCGTCAGAACGTCTAAATCAACTCGCCGGAATTTTCTGCAAAAGTCGCCGGAAAACCGTATTCATCCTCAAACGGTAAATCTTTCAATATCATTGTAGTTCAACAATTGTTAGGCTATTTCTAACTTAAACCTCTCAATTGAAATCGAAATCAGGCACTGTATTCAGCTAATTTCAGTTCGCCGGAAAGATTTTGAAAATCTCTATATTCATCTGAGAATCGGTAAGGGCATTCAAATCCTCTGTTAACAATTGCTGAACACTTCAATTTCACGATTAGCTAATAAAAACGGTTAATTGTCTTGTTCAGTTGAAGAGCATAAAAACAGGGACCGACACATTGCCGGAATTCTGAAATAAACCGTTCATCGGTATGTTCACCTCTAATTACCATCTCTGTCATTTCATTTTAGCCTTAGGAATATTTGTCAATCATAAAAACAAGAAACGGATCAGTGATTCAGTCGTCGGAAATTTGAATGAAGAAGACGAAGTTAACTAAGTTATAATTTTATTTAAAACCAGTAAAATGAACGGGTTAGACACACAGTCCAGCGGTGGACTGTGTGCAAAACATATACGCATGTCCCGAGTTCGATTCCTGATACACGCACACCTTATGTAATAAAATGTCTTTTTGTTTAAAAAACTAAACCGGGTTAACTCAGTTAGTTATTAAGTATAGTAACATCCGTCAAAAAACGGATTTACCAAACCCGCTCCGTTTACCAACCGAACAGTCAGTTAAAATTTTCGTTGCGAATTCAATGCCCAAAATAATTTTAAACGAAACGTAATCAATTATTATACGGGATTATATAAGTTGTTTTTGAAAAACTGTTAAAAATCGCAAAATAAAAATATTTTGGTTTTGCCGGTTTCGAACCCGGGTCAGTAACCGGTCCGGCAACAACTTAACACACAACACACAAACCACTGCGCCACTTGTATTGTCTGTTAATTATTAAGATCATTTAATTCATATCTTGACGTTCCGAATTCAAAACCGGCGCCCAAAAGTTCAGTCGTCGGAAATCCCGGCAATCTCGCGAGTTTTAACGACATCTTCCGTTATAACGTAAACATTTACTAAGACATCGGTTATAACCGACGTCTGAGTCCGCGACAAAGTTATAACCGCCGGAGTTTTTATAACCGACGAATCCAGTCGGAAATCAGACCAAGTTCATCGATAATTTGCCCTATAAAAACCACCTCGAACCTCTACAAACATTTTCGCTCAAAACCGCACCCTTTCTCGGCGAAAACTCACTAGCCGGAATATCTTTGCTCATCACCGGAAAACCGGGTTCTCCATTTCCGAGCCTTATTGAACCCCCTAAGCTTATACCGAAGTCACCCATACCTTTTTCAAACTTTCTGAAGGCTCGCTGCTGCAAGACACCTGACGCCGGAGCCTATTGCTGTCGCCGGAGTTCTGCCGGAAAATAGAGGAAGATAGTCGGTATACCTCACGCCTAATTTCCTTTCTTTTTATTTATATCTCACCTTTGATTAATCATAAAACGCTGAAGAACCTGATTTAACACATCGAACCAGTCGGATTTTCCGACTCTGGTTAAAATCCGACGAAGAAGACGATGAACCTGTAACTCATAAGTATAATTTAAATCAAGAAATAACTCGGTTAGACACACAGTCCAGCGGTGGACTGTGTGCACAATAAACACACAAAGGTCTCGAGTTCGAATCCTGTTCCACACACGCTGCGTAAATAAAAATGTTCTTTTTTGTTAACTGAACCGGATTCATTTTATATATATGTTAAGTATATTAATAACCGGAATAATAACCAAGTTAGACACGCGGTGGACTGTGTTATGTTTAATCAAAGCACACGAGTTCGAGTCCGGTCTTCTGCATCGACCCGGACAATTATTAAGCTTTTTAAATAAGTCAGAAATGAAAATAATTAATTTGTGTTTAAGTATAATAAAAATCAGTTAAGTTAACAAGTTGTACACACAGTCCAGCGGTGGACTGTATGTTATCATAACCCACAGGTCCCGGGTTCGAGACCTGTGGAGTGCACCGTCCGAATCAATTAAATCGTTTTTAAAATAAAAGGATTTTCTGTTTAACTTAATTAATATATAAATATAATTAAAAATGGATATATAACGAGATAGACACGTAGCTCAGTTGGTAGAGCTGCGTGCACGCGTACGGGAGGTCTCGGGTTCGACCCTCAACCAGCGCACTTATATTCGCACTCGAACCGGTCAACGGTCAGTCAACGGTCAAAGTCAAAGTCAACGGTCAGAAAAAGTCAAAATTTTTTTATTATTTTTATTTAATTATTTAATTAAAAATCAATTAAAAATACTTAAAAATAACATTTTTAAGGTTAGAAAATAGCCTTAAACTCACAAAAATACACCCAACAATCCTACTAAAATAGAATAATAAAATCCATTTACTTACCGAACCATAATGATATTTATCTAGGTTAATCTCACTCGTGGTTAAAACCACTTCGCGTGCATTCAACATCATCAACCGAACGCACCCACTGTGAGTGAATCTTACAACTCCCCCTTTTAAATTACACGTTTTGGGGTGTCTCATGTGTCATAAAAATAATTAACTAGTTTATTTAAACTTGTGCCATACCATATCGTGATCTAAATTTAGATTGTTTATATTGTTGTGATTACTTACTTCATTTTGTCAAATTATATGGAATTCATTCATTAACCCCATCAGTTCCTCGTGGGAGACGAGTTGAACAACGCGTGCCTCAAAACCAATTCATTATTGTTCATGTGTGTATCATTGAGTTTATATTGTTTGTGGTTGTGTCATTCATATTATCATGTTTATGCAATTCATTCATCAGGCCCATCAGTTCCTCGTGAGAGACGAGTAGAGCAACGCGTGCCTCTAAATGTTCCATTATTGTTCATATGTGCTTTATTTAATATCCAATGATTGTTGAATAAGATTACATCTATTTTTACTCATGTTGGTTGTGCACATATTTCATAATCAATTTAAATAAACTTGTTCAAATGTTTTCCATAGGATTCACTCGCCAACATTATGTTGACCCAAAAACCCTTTTACACATGATACAGGTGAACAGGTTGAAGCAAGGAAAACATAGGAAATGCCTTAGAAGAGAACAAAGAAGCTTAGATTGATAGTTAGAACATATTGTAATTCTTATTGTAAACTTCCATTAAATTGTATTAATGAATATGAAACGCATAATAAATGTCATGAGCTTTGATGATAACCCAATCATGCCCCGATCACCTTTTCCGCTGCGGGTCGGGGTGTGACAGATTGGTATCAGAGCCATGACTATAGGGATATAGGATAGGTTATTAGACCCTTAGAGCCTATACTATAGTCTGCCTAAATTTTAATTGATTAGGTGGTTACATACAAACTTGTGATATTTATTTGTTTCATATTTGTTTACATTTACAGTCAAACATAAATGCTTATATACATATCCATTATACATATATCGATGTTCATGTATTCAATTTATTTTCATACTCTCATTATTCAAAGATTTTGTGCAATTTTCAAATCTCATCAAAGTAAGTTCTGCGACGGGCATGTAGTAACTGGAAGGGTACAAGTACCGGTAGTCGGAACGTCCTGTCTAGGTTGGCATTCGTATAAATCCAATATAACGGACCAGTTTGCCTACCTGGGGACCAACGATGAGAGTACGAAGGACCTATTAGGCCAAAGCATGCCACACCAAACGTCGTTCGAACTAACCTACTTTGAGGTGTCACCGTGTCTACACCTGGACACATTCCGAATATCACACGTTGTATACATATTTCTCGATTTTCTCCGGGTTTTTGTGTACGCAACCTGGCAAACCCGTGCGAACCATATGAAAAACCGGTATTCATGGGGGCCCACATGATTACACAGGTAAAGTATGGCGGCATGTAGGGCCTAATGGCGAGCAAAGCCCAAGACATCCTATGGATGTAGTAGATTTATTTTTCTATAATTATTTTATGAATGTTCATTCATAATGCGGCTCATGAACCCAAATCGCTCAACAAATGGCTGCCGTAATACCCAACATTGTAATCCAAGTACAACAAGCACTCACCGATAATCCTGTCAATCAAGCAAACCAAAACGTTATCAACTTTTCTCCAAATACCACTAAATGCACCTACAAGCATTTCAAATCATGCGACCCTCCGAAATACAAAGGGACTGAAGGTGTCACCGCTCTCCTCCATTGGTTTGAAGAAATGGAGAACACTTTTCTAAATTGCGATTGCCCTGACGATCGCAAAGTGCGATATGCTACCGGTCGATTACATGGGATAGCACTCATTTGGTGGAATACAGGGAAGGCCAAACGAGGTGTGGAAGATGCTATAACCTTAACTTGGAACGAATTAAAAGAAATCATGACCAGACGATTTTGCCCAAGGAGTGAAATCAAGAGATTAGAAGATGAATTTTATTCGTTGAAGCAAAAGGAAGGAGACCACACCACCTACAATAAAAGATTCCTCGAGTTACATCAAATGGTTCCTAACATGTTCACTCCCCTCTACCGTTTGATCGAGCACTACATTCGTGGTCTTCCGTCAAAGATTCAAGACCCTGTAATAAGTACCAAGCCTGCAACTTTGGAAGCAGCAATGGAGCTAGCAACAGAGCTCACCGAGAACCGAATCCGAAACAAAGACTTCAAGGAGGAGAAAAAGAAGGATAAAGAATCGACTGAAACTTCCGACTCCACCCAAACCGAATCCCCTTCTCAACCCAATTCTAAGAGAAGAAGAGACGGACAACTTTTCGCTGCTACCCAACGAAACCAACCTATTTTACACGCCATACCCATCCAAGCTATCCCAATCACCCAAGTGGCACCCAACTCAACTTACCCAAATAAGAAGCCATATCTTGGACCTCACCCTCGATGCAACAACTGTTTTTATCACCATCCCCTTACCTTACCTTGTCGACTATGTACAACTTGTGGACGCTATGGTCATTTGAGCAAGGTTTGTCGCATCTTCCAAAACCAAACCTCTTCCCCTACTCAAAACATGGCCCAAACTTATCATCAACCCCAATACCCCGTGTTCCCATATGCTCGAGCTTGTTTCAATTGTGGCGACCCTACCCACTTTAGAAACATATGCCCTCAATTGGTTAACGTCATCAACACTTAAGCCCAATCAAACCCAGTTAACCAAGTAAACCAAGAAAACCCAACCACTATGCCACCAGCAAGAGGAAGAGTCTTCAATATCAACGCCAATCCTGTCGAAGATAATGACGGCCCAAACGAAGATACCCAACTAGTCCTCTTCGCTGAAGATCCAGATTCAACTCCTATCGTTTAGTTTTATGTTTTTCTTTATCACATAGAACCAAACATAACTTAAGGATAAAGCTAATGAAACTTTGACGAGAATACAGTGGATACGCCGATGGTACTTCCTATATATAAGTATTCTTGTCAAAGGATCAGAAGCATTATCTGGCGGTTATGAGAGGTTCCATGTGTAGACTATTAGAGTAAATTGTTTATTGTTTTCAGTATATGCATTTGCCGAGGCCGCAGCTCCCCCTTTATGAGGTTTTGAGCTTGTTCCCCATTTTATTATGCGGTTGAACTGTGGCGTGCCCGCACAATCGGCTCCGTTTGATTGAGCCTTGATCGATCAGTTTATTTTACATTTTCATTACATGCAATACGCTCGGCTCCGTTTGATTGAGCCTTGAGCGCACAGACAATTTCATATCCAGTACATGCAATACGTTCGGCTCCGTTTGATTAAGCCTTGAGCGCACAGACAATTTCATTATCAGTATCTTATGGTTGTTGTGTTTGTTGTAGAGTCGCATAGAACTAACCATAACTTGCGGATAAAGTCAATGAAAATTTGACAAGAATATGGTGGATACGCCGCTGGTACTTCCTATATATAAGTATTCTTGTCAAATGATCGGAGGCATTATCAGGCGGTTATGAGAGGTTCCATGCATAGGCTGTTTGTGTGATTGTTGTGTAGATTAAGTTGTTCATTTTCAGTACATGCAATACGTTCGGCTCCGTTTGATTGAGCCTTGAGCGCACAGACAATTTCATTTCCAGTACATGCAATACGTTCGGCTCCGTTTGATTGAGCCTTGAGCGCACAGACAATTTCATTATCAGTATCTTATGGTTGTTGTGTTTGTTGTAGAGTCGCATAGAACTAATCATAACTTGCGGATAAAGTCAATGAGAATTTGACAAGAATATGGTGGATACGCCGCTGGTACTTCCTATATATAAGTATTCTTGTCAAATGATCGGAGGCATTATCAGGCGGTTATGAGAGGTTCCATGCATAGGCTGTTTGTGTGAGTGATGTTTAGATTAAGTTATTCATTTTCAGTACATGCAATACGCTCGGCTCCGTTTGATTGAGCCTTGAGCACACAGACAATTTCATTTTCAGTACATGCAATATGATCGGCTCCGTTTGATTGAGCCTTGATCGCACAGATATTTTTCATTTCAGTATTTTATGTTTGTTGTATTGGTTGTAGAGTTATATAGGACAAATCATAATTCACTGATAAAACCAATGAAAATTTGACAAGAATATGGTGGATACGCCGCTGTTACTTCCTATATATAAGTATTCTTGTCAAAGGATCAGAGGCATTGTCAGACGGTTATGAGAAGTTCTATGTAGGATTTATTAGTTTCTTGGTAACTAATCATAATTTGTGGATAAAACCAATGAAAATTTGGCAAGAATATGGTGGATACGCCGCTGGTACTTCCTATATATAAGTATTCTTGCCAAAGGATCAGAGGCATTATCAAGCGGTTATGAGAAGTTCCATGTAGGATATAGTATTGCCTTGGTTGAAATTGTGTTACATTTATATCATCTTGCTATTTAGAGAAATTGGATTTGTGTTCCATTTCTACATAAACTAACCTCTCCATCATAACAAACGAGAGAGGAGCTTCCACCATTCAAACATATATGCTATCAGAACGTGGATTCAAATATCAGCTGTTGTGTTTATTTATGTTCCATGTAGGTTGTAGTGTTAGAAGTTTTGCCTTAGGATATAGCCATACTTTTCCAAACGTATCCAAACTCTTATGCATGATATCATAATTAGCGAATCAAATCTGATTATCAATACTTTTACAGTAGGCAACAAAAAGCGATTCCTATAATAGGGTACTTAACCTTTGCAAGGAACGTTACCGCCTCAAACAAAAACTTAAACCCTTACTTTTTCTAAGCAAGTAACTGACAAACTAAGCATCATCATTCTTTTAGTCAAATATATCACTATTTAAATTTCGGGATGAAATTTCTAAAAAGCAGGGGATACTGTAACATCCGTCAAAAAACGGATTTACCAAACCCGCTCCGTTTACCAACCGAACAGTCAGTTAAAATTTTCGTTGAGAATTAAATGCCCAAAATAATTTTAAACGAAACATAATCAATTATTATACGGGATTATATAAGTTGTTTTTGAAAAACTGTTAAAAATCGCAAAATAAAAATATTTTGGTTCTGCCGGGTTTCGAACCCGGGTCAGTAACCGGTCCGGCAACAACTTAACACACAACACACAAACCACTGCGCCACTTGTATTGTCTGTTAATTATTAAGATCATTTAATTCATATCTTGACGTTGCGAATTCAAAACCGGCACCCAAAAGTTCAGTCGTCGGAAATCCCGGCAATCTCGCGAGTTTTAACGACATCTTCCGTTATAACGTAAACATTTACTAAGGCATCGGTTATAACCGACGTCTGAGTCCGTGACCAAAGTTATAACCGCCGGAGTTTTTATAACCGACGAATCCAGTCGGAAATCAGACCAAGTTCATCGATAATTTGCCCTATAAAAACCACCTCGAACCTCTGCAAACATTTTCGCTCAAAACCGCACCCTTTCTCGGTGAAAACTCACTCGCCGGAATATCTCTGCTCATCACCGGAAAACCGGGTTCTCCATTTCCGAGCCTTATTGAACCCCCTAAGCTTATACCGAAGTCACCCATACCTTTTTCAAACTTTCTGAAGGCTCGCTGCTGCAAGACACCTGACGCCGGAGCCTATTGCTGTCGCCGGAGTTCTGCCGGAAAACAGAGGAAGATAGTCGGTATACCTCACGCCTAATTTCCTTTCTTTTTATTTATATCTCACCTTTGATTAATCATAAAACGCTGAAGAACCTGATTTAACACATCGAACCAGTCGGATTTTCCGACTCTGGTTAAAATCCGACGAAGAAGACGATGAACCTGTAACTCATAAGTATAATTTAAATCAAGAAATAACTCGGGTTAGACACACAGTCCAGCGGTGGACTGTGTGCACAATAAACACACAAAGGTCACGAGTTCGAATCCTGTTCCACACACGCTACGTAAATAAAAATGTTCTTTTTTGTTAACTGAACCGGATTCATTTTATATATATGTTAAGTATATTAATAACCGGAATAATAACCAAGTTAGACACACAGTCCAGCGGTGGACTGTGTGTATGTTTAATCAAAGCACACGAGTTCGAGTCCGGTCTTCTGCATCGACCCGGACAATTATTAAGCTTTTTAAATAAGTCAGAAATGAAAATAATTAATTTGTGTTTAAGTATAATAAAAATCAGTTAAGTTAACAAGTTGTACACACAGTCCAGCGGTGGACTGTGTGTTATCATAACCCACAGATCCCGGGTTCGAGACCTGTGGAGTGCACCGTCCGAATCAATTAAATCGTTTTTAAAATAAAAGAATTTTCTGTTTAACTTAATTAATATATAAATATAATTAAAAACGGATATATGACGGGTTAGATACGTAGCTCAGTTGGTAGAGCTGCGTGCACGCGTACGGGAGGTCTCGGGTTCGAGCCTCACCCAACGCACTTATATTCGCACTCGAACCGGTCAACGGTCAGTCAACGGTCAAAGTCAAAGTCAACGGTCAGAAAAAGTAAAAAAAAATTTATTATTTTTATTTAATTATTTAATTAAAAATCAATTAAAAATACTTAAAAATAACATTTTTAAGGTTAGAAAATAGCCTTAAACTCACAAAAATACACCCAACAATCCTACTAAAATAGATTAATAAAATCCATTTACTTACCGAACCATAATGATATTTATCTAGGTTAATCTCACTCGTGGTTAAAACCACTTCGCGTGCATTCAACATCATCAACCGAACGCACCCACTGTGAGTGAATCTTACAACTCCCCCTTTTAAATTACACGTTGGGGTGTGTCATGTGTCATAAAAATAATTAACTAGTTTATTTAAACTTGTGCCATACCATATCGTGATCTAAATTTAGATTGTTTATATTGTTGTGATTACTTATTTCATTTTGTCAAATTATATGGAATTCATTCATTAAGCCTATCAGTTCCTCGTGGGAGACGAGTTGAACAACGCGTGCCTCAAAACCAATTCATTATTGTTCATGTGTGTATCATTGAGTTTATATTGTTTGTGGTTGTGTCATTCATATTATCATGTTTATGCAATTCATTCATCAGGCCCATCAGTTCCTCGTGAGAGACGAGTAGAGCAACGCGTGCCTCTAAATGTTCCATTATTGTTCATGTGTGCTTTATTTAATATCCAATGATTGTTGAATAAGATTACATCTATTTTTACTCATGTTGGTTGTGCACATATTTCATAACCAATTTAAATAAACTTGTTCAAATGTTTTCCATAGGATTCACTCGACAACATTATGTTGACCCAAAAACCCTTTTACACATGATACAGGTGAACAGGTTGAAGCGAGGAAAACATAGGAAATGCCTTAGAAGAGAACAAAGAAGCTTAGATTGATAGTTAAAACATGTTGTAATTCTTATTGTAAATTTCCATTAAATTGTATTAATGAATATGAAACGCATAATAAATGTCATGAACTTTGATGATAACCCAATCATGCCCCGATCACCTTTTCCGCTGCGGGTCGGGGTGTGACAAGTATAATAAAAACCGAGATAATAACCAGGTTAGACACACAGTCCAGTGGTGGACTGTGTGCAACACTAAGTCACACGTCGCGAGTTCGAAACCCGTCACTGGCACCGGTTTGTTGAATTAAAATGTTTTTGCAATTAAAAGAATTTCGGTTAAACTGAATAAGTATATAAATATAATTAAAACAAGATTATTTCGGGTTAGACACGTAGCTCAGTTGGTAGAGCTGCGTGCACGCGTACGGGAGGTCTCGGGTTCGAGCCTCACCCGGCACAAACAATTTCACACACGAACCGGTCAACAGGTCAACGGTCAACGGTCAATGGTCAACGGTCAACGCAAAATAAACAATTTTTTTTATATTTTTATTTATTTAATTTAATTTAAAAATCAATTAAAAATACTTAAAAATAATATTTTTAAAGATAGAAAATAGCCTTGAACTCACAAAAATATATCTAAAATTCTATTAACATCCTTAATAAAATCCGCTCATTTAATATATTTTTCCGTTATTATTTAGGTTAGTATTTCTCGTTGTTCCGCTCATTTAATTTGTGCGCATCTCACCATCTCCAATCCAACGCACCCAATGTGAGTGAATCTTTACAAATTCCCCGTTTAATCACGTTTTGGGGTGTATCATGTGTCTTGTTAGATATATTATAATTAAACCATTGTGCATACATCATATCATGAACATGTGTATTCAGTTTGTTTCTGTTGTGTAGTTATTGTTGGATGCAATTTATTATTTTCAGTACATGCAATTTCATAGGCCGCCGCTCCCCATTACATTATGAGCGTTGAGCATGTTCCCCATTTCATTATGAGGTTGAACCTGGCGTGCCCACATACGATCGGCTCCGTTTGATTGAGCCTTGATCGCACAGACATTTTCATTTTCAGTACATGCAATACGATCGGCTCCGTTTGATTGAGCCTTGATCGCACAGTTCATTTATGTTATTTATCGTATGTTGTTGGTATGTTAATGTATGCTATCATATGTTATTGTATGTTATAGTTGTGATTGCTATTTGCCACTGCTTGATTATTTACATTTGCTCATTTATGATTATGCACAATTTTTCATTGATAAACTAACAAGTAATTCATTAATAAATGTTTATCTAATAAGGTTCACTCGCCAACTTATGTTGACCCAAAACCCCCCATTTTTACACATGATACAGGTGAACCAGCAGCAGCTAGGAACACATAGGATTGGACTAGAAGAATAAAATGATTTAGAGTTGGGATTGTTATGTTTGGTTTATTTTCTTTGTATTGTATGAACATCTTTGGATATTTGGAAATGTAACTTTGACTTTATTAAATATGAAACATATTAGTAAATGTCATGAGCTTTGGTGATAACCCAATTATGCCCCGACTCTTATTCCGCTGCGGGTCGGGGTGTGACAGATTGGTATCCGAGCCATGACTATAGGGATATAGGATAGGTTATTAGACCCTTAGAGCCTATACTATAGTTGATTAGAAATTATAAGATTTTTGTGTGTTACATGCCAAATTTCATGATGTTTATACGTTTTATGTTGAATGTTACATTCAATATTATGCAAGCATGTTCATAAGTATGTATTATCATATAATGCCTATCATGAATCATATACTCATAACATATCACATCCATGAAAGCACACACCACATCATGATTGCTTTTACAATGATTTTTGTGTTTTCAAATCTCATCAAAGTGAGTTCTCATGACGGGCATGTAGTAACTGGAAGGGTACCAGTACCGGTAGTCAGAACGTCCTGTCTAGGCTGGCATTCGTATAAATCCAAAATAAAGGACCAGTTTGCCTACCTGGGGACTAACGATGAGAGTACGAAGTACCTATTAGGCCAAAGCATGCTATACCAAACGTCGTGTGAGCTAACCCCACTTTGAGTTGTCATTGTGTCTACACCTGGACACGTTCCGACCAAACATCTCATGAACATATTTTGTGGTTTGCATTCGGGTGATGCGAGTGTTAAATTGCCAATACTAATGTGAATCCTACCAAGCCAATAGCCATGGGGGCCCACACGACTATGTAGGTGAAGGTATGGGGGACATTTGAGGCCCAACATGAGCAAACCCAAGACATCCTATGGATGTAGTTGCATTATTGATATTTATGTTATTTTCATTTTCTTAAAGACACATGACACCTAAAAAGACACCATAAACTCACAATCTTCTCATTGTATGATCCTGTAGATGTCGTCTAGACAGCAACGAAGGGGTAAAAGATCAGGAAGGTCTCAGGAACGCTTGGCCACACAGATCGCGAAACAAATGGCCACGATACTGCCTGACATTGTGGTCCAAGTACAACAAGCCCTCGCTACAAATCCTACTAACCCTCCCCAACAACATGACCAGAACATCGACAACCCTCCTACCAGCAAGTGCTCTTACAAACATTTTATGTCTTGTGATCCTCCTAAATTTGAAGGGACCGAGGGTGTCACTGCTCTCCTACATTGGTTCGAGGAGATGGAAAACACCTTTCTCAACTGCGATTGTCCTGAGGATCGCAAGGTTCGATACGCCACCGGGAGACTATTTGGGGTAGCTCTCACTTGGTGGAATACTGAAAAATGGAAGAGGGGAACTGAAGATGCAACGGCCTTAACTTGGGAGGAGTTAAGGGAAATCATGACTAGGCGTTTCTGTCCTAGGAGTGAAATTAAAAAGCTGGAGGACGAATTTCATTCTCTAAAGCAAAAGGAGGGTGATCACACCACCTATAACAAGAGGTTCTTGGAGTTGAACCAAATGGTTCCAAATTTGTTCACCGCAACCTATCGTCTGATCGAGCATTATATTCGAGGACTTTCCTCGAAAATCCAAGATTCAGTTCTCAGCGTTTCACCAGTAACACTTGAAGCTGCTATGGAGCTAGCAACTGAACTGACCGAGAACCGAATTCGCAACGGGAAGTTCAAAGAAGAGAAAAAGAAAGCCCCTGTTGAGGGTCAAACTTCAAACCATCCCATTTCTTCCTCTAAGTTTGCCAACAAGAGGAAGCGCAACACCAGAAATTTCGCTGTTACTCAAACCAACCTTCCAATTCCTGCTGCACCCGTTACTCAAGTCACCCCTTCACCTGCACCATACAGAAGACCTTACACTGGCCCGTTACCAAAATGTAACCTTTGCCAATATCACCATTCCCCTGATTATCCTTGCCAATATTGCACCGGCTGCGGTCGCGCAGGTCATACTGTTCAAACCTGCCGCATGCCTCAACGAACGAACCGCCACCAACCTTTAACCCAAACCCACCAACAATTAATGGGTCAAGCCCAACAACCCCTACTATTACCACCCACCCAACATTTAGCCCAAACATATTGCCAGCCCAATTATCCTATGGGTCAACCAATGCGTGCTTGCTACAATTGCGGTGACCCGAGCCATTTCAGAAACACTTGTCCAAGGTTGGTCAACATTATTCATGCTCAGGCCCAAGCCAACCCGGTGAATCAAGCAAACCAAGCTCCTCCACCTGCAAGAGGGAGAGCTTTCAATATCAACGCTAACCAAGCCAGAGCTGACGGCAATGTGGTTAACGGTACGTTCCTTATAAATGGTAGATATGCATCTATGTTATTTGATACTGGTGCGGATAGAAGTTTTGTGTCTTTAGAATTTGAACCTATCTTAAGCAAAAATCGGGATAAGCTCACGGAATCCAAACGGTAGAAGTTGAGGACGGGAAACCAGTTTCATTAAACTCTATTATACGCAACTGTACACTCACCTTAAACGACCACGATTTCTCAGTCGACCTTATTCCTATGAAGCTGGGAAGTTTTGATATCATAATCGGTATGGATTGGCTCAGTCAACATCAGGCAGAAGTTGTATGTCGTGAAAAATTTATTCATATTCCTCTTTCAAACGGTCAGACTCTTCGAATCATTGGAGAAACCTCGTCGAAAGGGCTCAGCTTAATGTCTTGTCTTCAAGCTCAAAAATATCTTCGCAAGAATTATGTCGCGTTTTTAGCTCATATCATCAAAAAGGGAGCCATGGAGAGGAAACTTGAAGACATTCCTGTAGTAAAAGATTTCCCACAAGTTTTTCCTGACGACATTTCAGGACTTCCTCCAGTTAGAGACGTCGAATTCCATATTGATCTTATACCTGGTGCTACATCAGTTGCAAAGTCTCCTTATAGGTTAGCCCCATCTGAAATGCAAGAGCTAGCCAGTCAATTACAAGAGTTGACTGACAAGGGATTCATACGTCCTAGCTCGTCGCCTTGGGGTGCACCTGTCCTTTTTGTAAAGAAGAAAGATGGATCGTTTCGTATGTGCATCGACTACAGAGAGCTCAACACGTTAACAATCAAGAATCGCTATCCTTTACCTCGCATTGATGATCTTCTTGACCAACTACAAGGTGCCAGCTGCTTTTCAAAAATCGACCTTCGATCTGGCTATCATCAACTTAGAGTGCATGAAGAAGACGTCCCTAAGACTGCTTTTCGAACTCGTTATGGCCACTATGAATTCATGGTTATGCCATTTGGTTTAACCAACGCACCAGCTGTCTTCATGGACCTAATGAACAGAGTCTGCAAACCTTATCTTGATCGATTTGTTATAGTCTTCATCGACGATATTCTTATTTATTCAAAATCTAAATCTGATCATGAGCGTCATCTTCGACTCATCCTTGCACTTCTAGAAAAGGAAAAGCTTTATGCCAAATTCTCCAAATGTGAATTCTGGTTAAAAGAGGTGCAATTCCTCGGGCATGTAGTCAATGACAAGGGAATACATGTCGACCCATCAAAGATCAAAGCGGTACAAGAATGGCAAGCTCCACGTACACCAACTGAAGTAAGATCTTTTCTTGGTCTAGCTGGCTATTATCGTCGGTCATTTCAAACTTCTCTCGCATTGCTGTACCACTCACGGCTTTAACTCATAAGGGAAAACCTTTCATATGGGGACCCAAGCAGGAAGAAGTCTTCCAAACCCTTAAACAAAAACTTTGTGATGCACCAATCCTCACTCTTCCTGAAGGTTGTGATGATTTTGTGGCCTATTGCGACGCGTCAGGGCAAGGATTGGGCTGCGTTCTAATGCAAAGAGGAAAAGTTATAGCTTATGCTTCGAGACAACTCAAGACACATGAAAAGAATTACACTACTCATGACCTAGAACTTGGAGCCGTTGTGTTCGCTCTTAAGATATGGAGACATTATCTCTATGGTACTAAGTGTGAAATGTACACTGACCACAAGAGTCTTCAACATATCTTCAATCAAAAGGAGTTAAACATGAGGCAACGAAGATGGGTCGAACTTCTAAATGACTACGACTGTGAAATTAGATACCACCCTGGTAAAGCAAATGTGGTGGCTGATGCACTTAGTCGAAAGGGTTAAGCGAACTCCATTCGTCTTCTATGTTCTCAAATTATAACCGACATTAAAGATCAAATTCGAGAAGCCCAACATGTTTCAATAACGGAAGAAGATGTACGAAAGGAGATGTCCTGTGGAGCTGAGCTAAAAATTGAAACTAAATCTGACGGTATTCTGTACTACCTAGATCGTATCTGGATTCCTAACCACAACAATCTTCATGAAATTCTTATGAATGAAGCTCACAAAACGCGATATTCTATACACCCAGGAGCCGATAAGATGTATCAAGACCTACGATACACCTATTGGTGGCCTGGAATGAAGAAGGATATTGCCGTTTTTGTTTCCAAGTGCCTTACATGTTCCAAGGTGAAGGCTGAACACCAAAGACCCTCAGGACTTCTAGTCCAACCGGAAATACCTGTATGGAAGTGGGAAATATAACCATGGATTTCATTACCGGGTTACCTCGCACTTCTGGTGGGTATGACACTATATGGGTAATTATAGACCGACTTACAAAATCAGCTCACTTTATTCCTATCCGCGAAGATTTCAAGAACAAAAAGCTTGCTCGTATTATATCAACGAAATCGTAAGCCGACATGGGGTACCGTTAAGCATTATTTCTGATCGTGATGGTCGTTTCACTTCACGAACATGGCAAGCAGTACAATCCGCTATGGGCACGCGATTAGATCTCAGTACCGCCTATCATCCTCAAACTGATGGACAGTCTGAGCGCACCATTCAAACTCTTGAAGATATGCTTAGAGCATGTGTCATAGACTTCAAGGGAAATTGGGACGCCCACCTACCATTAGTTGAATTTTCGTACAACAACAGCTATCATTCGAGCATCGGCATGGCACCTTTTGAAGCCTTATATGGTCGTAAGTGCCGATCTCCTGTATGTTGGCACGAAATTGGGGAAGCTCAAATTACTGGTCCAGAATTGATCCAAGAAACCACAGACAAGATCCATCAAATTCGAAACAATCTTCTAGCGGCTCAAAGTCGTCAAAAGAGTTATGCAGATAAACGACGGAAGCCCTTAGAGTTTAACATTGGTGATTATGTACTTTTAAAAGTATCACCGTGGAAGGGAGTAGTTCGTTTTGGTCAAAAGGGCAAGCTAGCACCACGTTACGTAGGACCTTTCAAGATACTCGAAAGAGTAGGTCCTGTAGCATACAAGCTTGATCTACCAGAAGAACTCAACAGGATTCATCCCACATTCCACGTGTCGAACTTGAAGAAGTGCCTCGCTGATGAAAACCTCCACATTCCTCTGGAAGATATTCGGATTGATGAATCTATGCATTTTATTGAAAGACCAGTAGAGATCATGGACTACGGAGAGAAACGGTTACGACGAAGTCGCATTCCAATTGTTAGGGTACGCTGGGAGTCGAAACGGGGACCTGAGTTTACTTGGGAACGTGAAGACTCAATGCGTGAAAAAATACCCGCATCTTTTTCCTACTACTTCAACTACTTAAATTTCGGGACAAAATTCCTAAAAGTAGGGGATACTGTAACATTTGTCAAAAAACGGGTTTCCAAAACCCGCTCCGTTTTGTAATCGAATATCAAGTTATAAATGTCACGTTGAATATTTATGATTATTTTGATTTAAAATGTACATAATTAATAAATAAACTAAAATATAAAAATTAGATTTGATAAAAAGTTAAAACAAAATAAATAAAAAGGATTTGTGGCTGCCGAGACTCGAACCCGGGTCAGCCAGAACTGGATCCAACGACTTAACACACACCCGCATCACCACTCCGCCACTTGTTATTTTCTGTTATCCTTAGGAAACAAATAACATTTATACACAAACTCGGTTAAACCGGTTGCGCCAACTGAGAAACGGAAATCGGCAATCCAATCGTCAAATCGCTTGATTACTCGCGCATTCACGTTTATAACCGATGAACCGATGTCTTTAATCAATTCAGAGGTGATTGAACATCAATTTTCATTACTATCGCTTTTTATAACCGAAAAGAATCAAAGTCCCAATTACTTCAACTCCAGACCCCTCTCGCGACTCAGAAACGTCATACCAATACTCCATTTCACTCTCTTCACATTTTCAGACCGTCAGAACGTCTAAATCAACTCGCCGGAATTTTCTGCAAAAGTCGCCGGAAAACCGTATTCATCCTCAAACGGTAAATCTTTCAATATCATTGTAGTTCAACAATTGTTAGGCTATTTCTAACTTAAACCTCTCAATTGAAATTGAATTCAGGCACTGTATTCAACTAATTTCAGTTCGCCGGAAAGATTTTGAAAATCTCTATATTCATCTGAGAATCGGTAAGGGCATTCAAATCCTCTGTTAACAATTGCTGAACACTTCAATTTCACGATTAGCTAATAAAAACGGTTAATTGTCTTGTTCAGTTGAAGAGCATAAAAACAGGGACCGACACATTGCCGGAATTCTGAAATAAACCGTTCATCGGTATGTTCACCTCTAATTACCATCTCTGTCATTTCATTTTAGCCTTAGGAATATTTGTCAATCATAAAAACAAGAAACGGATCAGTGATTCAGTCGTCGGAAATTTTAATGAAGAAGACGAAGTTAACTAAGTTATAATTTTATTTAAAACCAGTAAAATGAACGGGTTAGACACACAGTCCAGCGGTGGACTGTGTGCAAAACATATACGCATGTCCCGAGTTCGATTCCTGATACACGCACACCTTATGTAATAAAATGTCTTTTTGTTTAAAAAACTAAACCGGGTTAACTCAGTTAGTTATTAAGTATAATAAAAACCGAGATAATAACCAGGTTAGACACACAGTCCAGCGGTGGATTGTGTGCAACACTAAGTCACACGTCGCGAGTTTGAAACCCGTCACTGGCACAGGTTTGTTGAATTAAAATGTTTTTGCAATTAAAAGAATTTCGGTTAAACTGAATAAGTATATAAATATAATTAAAAACAAGATTATTTCGGGTTAGACACGTAGCTCAGTTGGTAGAGCTGCGTGCACGCATACGGGAGGTCTCGGGTTCGAGCCTCACCCGGCACAAACAATTTCACACACGAACCGGTCAACAGGTCAACGGTCAACGGTCAATGGTCAACGGTCAACGCAAAATAAACAATTTTTTTTATATTTTTATTTATTTAATTTAATTTAAAAATCAATTAAAAATACTTAAAAATAACATTTTTAAAGATAGAAAATAGCCTTGAACTCACAAAAATATATCTAAAAATTCTATTAACATCCTTAATAAAATCCGCTCATTTAATATATTTTTCCGTTATTATTTAGGTTAGTATTTCTCGTTGTTCCGCTCATTTAATTTGTGCGCATCTCACCATCTCCAATCCAACGCACCCAATGTGAGTGAATCTTTACAAATTCCCCGTTTAATCACGTTTTGGGGTGTATCATGTGTCTTGTTATATATATTATAATTAAACCATTGTGCATACATCATATCATGAACATGTGTATTCAGTTTGTTTCTGTTGTGTAGTTATTGTTGGATGCAATTTATTATTTTCAGTACATGCAATTTCATAGGCCGCCGCTCCCCATTACATTATGAGCGTTGAGCATGTTCCCCATTTCATTATGAGGTTGAACCTGGCGTGCCCACATACGATCGGCTCCGTTTGATTGAGCCTTGATCGCACAGACATTTTCATTTTCAGTACATGCAATACGATCGGCTCCGTTTGATTGAGCCTTGATCGCACAGTTCATTTATGTTATTTATCGTATGTTGTTGGTATGTTAATGTATGCTATCATATGTTATTGTATGTTATAGTTGTGATTGCTATTTGCCACTGCTTGATTATTTACATTTGCTCATTTATGATTATGCACAATTTTTCACTGATAAACTAACAAGTAATTCATTAATAAATGTTTATCTAATAAGGTTCACTCGCCAACTTATGTTGACCCAAAACCCCCCATTTTTACACATGATACAGGTGAACCAGCAGCAGCTAGGAACACATAGGATTGGACTAGAAGAATAAAATGATTTAGAGTTGGGATTGTTATGTTTGGTTTATTTTCTTTGTATTGTATGAACATCTTTGGATATTTGGAAATGTAACTTTGACTTTATTAAATATGAAACATATTAGTAAATGTCATGAGCTTTGGTGATAACCCAATTATGCCCCGACTCTTATTCCGCTGCGGGTCGGGGTGTGACATGAAGTGAGACAAGTTCGTACGAACTTGTGTAGGAGAGGACAAGTACGACCGAAGTTGTCCTTGGAAGGACAAGTTCGGGCGAACTTGACCAATGGACATTTAAAGCGAACTTGTATCACTATAAATAAGAGAGTTGAGTTCACATTTATAACATTTAGAGATTTTGTGTACTAGACGGCGAAGCTCTTTCCAAGTGTTTCCAGGACCTGTAACGTCTTCTAATCAATGAAACGGTGTTAAACTGTAAAGAACTTGTATCCATTGTCGCCTATGCAAACGAATTCCGCACGTTTACCTTAGGTTTGCCAAATTAGGACTTGAACGATCCGTACAACGGACATACAAGTGGTATAAGAGCAGGATTGACCTAATTTGAAGACATTAGACATAGAACATCTCATCTTCTACTCATTTCTTTCTTTTTAAACTTTTCTTGGAAATTTCACGGACAAAATGGACTGATTTTCAAGTATAATACGTAAAATCCATAATAATAAAACCCTTAAAAGTTTCAGACCTTAAAACAAACTATTTCATGTAAAAAATGTCAAAAAATCATGTCGGATAAACTCACTTTGCACGAACTTGGACTACAAGTTCGCCCGAAGTTGGCATAAAATCACACATTTCATTGATTTTTAACAACTTCGTGTGAAGTTGCTGAGATTTTCAAAGAATTTTGAAATAGTTCGTCCGAACTTGTCAAAATTTTGCTGAAAAATTATCAAAAGTTCGCCCGAACTTGGCAAAATGTGAATTTTTCTAAAAATTGAACACAAGTTCGCTCGAACTTGGTTGAAAAGTAAAACTTTCTAAATTATTGAAACAAGTTCGCCCGAACTTGTTAAGTAGCTGATTTCACAAGCTGTTACAAGTTCGCCCGAACTTGTCCATAGGCATGAAAATTCAGAAAAACCTCTCGGACATTATATATCGTCAGATTCGTATCGACGAGACGATTTTAAAGATATAATCGGGTAAAAACAGTTTTCAGAAAAATTTTAAACGTTCTTAGCAAACCGATAAGTGAAAATTGTCGATTAAAAGGTTGAATTTTGTATAAAATTTCTGAAACAAAATTTTTTGTTGGAAATGGAAGATATTAATTTTGAAAAATTGAATGAATGGAAAGAGGATCCTGACTATTTAAATTCTCCTGAACGTTTAACTATTTTTATTAAAAGATTTGAGAATTTTAAATGTAAAAAGGATGAATCAGTGAATGATCTAATATGTAGGTCCGTTATACGGATCGTTCGGGCACTAATCTGACAAACCTAAGGTAAACGTGCGGACTCCGTTTACATAGGCGACATTGGATACACTCATTTGTTTCTATTTAATCACCATTTTATTAATATTCAACGTTACAGATCCTGGAAACACTTGGACAGAGCTTCGCCTCTGTCGTGACAAAATCTCTGAAAGTTACAAATGAAAAGAAAACACACATACTTGAGCAAGTTCGCTCCAAATGTGGTTAGGTTAAGTTCGGCCGAACTTGTCATAGCCATGCCAAGTTCGAGCGAACTTTTCCTTCCCACTAAAAGTTCGAGCGAACTTGACTCATAACATACTTAATTTTGACATTTCGCTCCAAAATACAGACTCGAATTATACGATGATGTAGGCAACAGACATATGCATCAACAGACTCCCCCTTGGATGTTGCCATAGTCATTATTCTTCAATTAAGTTCCTGAGTCTTTAATGTTTTCTTGATCTTTATATCTTGAATAACTTTAACATCCATGCTCCCCCTTGCTTTAAGCTTTCTGTTATCTTCAATCAACATGTATATCTAACTCCCCCTCAAATGATGCTCCGAATCTCTAAGATTTGACAGTTAAGAACAATCACATGTATCCACACACAAACAGTTTCTTAACAGTCTCGTTGGTCAGGCTCACATTCAACATTATTAGGTTTCCATGGAAGATATGACAGAAAATCTTTTTGGGTTTTTAATATTGAATGCAGAAATGTAAACATACTAAAGTAATATTTACAGTTTGTAGTTTTGTGAGAAAACGTGCTAGAGGATCATATCAGTTTTAGTGAGACATATAAGCTGCACCGTTTATCTTTATGAAACACTTAGTTTAAACAATTTACATGGATTGCCGGTATTGTTGTCCACATAAACTCAATCTAAAAACTTTCGTAATGCTTACCGATACGTTAAGGTACATTAATGTGCACTAAATTCTTATGAACCCCATGATCTCAACATATCCCCTCATCATATAATACACTAACTCAAGTAATGCCTTTAAACTTTATCAACTGTGACATGTGTGAAAATAATGTTTAAACATTAACAATCAGGTCGATCTTTCAATACGCAGAGAAAGTCAAATGTTTAAACAAAATAGGAAATAAAAACAAGTTGAAATTGTTTAGATATTAACCACCAGTTGGATATTCTCATATACGCAGAGGTGATCCAAGATTTAAACGAAACACCAAGGAAAATAAAGTAGAAACGTTTAGGCACTAACATCCAGTTCGATACTTTTGTATACGCAGAGGATGTCCAATGCTTAAACAAAATAAAGAAATAAAACAAGTTTAAATCTTTGCAAAATGAAATACAATCACATTGACTTTTTAGTAAGTTGTGAAAGTTCACAAACTGACCAGGTTTTATGCATTTCAGCATCCAGCGATTACCGAGTAGGTACACAGTCACGAAGGACAAAACTAAGTACTATGCTTTCGACCGTGTTTCCCACTAGAACTAGCCTTTCTTTTTAGGTTTGTATCATTTTCGCAAAACTACTAGTCTAGCTGAGCTACCGACACATCTTTAGAGATTGTTTAACCATTTTAAACAATACATATCTTTAGCATGCACTGATAGTCCACTGATGTACTATCATTTCCTCTTTTTGCACAAGTAATCTCATTTTTTATTTTTTAATGTTTTTGACATTATTGAGATTTTCTATTGTTTTTGGAAACATTTTAAAATGATGTTTTTCAATTTTACAGGAAACTTTTTTACAATTTTAAAATTTTTTTCTCCTCCTAAAATGAAAACATCTTATTAAAATCGAAAATAAGAATCTTCCATTTTAACCATTTAACAACTTTTTACGAATGTGAACGCGAGACTACCATTTTGTTTGTGTGGAATATCATTCCTGTCTCTTGTCTCTCTGTATGAACAACCACTGCTTCTGAAATGACATTTGGCTTGAAGCTTCATTATCCTGCACATTCAAACAAACTTTAATCAGTTTTGAATTGGAACCCAATCCATTCTGGACTTAGGTTTACCAAATTCATTAACATCTGAAGTAAACAAATATTCACACTCTTTTTTATATTCAAACTGTTTGATAGAAACTTTATTTGAAAATTTTACTTTCTTTGATTTTTTAACTGTTTGAATTATCAACTTTCTCCACTGCTCTCTCTTTGTCCTCAGATTTGTATCTGATGAATTCGTTTTACTTGACTGTGAGCAAAATGATTCATTAGAACTTTTATCTGATTCTTTAGACGTATATGAGGACAAAGTCTTTTCCAAATACCCTCTAACTTTTTTCCTCTTTTTTCTCAATCTGTCTTTTTGCCCTTGTGATAACTTGACTTTTTGTTCTTTGGGCTTCTCTACAGTTTTCTCATTTTTCTTCTCTGTTTTCTTCTCCTCTGGTCTTTTCTCCCCCTGAGATTTAACCGGTCTTCATTTTAGATTAGTCGGACAATCCCTAGAAATATGACCTTTGATTTGACATTTATAGCATCTTCTCGTATCAAATCTCTTTTTCAGGCAGTTAACAGCAATGTGTTCACCAAATCCACAGTTGTAACACACTCGTTATCATACCAATTTCTCCATTCAGACCAAACACCCAAATCAGCACATTGATTTGACATGTAGTAGTCATCTTTCCTGCTTCTTCTGTAAAATTGATTTAACTTTGAAGCACTGTGGTCCAACCTGCACCACTTATTCTCAAATTTTTATGAGTTTTTGTAATGATTGGATGACCATACTGATGAGCTTTTATTTTTGTTTTGAAAATTTTTAGAATTTTGTTTTTCATGTTGTTTTTGTTCTCCATTCTGCTTAGAAGGTTTTTGCGATAAGCATTCACCTTTTTCAGCAGATTGTATAACAGTTTCTTGAAATTTTTCTTTTAGTTTCAAAAATATTTCTTTTTTATCATTTTTATCATTTTCATCATTGGTATTATCATCACAATCCCAAATTATGACATCGTCATAATTTGTGACATTGTCACATATTGGAATTTTCTTTTTATTATCGTTGATCGATTTTGGACATATATGTTCTAACTTTAATGAGGAGGTCACAAAACCTTTCAATAATTTTTCTGAATTAACAGCTTTATTTTTAAACTTCTCAACTTCTTTTTCAAGTTGAGCAATTTTTTCAATATGAGAATTTATTTTTTTTTTTATTTTCTATATTAAATTTATTAGATACAATTTTTACAGTTTTAAACATTTTTATTTCTTTTTGAAAATCTACTACCATTTGTAATTTTTCATTTTCTAAAATTTTTATTTTGTTTTCAAAATTCTTTTATTTTCTTTTAATTTTTTATTTTCTAATGTCAAACTCTCAATCTTATTCAAGAATTTGGCATTATCTGTCTGATAATTGTCTACATCATAGACTGGGCAGACTGGTTTAGAACTTGAAGACTCATTTGTGGATATACTTGAAACTAGAGCTTCACAGTTCTTAACTACTACACTCTCTTCTCTCTTCACCTGATATTTATTTTTCAGAGATATCCAGAGTTCTTTTGCAGTCTTGTACTCAGGCAGTAGTGTCAAGATATGTTCGTTAACAGGTTGTTGAATCAGATTAATCATTTTCTTATCAGCAAAATACGCCTCTTTCTGTTGCATAGAATACTTGCATTTCTCTAGAATATTCTGATTCTCATCTCTTGGAACTACATATCCTGTTTCGATCGACACCCAACTGCTAAAATGCGTAACTTGGACCCAGCTCTCAAATTTTCCTTTCCAAACTTCATACTCGTTCATACTCATCAACTTTGTCGGCTTCACAGACCCCATTTCGTTTTCCAAACTAATATGTCGTTCAAAACACTTGAAAAATGATTAGCAAACAGACAATTTTAATAAAATTTGACTTTTTAACCGACAATATCAACGTATCGATTTGCTAAAAACATTTAAAATTTTTCGGAAAACTTTTTTTACCAGATTAGAGCTTTAAACTCGTCTCATCAATACGAATCTAATGATATATAATGTCCAAGACGTTTTTCGGGATTTTCATGCCTTGGATAAGTTCGGGCGAACTTGAAATAGCTTGTGAGACAAGTTCGGGCGAACTTGTGTTAACAAACAATCAGATTTAACAAGTTTGGGAAACTTGTATATTGCTTAACAAGTTCGAGCGAACTTGTGAGACTTTTCAAAAGAACTTACAAGTTCGGGCGAACTTGTAAGATATTCAAGAGATTTTACAAGTTCGAGTGAACTTGTAATATCAACAAAATTTAATCAAGTTCGGGCGAACTTGATGAAATCTTAATGAAAAGTATGCAAGTTCGAGCGAACTTATCAAAAATCTTGAAAAATCAATCAAGTTCGGGCGAACTTGATGAAAAATTATGAATTTTTCAATCAAGTTCGAGCAAACTTGATGTCAAGTTCGAGCGAACATGAGCTATTCGACATGGTTTTTTGCAATTTTTGACATGAATTCGTTTTGTTTTAAGCTCTGATCTTTTCAAGGGTTTATCTATTATGGATTTTACGTATTATACTTGAAAATCAGTCCATTTTGTCCGTGAATTGTCCAAGAAAAGTTAAAAATAGAAGAAATGAGTAGAAGATGAGACGTTCTATGTACAATGTCTTCAAATTAGGTCAATCCTGCTCTGATACCACTTGTAGGTCCGTTATACGGATCGTTCGGCAGCACTAATCTGACAAACCTAAGGTAAACGTGTGGAATCCGTTTACATAGGCGACATTGGATACACTCATTTGTTTCTATTTAATCACCGTTTCATTAATATTCAACGTTACAGATCCTGGAAACACTTGGACAGAGCTTCGCCTCTGTCGTGACAAAATCTCTGAAAGTTACAAATGAAATGACAACACACATATTTATACTTGAACAAGTTCGCTCCAAATGTGGTTAGGTCAAGTTCTGCCGAACTTGTCATAGCCATGACAAGTTCGAGCGAACTTGTCCTTCCCACTACAAGTTCGAGCGAACTTGACTCATAACATACTTAATTTTGACATTTCGCTCCTAAATACAGACTCGAATTATACGATGACGTAGGCAACAGACATATGCATCAACATGATATATCGATTTTATGTCATGGACAACAAGTTATACGAGTTTTATAATGTGTTTCGATTCTAGGATCATGAAAAGATTTTGAATTTTGTAGATGCATTACCATCAGAGTGGGATGGTTATTCGAAAGAGTTACTAAAGGAGCCTGGTTTGTCAATACATAAATTTTTGAAAAAAATTAAGTATCACATTCCTGTAATTGAGAAAATGAAAGTTTTAAAACGAAAGAAGGAATGTGAGTCTGAGATTAAATCTGAAAATGAAAATGCTTGTCAAAGTTTTAATAATCATGAAGTTTGTCAATCTTTTGCAGGTATAATCAGTGATCAAGGAAATGATCTGGAAACGCAAAGTTTAAATGTTCATATAAAGAAAGAAAGAAGTATAATGCCGGAGAACTGCGAAGAAAAGGTTTCAAGTACATCTAAAAATGAGTCTTCAAGTTCTAAACCAATCTGCCCAGTCTTTGATGAAGATCTTAGTGATTATTTGGCAGATAATGCCAAACTTTTGATCAATCTGGAGAGTTTGAATTAGAAAATAAAAAGTTAAAAGAAAATAATTTGTTTTTGAAAATAGAATAAAAATTTTAGAAAATGAAAAATATGTTTTAAATAAAAATGATTTTGAAAAACAAATTATAATAAACTCGCATCTTGAAAAAATCAGGAAACATGAACAAGATGCTGGGATTGCTAAAAATAAAATTGATGATTTAGAAAAGAAGTTGAAAGGTTTTGTGACCTCGTCTAGATTGTATATGTCCAAAACCGATCAATGAGAAAAAAAATGAAATCCCAATAAGTGACAAGATCACAAACTATGACGATGTCATAATTGAGGATTGCGATGATGATACTGATGATGAAAGTGTTAAAAAAAATGAAATATTTTTTAAAACTAAAAGAAAAATTTCAAGAAACTGTTCTACAATCTACTGAAAAGGTGAATGCTCAATGCAAAAACATTCTAAGCAGAATGGAGAACGAAAACAAAAGGAAAAACAAAGTTCTAAAAATTCTAAAAATTTTCAAAGAAAAATAAAAGCTCATCGGTACGATAATCCAATCATTATAAAAATTAACAAAAAAATTGAGAATAAGTGGTGCAGGTCGGACCACAGTGCTTCAACATCAAATCATGTTTATAGAAGAAATAGGAAAGATGGTTACCACACATCAAATCAATGTTACGATTTGAGTGTATGGTTTGATAGAAAAGATCGATATGATAACAGGTTGTGTCACAAATGTGGGATAAAGGGACACATTGCTAGAAAATGTTTACAAATTAATCCTAAACATGTTCATATTGATAAGAAAAATTCTGAAGATTTGAAAATACCAACTCAGGTTTGGAAACAATGTACAAAAACTACAAACAAGGTGAAACCAGTTATTAATAAGTTTTCAAATTTTGAAACTGGTGAATCCTCGAATAGTAATGAACAAAAAGTTTCTACATTGTATTTCAAGAAAGCTTTTTAGAAAAATCAAACATGGTTGGTAAAAGAAAAAGAAGTTACACAATCAGTGAAGATTGAAAGTTTAGAGGATTTTCTGAAACTTGAGAAAGTCCTAAATAAACTTGATTTTGTAAAGAAAATCAAAATTAAGATTGAAGAAACAACGCCTAAGACTGAAAAGGCTTGGGTGTCATTATTCAACTAATTGTTTGAATTTTTGTGCAGGAACATCTAAGATGAAACAAAATTACTGAGAATGGAGTTTCGTGGCACATATTGAAGAAGGGCCGGGTTATCAAGTTCTAATAAAAGGCCATTTTTACAAAGGATTTGAAATTCTAATAACGTTTACTTGAAAATTTTACAAATTTTTGAAGAAAATTTGAAAAATTTCACATAATCCTCATTGTTGAAAAGACAAAATTCATGGATATAAATGTTGTATAAACACAAAGGTGTTTAGGTTTTTGTCATCATGATGGGGAGAGGATTTAAAAGAAATTTGTGAAGCAGTAATGGATGGAGAATTGAAGTAATTCTCCTCAGTAGGTCAATGTTTTTATATAAATTAAAAATCCAAAAAATATGTTTTTGAATTTTAGGGGGAGAATTTTTTCAGAAAATCCAAAAACATATGAAAAACCAAAAAAGTACAAAAACATGAAAAAAACAAAAAGAATTTTGTGTCAAAAAGGAAATGATAGTACATCAGTGGACTATCACAGTATGCTAAGGATTTGTAAAGTTTAAAAAGTTTAAACAAGTCTTACTGTGGATGTGTCGATAGACTTTATACGTTCAGTAGATTGTTTCCAGGATATAAACTAAATTTTACAACTGCTTAAACTTGTGGATTAACATCTCTCGGATATATGGATTTAGTACTCCGAAATTTCGTTTGAGAGATTGCATGATTCTGAGATACGAGGTCTTTATAGATGATTGATATATTGGGTGGTATATAAGTTCTTCTGATTTTGCGTAAGCAATGGCCTAGAACTTCTATAATGCTTTTGCAAAAATCCCCTAAAACTGCATTCAATTGAAAATATCAAAAGATACTACAATTACAGTACAAAAAGATTCCATTTTGGAACACTACTTTAAAGTCGAGCCTTCATCTCTTTGTCGGTATGGTGGTACTAACCTGAGCTCTCAAGGTCTCGCACAACCCAGATACAGATATCAATTACGCTATATTCACCTGTAAGATGAAATCTAGGGAATCTTGATACGGGAATATATTTTGAGATAGGAACCATAGTTAAGTCAAATTTATTAATTCTACCTAACATATCTTGGAACAATTAAGAAATGTGTTGAAGTTTAAGAGAACAAATATATCGAGAATCTAGGTAAATTTGTTTAAAACTTAGTGTCATGAAGAGGTCAATGGTACTTGTGATTTGTCTCAAAAATTGATATGATCCTTTAACACAAACTCAACAAAAATATGTTTGTAAATATGTTTGTACATGCTTAGAGTTTGATAAATAAAACAAAAGATTATATTATCTTTTAGTTTCGACCACTGATGATGAAAAGTTGATTTTCAAAGTCTAGAGTTACTGAACAAAATCTAAAACTTTTAAAAATTGATCTGAAAAGTTTAAAAGTTCATTAAGTTGAAACTTACATTTGAGTGAATGCATTAGTTTAGAGTCAAAATGTTTAATCAAGATTATTAAGTTGAACTTGATACATAAATCAGATATTCAAGGTCATTAATTTGGACTTGAATAACTGAGAGGGTTTAAAAACTGATAAAAAATTAAAATTTGAAATATAATGTTTAGAGATTTCAAAGTTTGAATCTGAAATGTATTTGTAAGTTTGAGGAACTTTGAAACAGAAAATAGATTTTTAAGGGGAGCTGGATAAAACACGTTGATTGAGAATAACAGAAAGCTCAAAGCAAGAGGGAGCATGGTGATTAAAGTTTTATCAAGACAAGCTCAAGAAAAGAGAATAGGTTTGAAGAAGATATTAAGATCAAGGAAGTTAAAGTTATTCAAGAAATAAAGATCAAGAGAATTTTAAAGACTCTGGAACTTAATTGAAGAATGATGACTACGACAATATCCAATGGGGAGTCTGTTGATGAATATGTCTGTTGCCTACGTCATCGTATAAAGTCGAGTCTGTATTTAGGAGTGAAATGTTAAAGTTATGTATGAAGTGAGACAAGTTCGCACGAACTTGTGTAGGATAGGACAAGTTCGGCCGAAGTTGTCCTTGGAAGGACAAGTTCGGGCGAACTTGACCAATGACATTTCAAGAGAACATGTATCACTATAAATAGGAGAGTTAAGTTCTCATTTGTAACATTCAGAGATTTTGTGTACTGGACGGCGAAGCTCTGTCCAAGTGTTTCCACGATCTGTAATGTCTTCTAATCAATGAAATGGTGTTAAACAGTAAAGAACTTGTATCCAGTGTCGCCTATGCAAACGGATTCTGCACGTTTACATTAGGTTTGCCAAATTAGGACCTGAACGATCCGTACAACGGATATACACAACCTTTGCTCCAACGAAATCTTAAATACCACCACCTGCAACACCACTCACAACCACAACAGATGTTACAACTCCTGTTGTGTCAACATCTGTTGATGCATCAGTGGTTATAGAAGATGTTAACCCAACCACTGCCATGATCACATTTCCAACCTCCACTCATCAGATCTCCTCTCTAAAAGAATTCGACAACGACCATCACCCCCAAACTCATCTTAAAGAAGAAGAATGACAAATGTTATAGAAGATGAGAACATTATATCTTCACCACTTCGATTATCATCCCAACCACTGACCACTACAACAGCTGTTACTCTTCTAACTTCTTCTCAAGTTACTGCAATGACAAAACTGCCTCTCACTACTCAATACCCATTGGATTTACAAGTTGTTAGAGAAGAAATCAAGTCGTTCTTTTCAGAAGAAGATCTAGATAAGAGGAAATTTCTATCTCTGGAAGGATATCCCAAGCCAAGGAACCTAAATGAATATCTGAAATTAAGGGCCAAACAAGCAGAGGATATTACCAGGAGAGAAACAAAGGGAAGAACAAACAGAGAAGTGCAAGATTACATGCAGTACCAGCTGAGCAAAGTCAAAAGATTAGAAGACTTCTCAAGAGACTTGTGCAAAAGGCTGTCAGAAAGAGAAGATGAGAGCTTAAAGAATGACTACATTGAGCACATCATGGAGAATAAACAATACAAGGCTACAAGGGCATAGTTTAAAGATTGGACTATGAGTGACTTGAAAGAAGAGGTTGAAAGAATGCAAGAAACGTTAAAGGACCCTCTCAAAAAGCCTACTCCTCCAGTTTGGAACAAGTATAAGAAGAATGTGCCTAACAAAGCTTTAAAGCTCAGAAGAATGAAGGAAGAACTGATAGCTGCAAATTATGGGTCAAAGAACCAAATCACAAGATGGTCAGAGGTTAAGGTGATTGATACTTATAAGAGGCTTGAAGAAAGAAGAAAAACTGATCCTACATTGCCAAAGAAGCCTACTTATCCATCACAGGTTTTGTTCATAAAGCTCAACCTTCTCAAAGGTCTGTCTCAACATCTGTTCCATCCACACTTGCTTTAATCAAAGAAAAAGGTAAAGGGAGACGTCTGAAGAAGATCAGAAAAGGTATGATCATAACTTTATCAAAGTGACAAACTAAGAGAAGACTTATCAAAGATTGCTCATCAGGTTTTACCACCAACCTTAACAATAAATAGCCATCCTAGAAAACCATCTGACCCAAAAATTCTAAAATGGAAAGTTGATAAAAAAAATCCCACGAATTAACCTTGCTCAAGTCAAATGGTGATGCCACCAAGATTAGAATGGAGGATGCATATGAGCTATGTGCAGAAGAACTTCAAGATCTTTTGAATCTAGTGCTCGAAAAGGATGAAGATGATGTGGAGTCTCTCAGCTTTGAATTAAAATTCAAAGGGCAGATGAAAGAACTCCTGTTGAGGAATAAAGATCATATATAAATGTGTTTTGGCATCATCTGTTCCAGGGGGAGATTATTGTGATTGAACCCTGCAAAAATGAACATATGATATAAAGCCAAAATCACATCAGATGTTTGATCCTGAGAACAGAGTTTACATGCTCAGTTCAATAAACTTTGCCTTGCCTAATCTTTTCCTTCTATCATCTGCCCACACTAAAAGATAAAGATCAAAGGTCTGCCAGAAGACATAAGCAGAGGATAGAGATCAGTGTTTAGCTTTAGTAGTTTTATATTCAATGTAACAGTGCTTGGCACTGATCAGTGTTTAGGTAGAGCAGTCCTTAGAGTTAGTTTTATTTGTTACATGTCACTATCAACCCTGACGTCATCTAAGATGCTCAGAGGTTAGAAGTGTAGTATAAATAGTTCATTAGTTGTATTGTTTGAATCATCTATCTATAAGATCATTCGCCGATCATATTTTCTGCATTTCTATACTATCATCGTTCTTATTGGGCTAAGGGGGAGTTTGTGATTCACATGCAAAAACTATAAGTTTGAAAGCATTATGAGCAAAACAAACGACCATTAGTTGTGATAAAAGTTTCCATATATTTCCGCTGCATCTTACTTAGATTTCTACGTTCACTTTCCATTTTTGAAACAAAAATCACAACTAATTCAAACTTAGATCCTAACAGTTTGGTTCTCCTAATCCAATGGAATTGGAATCTAAATTCATTTCTTAATGTGTTGGTTAGAAAAAAACAACAAATAAACCCTACATCAAGTGAAGAAACTCACCCAAGTGTCATGTGCCCTATCGTTAACTGGTGTGCGTGAAGCGTGAGATGATTTTATTAATATTTTAAGTTTGTTTTACGTGTTAGTCAAGTTTTAAATTTATAAAACAAGATATTATTAGTGCAATATGTCTATGTCTTAGTCTTGTATCGAGTCTGTTTAGATTGGGCTAGATTATGCTAGAAACGAGTCGTATTTATGTAACTTGTAGACAAGTTCACCCGGATCTTTGATGTTGGAACAAGTTCGGCCGAACTTGTTCAAACAAACTCGCCCGAACTTGTTGTCCTTCCTAGCGAACTTGTACTACTATAACTATGTGCCTTAGGATCTTTCATTTGAAAATTTGTAACTTTGGCAGAACAGAGGCGAAGCTCTGTCGGATCTGGAACTCACATGTATTGAACTTTAAGATCAATAAACAAACAGTTTAACGTGTAAATCTTGTATATATGATTAACATGTAATTTAGTTTCCGCCTAATTGAATATTAGATACCAAATTAGGTTCCTATGCTATCAAGGAGCGATCTAATAAGTGGTATCAGAGCCACGGATACCTGATTTGGTGGAAACATCACAAGAACTACTCTTATTCTACTCATTTCTATCATTTTTCTTAACTTTTTCATGGAAAACAATGAACCCACGGTTAAAATCTGCTAAATTTTGAATATGTCACGTAAAATACACTAAAGATAAACCCCTAAAAGTTTCAAGACCCAATTCAAACGAATTGATGTCGAAAAGTTGAAAAAATCATGTTTTGCAAAACCATGTTGATCGAACTTGACATCAAGTTCGCCCGAACTTGACTGTAAAATTCACTTTTTGAGTGAATTTTCATCAAGTCCGCCCGAACTTGATTGGTTTTTCATAGTTTTTACACAAGTCCGCTCGAACTTGCTTAATATTTCTTCAAGTTGTATCAAGTTCGCCCGAACTTGATCAAATCTTGCTGAAAATCTAGTAGAAGTCCGCCCGAACTTGTTAAATCTCTTGAAACTTCTGAAAGTCCGCTCGAACTTATCAGGGTGAAATTTTTCAAAATTCAACACAAGTTCGCCCGAACTTGTTTGAAAACAAAATCTGATTTGTTTAACTGCACAAGTTCGCCCGAACTTGTCAGTGTGCTAATCAATTTTCAAAGTTTGTGAACGTGTTTTCAGCGATTCTCGTCAGTTTTCCGCAATGGAAGATATCCATAATGCGTACATGACTGTCGATGCTTCTTCATCGAATGCTAACATGGTGAATCGAGTTAATATTGATAACAAGACGGGTACATCAGTGAAGCCACCGAAACTTATGTGTATGAATGAATACGAGGGGTGGAAGGAAAAGTTTACAAACTGGGTTCAGGCTACATTCTTTCACAGCTGGGTTGCAGTTGAGACTGGTTATACATGGCCAAGAGATGAACATGACAATGTTATCGAAATGAGCAAGTTTTCTACTGCACAAAAGGATGCATACGTTGCTGAAAAGAAAATGATTAGTCTGGTTCAGCAGTCCATGAAAGAAGACATTTTAGTGTTGTTACCAGAGTGCAAAACTGCACAAGAGTTATAGAAGTCTCTAAAGACCAAATATCTGGGAAGTGCAGAGGTGGTGAAAAGCAAGAAAGCCCTAATCATGAAAGAATTCGACATATTCACAATGCTAAAAGGCGAATCGATGAACAAATGATAGAACGATTCTGTCATTTGAAGGTGATTATGAGAAGGCATGGTCTTGAAAAGACAGAAGAAGAATATATTGACAAACTGGCTGATGCTTTGCCTGAAGGATCATGGTGCTTAAAGAAAGTCCAAGCTGTGAATTCTTCAAGTTATCCACTTTTATCGATAAATTGGAGGGGCACGAGATGGAGTTGTTAAAGATTGCCAAGTCGAAGAATCCGAACATTGCTCAAGATCTTGGACTTTATTACAGGACTGGAGCTCAAGAGAATATCTCAAGTCCAAAGATCCAAATTGCTTTCAGCGCGAATATGAATTCCTCGAATCATTTGCCACATAGTCAAACTCAATCATATACTAACTATGATCAGAGTCCTCAGAATGCATCATACTCAAGCACGGGTTCAAATCAGAATAATCAATCGAATTCTGATCCAAATGTGTTTAGATGCAACATTGTAGTCAACCTAAACAACGTCGTTTCTGAACAAGTGGCCAAACAACATATGGCACTACTTGCCACAGTGTTGGAATCCTACGAGAGTTTAGTGGTCGGAAAGATTGGTAATCCAGAAATGACTGCCGAGGATTATGATCAAGTGGATGAGGAAGAACTTGAGTTGATGGACATCAAATGGTCCTTGGCTTTGATTATTCGGAGGGTGACCAAATTCGTTGCTCTAACAGGAAGAGATATCGGAAATTCGAGCAACAAATTGGGTTTTGACAAGACAAAAGTTACTTGCTTCAGATCGCGACAAAAAGGGCATTTTAAAAGAGAGTGCAAGAATGCAGAAGCAAGTGGCAACCAAGTCCTTTTGGAGGCGGCAGTGATTACTACAAGAAGTCGTTGTAATATAAGCCATTTCCAAAGAAAACTCAAATCAAAGTTCAAGAGAAACCATCCAACAATACAGAAAAAGCGATGGTTGCTTCGAATGAAGATGATGGTTTTTATTGGAACTCATATATTGCCATGAAGACGGGGTTACTCTAATGGCTCAAATCATGGAAAATACATCTGCTGAGGATGCAGCTATGGAAAATGCAATGCTAGAAGAATACTTGCAACAAGCAGAAGAAGAGGAGATCTATCATCATACAAGAATGAGGAGCGTTCTTTCTCCTAACATGACTACTAGTTTTGCAGATTGTTTTGGTGAAGCAGCATCTTCTGAACTTATTGATGAAACGAAACCGGAAGTTGAAGAAGTCATCAACGTGACCAAAGAAATGAATGTGGAGAACCTCACGGAGATCGCCAGCAAAGCAATGATGGCTAATTTGACAAAGGTAGGTTCAGAGGTAAAAGTTGTTGAAAAAGAAGTTGTAAAAGTGCAAATCGTTGAGGTTGAAAAATCTTGCACAAAGTGTACTGAGCCTTGTCTGCAATGCGCCAAAAAATCTCAAATCAGAAGTGAACTAAATGTTCATAACAATAATTTTAAATATGATTATTGCACAAGGAAGGAAGCTTATGATAAAATGAAAGACGATTACGGCAGGCTTGATAAAAACAACATTGAACAAGACGACCAGTTAGAATGTTAAAAGCAACGGTAATGGAAAAACAAAAAGCAATTAACACTTACATAAACACCATTGCTGAAGTTAAACAAGAGCTTCAAAATATGAAAATTGAAACCAAAAGGGTAAGACAGCTTTTGAAAAGCTATACCACAAATGCTTACGTCATCGATCATATTCTTCCAACGATTCAATCGGAAGAAAATGATCAGAAAGCCAAAGGTAAGAAACGTGGAGATTATAGCAGTGTTCCACCACCCTTGTGTGAAAAATATTTTCGCAAGAAAGCAGAAGGGATGGAAAAGGCGCTTAACATTGAACTTTTGTCTGAAAAGAAAAATGAGCTGCCTGAGAACATTGACATAACCTACACAAAAGATGACAGTGAAGCTGTCGTAAGAAATGTTGTTGAAAATGTTTTGAGTGAATCTGATGATGGCAGCTTTGAGAGCGCCAACTCGAGTTCGAACAATTCTGATTCACAATCTGAAGATGATGATACATCATCGGAAGATAGCCTAAGTGATGATCCTAACGTTGTCATGTACAAAGTTAAGAAATCTGATACACTATATTTCAATGACAGTTTTCCGATTCAAAATGTGAAAGAAGACCAAATCGATAAATTGTTCAAACTCGTTGAAGTATCATCAGAAGATTATTTGGAGAGAAATGAGAAGAAATTTTATTCTAAACCTAAAAGAAACTATAACAACTACCGAAGGAATGGTGGTGACTTTCCTGAACATAGGAGAGCGGGTTTGGTTTAGAGGAAGAAGATGAACCAAAAAATAAACACCCACCATTCGCGAATATAAAAATAAGAACATAGCATTCGTTTATGGGACTAGTACGGTTCAAGAAGAGAGTTTGATTGAAAAGCAATCAAATGTTGAATTCAAAAAGGAGAAGGAACTTCGGGATAAGGCTAAATCCGCAAGTGGTGTAAAATCCACTACTGGACATTCTCATGATACTCTGACTTGCTTCAAATGCAATGAAGTTGGTCACATTGCACGCAAGTGTCCGAAATCAAAGCCTGTTTATCCTCGAAGAAAGACAATTCAGATGTTGAAAAACTTAAGCAACCATAGATTGTAAAACCCGTCACAATTCTAAAAAGAAATAATGAATCTAAAAACAAAGTGGAACCTAAAACTGAATCAAAGTTTGAAAACTCAACTTTTGAGAAAGGTGAAACTTCCAAATCGAACGAAAACAAAGATTCAAGGTTTTACATTAAGAAAGCAAGAGTTAAATCACAATCCTGGGTTGCAAAGAAGAAAACAACAACATCTGAAGTTGCAAAGTCAGAGTCGGTTGAAACTAAAGTCGACAAGGTGTCTGAATCTGAGGGTAAAACTGAAATTGACAAAGTTTTTTCCAAAACCTCAAAAGATAAGAAAAAGGTCAAGTTTGAGAACTTAAATGTCGATGAAGTCTTAGATAGTGACTATGAGGATGTTTACGAAGATTATTATCCCAAACCCAAGACCAAAAAGGCTTGGGTTGCACTTTTTCACTGAATTGTTAATGTGTGAAGGGGCTCCAAAGATCCATATTATCGAAGTGGATTCTGGATAGCGGGGCTTTGAGGCACATGACCGGGATGAAAGCCCTACTCTTTGATATCAAAGGGATTAATGGAGGGTATGTAGGCTTCACTGGAAATCAAGGAGGCCAGATTGTAGCTGAAGGAAAGGTTTCGAATGGTGTGGTATCTTTTGATCGTGTTAACTATATCGCCGAGTTAGAGAACAATCTTCTCAGTATCTCACAGATTTGCGATAAGCAGTTCACCGTTCATTTCAATGATAGGGAGTGCATTATTCTTAACCCGGGCTTCAAAATTCCTGAGGAATGGGTTCTAAAGTGCGCTCCACGCGAAAACGATCTCTACGTACTAGACATGGGTGTTGCTACTACATCGTCAAAATCGGCTCAATGTTTTGTCACAAAAGCCACGGAGAAAGATTCGATTCTATGGCACAGAAAAACCAGGCATATACATCTGAGGAAAATGAATTTTCTGGTTCACAATGACTTGGTTGAATGAGTAAATCTTTGAAGCTTCCATATGACGGATCATTGTCTTGAATGCAAGAAAAGGAAACAGATCAAAAAGTCACATCCTAAGAAGATCCTTAACTCCATAAAGTTGCCGCTTGAACGTCTACATATGGATCTTTTCGGCCCGGTGAATGTTCGTAGTATATCCGGAGATCTGTATTGTTTGGTCATCACAGATGATTATTCTCGATATTCATGGGTTTTCTTTCAAGAGTCTAAAGATGAAACGTTCGATAATCTGGTAATTCTCTTCAAGAAACTTGAAAATTTATATCATCTCCCTGTTCGACGAATTCGAAGTGATAATGGAACGGACCTGTTCGACGAATTCGAAGTGATAATGGAACGGAGTTCAAATACAATAAGATGAAAGAGTTTTGCAATGCCAAAGGAATTCTGCATGAATTCAGTGCACCGTATACTCCACAACAAAATGGCGTAGCTGAGAGGAAGAATAGAACTCTAATTGAAACAGCAAGAACAAGGCTTGTAGACTCTAAGTTTCTTGTTAGCTTCTGGAGTGAGGCGGTTGCAGCGGCATGCTATACTTTAAACTGGGTCTTAACAGTCAAACCAACCAAGAAGACATGCTTCGAAATGATTAACCGAAGAAAACCAAATCTAAAGTATCTCGAACCGTTTGGCGCACCGTGTACAGTGATTGATCAAGATGGAAAATTTGGTGCTAAAACACTTGAAGGTTTCTTTGTTGGTTATGCTAGTCTGCTCAGGAGAGTTTACATTCCTACTTTGAGAAGAGTGGTCGAAGCACAACACGTAGATTGCTTTCGGTACACAACTCCTATTCAGAGGAAAGGCGATGCGTGGTTGTTCAATTACAAAGATTTGTGGAAGTCATTCAACTTGCCAGAAGAACCATCTGATGAAGAACTTGCAGCTCTTTATTATCTTCAACAGTCGCCTAGCCAAGAACAGATTCTAAGGCCAACTGTGTTTAATCAACCCACTGTTGGTACATCGTCTTCTGGAGCAGGTCCGAGTAATAGTGGTATTCCAGTTGAACAAGTTTCTGAAGCAGAAGTAGAACCTACTACAACTCCAGCAAATGTTTCCACTGAACCAGGAAATGCAACTACAGAGCCCATTATTTCTCAGAATCCAAATTCCAACTTTGATGAAGCTCCAACTTTCGATGATGATGGAGAGTTGTCCTCTGATGAAGAATCCAAGCAGGTATCAAATATGTTAAACCAATCTGCTGGCCCGAGTAATCAAAATGAAGCTACATCTAGTGCTCCTAAAGTTGATTTGATCGTTGATCTGAATATTTCAAATCAGAATAGTACAGTTGATGTTCTTAGTGAGGAGATGCCACGATCTTATTCATATCACCCTTCAACCAACATTATTGGAGAGTTACAGACTGGTGTGAGAACGAGAAGCCAGATCAACAAAGCTTTAAGTTGTTTCTATACTCGTGTGGCTCCAACTCAAGATTATTGTTATTATTCATGTTTCATATCTCAAATCGAGCCGAAGACTGTGAAGGAAGCTTTGGGTGATGAGAACTGGGTGATAGCGATGCAGCAAGAGTTGTTACAGTTTGAGATACTGGGAGTTTGGAGACTTGTCAACTTACCACCAAAGCAAAAAGCGATAGATACGAAGTGGGTTTTCAAGTGTAAGAGGGATGATCGAGGTGTGATTGTTAGAAAAAAAGCTCGGTTGGTTGTCAAAGGTTTCTACCAGCAAGAAGGAATTGACTATACGGAAGTCTATGCATCGGTTGCACGTTTAGAGTCAATCCGCATTTTCCATGCATTCACTGCTTGGAAAGGTTTAAGATGTACCAGTTAGATGTGAAATCCGCATTTCTCTATGGTAAGCTACGCGAACAAGTGTATGACATTTCCTGAAGTAGGGGAGACTATGACATCTGTGCTTTCCGATCTTTGTATTTTATTTGACAATCTAATATTTAATGAAATTTGGTTTTACATTTATGAGTTTTGTATATTCACTTATGACATTTGTGTATTTTAATCCTTGTTCAAATCCAATTTTTTACACATTTTCTGGAAGTGAAATCGCAAACCGTTATGCAAACGTAATCATTTAAATGCAACGTATGTCCCGGAATAGTGATATAAGCTAAACGTACCCCAAATATCCTTTACATAGAAATAAGTTTTAAAGGATTTGGTATATCAAAAACAAGCTTATTTGATCACAGGGACTATTTACGTCAAACTATGAAAGTCTGCCGATTATCGTAGCAACACACACTCCAGAACAAGTACACAAGATTAACATACCTTAAATACCCTTTATATAACTTAGAAATAAGTTTCAAGGGCTTCGGTATGGCAAAAACATACTTTTGTAACTTCAGGGGCTATTTTGCAAATTTTGTGAAACTATGCCTTTTTGCGTAAATCGCTATCTGGAACATGTACGAACACCCAAAAATTTTTGTAATCATTAAAATATCATACTTTAGTGATTGGAATGCAGAAATGTCATTCGTTACGCATTTACGGTCACACACGCGTTCGTTACGCTTTTCGTCGTAATTAACCGAAAACCGCAACCGTACGATCAAACGAACCGACCTCTAGAACATTTTTGGACATATTTAAAGTTCCCTATACTTTTTTGTCCATATGGAGCTTAAAAATCAGGTTAGCGAGTGTTAAAAGTGCCAAAACACATCAAATCAGAGTTCAGGGGCTAAAACTATCATTTAGTGAAACCTGCTGCCAGACACCAGCTTACAGACCGTAAGCCTGGACCTATACGGTCCGTAAGGCTGCACCAGATCAACAGCAACAGTTGGCAACAGCCTGTTTGTTTGAGGACACTAATCACACGATTTTAGCCACTTCTCTCTTGTTTTTGACACCTAATGGGACACTAATCAAGCCCCAAACACCTGGCATAACACTTGTCATGACATGGTGATCTTTGGATCATTATAAATACCATGTTCATGCCATTTTTGAATTCTTTATTCACCTTCATGCTCTAATCAGCCACAAATCCGAATTTGAAACCTCCTTGTAGCTATCCTCTGGTTCTTGAATCATTCCTTGGTGTTTGTAAGCATTCCACTCTTGCTATGTTCAATTATTATAGCCTAATTTGACTAAAAATCAAACAGTTTGACTTCTGTTTGACTTTTAGTTTTGATCATGAATTTATCAAAATAAAGCTCTATTGAATCTTGCAATATGATGGTAATCAAGGTGGTTATGATCCCTAAAAATCATGCCTACTGATTCCCACCATTTCTATCTATCTTGGCAAGTCAAAGTTTCAGTCAAAGTGCGATTTTTCCGCATTTTGCAAAGGATATATCTTCGGATATCAAAACAGGTTGTTTTGATGCCAAAAATCTTTTATAAACTTATTAAGACACGTCAAGATATGTCAAATTCGTCACTCTTGTTATAGTGCTTGGTTAAGAGTCAAAAGTCTAGTGGTTTGACCACCACTTTGACTTTTGAATATGACCCGTTTGGTCGATTATTAGACCTGACCAAATACATATTTATGACCATAAATGTATAGGAAATAACCCTCTGAGGTTATACCTTATAGTCATGTCTTTCGGATAGTGTTATGTTAATCAATGGTAAATATTCCTTAAAAATGACCAAAATGCCCTTTTCGCAAGAAAACCAATTAAACACATAGGTAACATAAATTTTGACATATAATCTGATAAAATAACATTTTAACCATGTTTAAGCATTTAAAACTTATCATAACACATATCTAACCATCCAAATGCGTAGTTACACAAATGACGCGTTAAAGTAGCTTAAACTACCTTAACGGGTCACAACGGGTCAAAGGCACTTAAAAATCTTTCCAACTCAGAATGTAAATTTATTAAACCATATCATATGAGTTCCAAGCCTCGCATGGTTTATAAGGTCTCATTAGAATCTAAATCTTCCGATTTCAAGTTCCAATATTTACATAGTTAACCATTTTTTAGGACACGCTTGATTTCACGGACTCTTGATATTGGTTTATCTTCTTGAACAAGGATTCTTTTTGCAACCACAAGTGAGTACATAGTCCCCTCTTTTACGTTTTCAAATGTTTTAGGGTGAAACATATTGTGCCTATATCTACTTTCATGTTTTCATGACATTATACATGCTTGATTATAATGTATATATATAGTACATGATTTTCATTGCATTTTGCTTCATATGTTGACCTAGCATATTTAGCACATTGGTTTTCAAAGACATTTTTGCTATGTGTGTTGACCTAGCATACTAGTACATGGTTTTCAAAGACATTTTCAAAAGACATTTTTTTGACATTTTCAAAGACATTTTCAAGACATGCTTACATTGTTATTGACATTTTGGTACGTTGAACTCGACAATGATACATTCATTAACATTGATCACGCCGACCGGTAGTATGTAATGGTACCATAGGATTGACAATCATGTTCCCACTTCCTAGGTATGTTTGGAAGCGACCTTAGGGAATGACAGAATCCGATGAACATTCATAAACCCTTGACTGGATAGGGGTTTATCCGACAGTCAACAAGGCTTAAATGTATTCGCCAACAATCCATAATATATGTATTAACAATAAAAGCAATGGTTTATAAAACATGACATTTGTTTACATGACATTTGTTTACTCGACATTGGTTTACTCGACTTTGGTTTACATGACATTTGTTACTTGACATTGGTTTACATGACATTTGTCACTCGACGTTGGTTTACATAACATTGGTTTCCTCGACATTGGCTTATGATGAATGACTGAAATAGCATGACATGTGTATTATGATAAAAGCATGGTGGATACGCCGATGGTACTTCCTATATATAAGTGTTTTTATTATCTTACATATTGTGACGTTATCTAAATCATTTTTAAACAAAATACAAGACATGACATATCTTATACAAAACACGACATTATTATACGAGACAAAACTTGCTTTTGATTATCTATTTTGCCAAGCTTTAATTCTTTTATAACATATTGATTTTCATATGGTTTTTATAAAAGAAACTTTTTATGATTCATGGAGACTTTTGTACTACTTTAAACTTTTCTTACAATAATCAAAGCCATGAAGCATCAACACAAAACCTATGTACACGCCGGCATTTTTGCTGACTTTATTTTCACATATGTTTCAGGTGCAAATGTTTGATGTCAAGCTAGCTACACTTAGGGCGGACAGGGCCTTAGTGACTATAAAATCTGAATAATAGCTTAACTTTTGTTGTGTTTTCGTTTTTATCCAAGACAATGTAAACAATATTAACTAATGAAACTTAACTTATGTGCCATGGTTATTGAAACAATAATTCTGTTACAACACTCCCCGACGTTTCCGTCACGGTTTGTTGTTCTACGTGGTCGGGGTGTGACAGAAAGATTGGTATCAGAGCCAATGGTTATAGGGAATTAGGTTATTAGTAATGCTTTGACCTAGACTATAACCTTCCTAGGACCCTAACGCGAGTTTTCTTGCGTTTAGAATTAAAACACGATACAATCACCTATCCTTAGGTGATTACCAAAACATAAACACAATTTTCAAAACGATTTTGAAATCAATCGTCTAATTCTTGGATGATTAGTTTTGGCTTTATGCCTTTGATGCTTTCAAAATCTCATCAAAGTTGGATCTTATTAATGTGAACACGTGCAATCTAGAAGGGTGGGTGCCTGTACCCTGAGTTTTCTGTCTAAGGCTAGAGTGTTCGTACAAATCCACTTAATCGAACCAGTCACTCTTACCTGGGAACTCTTGGGGTGAGTGTCCACTTATAGGCTAAAGCATGTCTTCGCGATACATTATAAAGACCCATTTACTTTGATTAGTCACTGTGTGTCGTTTGTTTGTTTTGAGTAAACGAACGAATGACCACCATCCTTACATTTGTCGATATTTATTCATCTCATTTTGATTATTCAAACATTCATCTCACTTGTTTTCTCTCATGTTTTCTCTCTTTTAGAATGCCTCCTCGACGAGACGTAAACGCTACTCCGGACCCCGCCATGGCAGCTATGATAGCTCAGCAGATTGCTGTTGTACTACCTAATCTCGTAACTCAAATGAACCAAGCCAACAATAACAACAATGCACCTGCTGTGTGCAACTTTAAACAATTCAATTTGGCTAAACCACTCAAGTTTAGTGGCTCTGAGGGAGCAACTGTGCTCCTACAGTGGTTTGAGAGTCTCGAGAACACTTCATCATGTGCAATGTCCGAATGAGCGCAAGGTTGAGTTTGCTTCAAGCGTGTTTGAAAAGAGATCGTTAACATGGTGGAACGGAGTGATGAGAGACAAGGGTGCCGATGTTTCTATGGGTTAGACTTGGGAGGAACTCAGAGCCTTAATGATTAAAGAGTTTTGCCCCCGACATGAAAAGAGGGCACTTGAAAATGAGTTCCATGACCTGAAGCAAGACAGTGGTGAGCACCGTGCGTATATTGACAGGTATAGGAGTTGAGCTTGTTGTGCCCTGAGATGGTGACACCGTTGGATAAGGCAATCGAGAAATAGATAGATGGTCTTCCTGACCCGGTTCAGGATATTGTCACCAGCAGCAACCCCACTACTATCAGGCAAGCCATTGAGCAATCTGCGATAATGACTGAATCGCAGATCAAAAAGGGTAAGCTCCACCGGAAGGGTGACAAGAGATCGTCTGACAAGTCTGAGAAACAAAAGGGTAAGAAATCCGAAGGTTCGAAGAAGTCTAGGAAGCGCAAGGCTTCCAAGAATTTTGCAGTCACTACTCAGCCCAACCAAGCCACACCTAATCAAGCTGCTCCCAACCAGCCTGCTCAGCCTCCTGCCAAGAAACAGTGTACCGGCACTGCACCTTTGCGCAACAGGTGCAACGGTCATCACCAGCCTCATCTTCCATGCCGTATTTGTACAAATTGTGGTAGATCTGGTCATCTGGCCAATGTTTGTCGTTCGCCTCCCAACCTGAATAATATGGCTCATAACCCTGTTCAGCAGCCAGCCAATCCTGCACGACCACATTACCCACCAGGATCTTGCTACAACTGTGGGGATCTCACCCACTACCGTAACAATTGCCCAAGATTGGCAAATGCGAACCAGGCTCGTGGACGAGCATTTAATATCAATGCAAACGAGGCATGGGCAGATAACAAGGTGGTGAATGGTATATTCTTAGTTAACAACCATCCTGCTTCTGTACTATTTGATTCGGGTGCTGATAGAAGTTTTGTGTCTTTATCATTTGAGCCTTTTCTTGCGAAACCGAGAACCAAACTAGGAAAGCCCTTGACAGTAGAAATAGCCAGTGGTGAACCTCTTGTACTTGATTTTGTTATTCCTGGTTGCCTATTAAACCTTAATAACCATCTCTTTCCTATTAACCTCACGCCAATGCAACTTGGGAGCTTTGACATTATAGTGGGAATGGATTGGTTAACCAAACATCATGCTGAGGTGGTTTGTTTTGATAAGATTGTTCGTTTACCTCTTCCGTCTAGTATAAGTCTAGAAGTTTGTGGAGAGAAGCCCGTTAGTAACCTTAAACTTATGACTTGTAGCCGAGCTCAGAAATACTTGCCGAAGAATTATGTGGCTTTCTTGGCGCATATTGTAAAGGAGAAAGGCAAGGGCATTACTAATCGAGATATCCCCGTGGTTCGGGATTATCCTGCTCGTCAAGTTGAGTTTCGTATAGACCTTGTACCTGGTGCCAACCCACTAGCCAAATCTCCATACCTTCTTGCACCGTCTGAGATGCAAGAGTTGTCTGAACAGCTTCAGGAGTTATCTGACAAAGGATTTATTAGACCGAGCTTTTCACCTTGGGGTGCTCCTGTGTTATTTGTGAAAAAGAAGGATGGGTCTTTCCATATGTGTATCGATTACCGTGAGCTCAACAAACTCACAATCAAGAATCGATATCCCCTACCTCACATTGATGATCTTTTTGACCAACTACAGGGTGCTACTTGCTTTTCAAAGATTGATTTACGTTCTGGGCATCATCAACTTCGTGTACTCGAGGAAGATATTCCCAAGACAGCCTTCCTCACTCGTTATGGCCATTATGAGTTCACTATTATGCCCTTCGTCTTAATCAATTCTCCTGCCGTCTTCATGGACTTGATGAATAGGGTTTGTAAGCCTTATTTGGACAAGTTCATCATTGTTTTTATTGATGACATCTTGATTTATTCCAAGACGCGAGCCGATCATGAACAACATCTTCGTCTAACAATGGAACTCCTAAAGAAAGAACAACTTTACGCCAAATTCTCCAAGTGTGAATTTTGGCTTAAGGAAGTTCAGTTTTTGGGACATATTGTCAACGAACAAGGTATTCATGTGGATCCCGCAAAAATAAGTGCAATCAGGGATTGGAGTACACCTACTACTCCTACTGAAGTTCGTTCATTTTTGGGTCTTGCGGGTTATTATCGTCGCTTCATTGCAAACTTCTCCAAAATTGCGGTTCCACTCACTGCTCTAACTCAAAAGAATAAACCTTTTGAGTGGGACCCAAACAGGAAGAAGCTTTCCAGACATTGAAACAAAAGCTTTGTGATGCTCCTATACTATCTTTACCCGAGGGTAACGATGACTTCGTTGTATATTGTGATGCGTCTAACTTAGGCCTCGGTTGTGTTCTCATGCAAAGAGACAAAGTTATAGCCTATGCATCAAGACAGTTGAAGGTTCACGAAAAGAACTACACCACTCATGATCTTGAGTTATGTGTTGTTGTGTTTGTTCTTAAGATTTGGAGACATTACCTATACGGTAAGAAATGTGTGGTTTTCACGGACCACAAAAGTCTTCAACACATCTTCAATCAGAAAGAGCTTAATATGAGACAACGATGATGTATTGAACTTCTAAACGACTACGACTACGAGATTCGCTACCATCCTGGCAAGACGAATGTCGTAGCCGATGCACTAAGTCGAAAAGAATGCGTTAAGCTTCATTGTGTTCAAGTTCGATCTGATTTTCAAGCCCGCATTCTTGAAGCTCAAAGTACTCGTGTTACACAAAATATGATGAGTAATGAATTACCACATCATCTCGAGCTTCAACTTGAAACAAAAGACTATGGGTTGTTTTATTACCTGAACCGTCTGTGGGTTCCAAGTCAAAACAATCTCCGCACATTATTAAGGGATGAAATAGTATCTCTTCATGGTGTTCCTTTGGATATTCTATCTGATCGTGATGCTCGATTCACATCTCATTTTTGGAGAACCATGCAGTCTGCCATGGGATCCAAGCTTTACTTGAGCACTGCTTAACGGATGGACAATCTGAAAGGATGATCCAGACATTGGAGGATATGCTTAGAGCCTGTGTGATCGACTTTGGTGGTAGTTGGGATTCGCATCTACCGTTGATCGAATTCTCCTACAACAACAGTTATCACTCCAGCATTGACATGGCACCTTTTGAAGCTCTTTATGGTCGAAAATGTTGTTACCTGTCTGTTGGAATGAGATCGGTGAATCTCAATTCACTGGACCTGAACTTATTCAAGACACAACGGACAAAGTCAAGCTAATTAGCGAAAACCTTCTCATAGCTAGAAGCCGTCAAAAGAGTTACGAGGATAAACGACGCAAGCCCTTGGAATTCCAAGTCGGTGATCACGTCCTACTCAAGGTATCCCCTTGGAAGGGAGTGATTAGATTTGGGAAGAAAAGAAAACTTGCACCACGCTATGTTGGACCATTTAAGATCGTCGAGAGAAGCGGAAAAGTTGCCTACAAACTTGAGCTACCTCCTGAGCTTGGAAATGTTCATCCAACCTTCCACGTGTCCAATTTAAAGAAGTATTTGGCTGATGAAAACCTCCACATCCCTCTTGATGAAATATGTGTTGATAACACGATGCACTTCGTTGAGAAGCCTGTGGAAATATTGGAACGTGAAGTCAAAAAGCTAAAGCGCAGACGTATACCGATCGTTAAAGTTCACTGGGAATCAAAACGTGGCCCAGAGTTTACTTGGGAACGAGAGGACCAAATGAAGGCGAAATATCTGCATCTCTTCTCACCATTTTCCTCATGATAAATTTCGGGAGAATTTTCCTGAAGTAGGGGAGACTATGACATCTGTGCTTTCCGATCTTTTTATTTCATCCGACAATCATATTTAATGAAATTTGGTTTTACATTTATGAGTTTTGTATATTCAATTATGACATTTGTGTATTTTAATCCTTGTTCAAATCCGATCTTTTAAACATTTTCTTGAAGTGAAATCGCAAACCGCTACGCAAACGTAATCATTTAAATGCAACGTATGTCCCGGAATAGTGACATAAGCTAAACATACCCCAAATATCCTTTACATAGCTTAGAAATAAGTTTTAACGGATTTGGTATATCAAAAACAAGCTTATTCGATCATAGAGACTATTTACGTCAAACTACAAAAGTCTGCCAATTCTCGTAGCAACGCACACTCCAGAACAATTACACAAGCTTAACATACCTTAAATACCCTTTATATAACTTAGAGATAAGTTTTGAGGGCTTCGGTATGGCAAAAACACACTTTTGTAACTTCAGTGGCTATTTTGCAAATTTTGCGAAACTATGCCTTTTTGCATAAATCGCTATCTGGAACATGTACGAACATCCAAAAATTTTTGTAATCATTAAAATATCATATTTTAGTGATTGGAATGCAGAAATGCCATTTGTTACGCATTTACGGTCATACACGCGTTCGTTGCGCTTTTCGTCGTAATTAACCGAAAACCGCAACCATACGATCAAACGAACCGACCTCTAGAACATTTTTGGACATATTTAAAGTTCCCTATACATTGTTGTCCATATGGAGCTTAAAAATCAGGTTAGCGAGTGTTAAAAGTGCCAAAACACATCAAATCAGTTCAGGGGCTAAAAATATCATTTAGTGAAACCTGCTGCCAGACACCAGCTTACAGACCGTAAGCCTGGACCCATACGGTTCGTAAGGCTGCACCAGATCAACAGCAACAGCTGGAACAACCTGTTTTTTTTAGGACACTAATCACACGATTTTGGCCACTTCTCTCTTGTTTTTGACACCTAATGGGACACAAATCAAGCCCCAAACACCTGGCATAACACTTGTCATGATATGGTGATCTTTGGATCATTATAAAAACCATGTTCATGCTACTTTTGAACTCTTTATTCACCTTCATGCTTTAATCAGCCACTAATCCGAATTTGCAACCTCCTTGGAGCTATCCTCTGGTTCTTGAATCATTCTTGGGTGTTTGTAAGCATTCCACTCTTGCTATGTTCAATTATTATAGCCTAATTTGACTAAAAATCAAACAGTTTGACTTCTGTTTGACATTTAGTTTTGATCATGAATTTATCAAAATAAAGCGCAATTGAATCTTGCAATATGATGGTAATCAAGGTGGTTATGATCCCTAAAAATCATGCCTATTGATTCCCACCATTTCTAGCTATCTTAGCAAGTCAAAGTTTCAGCCAAAATGCGATTTTTCCGCATTTTGCAACGGATCTATCTTCGGGTATCAAAACAGGTTGTTTTGATGCCAAAACTCTTTTATAAACTTATTAAGACATGTCAAGATATGTCAAATTCGTCACTCTTGTTATAGTGCTTGTTTAAGAGTCAAAAGTCTAGCGGTTTGACCTCCACTTTGACTTTTGAATCTGACCCGTTTGGTCGATTATTAGACCCGACCAAATACATATTTATGACCATAAATGTATAGGGAATAAACCTCTGAGGTTATACCTTATGGTCATGTCTTTCGGATAGTGTTATGTTAATCAATGGTAAATATTCCTTAAAAATGACCAAAATGCCCTTTTCACAAGAAAACCAATTAAACACATAGGTAACATAAATTTTGACATATAATCTGATTAAATAACATTTTAACCATGTTTAAGCATTTAAAACTTATCATAACACATATCTAACCATCCAAATGCGTAGTTACACAAATGACGCGTTAAAGTAGCTTAAACTACCTTAACGGGTCAAAGGCACTTAAAACCAACTCAGAATGTAAACTTATTAAACCATATCATATGAGTTCCAACACTCACATGGTTTATAGCTCTCATTAGAATCTAAATCTTCCGATTTCAAGTTCCAATATTTACATAGTTAACCATTTTTTAGGACACGCTTGATTTCACGGACTCTTGATCTTTGTTTATCTTCTTGAACAAGGATACTTTTTGCAACCACAAGTGAGTACGTAGTCCCCTCTTTTACGTTTTCAAATGTTTTGGGGTGAAACATATTGTGCCTATATCTACTTTCATGTTTTCATGGCATTATACATGCTTGATTATAATGTATATATATAGTACATGATTTTCATTGCATTTTGCTTCATATGTTGACCTAGCATATTTAGCACATTGGTTTTCAAAGACATTTTTGCTATGTATGTTGACCTAGCATACTAGTACATGGTTTTCAAAGACATTTTCAAAAGACATTTTTTGGACATTTTCAAAGACATTTTCAAGACATGCTTACATTGTTATTGACATTTTGGTACATTGAACTCGACAATGATACATTCATTAACATTGATCACGCCGACCGGTAGTATGTAATGGTACCATAGGATTGACAATCCCGTTCCCACTTCCTAGGTATGTTTGGAAGCGACCTTAGGGAATGACAAAATCCGATGAACATTGATAAACCCTTGACCGGATAGGGGTTTATCCGACAGTCAACAAGGCTTGAATGTATTCGCCAACAATCCATAACATATTTTTTAACAATAATGAAGGTCCGTTATACGGATCGTTCGGGCACTAATCAACCTAAGGTAAACATGCAGAATCCGTTTGCTTAGACGACATTGGATACACTCATTTGTTTCTATTTAATCACCGTTTCATTAATATTCAACGTTACAGATCCTGGAAACACTTTGACAGAGCTTCGCCTCTGTTGTGACAAAATCTCTGAAGTTACAAATGAAATGACAACACACATATTTATACTTGAACAAGTTCGCTCCAAATGTGGTTAGGTCAAGTTAGGCCGAACTTGTCATAGCCATGACAAGTTCGAGCGAACTTGTCCTTCCCACTACAAGTTCGAGCGAACTTGATTCATAACATACTTAATTTTGACATTTCGCTCCTAAATACAGACTCGATATTATACAATGACTTAGGCAACAGACTTCCCCTTGGATGTTGCCGTAGTCATCATTCTTCAATTAAGTTCCTGAGTCTTTAATGTTCTCTTGATCTTTATATCTTGAATAACTTTAACATCCATGCTCCCCCTTACTTTGAGCTTTCTGGTATCTTTAATCAACATGTTTATCTAGCTCCCCCTTAAATGATGCTTCGAATCTCTAAGATTTGACGATTAAGAACAATCACACGTATCCACACACAAACAATTTCTTAACAGTCTCGTTGGTCCGGCTCACATTCAACATTATCAAGTTTCCATGGAAGATTTGAAAGAAAATCTTTTGGATTTTTAATATTGAATGCAGAAATGTAAACAAACTGAAATGTAATATTTACAGTTTATATTTTTGTGAGAATACGTGCTAGAGGATCATATCAGTTTCATATCAGCTGCACCGTTGATCTAGATGAAACACTCAGCTTAAACAATTCACATGGATTTTCGATATTGTTGTCCACTTAAACTCAATCTAGAAACTTTCGTAATACTTACTGATACATTAAGGTACATTAATTTGCACTAAGTTCTTATGGACCCCCGATCTCAGCATATCCCCTCATCATGTAATACACTGACTCAAGTAATGCCTTTAAACTTTCATCAACTGTGATATATGTGAAAATAACGCAGAATATTTAAACAATAACAATCAGGTCGATCTTTCGATGCACAGAGAAAGTCCAATGTTTAAACATAATAAGAAATAAAAACAAGTTGAAATTGTTTGGATCTTAACCACCAGTTCGATATTCTCATATACGTAGAGGTGATCCAAGATTTAAACGAAACACTAAGTAAAATAAAGCAGAAACGTTTAGGCACTAACATCCAGTTCGATACTTTCGTATACGCAGAGGATGTCCAATGCTTAAACAAAATAAAGAAATAAAACAAGTTTAAATCTTTGCAAAATGAAATACACAATCACAGTGACTTTTTCAGTAAGATGTAAAAGTTCACAAACTAACCGGTTTTTATGCTTTTCAGCATTCAGCTATTACTGAGTAGGTACACAATCACGAAGGACAAAACTAAGTACTATGCTTTCAACCGTGTTTCCCACTAAAACTAGACTTTTCTATTTAGGTTTGTGTCATTTTCACAAAACTACTAGTCTAGCTGAGCCTACCGACACAGATTTAGTGAGATTGTTTAACCATTTTAAACAATACATATTTTTAGCATGCACTGATAGTCCACTGATTTACTATCATTTCCTCTTTTCGCACAAGTAATCTCATTTTTCATTTTTCAATGTTTTTCAATTTTACAGGAATTTTTTATTTTGACAATTTTAAATTTTTATTTTAAATTTTTCTCCCCCTAAAATTGAAAACATTTTTTCGAAATCGAAAATAAAAATCTTCCATTTTAACCTTTCAACGACTTTTACGAATGTGAACGCGAGACTACCATTTTGTTTGTGTGGTACACCAATCCTTTCAAGTTATTTCCACTTCACGAACAACCACTACTTCTGAAATGACGCTTGCTTGAAGTTTGGTTATCCTGCACATTCAAACAATCTTCAATTAGTTTTGAATTGGAACCCAATCCAATCTGGATTTAGGTTTACCAAATTCATTAACATCTGAAGTAAACAAACATTCACACTATTTTTTATATTTAAACAGTTTGATAGAAACTTTATTTGAAAATTTTACTTTCTTTGATTTTTTAACTGTTTGAATTATCAAATTTTTCTCCACTGCTCTCTCTTTTGTCCTCAGATTTGTATCTGATGAATTCGTTTTACTTGAATGTGAGTAAAATGACTCATTAGAACTTTTATCTGATTTTTTAGACGTATCCGATGACAAAAAATTTTCCAAATACTCTCTAACTTTTTTCCTCTTTTTTCTCAATCTGTCTTTTTTCCCTTGTGATAACTTGACTTTTTGTTCTTTGGGCTTCTCTACAGTTTTCTCATTTTTCTTCTCTGTTTTCTTCTCCTCTGGTCTTTTCTCCCCCTGAGATTTAACCGATCTTCTTTTCAGATTAGTCGGACAATCCCTGGAAATATGACCTTTGATTTGACATTTATAGCATCTTCTCGTATCAAATCTCTTTTTCAGGCAGTTAACAGCAATGGTGTCCACCAAATCCATAGTTGTAACACAATCTGTTATCGTACCAATCTCTACATTCAGACCAAACACCCAAATCAGCACATTTATTTGACATGTAGTAGTCATCTTTCCTGCTTCTTCTATAAAATTGATTTAACTTTGAAGCACTGTGATCCGGCCTGCACCACTTATTCTCAAATTTTTGTGAGTTTTTATAATGATTGGATGACCGTACCGATGAGCTTTTATTTTTGTTTTGAAAATTTTTATAATTTTGTTTTTCATGTGGTTTTTGTTCTCCCTTCTGCTTAGAAAGTTTTTGCGATGAGCATTCACTTTTTTTAGCAGATTGTAGAACAGTTTCTTGAAATTTTTCTTTTAGTTTCAAAAATATTTCTTTTTTATCATTTTCATCATCGGTATTATCATCACAATCCTTAATTATGACATCGTCATAATTTGTGACATTGTCACTTATTGGAATTTCCTTTTTTATTCTTATTGAACGGTTTAGGACATATCTGATCTAACATTACAGATGAAGTCACAAAACCTTTCAATTGTTTTTCTAAATCATCAATCTTATTTTTTGCAATCTCAACATCTTAAGTTTTCTAATTTTTTAGGGTGCGAATTTATTATATTTTGTTTTTCAATAACATTTTTATTCAAAACAGATTTATCATTTTCTAAAATTTTTATATTTTTTTAAAAGTATTTCACATTTTGTAATTTTTTATTTTCTAAAATTTTTATTTGATTTTCAAAATTCTTTTCATTTTCTTTTAACTTTTTATTTTCTAATAACAAACATTCCAAATCTGTCAAAAGTTTGACATTAGTAGATTTGAATTTTTGACAATTTAAGCACACAAATTCAGTACACTTTGTGCAAGGTTTTTCGACCTCCACAATTTGTACCTTTACCACTTCTTTATCAACAATTTTTACCTCTAACTTTACCTTCTTGCTTTTAATCATCTCAGCACGCTCCAGATATTTAGCACGTAGAGCATTCCATAGTTTTGTGCCGTATTACATTCTGGTAGCAGATTCAAGATATTTCCTTTCACCGACTGTTGTATCAGATTAATCATTTTCTTTTCAGCAAAATAATCATCTTGTTGTTGAGTAAAATATTTGCACTTCTCCAGAATTTGCTGATTTTCATCTCTAGGAATGACATAACCTGTCTCAATCACGACCCAACTACGGAAATGCGTAGCTTTGACCCAGCTCTCAAATTTTCCTTTCCAAACATCATATTCATCTATATTCATCAACATAGGAGGCTTCATGGACTCCATTTCGTTTTCCAAACTAATCTGTCGTTCAAAACACTTGAAAATGATTAGCAAACAGACAATGTTTAGAAAAATTTGACTTTTTAACCGACAATATCAATGTATCGGTTTGCTAAAAACGTTTAAAATTTTTCGGAAAACTTTTTTTACCAGATTAGAGCTTTAAACTCGTCTCGACAATACGAATCTAACGATATATAATGTCCGAGACGTTTTTCGGGATTTTCATGCCTTTTTTTTAGAAACCTTGGACAAGTTCGGTCTAACTTGTCACAGCGTATGAAACTCAGCTATTTAACAACTTCGGGCGAACTTGTATAAGTTTCAAGAGAAACAAGTAAGTTCGGGCGAACTTGTATAAGTTTGAAGAGAAACAAGCAAGTTCGGGCGAACTTGTACTAGATTTTCAACAAATTTTAATCAAGTTCGGGCGAACTTGATAAAATTTGATTGAAAAGTAAGCAAGTTCGAGCGAACTTAACCTAAGACCTTGAAAAATCAATCAAGTTCGGGCGAACTTGATGAAAAATGTGAATTTTTCAGTCAAGTTCGAGCGAACTTGATGTTAAGTTCGAGCGAACATGTGTTTTCAAACATGGTTTTTTCAATTTTCGGCATGAATTTGTTTGTTTTAAGCTCTGATCTTTTCAAGGGTTTATGTATTATGGATTTTACGTATTATACTTGAAAATCAGTCCATTTTATCTATGAATCATCCAGGAAAAGTTAAAAAAGAAAGAAATGAGTAGAAGATGAGATGATTTCAGTCCAATGTCTTCAAATTAGGCCAATCCTGCTCTGATACCACTTGTAGGTCCGTTGTACGGATCTTTCTGGTCCTAATCTGACAAACCTAAGGTAAACGTGCGGAATCCGTTTGCTTAGGCGACATTGGATACACTCATTTATTTCTGTTTAATCACCGTTTCATTAATATTCAATGTTGCAGATTCTAGAAACACTTTGACAGAGCTTCGCCATCTCTGTGCCAAATTCTCTGAAAGTTACAAATGAAATGTCAAGACTCCTATTTATGCTTGAACAAGTTCGCTCCAAATGTGGTTAGGTCAAGTTCGGCCGAACTTGTCATAGCCATGACAAGTTCGAGCGAACTTGTCTTCAACACTACAATCTCAAGCGAACTTGACCCTATATATATATAAACTTCGACATTTCGCTCCTAAATACAGACTCGATATTATACGATGACGTAGGCAACAGCATATGCATCAACAAATAAAAGCAATGGTTTATAAAACATGACATTTGTTTACTCGACATTGGTTTACATGACATTTGTTTACTCGACATTGGTTTACATGACATTTGTTTACTCGACATTGGTTTACTCGACATTTGTTACTCGACATTGGTTTACATGACATTGGTTACTCGACATTGGTTCACATAACATTGGTTTCCTTGACATTGGCTATATAAAAGCATGGTGGATACGCCGTTGGTACTTCCTATATCTATGTGCTTTTATTATCTTACATATTATGACGTTATCTAAATCATTTTTAAACAAAATACAAGACATGACATGTCTTATACAAAACACGACATTATTATACGAGACAAAACTTACTTTTGATTATCTATTTAGCCAAGCTTTAATTCTTTTATAACATATTGATTTTCATATGGTTTTTATAAAAGAAACTTTTTATGGTTCATGGCGACTTTTGTACTACTTTAAACTTTTCTTACAATAATCAAAGCCATGAAGTATCAACACAAAACCTATGTACTCGCCGAAATTTTTGCTGACTTTATTTTCACATATGTTTCAGGTGCAAATGTTTGATGTCAAGCTAGCTACACTTAAGGCGGACTGGGCCTTAGTGACTATAAAATCAGAATAATAGCTTAAATTTTGTTGTATTTCCGTTTTTATCCAAGACAATGTAAACAATATTAACTAATGAAACTTAACTTATGTGCCATGGATATTGAAACAATAATTCTGATACAACACTCCCCGACGTTTCCGCCACGGTTTGTTGTTTTACGTGGTCGGGGTGTGACACAACCACCGCGGTTCGTCGATCCTCTAAACAAGAACAAAGCTTATCTCCTAGACAAAGCTTATACAGATTACATCAAGCCCCGAGAGCTTGATACGAGACGTTATCTCAACAGCTCGTTGGAAACGGCTTTACAAAAGGCACAATGGATAGTACATTTTTTATCAAAGAAGTCGAAAGTCATCTAATCATTGTACAAATCTATGTGGATGATATCATCTTTGGTTCAACAGATGATAGTCTTTGCAAAGAATTCGAGAAGATTATGAAGAAGAAGTTCGAAATGTCTTCTATGGGCAAAATGAAATTCTTCCTCGGTTTACAAGTTGATAGTTACCAGACGGCATATTCATTCATCAAAGAAAATATGTTCATGATATTCTGAAGAAGTTTGAAATGGATAGCTCGAAGCCGCTTTCGACTCCTCTGGCGTTGAATCACGGATTTGCATTGACGAAAGAGGAATCAAAGTGGATGATACGCTCTATTGGTCGATGATAGGATCTCTTATGTTTCTGGCGGCATCTCGCCCAGATATCATGTATCCTACATGTCTTTGCGCAAGATTTCAGTCCAGTCCCAGAGTATCTCACATGCAGATAGTCAAAAGAATATTCCGTTACCTGAAGGGATGTCCAAGCACCGGTTTGTGGTATCCAAAGAACGATAACTTTGATCTGACGGGATACGTTGATTCTGAATTTGGGGTGGACAAGCTGAATTCAAAGTCTATGACGGCTGGTTGCCAGTTCTTCGAAACTGGATTAGTAACGTGGCAATGCAAAAAACAAACCACGGTCTCTCTTTCTACCTGTGAGGCAGAATACATTTCTGCTTCCAGCTGTTGTTCACAAATCCTATGGATTCAACAACAGATGAGGGACCTGGATTGCAATTTGTTGATACGCCTTTATATGTAGATAATAAGGCAGCAATCGACATAACTAAAAATCCTGTTCATCACTCTCGAACTAAACACACACTACAAAAAATGCCATGTAGTGGCACACACTTTAATGGCATTTAGTTATTATGCCACTAATTTAGACTTTTAATGGCACTTTGTGTGTCATATTTGCTTAACACATATCATTAGTGGCATTTAACTTCTATGCCACTAATTTATGTTTAGTGGCACTTTACGTGTGTCATATTGCCTAATACTCCAATTTAGTGAGAACGTTGTTATTTTAGTGCTATTATCTTGAATCAATAAGCATGGAATGGATTATGAGCACAAATTTTTGCTCAAGCATTATACTTCCTTACTATAGTTTACATCCAATTTTAAATTATTAGTTATTTGACTTCCTTTTAAGGTAAGCGGTAACTAAACAACAACTACAACTCACACTACTATAAAATGAAGCTAAGACAACTTTTAATATACAACCTTTTTTATTTGTGTTGCATTTGACTCTAATGTCAATTTGTTCAACATAAAGGATGCATTAGGAGAGCTAATGCAACATTTTTTATAAAAAGTTGCATAATTGGTTGCAAATTTTACTAAAAAGGGTGCACTGTTAATAGTTACATGTAACTCATATTTAAAAGGTTCCGTTAAACCTCGATCATCTAATTCTTTAATACTCGTTTCTTATAGTCAATCATGGTGAATGCGGGTAAATGACAGTTAACGAGGGTTTTATTAGTCGATAATGGTCAAATAGTATTGATAATAGTCAATTAGAGGCGACAAGAGTCAATTATGGTAAATTAGGATCATTATTGGTTAACTAGGGTCGATTAGAGTCAATATTAGACAAACTCGATAAACAATGCACAATTAATTAAATACGAAAACGATACTTTAATTATACGGAAAATGAGAATAGTTTAATCATAACTAAATAAAAGAGAAATAGTAAAATATTTATTTATAACTAAACTAAATAAAAGAGAAATAGTAAAATATTTATTTATAACTAAACATTAGTTATAATCCAATAACTAGAAACAAGACTTATGGCTTAAATAATATTTTTTTTTACTTCGTATCTTAATATTTACTAAATGAAAACTAAAAGTAATTTAATTATTATTTTCCTCACATCGAATCTCTAGCTTCCCTCCAATCAAACATACGAACTAGGAATGAGTAAATGGTACCTGGTACTGAATTTACCGAACCAAGTAAATTTTCGGTACCGATCCGGTACCGACTTCTTATTTTCGGTATCGATATTTACCAATTTTTACTCTTAAATACCGGTACCGTATCGTACCAGGTATATTCGGTACCGGTACCGGTATCGTACTAGGTATATTCGATACCGGTATTAGTACGGAACCGTAGCGTACCGAGTATATTCAGAACTGGTACACACTTTTAAAAATTTTTGATACCAGTATTTTAGGTACCTGTCGATACCGAGCTCATCCCAGATACAAACCCCTTAGAATACCCCTAAACTTCAACTTCTCTCCTAATAAAATCTAATTTCTAATCTACCCGCTCACAAATCTCCAACTTCCCTCCCACCCAAAATTTCACTCCTACCTTTATTCATAATCCTAAATCAATTTCCTCCCAAGAACTGCTATCCGTAATGATATACATCAGTTTCGGTTTCAAAAAATGGATTAATTGGGTCACATTTTTACCCGCATCCGAATCCGAAGACCCGCCATGATCCGACCCATTTGCAGCAAATTAGAGCCATGTTTTTCATTGTCTATTTTATTTCAAATTTATGCAACTTAATTCCCACGTTTCTTCTTTTTATTTTTCTGCATTCTAGTTCAAAGTTTGTGATAGTGGTCAAATGTAGTTTTTGTATGTTTTTAGGTAGTGGGTCAGTTTCTTTTTTTTATTTCTATATGTATGACCAAATGGGAAGATGGATAGTTAGTGAGTTTATGTTTTAGAAATGATTTTTGGTTAATTTATCTCGAGTGTGAGAGTTAAATTGATTTGTCTTTGCTAGCTCAATTTTGGCACATTGGGTGGTGTTCTTAGACACGATTTCTGAACCGGAGTGGTGAATCTGTATCTTCGGTTACGACATCGCAACCCTACCGTTTGTTTGGTGGTGTTTTCTGTATCCAAACGAACCATAGAACTATCTTTATTTTACCATTTGATATCATTTGCTATCACGTAATCCCTCTACACGATCACCACCATCGCACAAACGTGAACCAACACCACCAGCGTTCTCTCTTTATCTCCCGCTGTCCATTGCACCACCATCGCATCAACGTGAACCACCCTACGCCACTGCAACCCCATGTCCCAGTGCCCCTGCTCCTTTACAATCTATCAGTTGGCTAAAAACACTTGTAAGATTCTTATTTTCTGCCCCTTTACCATGATTATCATCAAACCCCTTTCCATGCTGTGATTTTTTTTAATGTTTCTGAGCTTATGTGTTTGTCACATTGATGTTCTTTTAGCTAATAGAATGCCACGTTTGTTCCCATTATTATATTATTAATTGCTTTTTTTTTTGTTTTCTTTCTTTTTATAAGTGTGTTTCTTGTATTGTGAAAACTGTATGAGTCGCTCTTCCTTTCAAGTCAAGATGGAAGCATTCCATATAAAAATTGAGCTGGTCTGTCTTTTTACCAGATTTTTGGATGTTAAAATAACATAAATCAAGTTTAAGATTGTGTAATTATAGTGCATACATGACCTAAAGCAGCATCATTTTGATACTATATTTGATGTTAAGAGATAAAATTTTCAAAGAATTAGTATTATTGATGGGAGTCATGCCGTCATGGGTTATGTCTATTTGACTGTTGCTAATTGTTGGTTTCTTGGATACACTGTCGTAGCACAACTAAAGCCAAATCAGTGGCTGTATTTTTTTAAATCAGGTACTCTAGTTAGACCAACAATTTATTATAATGGCTAAGTTATATTATATAGTTCAAATCATGGAGTCTGCTAATGTAATAAAACTTTGTATATTCATCAGGAAAAAAGAAGACTTGATTGGAAGGAGAAGATCATGGCATGTTGAATTAAAAAACTTATCAAACTTTCATAGGTATTGGTATTTGTTAAGCATTTCAAATGCACTAACTTTATTAGCTTGTTATGAAACGTGTTTCATCATGCTCATTTTTTAATAACACTTACATCAGTGTATTAGCTTGTGGCATCTAAAGACTCTTTTTTATATGGTTACCATCTTGGATTCGTTCTAAATCTCTCTGAAGTTGTAAACGATGTAAAATCAAAGTTTGTTTAAACTATGTTCCTTCATGTGTAGGGTAGTAAATGAGCCACTTGAAAGTATATCCCATGTTCTTGGTTTAGATGGGAATGGCATGGCAGAAGGTATGTTTTTACATTTTTATTAAATGTCAATCTTGTTTCTTATTATTTGCATTTAGGCAATGTTTTATCAGCGTTTGTGCGGTGTAAATGAGGGTCTTAATGTCTCATAGTACGCGTCTTGGTGGCGCCTTTGTTGGGTCTCTGTTCAATGGATGGATAATGTTGTTGAATATGGGCGTGACAATACTTTTCGGTTTTGTGTTTTGCCTGTGGTCATTAGTTCTTCAAAGTGTCTTCACTATGAGGGTAAGTCCTTATGACATCGCAAGTTTTTTACGCCAGTGGTATGAACGGTTTCATATATTTATAATTGGTAATCTTATAAATATATATATATATATATATATAGAGGGGAGAGTTCACCACGGAACACAAAAAAAATAAAGTGAAGAACTGGGGAATAGGGGTATTTTTGTCTAAGTATAATCCACAATGTATTCTCAAAAATCTCTCTGCCTTTCCTCCTAATTGTTGACTGCTCCTTCTCCGGCGTCGTCTTCAACCACCACCACCACCACCGTCGATTCTCACCACCACCTCCCCCACCGCCCATCGATTCTCACACTATATAGCAATTGAGCTCGGAGATCAGCATCCATGACGGCTTCTGCAAATCGCAAAAACTTCATCTATCTCGTTGAACACTACGACGGTTAGCATATTCTATTACCTTTATCTCATCATCATCTGTTGTTTACATGTTAAATTTGTTATTTTATCCTTCAATTTAATGATTTGATCAGTAATTGATGTATATGTGTGATGTAATTGTAGTTTCACACATAGATATCACCTAGGGTTACAAAACTGTTATCGAACTGTTCAAATTTGGGGAATTAGTGACTTGAGGAGGTGTTTTGGTTAGATTTAGGGTTTATAGGTTATATGGACTGTGTACTTTTTGTTTTTGAAATTGAGGTTGAATTTGTGTGTTGTTTTAGTGTATGAACACACACACTGAAGATCTTCTGAAGAGATCGAAGTATCTGATTCTAATGTAGAAGGGAGCTTAACTGAAGATAAAGCTAATATAGAAGATGAATTGACAAGTAGGTTTTATTGGTGTTTTCATTTATTTATGTTGATAAAAGCTAACGAACAATCATTCAAATAATTGGTCCAAATGAGAACAGAAAAAGTTGTCCATTTAAGTAAAAAGCATGGTGATTTGTAGATCATGTAAACATGTGGTGTATCAGTTCTTCAGTAACTTCAAAGATATTGTAATTTTTTATTCCAAAGTGCATAATTTAGCAGCCACTTGCTAATTGGAGTAGTGAGGAATGCTTAAATCCTAGGCGATTTTTGTAGCTTATGTTCAAGTAGAAAACTCTATATCTAAACACAATCCAGCTGCTAAATGAAGTTATTAATCAAAGAAAATATATAAAAGGATCACATAAAATTACATCCCCGATTAAGTAACCAGTTGCTAGTATTACCGTTCCCGATTAATATTAGTTTCCTTTGTACGTATCTAATTCTCTGACTGGGACTGTGTCACTTTTTATCTTTCAAAAATATGGATCTTCATGAAATTAGTGCCTTAACTAAGACTATCTTTGACAATTAAGCAATGCCCTTATCGAATTATCTGGCTGGGCCTATGTCCTTTTCCATCTTTATATATCAAAACAAAAATATGGATCTTCATCTGGTCCAAGTTAATGCCTTAATTTGGACTATCATCATAGTTAACTTGACCAATGCCTGGCTCGGAATGTGAAGTATCAGATAGTATACTAAGTAATCTTTAAACCAGCCTTATAGTGTCTCACAAAGATATGCATTATGCATGCCATACGGCCCAATCATACATACTAGGTGTGCGCGTATGATAGTTTTAAGCCATACATGAGGATGTTAAGCAAGTGAATATGTAATAATATAAAGGAGAAGGATACCACTTGTTGGAGCTTTTTCTTGTAGGCTGGTAAACACTCACTGTAAAATAGCATACAAACAACATAAATTAACTCAAAAAAAACTCTAGAATTAGCTTCCACAACAACAATGAAACAAAAAAAAAGCATAATCTAAAGCTCAATAACATGCAAGGTATTCAATTAGTTATAGAGATCAGCCTTTAGGTGAAACGCCACTATGGCCTTTGTCTGCGGCTTCGTCTTCAGCTTTTTACAGAGATCGGCCATTAGATGAGACACCGCCATAACCTGTGCCCACGACCTCGTTTTCAGGTTTAAAAGTCGAAGTTATTTATCTCTCGCACATCCAGCATCCTCATATTCCCAAGTCTGTTGTAAATCCATTGAATTACTATAAATATGATGTGAGTTGAACCAATAAAATGATGAAAATCCATTGAATTACCACTTGGACCGCAGAAAGTAAAGATGAAAAGGATACAAAGATTATCTGAAGGATATTTATGGGATGGCTGGACACACATCACTCAACTCCGTGGCATTGGGAAGTAAGTGAGTGTGTTGTTTTGTTTTTGACTTAGCACATTGATGAATGTCATGATTTTTCATGTACGCCGCAGATGCCTATGAAATATATGGTAATGGAGGCGCATGATGCCTGCAGATCATATGCTAGACATGTACCGGAAAATTCTTCATCAAAATGCTCATTTATTGGATTAGCTAACATTACATAAAGACAAGTTATAACAACTATAATGACAATCTTTCTTGGATGTTATCAGTGACGCATATGGTGTAGATTTTTGGGGATGTTCATTGTTTTTGTCGTTTTGATTATACTAGTGGAAGTACGGTACAACCATGTTGGAGCCCACGGCAGTTCATTCTTCAAACCCAAACAAACGAGTTAGTTTCACACATAAAATGCCATTACCACACAATCTTGACCCATTTGCGTATTAATGAGTCAACATGGGCTGCATCTTATCTCAAACGGGTTAAATAGAACCTTTCGCAGAGGATATTGAGTCTGTGAAAAGCCCCCTAAACTGATCAGCAAACCAGAAAAGCTGCAATTATAAAAGTAAAGCCAAAACTCTCATCAAAATATCACAGCCAAGTCATTCAAGAGCTAAAAATGATGCAAGTATTTGATATTTGTTCAGGGCTTGTTTAGCATGAACCAATAGCAAATTAGAGTAAGTAGAGTTATAAGGCATGAATGCAATAGCTGCAACAGTTTCACTAGCAAGGTTTGAACCCAGTTGCTCAGTATTCGTTTTATAATCGGTTCGTGGCATTGTAATGTCTTCAGCGTGCAGCGCGCTCCCAACAGAAGAAAATTAAAAGTTTTGTGAATATGACCTTTGTGTGTATCAAGCCCGACTAAATAATTTTTTTTTTACTATAAACCTTTACTTGTTAAAGGAAATATTGTTGATCAACTATACTTAATTTGACAAAATTATATATTGAATTTCCAATTGTAGTTCAAAACATAAAAAATAAAGTCTTGTATGGGTCTAGAGGGCTTCAAAATATTAAATCAAAAATATATTTAACATGCAAAATGAGCGTTTGCATTGAAAACTAAAGTCAAATTGACTTTATTTGACCAAAGATGTTAAAATAAGTTTTTTACCATAAACATTAATATGTTGAATAAAATTTTGCATTAGTTGACCAAGGTATACATTGAATTTCGGATTGTAGTTTAAAATGTTATAATAACGTGTTGTGTGGAGTGTAGGGGGCCTCAAAATATTAAATTAAATAAATTTAACATGTTAAATGAGCGTTTGATTGAATAAATAAACTCGAATTGACTTTATTTGACCAAACATGTTAAAATAAGTTTTTTACCATAAACTTTAACATGTTAAATGAAATTTTGCATCAATCAACTAGTTTCGATTTGAGCAAATTATATATTGAATTTCAGATTGTAGTTTAAAAATGTTAAAATAACGTATTGTGTGGAGTCTAGGGGGCCTCAAAATATTAAATTAAATTTAACATGTTAAATGAGCATTTGCGTTGAACAACTAAACTCGATTTGAGTTTATTTGACCAAACATGTTAAAATAAGTTTTTTTACCATAAACTTTAACATGTTAAATGAAATTTTGCGTTGATCAACTAGGTTCGATTCAACTTTATTTGACCAAGTTATACATTGAATTTTGAATTCTAGTTCAAAATATTAAAATAAAATTTTCTGTGAGTCTATAGGGCTTCATAATATTAAATTAAATAAATGTAACTTGTTAAATAAGCGTTTGCGTTGAACAACTAAACTCGAATTGACTTTATTTGACCAATCATGATAAAATAAGTTTTTTACTATAAACCTTAACTTGTTAAATGAAATTTTGCATTGATCAACTATGTTCGATTCAACTTAATTTGACAAAATTATATATTGAATTTCGGATTGTAGTTCAAAACATTCAAACAAAGTTTTCTATGGGGTATTGGGGCCTCAAAATATTAAATCAAAATATATTTAACTTGCAAAATGAGCGTTTGCATTGAACAACTAAAATCAAATTGACTTTATTTGACCAAAGATGTTAAAATAAGTTTTTTTACCATAAACTTTAACATGTTAAATAAAATTTTGCATTGGTCAACTAGGTTCGATTCAACTTTATTTGACCAAGTTATACATTGAATTTCGGATTGTAGTTTAAAAATGTTAAAATAACGTGTTACGTGGAGTGTAGGGGGGCTCAAAATATTAAATTAAATAAATTTAACATGTTAAATGAGCGTTTGATTGAACAAATAAACTTGAATTGACTTTATTTGACCAAAGATGTTAAAATTAGGTTTTTCTACGACAAACTTTAACATGTTGAATGAAATTTTGCATTGGACAACTAGGTTCAGTTCAACTTTATTTGACCAAATTATACATTGAATTTCGGATTGTATATAAAATATTAAAATAACGTTTTGTGTGGAGTCTAGGGAGCCTAAAAATATTAAATCAAAAATATATTTAACATTCAAAATGAGTATTTGCATTGAAAAACTAAAGTCGAATAGACTTTATTTGACCAAAGATGTTATAAAAAGTTTTTTACCATAAACTTTAACATGTTAAATTAAATTTTACATTGATCAACTAGGTTCGATTCAACTTTATTTGACCAAATTATAAACCAAATTATAATTGAATTTCGGATTGTAGTTTAAAATATTAAAATAACATTTTGTGTGGAGTCTAGGGAGCCTCAAAATATTTAATCAAAATATATTTAACATTCAGAATGAGTGTTTGCATTGAAAAACTAAAGTCGAATAGACTTTATTTGACCAAAGATGTTAAAAAAAGCTTTTTACCATAAACTTTAACACGTTAAATGAAATTTTGCATTGGTTAACTAGGTTCGATTCAACTTTATTTGACCAAATTATAATTGAATTTCGGATTGTAGTTTAAAATATTAAGATAACGTTTTGTTGGAGTCTAGGGAGCCTAAAAATATTTAATCAAAATATATTTAACATTCAAAATGAGTGTTTGCATTGAAAAACTAAAGTCAAATAGACTTTATTTGACCAAAGATGTTAAAAAAAGTTTTTTACCATAAACTTTAACATGTTAAATGAAATTTTGCATTGATTAACTAGGTTCGATTCAACTTTATTTGACCAAATTATACATTGAATTTCATATTGTAGTTTAAAATATTAAAATAACGTTTTGTGTGGAGTGTAGGGGGCCTCAAAATATTAAATTAAATAAATTTAACATGTTAAATGAGCGTTTGATTGAACAACTAAACTCGAATTGACTTTATTTGACCAAACATGTTAAAATAAGTTTTTTACGATAAACTTTAACATGTTAAATGAAATTTTGCATTGATCAACTAGGTTCTAGGTTCAATTTAACTTGATTTGACCAAACAGTATATTAAATTTCGGTTTAGAGTTCAAAATATTAAAAAAAATTAGTTTCGTGTAAGGATGGATTGGTAGGGGTTAGTGCATTTGTGTAGCATGAAGAAGAAAATGGTGTTTATGCGGGCTCAAAATATTAAAATAAGTAAATTTAACATGTTAAATAAGATTTTGCATTGATCAACTAGATTTAATTCGACTTTAATTGACCAAATTTTATAGTGAATTTTGAATTAGAGTTCAAAATGTTAGAATAAAGTTTTGTGTGAGGATTGATTGATAGGGTTTAGGGCATTTGTGTAGCATGAAGAAGAAAATGGTGTCTATACTGGTTTAAAATATTTAAATAAATAATTTTAACATGTTAAACGAGATTTTGTATTGACTAACTTGATTCAATACGGATTTTTTTTACTAAATTGTATATTGAATTTCGGATTAGTGTTCAAAATGTTAAAATAAAGTTTTGTATGAGAATGTATTTTGTAGGGTTTGGGGCATTTGTGTAGAAGGAAGAAGGAAATAGAGTCTATACAGGTTCAAAATATTTAAATAAATAAATTTAACATATTAAATGCGAGTTTGCATGGATCAGCTTTACAATGACCACGGTTCAAAGAACTCAAACCAAAACTACACCAATCATATTTTCAACCTAAAAAATATTACAATTAGTTACCAATTAAAACTACATAATTCGCATTGCTCAACGGGACACACCCTTATGTCCTCGAGATCAGCAACACCGTCATCAACTTCAACTTCATTGTCCCGCATAGCAAACACTTCTTCCACCTAGGCACCTTGTTCTTCAACATCAACATCTTCGTTAGCTCCACTTAGTTTGCCTCAAATAAATTTACTTTCACTTTAAATTTATCTGAGCCACACCAAGCCGAGCTAACGAGCCAGCCAGTCTTGGCTTGGGCTCGACTCGGATCGTTTACAAACCAATCCAACTCGGCTTTAATAGGTTTGAAATCGAGCCAATTTGAACAACCCGAGTCACGAGCTCTTTGAACAACCAAACTCCTAGTCCACAAACTGAATATGAGATTATACAATTAAACAAAATTCAGAACTGTTGAAGAACAAGCTTGCCTCGCAATACAAAGAATCCAGATTTCACGTCAAAACGCAAACATAAACTCTAGTTTTCCCGTGAATACCTAAACTAAACATCCATATTTTAGGATTTAATTTCTGGAGCTGCAAGCAGAGGCAATTGATTTCTCATGCTGTCACCTTCTCCATTGGATCTCCATGGTCAGCGGATAATGAATCTCATAGGCGAATGAGTTAGGGGTTTGATCGATTTTTTAAAACCCTAGGCGGTGAATTGGTTCCTTCTCCTCTAGTGGAGCACTGGTTCCTTCTCCTCTGGTGAAGAACTGGTTCATTCCCCTCAGGCGGTGGAAGATAATCGGAAGAGAGTACCGGCGGATTTGAGTTAACAATGATTTTTTTATTCCTAAAATGCCCTTCCGTGTATTTTACAACAACTGAAATCGACATAAAAACCATCCGTGCCATCACAACTGAAGATGAAGAACTCGATGGAGTCAATTAGAGCTTCTGTAAATTTTTTGTTACAGTACTTAGAAAATTTGTAGCACAAAAAATGGCTCGTATGTGTGTTTAAAATATTGTTTCACATGACAAATACTATTAAAAAAACAAATTAATAAACAAGTTAAACAATGAAAACTAAAAGGTTGAAATCTAAATTCACATAAGAGCAAATAAGACACCTGTATGTACGAGACTTTGTTAGTAACTTGAATTGAACTTTCAAGGATCTATTAGGTTCTTGAGTAACATTTAAAGCCACTGTAGTGTATGTTGAGAATAAAAATATCCGTTAACATGTTAAAAATTCACTTCAGATCTAACAAGAATACTTCGGATCAATGAACCACAACACGAATTTCACTACAAAAGAACTAATTAAAATCTAGATCATCGTCGGTGAATACCTGTGTATCAACATATGAATGCATCTAATCAGTTAATCACACACTAAGACTAGAATTAGCAGACCAGATCATCTTGAGCACGAACAATGGAAGAACTAACAGATCTGTTCATCTTTGAAACCGCTGGAGCAAATCGGAATCAAAAGTAACAGATCTGATCATCTCTTAAACCGCCGGAACAATGTCCGAATCAGAATTAACAAATCTAAGCATCTTTCAAACAGCCAGAACGAGATCGAGATTAACATCTCCGATCATCTCTGAAAACGACGCCGGAAAGAGATCGGTATTGGAAGCTGGAAGCAAAGAATCAGTGGGTGTCGGGTGGCAGAGGGTTGAGTTCTTCGGCGAACTACGCAATACTCTCCAGCGACCTAATTAAAACTTTTCATAAATTCCAAAAATGCCCCCTCCATGTTTTTTAAACCTTACAACTCTAATCTAATCTTACCCATTGATTAACTTAAGATTAACTAAATCCAAGGGTGTTCCTCGGTTCCCCACCTTTTTGGTGTTTCCCTTGGATTCAGTTAAATTTCATTGTGGAAAACCAAAAAAACTGGAACTGGGGAACAGGGGTATATTTGTCCAATTACCTTTAAATATAACACGCTCATAAGAAGTTCAATCAATGTTAGGGTTTACAGCAAACATAGGGCGGAGATACGGTGGTCTTCAAGCAGGGTTTTTCGATTTCACAAACATTCAACAGCTGAAATCTTCAACAATTTCTTAAATTCTTGGATTGAAAATAAGATTCAATTGAGTGGCAATTATTCCATGCCTTATATTATATCTTCTGCATTTTATTTTCATGTTTTTCTACATTTTTATTTCAAGTACGTGTTAGTGAGAACGGTTTAGAATGCTATGTTAATCAAGTAGGAGGTCGTTAGATCTTATATGAACAAATGGGTATCTATCTGAACCAAACTCGTTACACATATCTAATAGGCTTATTGCTTTATGCTAGTTTGTTGAGAAGTTGGTCTCTAAACCTCCAATGGTGGATAAGAGAATAAAGTCACTGTAAGATATAGCAGCAGGGCTTTCGATCCACTAGAATTCTAAAGGATTCAAACAAAGGATGGAGAAACCCTCCACACTTGCTCAAGTATGGTTCTTGATCTGAAAGGTGTACTAACCCACTCCTTAGACAGTAGACACAAATCCAAAAGGGGTGTGGATTCGGTACTTTTTGGGTTAATGAGGATGTAGAGATGGACTATTAGTTTTTCAACATATCATTGTAGTATTTCAGTCTGGGTTTTGACTCTTGTTTATGGCAGACAATTGTAAATACATTAAGATTTTCATGTTCTAATCATTGCAATTGGGATTTTTAGCTTATATTGTCTTTGAGATTTGCTCAAGAATTGTATGCAACTTGTTGAATGGAACCCATCTAGATTCTTTATCATAGGTTATTAAAATTAATCAAATATGTTTATATAAAAAATGTGTTGAAGCCATTTTAATAAAAACCATTTTTGTAAAAAGAAGTTGTTACCTTTTGTAAAGTGTTTTTTAAGCATGTCTTTATTTTTTATTTTTTTTATTAAAAAGACTTCCACATGTATTTTTATGCAAATACCCAAAAACTTAAAAAAATTAACATGTCAAATTAAATTTTTATTATATATTTAACATGATAAATGAATGGTTTTTTTGTTCACTAGTTTAACAATTATTTTTTTGTCAATTTGTTTTTGAAATTTTTGCATATAAAGATGTGTTGAACCCATTTCAAAAAAAATTGTCACATTTTTTAAAGTGGTTTTTAAGCATGTTTTTATTTTTTTAGTTTTTGAACTTTTTTTTATTAAAAAGGCTTTTACATGTATTTGATATGCTAAAAGATCTGCAAAATAAAAAAATATTTTTTAACAAGTTAAATTAATTTTTTACGATATATTTAAGCTATTAAATGAATCATTCCTTGGTTTCCCACATTTTTGTGTCCCCCATGGAACTCATCCCTCGTTCACTATTTTTAAAATTATTTTTATGCATGTTTTTATGTTAAAAAGACTTCTACATGTATTTTATGCAAAATATCCGAAAATTAAAGACAAATAACATGTTAAATTAATTTTTTATAATATATTTAGCATGTTAAATGAATGGTTTCTCGGTTCCTCACATTTTTAGTGTTCACTATTGAACCATACCCTCGTTCACTATTTTAAAAATTATTTGTTTTTCAATGTTTTTCAATGTTTTTCGAAATTTTTGCACATAAAAATGTGTTGAAGCCATTATACTAAAAAACTTAAAAACATTAACATGTTGAATTAAATTTTTATGATATATTTAACATGATAAATGAATGGTTTTTCGGTTCCCTGTATTTTTGGTCTACCCCATTGAACCAAACCCTCCTTCACTATTTTAAAAATTATTTTTTGACAATTTTTTATATAAAGATGTGTTGAAGCTATTTTTTAAAAATTGTCACATTTTTTAAAGTGTTTTTTAAGCATGTTTTTATTTTTTTTAGTTTTTGAAATTTTTTTATTAAAAAAGCTTTTACATGTATTGATATGCAAAAGATCCGAAAAATAAAAAAGATATTTTTTAACATGTTAAATTAATTTTTATGATATATTTAACATATTAAATGAATGTTTTCTTAGTTTTCCACATTTTTTGTGTCTGTCATTGAACACATCCATCGTTCACTATTTTAAAAATTATTTTTATACATGTTTTTATGTTAAAAAGACTTCTACATGTATATCCGAAAATTAAAATCAAATAACATGTTAAATTAAAATTTTATAATAAATTTAACATGTTAAATGAATAGTTTGTCGGTTCCTCATATTTTTTGGTGTTCACTATTGAACCAAACCCTGGTTCACTATTTTAAAAATTATTTGTTTTTCAATTTTTTTTCAAATTTTTTGCATATATAGATGTGTTGAAGCCATTATAATAAAAACTTAAAAACATTAACATGTTAAATTAAATTTTTATGATATATTTAAAATGATAAATGAATGGTTTTTCGATTCCCTGTATTTTTTGACTTCCCCATTGAACCAAACCCTCGTTCACTATCTTAAAGTTTATTTTTTGTCAATTGTTTATGAAATTTTTGCATATAAAGATGTATTGAAGCCATGTAAGAAAAATTGTCACATTTTCAAAGTGTTTTTTAAGCATGTTTTTTACTTTTTTATTTTTTTTATTTTTTATTAAAAAAGCTTTTCCATGCATTGGCATGCAAAAGATCTGAAAATAAAAAAAGATATTTTTTAACATGTTAAATTAATTTTTTATGATATATTTAACATATTAAACGAATGGTTTCTTGGTTTCCCACATTTTTTGTGTCCGCCATTGAACTCATCCCTCGTTCACAATTTTAGAAGTTATTTTTATGCATTTTTTTTATGTTAAAAAGACTTATAAATGTATTTTTATGCAAAATATCCGAAAATTAAAAACAAATAACATGTTAAATTAATTTTTTATAATATATTTAGCATGTTAAATGAATGGTTTCTCGGTTCCTCACATTTTTGGTGTTCACTATTGAACCATACCCTCGTTCACTATTTTAAAAATTATTTGTTTTTCAATGTTTTTCGAAATTTTTGCACATAAAGATGTGTTGAAGCCATTATACTAAAAAACTTAAAAACATTAACATGTTGAATTAATTTTTATGATATATTTAACATGATTAATGAATGCTTTTTCGGTTCCCTGTATTTTTGGTCTACCCCATTGAACCAAACCCTCGTTCACTATTTTAAAAATATTTTTTTTTGTCAAATTTTTTCATATAAAGATGTGTTGAAGTTATTTTAAAAAAATTGTCACATTTTTAAAGTATTTTGTAAGCATGTTTTTATTGTTTTTAGTTTTGAAATTTTTTAATAAAAAAGCTTTACATGTATTGATATGCAAAAGATCCGGAAAATAAAAAAAGATATTTTTAACATGTTAAATTAATTTTTTATGATATATTTAACATATTAAATGAATGTTTCTTGGTTTTCCACATTTTTTATGTCCGCCATTGAACTCATCCATCGTTCACTATTTTAAAATCATTTTTATACATGTTTTTATGTTAAAAAGACTTCTACATGTATTTTATGCAAAATATCCAAAAATTTAAATCAAATAACATGTTAAATTAAAATTTTATAATAAATTTAACATGTTAAATGAATAGTTTCTCGGTTCCACATTTTTAGTGTTCACTATTGAACCAAACCCTAGTTCACTATTTTAAAAATTATTGGTTTTTCAATTTTTTTCAAAATTTTTGCATATATAGATGTATTGAAGCCGTTATAATAAAAACTTAAAAACATTAACATGTTAAATTAAATTTCTACGATATATTTAAAATGATAAATGGATGGTTTTCTGATTCCCTGTATTTTTTGACTTCCCCATTGAACCAAACCCTCATTCACCATCTTAAAAATTATTTTTTTGTCAATTGTTTATGAAATTTTGCATATAAAGATGTGTTGAAGCCATTTAATAAAAATTGTCACATTTTCAAAGTGTTTTTTAAGCATGTTTTTATTTTTTATTTTTTTTTTATTAAAAAAGCTTTTACATGCATTGATATACAAAAGATCCGAAAAATAAAAAAAATATTTTTTAACATGTCAAATTAATTTTTATGATATATTTAACATATTAAAGGAATGGTTTCTTGGTTTCCCACATTTTTTGTGTCCGCCATTGAACTCATCTCTCGTTCACTATTTTAAAAGTTATTTTTATGCATGTTTTTATGTTAAAAAGACTTATAAATGTATTTTTATGCAAAATATCCGAAAATTAAAAACAAATAACATGTTAAATTAATTTTTAAGTTATATTTAACATGTTAAATGAATGGTTTCTCGGTTCCTCACATTTTTGGTGTTCACTATTGAACCAAACCATCGTTCGCTATTTTAAAAATTATTTGTTTTTCAATTTTTTTGGAAAATTTTGAATATAAAGATGTGTTGAAGCCATTATACTAAAAAACTTAAAAACATTAACATTATGAATTAATAGTTAATGATATATTTAACATGATAAATGAATGGTTTAGTTGCCCTGTATTTTTGGTCTTCCCCATTGAACCAAACCCTCGTTCACTATTTTAAAAATTATTTTTTTGTCAATTATCAAATTTTGAATATTAAGATGTGTTTTTAAGCCATTTAAGAAAAATTGTCACATTTTTTAAAGTATTTTTTAAGCATGTTTTTTTTAGTTTTTGAAATTTTTTTATTAAAAAATCTTTTTACATGTATTGATATGCAAAAAATGCGAAAAATAAAAAAATATATTTTTTAGCATGTTAAATTAATTTTGATAATATATTTAACATATTAAATGAATTTTTCTTGGTTTCCCATATTTTTTGTGTCTGTCATTGAACTCATCCTTCGTTCACTATTTTAAAAATTATTTTTACAAGTTTTTATGTTAAAAAGACTACTACATGTATTTTATGCAAAATATCCGAAAATTAAAATCAAATAACATGTTAAATTAAATTTTTATAATATATTTAACATGTTAAATGAATGGTTTCTCAGTTCCTCATATTTTTTGTGCTCAGTTTTGAACCAAACCCTAGTTCACTATTTTAAAAATTTTTTGTTTTTCAATTTTTTTTTCAAAATTTTTGCATATAAAGATGTGTTGAAGCCATTATACTTAAAAACTTAAAAACTTAAAAACAGTAACATGTTGAATTAAATTTTTATGATATATTGAACATGATAAATATTTTAAAAATTATATTTTTAATTTTTTTCAAAATTGTTGCATATAAAGATGTGTTGAAGCCATTTAAGAAAAATACTCGCATTTTAAAGTGATTTTTAAGCATGTTTTTATTTTTTTCGTTTTTGTAAAAAATTTTATTAAAAAAGCTTTTACATGTATTGATATGCGAAAGATAAAAAAATATATTTTTTAACATGTTAAATTAATTTTTATGACATATTTAACCTATTAAACGAATGGTTTCTTGGTTTCCCTCATTTTTTGTGTCTGCCATTGAACTCATCCCCGTTCTCTATTGAACCCAACCCTCGTCAACTGTTTTTTATATAAAAAAATAACTTAACATGTTATAAAAATACTACTTAACATGTTAAATATTTTTTTTCAAAATCTTTTTAGAAGCTTTTGCGTATAAAGATGTGTAAAAGCCATTCTAATAAAAAAAATCCATTTTTGTAAATTTTTTACCTTTTATTCAACTATTTTTAGCATTTTTATAATTTTTTAGTCTTTTATTACAAATGATTCTACATGTATTTATATGCAAAATGTTTTGAAAAATATCGAAAAAATGTTAAATATAGTGCGGAACTATGAATTTAACATGACAAATATGTTATAAAAAATCAACTTAACATGTTAAATATATTATTCAAAAATCAACTTAACATGTTAGATTTATTATAAAAAAATCAACTTAAAATGTTCAATATTAATTTTTTCAATTTTTTTTACGATTTATTTAACTGTTTAAGCATATTTTTTGTATTTTTTATATCTGATCAAGTGTTTGATAAAAATGTTATTTAACTTTTTAATCGTTTTAATTTTATTTTTAAAAAACTATATAAAAATCAAGTTGAAAAAAAATTATTAACATGTTAAAACGATATTTTTTTTGAGTAAATTGCACAAAACATCCTTTATGTTTCTTCAAACTTGTAGGTTCCAGCCTTAATGTTTAAAAGTTGCTAAAAACAATCTTTAAGTTTATTTTTGTTGCGGGTTCAATCCTTTACAGTTAACCACGTTATTTTCTTCAGTTAAGTTCCCTCACATGCATAATATGTGAGGGTATATTCGTCATTTTGGTTGATCTTCCACCCACTTCAATTATAAAAAAAAAAGAATATTTAAGTTTTAACCTAGTTTAAACAAAGTTTGGTAAAACGTAAGCGACTACAGAGGAGCACGATTACCGTTTGATAGTGTTTAAGTCTAACTTGCGGCGTCCTAAGGGTCACCAGTTGCTGGATCCGACTACTGAACACGGTGTTACGAAGTTCTCTGATTTGACGACATCGGAGTTCCGTGAGAGGTATCTAGGGTTGAAGAGTCGTTCGTCGTTTCCATCTGATGCGAATAAGGCGACGATTCTTCCAACTGATGATAATCCTGAAGAGTTTGATTGGCATGATCAAAATCTGTGTTAATCTTTACAGCTTAGTGGGCTAGTTTAACAAGATTCATATCTTAATTCCGGGTTCGCCGGAATCCGGCAAAGTCGCCGGAGAAGAAGACCGGAAAAGAGGGTGTTTAGTTTTTAAAAGTTTGGTTTTATTGCACATTAGTCCCTGCGTTAGAATTTTTTTAAAATAGGTTAAACCTTAAATATTTTTTTTCTTATAATTGACGTGGGTGGAAGATCAACCAAAATGACGAATATACTCTCACATGTTATGAATGTGAGGGAACTTAACTGAAGAAAATAATGTGGTTAGCTGTAAAGGATTGAACCCGCAACAAAAATAAATTTAAAGGCTGTTTTTAGCAACTTTTAAACATTAAGGCTAAAACCTGCAAGTTTAAGGAAACATAAAGGATGTTTTGTGCAATTTAGTCTTAACTATATCTATATATATGTTGATTTCACAATGTATTATTTCAATAGGTGAGGTCTACAACGTTTTCAAAACCTCAAAAGATTGAAGCAGTTGACTAAAAGTTATTTGCGATGGTATTTCGTATGAGACACCTATTTTGATCATTTTTCTATGTTTTCATTTTAATTCTATCCATTGTATGTGCATTGTATTTTTTGTTTTTTTTGGTTTAAAACTTTTGTATTAGATAGTATTTTGTTATAAACAATTTCGGAGTGTTGATGATAAATTATTAATACCTTTTGTCTATTATATTTTTTAGTTTGTTGATGATAAACTTTTAATCTTAGATAGTGGTAAACAAATTTACATATAAAGTTTCAAATTTATATCACCACTAGTTAAGTACAAAAAAATCATTGATTATACCGATAATATAAAACTTTTACTTGTTTTTCTATTTTTAGGTTTAGAATAGAAATTAGCTTAAACAATGAGAGAAAAACTTAAGCATTGACATTAATTTAGATATCTATACTTGTTGGTTACATATATTTCTTTAACGACTGTCAAGATATTACTCACTTGACGATTGGGACTATGTAGCTGTAGACACGCACCCACGGCTGTGAGGCTGGCCCTAGATAAAAACCTATCAGGTTTCTCCACGGAGGGGCATAACACCGGCTTACTAGACCTCTCTGTCCTCACGAAAACCGTACCACCAACTACCACTTAATAGACGTTGTGCCGCCACAAGAGCCGAGACTGACTCTTGGGCCTAATGCACAGTGGGACGAAAACCCGTGTTGGCTCGTATGTTATGTCATTTTAAATAAAATTATTACCATTTTTATTTAATATTATCATTATATATTTAACTATTTTCAACAATTAATTAGAAACTATAAGGCTATATGGTGTGGGGGCATGGTTTGGTCATCAATGGTCACGTATGATCATTAATAGATTGTTATCCCACCTTGTTGTCTCATGCACCATGATTCCTATATATTAAACCTTGACAACCATGGACCTCATTTCCTTATTCGACATGTCCTTTCCTTTTCACAAAAATAAATAAAAATAAGATAATAGTTGTTTGGGCCATGACCACATCCTTAGGGTAGTGGTTTTGAATGATGTATTAGAAATAGGTGACATGACGTGATGTGGAGTATCATGGTGATCATGAGGGTCATGACCACACCTTATAGCCTAATGAACCCCACAAACATAATTTTGTTAAACGTCTTAGATGCTTTAAGAGAACATTTTACTATCAAAGTTCCAATCATAAGAATTTCGAGCCATCGTAATAGAAAAAATCCAAAAGAGGTCTTTGTCATGGAGATGATCTTGATGGATCAACATGAATAATTTTTTACCTTATATTCTTTTTCTATAATTGGATTTTTATTGTTTTATTCTATTTACATTTTATATACTCACGTGTTAAAGTTTTAACTGAGTTAGAGTTAAAGGACATAATATATAGGATTTGATAACATGAAGTACAAAACTCATTAGTTTTAAAGGTAAAGGATACTGAATACGGTTTGTATTCACAAGTTTTGCGGTTATTTTAGACCATAACATCGATGTGACCATAACAATGGGTGAGTCAATAGATTACACGTTTATGGAAGTTTTTCATTTTAATTTTGTACTACGTGATTTATTTTGTGAAACCGATATCAATATAATCTTCCTTTTTTGTTAGTTTTTAGATGTTATTGATTGTTTGGACAGATCTTTCTTTTACAAAGGACAAGTCGACAAACAAGAATTCTAGTAAAAGACTTACAAAATGAACATTGAAATTTTAGATAGCTCTGGTGAAGAATTGAGCTTTAAGGTATCTTACATTTAGTATAATAATTTTATCCTATTTTTTAATCATTTATATTTATTTAGGGGTCCAAAGATTTTTTTCTAATTCTATGAGAGGCCTTCTGTGAGAAAATGTTTAATTATATTTCAACTAGTGACAAAAGCTAGGGTTTTGTATTATCAAAGGTTGGTTTAATAATGAGGCAATAGTTTTCACTTATGGGCAAAAATATGTTGCCCTTTCAAGAGTTAAAAGCATGGACAACTTTGTACTTTTAATCTTAGACTGTGTTGGTAAAACTTTCAGAAAAATACCAATGTTATATATAAAGAAATATTTACAAATTTGTAGTTTATATTAACTACTATTTTTTTTTCATTTCTCAATGTATTATTTCAATAGGTGATGTTTGTTGTTTCAGATAGTCTACAAAGTTTTCAAAGCTTCAAAAAGCTAAAGTAGTTGCTTAAACCCTATTTGCGATGGTATTTCGTACAAGATACAATTTTTTGATCATATGTCCATGTTTTCTTATTAATTCTATCCATAGTATGTGGATTATTTATTTTTTTTTTCTTTTTTGTTTAAAACTTTTGTATTGGATAACAATTTGTCATAAACAAGTTCGGTGTATTGATTTTTTTTAATTAGTAATTCTTCCACGTATTGAAGATAAACTATTAATACTTTTCGTCTATTATGTTTTTAGTTTGTTGATGATCAACTTCTAATCTTAGATAGTGGTTAACAACATATCAACTTTAAAATTTCAATTATAACTAGTTAATTAGAAAAAAATGCATTGATTTTACCTTAAATATAAAGCTTTTACTTGTTTTCTGTTTTTTAGGTTTAGAGTAGAAAATTAGCCAAAACAAGAGATAAAAACTCAAGCATGATACTAATTTAGATATTAATAATTGTTGGTTCCATTTGGTTTTTTTCTTTCTTTTTTCTTTTTATCAGTGATGATCAAGATATCACCCATTGGGTTGTTGGGACTGGGCAGTCGTAGGCACGGCTGTGAGGCCATACCGGGATTGAAACTCATCGGGTTTCTCCACGGATGGGTATAACACTGGTTTACCGGACCTCTCCATATATATCCGTACGGAAACCATACCGCCGACTAGTGCTTGACAAACATCGTGCCGCCACAAGCCGAGACTCTCTAGCGTAATGTACGGTGGAACGAAAACCCGTGTTGGCTCAGATTCGAACTTGCCACCTCCTAGTTCTTATCTTCGTTGTCTATGACACTCCAACAGATGGTGGGGAATGTTGGTTACAATTTTTAACGGTGGTGAGTTTATTTAAGTTGGAACTTGTAAGTGAATGAAATAAATTGGATTGATAGTTAAATTAGATTTATGATTCATTGTTTGTTGTAATTGACAAATCAACTATAACTAGTAAGTGATTCTACGCTTCAGAGCGGGTTTTGCATCCATTGACTTTTTTGCTTACCGGTTCGCTTATACAATTGACATACTAATATTGTGACCCAAAAGATATACATTGCATACAGAGTCATTAAACATATTATGCCCTATAAGATAACCGTTGCATACACAGTTATTGCCTTCAACATGTCAAAAAGTATACCATAACCTAAAAACACGTTAGAACTCAAAGAAAATATTGTAAGTGTTGTAATGGAAACAAATTTTATCTGGATTCGCAACATACTCATATTTCAGATTAGTGTTTCCAAGAGTGGGATTTTTATCACAAAAGTTGCTTCTATTTTATTTTTTCTGCAGAGTTTAAAAAGATCAACACAAGAATATATAAAATGTAAATAAACTAAAACAATAAAACTCCAATTACATAAAGAATATGAGGCGAAAAATTATGCATGTTTATCCATTAAAATAATCTCCAGGGCGAAGATCTCTTTTAGGGTGACATTCTTATGATTCGAACTTTCATGCTAAAAAGTTCTTTTGAAACATCTACCAAGTTTAACAAAATTAAGTTTGTGGGGTCCATTATAGTTTTTCATTGTTGAGAACTTTAAGATCATGCTATTTACACAAGGCCCCAATTATTTTCACACCTCAAAGCGCCCCGCTTTGGCCAAACCGGGACGCTTAGAGTCACTTTTAAAGACAAAAGTGATCTGACTGATGCCTGACTAACTTAAAGTTGATACGAGGTCTGATTCGGTACGATGTTGCCACGAGAACCCTAAGCGCCGCGCTATGGCCAAAGCGTGACGCTTTGAACCCAAAACTTGGCTTTTAAAAGCTGGCCATGCACGAGAGTAAAGGCATTCGATTTTTAGAAACTCAAATATATTGTTTCCCAACATACGGGTTTCGCTGTTTAACTTGTGTTACTTCAAAATAACGCGGTTTTTTTGTATTAGTTGCGTGTCTTCAAAATACGATGTCGTGGTTAAGCAACTATCTTTTTGGTGAATATTCTGACGAGTCCGTTGTTCCCGATTCGTACGAGGGGACCGCTATTTCTGACTCGTATGAGAAACCGGTCTCGTCCAACTTGAGGGATGAGGAGGTTGTATCTAGGGGTGAAAACGAGCCGAGCGGCTCGCGAGCTACTCGAGATCGACTCGAGAAAAAGCTCGAAACGAGCCGAGCCTTATCGAGCCAGAGCCGAGCCTGAGCCTCAAAACAAAGCTCGTTTGTTTATCGAGCCCGAGCTCGAGCCTCGCATGTGAAGCTCGTTAGGCTCGTCGAGCCTTAGTGTAAACGAGCCGAGTCGAGCCGAGCTTATTTAAACTTGTTTACAAGCCGACCTCGAACCTAAAAATAAGCTTATTTAGTAAATGAGTCCGAGCCCGAGCTTCACTTATCGAGCTCGCGAGCCTAAAAAGTCTATTATTTATATTATTTTATTTAATATACTAATTAATAGATAATAAATGAGCTTAAGAAAATACAAACGAACCAAGCTCAAGCTTTAAAAATAAAGCTCGAATCAAGCTCGAGCCTGGTCAAGCTCGGGCTCGGCTCGTTTGCACCCCTAGTTGTATCTGGCATTCGTTATCGGGATAACACGGTGGAGCTAGATTTGAATATCCCTGTGGAGGACCCGTACCCACAACAAGGTTATTCGAATTACGGATACGGAGGCGAAGCGTATCCTCAGGCTGAATATCCGTACGGTCTTCCAAACTATCCCGACCTTGGTTACGGTGGCGAGCACACCTTTGTAAAACAGGAGGGTTATCCAGACCACAGTTACGGTTGTGAGCAGAGCTTTGAACATCAAGTCTATTTGGACCTCGATGAAAATGGTGAGCTTAAGGATGTGTTAGTTAACCAGGAAGGCTGTTACCCGGTTACATTTTTGTTTGATACAACGCAGAGCTTTTCGTCACGTAAAAAGATGGTGCATTGGGTACAAGACACTGTAAAAGACAATGTTACCTCATTGTGATTAAGAGGTCGAATAAAAGAGGAGAGAATTACAAGATTTGGTTTCAATGCACTCTTGGTGGGGAGCATAAGACTATAGCTACACAGAGGAAAACGGGTAGCAAGAAAATAGGTTGCCCGTTCGAGATGATCGGGTTTTCATAATCAAACGGAAGTGTTTGGAGGACCGAGGTGACGCAGGCGAAGCATAACCACGCTCCTATCGAAAAACCTAGATGGTCACGCGTATGCGAGAAGGCTTTCTTCGGATGACAAAAGCCTGGTTGAGCTGCTGGCAGAGCAAGATTTTCCCAACCGTAGTCTGCGAACGCTGATGAAAAACAATCCGGCTAAAAAGCTTATTCCAAAAGATATACACAACGCTGTTCAGAAGATCAATGCCGGAAAAAATGTCGGTAAGTCTCCGATGCAAAAACTTGAAAATATTCTTCGCGAAAAAGATTTCACCTATTACATACGCACGAATGAGATATCGAACGCATTCGAAGATGTCTTCTTTGTTCACAAAAAATCATTCAGTATGTGGTGTGCCTTCCCGCATGTGCTAATGATTGACGCCACCTACAAAACAAACATGTACAACCTACCCTTTGTTCAGGTCGTAGGCATGACGTCGACAAACAAATCGTTTACGGCTGCTAGTGGGGTAATTTCCATTGAGAAGTCAGAGAACTACCTATGGGTGTTGCAGAAGATCAAGTCTATGTTGGTAGGCTGTATGGAGCCGCGCGTGATTTTAACAGACTGGGACTTTGTGCTAATTAACGCGTGTGAACAAGTTTTTCCAAAAGCGCAAAAGTATCTTTGTCGGTTCCATATTCAATAAAATATTAATAAGAACAGCAAGAAGAAATTCTCTGACAAGAAGTGGAAAGAATTCGTACGTACATTTTGGATGTTGTGCGAGTCTACGACCGAGGAAATATACAGGTATAACCTAGAAAACCTTGAAGCACAGCTGAAAGAAGATGGTCGTGAACGTGAGTATTTCTTACATAATTATGTTCATATTTTTATAAAAACAAAAAACTGACTATTTACATTTTTTAATTTCAGAGGTTTTTGATTATTTGAAGAAATCCTGGTTGGATCCGTATCGTGAAAAGTTTGTATCTTGCTGGACTAACAAAACTATTAACTTTCACCAAACTACGACCAACAGGGTTGAGATGCAACACTAAAAAGTCATTTTCCAAGTCATCGCAACACACTGGATAAACTTGTATTGTATGTTGATCATGATGTTGATAGACAATATGCCGAGATTAAAAGTAGCTTTGAAACAAGGAAAGTGATGAACCACCACAAGGATCATCCTGTAACCCTTGTGCAAAATTTCGAGCTTTCAAAAACTTCTTCTTTGAAGGCATTTCGATAACCGATACCTAAACGTAACCCATTTAACGCAACGTACTCATCGGGAAGAGGATACGAGCTAAACATACCCGAAATATCCTTTATATAACTTAGAAATAAGTTTTGAAAGGTTCGGTATGTCAAAAACACCTTTATGCAACTTCAGGGGCTATTTTGCAAATTTTGCGAAACAATGTCAATTCGCGTATTTCTTAATCCGGAACATGCATGGACATCCAAATATTTTTGTAATCATTAAATCTAGTATTTTAATGATTGGACTGCTAAAATATCATTTGTTACGCGTTTACGGTCATTTGCGCGTTCGTTACGATTTCCGTCGTAATTAACCAAAAACCGCAACCGTACGACCAAACGAACCGACATCCGAAAATTTTCCAACCATTTTTCAACTTCCCTATGCTTTATCTTCTTTATAAAGCTTAAAAATGGGGTTAACGGGTGTTAAAAGTGCCAAAACGCGTCGAAAAACAAGGTTTAGGCTGCAGGGACCTGTTCTGCCAATTCTGAAACTTAGGAATCCCAGGCGCCACGCGAGAGACTCACCAAGATCTCTCGCGACGTGTGGGGGATGCCCAGTTATAGCAAAAAAAATGGCAGACAGCTGTTTTACAGATGTGAAACCCAAGATTCGTGATCCCCAAGTTCTAGCCTGGTCTTGACCCGTCTTTGAACATGTGGAATGATCCTAGAATGATCCTTGACCCTTGTAATCATCAAATTCATCCTACACAACTATAAATAGGTCCTTGATATAATATTTCAACTTGCTCATTCCTTCCCTTTCTCTCTATAACTCTAAGAGGAGAACTCCCACTTTGTTGGAGGTCTCCCAACTGAGTTTTCTAAGTCTTCTTCTTCATCCTTGGCTGCCTTGAGCACAAGTAAGTGTTCTAACTTAGCTTTGTTCATTCATTTTAGCTATTTCAAGCTAAAAGTCAAACAGTGTTTGACTTTCAGCTTCGACCATTAATTGGTCAAAGCAAAGTTCAATTGGACTTTGCAATGTGACCGTAATCATGAAGGTTATAATCCCTTGCGATTACACCTACTGATTACCACGTCTTCTAGTCAAAGTGACGAGTCAAAGTTTCGGTCAATAATGCGCAAAGTGTACATTATACGACGGAACTATTTTCGGGTATCTAAACACTTTGTCTTGATACCAAATCAGTTTTATAAACTTAGTTAGACATGTTTAACATGTCTAGCTCGTCACTTTTAGTTTAGTACTTGTTTAGGGTCGTAAGTCGAGCGGTCTTGACTACCGCTTTGACTTTCGAATCCGATCCGTTGGTCACCTTTAGGATCCGACCAAGCCCATTATATAACCATAGTATTATAGGAATAACCCTCCGAGGTTATACCTTAAGGTATACCATTTGGTTTGTCAAATGACAAGTCGAATATGTATTCCTTATAATGTCGAAAATACCCTTTTTGCACTTCAAATAATTTTGAACATATAAGAGCATTGTTTTGGCATCTAAACTGATTATACAACTTATATAAACTAATTTTGGCATATTAGACTTGTCATAGGACATATTTAACCACCCTAACCCATAGTTACGTTTATGACCCGTTAAAGTGGCGTAAACCACTTTAGCAAGCCGTAGCGAGTCAAAACACTTTAAAATGCTTCAATTTCAGGATGTTTGATATCATAAACCATATTATACAAGATCCAACTCTTGTTTCACTTATATACCTCATTCTATCCAAACTCTCGTTTTCTAGTTCGACACACTAACATGTAGTTATATGATACACTAGGAACCACTTCGACACTTGAACTCTTGAACCTTTGAGCTTTGTTATATCATTTGAACAAGACCTATACGCAATCCTAGGCGAGTACATTGCTCCCCTTCTTTTACGTTTTCCAGATGTTTTGGGGTAATTCATATGTGTAATCAATTTTTCAAAATGTATGGCAATTATATGTTTACTAAGAGCATTTTTGTGCAATATTCCTTTAATGCAAGACATGACAATTGGGGACAGGAAACAAATCCTTATAGTATCTTTCTATCTTTATAGATTGATCCTAGTAGGATACTTGAAGTACAGTCTTAAATCTTCTATCTTTATAGTAAGATTTCTAAGAAGTGCTTTACACGCCGATGACGATGGTTATTGTTTATGTGTAGAGATTGTTGGTGAATTAGATAGCAAAACTAGAGTAATACAATAAGAACATGGTGGATACGCCGCTGGTACTTCCTATATATAAGTGTGCTTATTGTATTACCCTTCGTAGCGTTATCCGACTCACCATTAGGATTTAGGACTTTATGATTCAATGTGACTAAACCAAAGCATAGTTTGATATGCTGAACCAAAGTATAGCCTGATATACTAAACCAAAGTATAGCCTAATATACTGAACCAAAGCATAGCTTGATATGCTACCAAATCCTTAAAGCATCTATCTATCTTCATAGTTAGATTATTTGTAGGATGTTTAAAGTACTAATTGGTAGTCCTTTATTGGATTCTGTGTACTTTAATACGTATATGACAAGACAATGTGACCAAGATGATGATTATGTGGTTATTGTGACTAGTTGTGATTTAGATAACGAAACGAGTGTAATACTATAAGAACATGGTGGATACACCGCTGGTATTTCCTATACATAAGTGTTCTTATTGTATTACTCTTGTAGCGTTATCCAAATCACATTAGGATTTTGTGTTGATTGATTCAAAGTACAATAACCAAATCCTTGTAGAACTCTTACATATTTTAATATGTTAGATTCTTAGAAGGATAACCAAAGTATTATTTTAAATCATTGATTTGATTTCTAATAATACTCACGCAAGTTATGACAAGTTTTCAATATTGTTGTTATTAATCCTTGATTGGATTTCTAATAACACACTCACAAGTTTTATGATCAAATTCAAGGCGATTATAATGAACAAAGTACAATTTTCAATAACATAAAAATTACTTAGTATTAATCATGTTGCCATATACAAAACTATTTTGTCACGAGTTTCATAATCAAGTTAATGTATTGCAATACTAAATCTTTAAGCCATTCTTTGGCTTTAAAGAGTCCATTTTCAATAGACGACTCCTGTAGTTGTCGAAGTATTGCAACCCTAAATTTTGCCATTAACTTGGCTAACAAAACTTTGTACTCGCCAACATTGTTTGTTGATGTCTCGTTTTCACATATGTTTCAGGTTTCGATTATTCAAGTTTGCTGCATATAGGAATATATCCGGACTTTAGACTTCTTTAATCAAAAGACAACTTCATGTTTTCCTTGTATTGTAAAACGATGTTCATGATAGTGAAATAATTTAGTATCAGTTGTGGCTGAACATTTGTAATGTAACTCCTCGATATTTCCGCCGCGTGTTGTTGTATTACGCGATCGGGGTGTTACACATCCCATGCTTGAAAATATTCTCCGAAAGGTTTCAATATTTGCGATTGAGCTTTTGAATATGGAGCTAAAACGTAAGGAAGATGGGTTGAGAGCCTACGGTACAAGCTGTGGTTGCCAACTTTTTACCACTTGTGGTTTGCCATGTGCATGTCGTTTGGAAAAGTTGGAAAGTAACGGTAATTAACATTTTTGACCTTTGTTTGCCGACCTTTGTTTGCCGTAATGATTTCGCCACCTAATTTGTTTTTTAACCACATGTCAGCAAATCCGTATCAATTCGATAGACGTGTTCTGGAAGAAGCTTGACTTCAAGCCAGCAAGGAATAAGATAGAGGATGTCGATGTAGACGTGGAATTTGAAAAACTGAATGTTCAATATGTAGGCTAAATGTGTGTAAATCATTTACAATCCAAGTGTGTGTTTGTGTTTGTTCAATATTTGTGTTAAATCATTTACAAACCAAGTGTGTGTTTGTGTTTGTATTTGTTCAACACCGAATGTCACCGACACGACCCATACGGATGAAATACGCACTTTTACGAACCCAAGATGACAATAAACGTCATAATACGACATTTAATAACAAAATACGTCAGGTACTGATCCGGGGGGTGTATACACATAATCACACGTAGGAGAACTTGTGGTTTCAAACCAGAATCACATGATATAATGGAATACGACATCACACGTAACCGAACACATCCGGAACTTGCTGTATAGTCCATATACATTAAAAAATGAGTTGTAATGGAAAAAAAAGTAAAAGTAATTCAAGTATCGATGCGTTTTTGAATCAAAAACCATTTTTTAATTTTTTTTAAAAACCCCTAAACGGCCCGCTTTGACCAAAGCTGGGCGTTTAGTGGAAAATTTAGAACTGAAGCGCCCCGCTTTGAGCAAAGCGGGGCGCTTTGGCCCTCGTTTTACCCTGAAGCGGGCCAACTTCTCCCCCATTTCAACCCAACACACAAACACACACTTAAAGGTGCGATTTCACACACTGAGCCAATTCGATCCAGATTTTCGAGTTTTCAAACACTAAAAGGTACGATCGACATCCATTTTATGTTTTGCTTTGCTTAATATATAGTTTATGTTGCTTGTGGTTCGATTTGGGGGTGTTTGGATCTGCTGCTGTTGTCATTTTTTTGAAAACGAAGAACCAAAGCGCCCCACCGAGGCCAAAGCGGGGCGCTTTGGTTCATTACTTTTTTTTTAATTTAATTCTGTTTATTATATTAATTGTTTAAAAATTAATGTTTAAATATTAAGATTGTTTTATTAAAAAATACATATACTTTTTAAATAAATAATATTAATATTAACTTTTTTATTTGAATTGTTTAAATATTAATGTTTAAATATTAATATTGTTTTATTAAAAAATACATATACTTTTTAAAAATACATATACCTTTTAAAATATTAATATTAACTTTATTATTTGAATTGTTTAAATATTAATATTGTTTTTTTAAAATACATATACTTTTTAAAATACATATACTTTTTAAATAAATAATAATTATTAATAATATTAAAATTAACTTTATTATTTGAATTGTTTAATATTGTTTAAAAATACATGTATTTGAATTGTTTATTAAAATATAATTTGTATTTAAACATACAGGGATAGATATCGATCATGAGGGGGAGGAGATTGAGGAGATGGAGCCTGTTGGTGGGGTTAACCCCTTACCTAATCGCGCGTACCTACAGTTTGACGAGGGGCCGCGAGAGGCGGGGAGGTGCGGTCGTTTGCGCACCATGGAGATTGGGGCGCATGTAGGGATTGACTGGGCGCTGCTGGAGACTGTGGGAGAGGCCCCGCGGGCGTGTGATTTAGTTGGCCTGGATACTCCGTGGTCGCGTCTGTTTCAGATAGCGATGGAGAACTCGTACCGTGAGCTTACATTCGAGTTTCTTTCATCGTTTACTTACCAGCCGCATCCGGCGGATTACGTGGACTACCCATCTCATCCTGTCCACGAGGTTACATTTTGTCTCGTTCGTCAGCAGTTTCAGATGAGTGTGTGGGAGTTTGCTGTCCATTCAGGTTTGTACACAGAGCCTGAGCTTGATACTGATATATATACGCAGGGGGTTAGACAGATGGACAGGCAGACACTTATTAGTTTCTGGAGGGTCATTTCGAGGGTTCCCTTTGGGAAATCCTCGCAAAAGGCCTCCACCATTATAGACCCCTTGTACCGATACCTGTACCATATTATTGTGTCATCCACCGTGCCGTGTTTTCACAGCAGGGAGAAGGTCAACCTCGGTGACCTTTTCTTCCTATACTGCCTGATACGCGGCCAGACCTCCGCCCTAACAGCCTGCCTGGCGGAGTACTTTGCCGCTGCATACCACAGGCAGTTGCGCGGGAGACTGCACGGTGGCTCGTACATCACCACCACTGCACGCTCACTGGGGGTCGTGCCCGAGCGCGATCCACATCTGTCTTCTCCCATCCAGTCGACTATGTTAGGCCGCGCATCAGTGACTAGCATGCATATCGCCCGTGGGTTTGATGTTGGTCTGAGGTTTAGGGGTTCTGACGGGCTGATTTTCATGCGGTGGAGTTGCCGTAGGTCATCCCGGTTGTTATTGAGCTTAGGGATGGAGTGAGCCCCTCCTCATGTTCAGGAGGCTGCTTGGCAAACTCAGCTTCAGGCTCTAGGTCTGGATCAGCCTTAGGGCCAGGCTCAGGCTCAGGCTCAGCCTGTATTCGTGGATCCGGCTCAGGAGGACCCTGTCGAGGATATCCCGCTACCACCAGTGGAGCCAGCTCCTCAGGCGCCGTAGTTCCCGCAGCACGTTTACGCTGACATGCCTCCGGTAGCGCGGGCGGTAGCTAGGGACTTCGACCGGCGCCTCAGACGTCAGGGTGCACTCATTGACTGGATGGTCGAGACGCTCGTTGGTCTACGAGAGCTCGCTGGGATGCCTCCCCTTCCCCTCCTGCCGTCCCCGCTGCACGAGGATTAGTACTTTAGTTTGTTTCTATAGTGTTTGTTATGTAATAGATATTTAGTTGTACCTTTTTGTTTTGTATGTACAAACTGATCTTATATATATATTGCAGTTGATCTTGTATTCATAATCTTTGTTTTGGATTGTTTGCGCTTAATTCATATGTTTTATTCACGACTTACTGTTCATGTTATTTAATTAAATGTGTTCGTTTAATTTAACAAGATAAAATCGGTTAACAGTGTATAAATACGACCTTATATTATATATGTTTTAAAAAAATAAAACTCAAACGTACAATCTATTTTTTTAAATAATGACGTAAATAAGCGTAAATATAAACAACTATGAATTATATATAATAATAAAACTCAAATACAAAATTTTCAACAAAAAAACACTACCAAAAACCTAACCCCCCATCCCACCCATTTCAACTAAAAACAACACAAACCCAATCACACGCTTGCTGTCTTTTTCACACTCTAAAGTGCCGCGCTTAGGCCTAAGCGCGACGCTTTAGAGTGTGTAAAAAGACAGCAAGCGTGTGTGAATAGACGAAGCCATAGTTAAATATAAAAGAATAATATTTAATTAAAGTAAATTTTATTTAAAATAACATAAGATATCATCTGTTATGTTTTAGAAGGGAAAAAATAACTCAAATAAATTGTATGCCTTTATGAAGCCTGTTTTTTTAATCTAAAATTCAATATCGATAAACGAATCAAAATTATAATGAGAATAGATGAAAGTAATTGTAAACTACACTAATAACTGAAAGAATAAATTTAAAAACGTACCTAAAACAAAGCAGATTTGTCAAACTTCAATGTGATAACAATAGTAAATGGTAAACGATGATAAAATGATTAATGTAAAGTACTGGTATATAGCAATTTTAAATATTAGGTAGGGGGGAGAAATAAATTTCCCAAAAACTCAGATTCGGATGATATAATTTAGGTGAAAAACTATTGTTAAATAATCTCTTTTCTTTGTGTATTTCATTACCTGTGTCACATTCTAACCGATGGCGGAATCATCGGGGCGTGGCACTAGGCGAATCAGATTGTTTAAGAGAATCCATAACAACTATTTAAATGAAAATATTTAAAGGTTTAACTTCCCATACAATTAAACAAATATATCACCATAGTCAAAACAGATTTCCTACAATCTCTTAAACAATTCAAATCCGACAACCTAGATTTCTAGATAAGTTTCTAGCAATTCTATGTCTATTCAGCGCGGATAATCCATCAACCTGTCACATACTTTAAAATAAAAGTCAATACAATAATGTAAAGGTGATCATACAGGTTTGCATAATAATAATAGATAAGCGTTTCGCATAAACCGCATGAACATACGTAAGAGATGTGAACTATGTTAACAGCATTGATACTAGTAACCAACAAACCACGAGTGCGAGTCACGTGAAAAAAGTATCCACGTACTAAAGAGAAAATAAAGCGAAATGTAAGAGCGTGAGCCTTAAAAACCCCGGGCCTCCGGGTGGCGGGTCAACCTCTAGCTAACTATCATGTTAAGGGTGGCATACAAGTCATCAAGCAAATAACATACCATTCAGCGATTCACGTATGGTCATGTATGAGCAGGTTGCGTTTTAAAGCGTTTGAGCATTGTGTGTTATGATTTGATATAGAGACCGTATGTAACACCCAAAAGTGCATTAAAGCAAAAAGGGGTCATGTATACTCACAGTCAGTGCGTAAATAGAGATCTAAGAGCAGAAGAGAGCGGGGAGAGTGTCGGGTCAGCCTGTAAGCATAAACAGAAGTGCATCAGTCTTCCACAGTGCTGAATAAGTAGAAACAGAGTGACGGTATGGGAGAAACAAGTTAATTTGCATGAACTGTTACCAATTCGTACGAACTAGTCAATTCGTATGAGCTGGTCAATTTGTACGAATTGAGTTTGTGTGAGTTGGGCTTCATGTCCAAAATCGAGTGTTTTCGCGTCGTGTCTTCGGGAAAATCGAGTGTCCATTATTCGAACCTCAAGTTACTGAGCAAACCAAAAGTTGGGGAGGTCTTTAGAGCAGTTTAGTCACTTATAGGAACTTGGGCTGGTTCGTACGAACGAGCCAATTCGTACGAGCCAGTCCAGTTTCCACAAGCTGACTGTTTGCGTCTTCATGCGTCCGGAACTGAGCTTTCGTCTGAATCGGATGTGATTTCGAGTCCTTTTCATGACGGTTTAGACACCGCTCCGTTCCACTATTTAGTGAACGAAACATATGTTGGTTTTGATACGTTTTAGTGCAAAAATAGAGTTTAAAACAGTTTTATTCGGATAAAACATTTAGAGAGCTTGAAACAATAAGGTTTCTATCTTGAGAAGCCAAGGCTAACTCAAATACACTCGTTTAAGTGTATATCTTGTTGGGGTTTTAACAAGTTTATCAAAGTCATTTTATCCATATAAAATGTAAATGCAGCGGAATAAGTATTTAAAACATGTTAGTATGTTGATACAAAACTCATTTTAGGTAAAAACCCAAAACCCGGATCCATATATGAACATGCATGCTACCAAAACACAACCATAGGGTGTTTTAGAATACTACCTTTCAAACAACAAGAAGTCTTGAAGAAGATGAGTATTCTTGAATGCTAATCTTCAAAGATGAAGACCTCAAGCTTGCATACCCCAAGCCTCCAACAAAACACCTTAATGTTGCTAGGATTTTCACTTGTAAAACTCTCTTGGATTACCACCTTTGGCCGAAAATTTGAGAAGAAAAGAGAGTTCTTGCACTTGATTTTTTTAGTGAGAGAAAGTGTATAAGATCATGATCAAATCTTGTATAATCTCTTGTGTGATTTTGTAGGAGATTGTAAAAGATTTGCATGCAAGTCTATTGGTGAAAAATCCACCTTGGGAAGCCCATAAAGGGGCCGGCCATATAGGCCCTTTTGTTATAAAAAAATCAAAATTTCCTTTTAAATTAAGTCTTGTATTATTTTATAACTTTTATAAAATATAACATACCATATTACAAGACTTTATGCAATATCTCATAACCATTTATAATGTTATTTAACCTATTAAATAACAAGATACATTATTCTCTCAAAATAAATTATCCATATAATTTATTAGTTTCTCAAGTGCAATTTTTTAGAAAACCAATTTCTAAATATTCTAAGTGTTAATATTTATTTGCTTGATCATATCATATATAAATATTACTGGTGTTTGTCTAGCTTGTTATTGGGTATGACCCAACTTGGATCATAACGTACTAGCCACATCAATTTAATATGTGTCTTGGGCATACCGATTCCAACAACCTCCCACTTGCACAAGATACATAGAAGATTGATGCAAGTAGCAAATACCGCCTAACAACGGTTTACTACCCCTAATACGTATGACTAAGTGCCATTCAATAACATCATCTCCTTCAAGTCCCTACTTGAACATGATTTAGGTGAATCGATCATTTATCCTTTTGTTTCAAATGTCATGTTGAATCCAGAGACATAGAGTGATCATTCTCTGTTGATTTAACTTTAGCGGGCCTTAGACATCTAACTCTCAACGAATAAGAGGAACAAATCCCATCTTGACTACATACATCTCTCACAATCACCTTGTACCACACCTGAGCTTAGCCTTATGTGCTGTCATGTTAAGGACAACGAAGAACTAGGTCAAGGTATAATATTTGGTGAATATCACGACCCAATATGTATTTCAGGTAAGAGGATACTATGATATTCGCCTTTACTCAAATTTACTTATGATCAATCACAAAAGATTCCATGTATTAATATTTGAGAGCGGGTCAGTCCAATATTTGTATCCCACAAATATTTTTGAACTTTGGCAGCAACACTTTGCTCTATATTCATACCTAATGAATCTCCACCAATCCAAGTTCATAATAGTCTTACCTTCATATTTGTTCCCACGAATATGATCGACTACAGACATTAAGAATAATTAACTTATTCATGGATTTAAACATGCTAAAATGGAACATAACTCAAAATGCATAATCATTTAAAAGAGTCAAAATAATAATCGTTCCGATATCCAAATACAAAGTAGATCAAATTCAATCACTAGAATATCGAAGTCCCAAGGCGCAAGTATGATTCTCATGTTTTGGTCTTTCAAGGAGCTTCGTGAGTGGATCCGTAATGTTTTTATTGGTGTGAAATTTGTGAACACATATCTTTCCCTTTTCAACTTCATCCCTTATGTAGTTGAATCTCCGCTCTATATATCTAGTCTTTTGGTGCGCACAAGGTTCCTTGATTTGAGCAATCGCACCCTCGCTATCACAAAAGATTTCTAGGGGTCCTGAATGGAAGGGACTACCCCTAGGTCGGCAATGAACTTCTTCAACCATGCAGCTTCTTGCACTTCCAGTGAAGCGGCGATGTAACCTGATTCTGTAGTGGACAATGCTATCACATCTTTCTTAGAGGTCTTCCAAGAGACTGCTACTCCATTCAAAATGAAGACATACCCAGATTGTGATCGAGAACCATCTCGATCTGTTTGGAAACTTGCATCCGTGTAACCCTTTACAACGAGTTCCTCTTCACCAGATCCATATATTAGAAACATATCCTTAGTCTTTCTAAGGTATTTCAATATGCTTTTAACAACCATCCAATGACTGTTACTTGGATTTCGCTGGTATCTACTCGTCATGCTTAAGGCGCATGCCACGTCCGGCCTAGTGCATATGATTGCATACATGATGGTTCCTATAACAGATGCATATGGGACTCCTTTCATTCTTTCTTGCTCATCCATTAAGCTTGGATATTGAGACGCATTCAATTTCGTTCCCTTTTGAATAGGTATCTAACCTTTCTTAGAGTTTTCCATCTTGAACCTTTTTAATATTTTTTCAATGTATGCACTTTGGTTTAAACCTGTCAAGCGTCTCGATCTATCCCTATAGATCTTTATCCCAAAAATAGGCGGCTTCACCAAGATCCTTAATGGAAAAAAAACTTCCAAGCCAAGTTTTTACACCTTCCATGGTTGGAATGTCATTTCCAAATAGTAGAATGTCATCGACATACAATACTAGGAAAGTGATGATGCTCCCACTAGCCTTCTTATACCCACAAGCTTCATCACTGTTTTTGATAAAACCAATTTCTTGATCTCTTCACGAAAATGATGATTTCAACTTCTTGATGCTTATTTCAATCCATAAATTGATTTCTTCAACTTGCATTGTTTGTTAGGATATGTTGGATCGACAAAACCTTCAGGCTGAATCATATAGACATCTTCATCAAGATATCCATTGAGAAAAGCCATTTTGATATCCATTTGCCAAATCTCATAATCATAATGTGCAGCTGTGGCAAATAATATCCTAATTGACTTTAGCATTGCCACGGGCGAGAAGTTCTCATCGTAATCAACCACTTGAGTTTGAGTGAAACCTTTTGCTACAAGTCTAGCTTTATAAGTATCAAAGTTACTATGCATATTGGTTTTCTTCTTGAAAACCCATTTACTTCCAACTACTTTGGAGTTAAGAGGTGGCACAACCAATTCCCATACTTGGTTGTCATACATGGATTGCATCTCTACGTTCATGGCTTCAAGCCACTTCTCACAATCGGATTGTGACATTGCATCATGGTATGTGGTTGGTTTATCCGAATCTACCACATAGCATCCATTCATGAAAATCCATATCTTTTGGGTGGATTACTAATTCTACCTGATCTGCGAACGTTTTATGTGTATTGATCAACCACTTGATCACTTTCAACATTCTCTTGTTGAGTGCTAGTATCACCCAAACGTATATTGTCTTGTGGTTCTTGATCCTCCTCAAGTTCCACCGTTCTACCACTAGTCCCTTCGATAAGGAACTTAGCTTATAAGAACTTACCCTTTCAAAAAACAAATACCTTTTGCTCAGTTGGACTATAGAAGTAATATCCTATATCATCTTTAGGATATCCTACAAAGATACACTTAGTGGATCGGACTTCCAATTTATTTGGGGTGTATTGCTTGACATAAGCTTCACAACCCCACACCCTTAAGAATGATAATGACGGAGGCTTTCCATACCATATTTCAAAAGGTGTCCTTTCCACTTTCTTGGTTGGGGCCATATTTAATGTACGGACCACGGAGAGCAAAGCGTAACCCCAAAATGATAGAGGTAATGTGCTCCTAGCCATCATAGATCGAACCATATCCAATAAAGTTCAATTCCTCCTTTCAGACACACCATTATGTTGTGGTGTTCTAGGTGGAGTAAGTTGTGAGATAATTCCACAACTCCTAAGATGATCTTGAAAAGCATCACTAAGGTATTCACATCCTCTATCAGTGCGAAGGACTTGGATTGTTTTATTGAGTTGATTTTCTACTTCACTTTTGAAATATTTGAACATTTCAAATGCCTCATCCTTGTGTCTTGGTAAATACACATAACCATAACGACTATAGTCGTCGGTAAAGGTAATGAAGTATCTTTCACCATTCCTAGTCATTGGCTTAAAAGGACCACACACATCCGAATGTATGATACCTAATAAGTCTTTTGCCCTTTCAAAGGTGCCACTAAAGGGTGCCTTGGTCATTTTGCCTTGTAAAAAAGATTCACATACATAAAATGAATCATCTTCATTTGTTTCCAAAAGACCATTCTTTCGAAGTGTGTGCATGCGATTTTTGTTTATATGTCCAAGGCGACAATGCCAAAGATAGGAATCACTCAAATCTTTTCTAAGTTTCTTGGTGGTTACTTGGTACATTGAGCTATCATATGATGTGTCATCTTGAACTAATTCATAAGGCATAGCTTTAAAGTAAAACACATCATGCATAGAAACATAAATGTCATGGTTAACAAATTTGAAATTAAAACCACATTGTCTCAAAAGGGAAACTGAAATAATGTTCCTAGTCAAACTAGGAGCATATAAAACATTTGTCAAAATCACTTCCAAACCACTTGGAAGCTTCAACACATAGTCCCCTTGAGCTTCGACTTCAACTTTTGCTCCGTTGCCCAAGAAAAGACTAGCGTCTCCCTTCTTATAATGCTTATTTCTTTTGAACCCTTGAAACAAATTGCAAATATGAGTTCCACATCCGCTATCTAGTACCCATGTGTTAGAAGAAATAACAATAAGCTCAACATGTATCATAAAGATTGTACCTGAGGTTTACCCTCCATCCCTCTTGTTTTTCAACTCTTTGAGATAGGTTGGACAATTTCTTTTCCAATGTCCTATCTCTCCACACTAAAATCATGGGTCATTTGAGGCAACCTTTTGCTTCTTTTCCTAAGGTTTCGTGGGTTCCGCTTTATCCTTTCCCTTCCCTTTCCCGTTGATGTGCCCCTTCCTTTTGGCAAAACTTGCCTTGGAGTCGGGGTGGGGCCTCTTCTTGTTGCCTCCATAATGGATTGTTAGAAAGGGTAAAGCCTTTTTACCCATGCCCGCCTCAGCAGTTTTGAGCATTGCATGAAGTTCACCAATGCTCTTGTCCCATCCGTTCATGTTATTATAATTCATAACAAAAGTCTCAAATTTCTTTGTTAAAGAGTTAAGGATCAAATCCGTTGCCAACTCTTTAGAGACGGGACAATTGAGCCTTTCGAGGCGATCAATGTGGCTTTTCATCTTAAGGACATAAGATGAGACCGATTGGGTTTCCTCCATTCGACATGCATGAAGCGCCCGAACCGTTTCAAAGCGTTCTACCCTTTCTTGTTGTAGGAACATTTCCTTCAATTGGGTAATCATGTCGTAGGCCCCGTGATGTTCAAAATCCTTTTGAATTTCGGGAATCATGGTTCCCAACATGAGGCAAGAGGCTTGCACGTTAGGTTCATCGGGAATAGGATCGTCTAACACATAGGATCTCTTCTCTTGGTTGAAAACGATTATCAAGTTTCGATACCAATCCATGAAGTTGTTATGGTTGAGACGATCCTTTTCGAGGATTGTTCTTAGTGATAGGTTACGAACGGTTTGGGTAATTGTGTCTGCATTGTTAGCGGCCATCTACAAAAATTTAACAAAGTTCAATTTTTAGTATTTTTGATATTTTTTTTAAATTTTAATCATTATACCCTTTTATGTCTCATAGACAATTAATAATTAAAATCTAGAATCCAACATTATATTTAAACACTGGTTAGCTGACCTTTATCCCATTATTTAAATTAACAAGGTAGTCAACGATTGACAATTGCAACCCTTTGCAACTTGTAGTCATATGGGATTAATTAAACATCTTTTATGTTTAGTTGGCATGTTTAATCCCATCAAAACCTATGTACGCTATGCTTCGGTGACCCTAATCACATGGTTTCCAAATCAATTTGTCCTACTTACACACACATGTAAGTTTACACATACAAGTGGTTAGGTGACCTTTATCCCACAAATATGGTAATCCTACCTCAAACACACAAGTTCTCTCAAATGTAGTTAGGTGACCTTTATCCCACAAAGAGTTCCCAAGTGATGTGAGTGTTGTATAAAAGGATGGTGTTTGACTTGTTCATAAAAGGGGTTTTAAGTTTTCAAAAATTCTAGTTTAAAAAACTTTACGTACTATACATTTGCATGCATTCAAATTTATGGTACCTTAGTCAAATTTCAAGGTTCTTATAATAAAACCCTTTTTTATTATTAAAATCATTAACTTTTAATAAAACCATTTTATTAACCACTTTTAGTGATGTTGTTAAGAACCAATTTTAAGCTTGTTGTTGATTATTAGTTTGTTAAGCATCCGCATCGTCATATCATCCAAACAACATAAATAAGAAACCATACAAGCATAACACACAAATCAATAGGTGCATAACCATAGCCAACTATTTGGACAACACTTGTTAGCCAAAACAAGTGTGATAATAGGTCTCTCCTAAGGGTAAAATTGACACAAGTGTTGTGTCGATAAACTCCCACTTGATCCCGCATCCAAATAATTCAAGTTTTCTTCTTGTGTTGTGATTTCTCCACTTTCTTTCGGCTTCCAAATGGACTCCAACTTCAACCCCAAACTTCTTTGGACCTCCAATATGTGTTTTGGTTATTGGGCTAAAATCTCATTTAGAACCATGAAGTCCTTTGGACCAAATATTTTGACCCAAACCAAAACATTTGTGCATCTCCACATAAAGTATCCTAATACATTTTTCTAGTAAAAGAAATGCAACTAATCTATTTATTTACATACCAAATGAAAATAAATAAATTACCTAACTTCAAATGGAAGAACAAAATATTTAATTATTACAACCCATTGAATAATTAAATACAAATCACAAACACAAAGAATCAACACATCCATACACAAGGTCATGGCTAGGTTATGAACACCAAAATATACATCTCATATGTATATGATTCAAGAGCAAAATGGTTCCCTTTTTTAACCTAAATTTTCGGCCAAGAAAGAAAAACCGAAAAGATAGGTTTTTGTCCAAACAAACAAATCATCCAAATGACATAATTTTTCAAGATACCTTTATGCATGTAAGAGAAATATCTTGAAAAAAAAAAGGTGAACCATGGTTAAAATTTTCGGCCATAGGGTTTTTAACCAAACCCAAAATGTTAAATATTTTGAAGCATAAATTCATATAAGCGGCTCTTATACCACTGTTGGGGTTTTAACAAGTTTATCAAAGTCATTTTATCCATATAAAATGTAAAATGCAGCGGAAAATTATTTAAAGCATGTTAGTATGTTGATACAAAACTCATTTTATGTAAAAACCTAAAACACAGATCCACATATGAACATGCATGCTATCAAAACACAACCATAGGGTGTTTTAGGATACTACCTTTCAAACAACAATAATTCTTGAAGAAGATGAATATTCTTGGATGGTAATCGTATAAGATGAAGACCTCAAGCTTGCATACCCCATGCCTCCAACAAAATACCTTAATGTTGCTAGGATTTTCACTTGTAAAACTCTCTTGGATTACCACCTTTGGCCAAAAATTTGAGAAGAAAAAGAGAGTTCTTGCACTTCATTTTTTTGTGAGAGAAAGTGTGTGAGATCATGATCAAATCTTGTATAATCTCTTGTGTGATTTCGTAGGAGATTGTAAGAGATTTGCATGCAAGTCTACTGGTGGAAAATCGACCTTGGGAAGCCCACAAAGGGGCCGACCATATAGGCCCTTTTTTATAAAAAAAATTCAAAATTTCCTTTTAAATTAAGTCTTGTATTATTTTATAACTTTTATAAAATATAACATACCATATTACAAGACTTTTTGCAATATCTCATAACCATTTATAATGTTATTTAACCCATTAAATAACAAGATAACATATTTCTCAAAATAAATTATCCATATAATTTATTAGTTTCTCAAATGCAATTATTTAGAAAACCAATTTCTAAATATTCTTAGTGTTAATATTTATTTGTTTGATCATATCATAAATAAATATTACAGGTGTTTGTCTAGCTTGTTATTTGGTATGACCCGACTTGGATCATAACGTACTAGCCACATCAATTTAATATGTCTCTTGGGCATAACGATTCCAACATTTCCAATGTAAAATCAGAAGGTTTTATAAAAAAGATAAAGGTTTTCATAAACAGAGAAGTTTAGATGAAATCAGAGATAAACTCGTGTAAAATCATAGTGGAAATCGTTGTGTTTGCGTGAAAAATAGTTGTTTCTTACTTGGAAATCAGAGAAAACGGGTAGAGAGAGATTCGGTGTGAAGTGACATCAAGAGTGGGAGCATGGGTGTGTTGAGTATTTATAGGAGAGGAGTGAAAAGGGATCAATTCCTATGAATTGTGCCGAACTCGTACGAATTGTGCCGAACTCGTACGAATTGGTCAATTCGTACGAACGGGCCAATTTCGTGCGAATCATTTCCAATTCACGCGTTGGATGTTCGTTTGGCGTTTTCGTTCGTATTAGTTAGTTAGCTTTAGTGTTTTAGTGAAGCGTTAAGCGTTGTGTGAACATAATAATGCGATAAAGCGAGTTGCGTGAGTGAGAGCATTGCGAGAGCGAGTACAATCCATAAAATATAAAGCACACATAACACCTAAACAACATAAAGTAAAATAATTGCGATTACGATTAGTGTGATAAGCGAGGTTGTAGGCGTGAATGGTTGCCGAACAAACAAACACACTCGGCATATAAAGTAGCATAAGCTATTGTGATTCGTGCAGAGTTAGCATTGCGAGTTTTAAGCGTTTAAAGTGTGATGTTATACAGTGCGATGAAAATGTATTTATTATGTCATAAATCGATCATTATATCGAATCTCTTATTACAAAATGGTTTCAAGAAGAAATCGGTAGTAACAGAACAACCGAAAAAAAGTCGGGTTGTTAAAGTCACCCCTACTTTAGGAAATTCCATCCCAAAATTTAAGTAGTAGAAGTAACAAAGAGATGTGGATATTTACCTTTCATGTCACTTTCGTGTTCCCAAGTGAACTCGGCGCCACGTTTGCCTTCCCATCGGACTTTCACAATAGGAATGCGACTGCGTCGAAGTTTCTTGGTTTCTCGGTCCATGATTTCTACTGGCTTTTCCATGAAATGCAGCGTCTCGCTTATTTGCAAATCTTCGAGAGGTACATGCAGATTGTCTTCGACTAGACACTTCTTGAGTTTTGAGACGTGGAAATTCGGATGTACGTTGCTGAGCTCCATCGGTAATTCGAGTCGATAGGCCACTTTGCCAATTCTTTCCCGAATCTTAAAGGGACCCATGTATTTTGGCGCTAGTTTCCCCTTCTTTCCAAATCACTTCTTTCCAAGGTGAAACCTTTATGAGAACGTGATATCCAACTTCGAATTGTAGCGGCTTGCGGCGTTTATCGGTGTAGCTCTTTTGACGACTACGAGCTTTCAGGAGATTGTCTCTAATCTGGAGGATCTTGTCGGTTGTCTCTTGTATTAACTCGGGACCGGTGATTTGTGCTTCTCCGATCTCGTGCCATACAATAGGCAATCGACATTTTCTACCATAAGGTGCCTCAAAGGGTGCCATTTGAATACTAGTATGATAACTGTTATTGTACGAAAATTTTATTAAAGGTTAATGCGAATCAAAATTACCACCAAAATCAATGACACACGATCGAAGCATGTCTTTGAGGGTGCGGATCGTGCGTTCAATCTGACCGTCGGTCTAAGGATGGAATGAGTACTGAGGTTAAGAGTAGTACCGAGCGAGGATTGAAATGTCTCCCAGAGATGTGAGGTAAACCGACCATCGCGGTCAGAGATGATGCCACGAGGCGTCCCGTGTTGACAAATGACTTCGTCGGTATAGGTTTGTGCTAATCGTTCAACCTTATAGTCTTCTCGTATCGGAATAAAGTGGGTAGATTTTGTGAGACGATCGACGATAACCCAAATGCTATCATGACCAGAAGTTGTGCGAGGAAGTTTCGTAATGAAATCCACGGCTATACTCTCACATATCTGACAAAGAAACCTTCAAGAGATTTAGCTCCGAATTTGCCATCTTGGTCTATTACGGTACATGGAGCACCGAATGGTTCTAAGAACTTCAAATTTGGCTTTCGTCGGTTTATCATTAAAACATGTTTTCTTTGTTGGTTTGACAGTGAGAACCCTGTTTAGCGTGTAGCAAGCCGCAGCAACTGCTTCACTCCAGAAGCTGACAGGAAGTTTAGAATCTGCAAGCATGGTTCTCGCAGTTTCAATAAAAGTTCTATTTTTCCATTCAGCTACTTCGTTTTACTGTGGAGTATAGGGAGCACTAAACTTGTGCAGAATCCCTTTTGCATTGATGAATTCCTTCATTTTGTTATTCTTAAACTCTGTGTCGTTGTCACTTCTAATGCGTCTGACCGACAGATGATAAATGTTCTCGAGTTTATTGAATAGAATAACCAAGTTCTCGAACGTTTCGTCTTTTGATTCTTGAAAGAATACCCACGAATATATCGAATACTCATCTGTCACGACCAATCAATAAAAGTCTCCAGAAATGCTTTGAACATTTACCGGACCAAATAAGTCCATGTGGAGACGTTATAATGGCAACTTGATTGAGTTTAGAATTTTCTTCGGATGAGATTTCTTGATCTGCTTTCCCTTCTTGCATTCCAAGCAATGATCAGACATCTGAAAACTTCGAAGATTTACGGCTTCTACAAGATCATTATGAACTAAGAAATTCATTTTTCGTAAGTGAATATGCCCCATCTTACGATGCCAAAGAATAGAATCTTTTTCAGTTGCCTTTGACACAAAACATTGTGCTGATGTTGATGAAGTGGTAGCAACACCCGTATCAAGAACATATAAATCATTCTCTCGCGGCGCTCGCATTAGAATCCACTCATCTGGTATTTTGAATCCCGGCTTCAAGATACTACACTCTTTGTCGTTGAAATGGACTGTGAATTTCTTATCACAAATCTGCGATATACTCAAAAGATTATTCTCAAGATTTGCAATATAATTCACGCGATCAAATGAAACTACGCCATTGGAGAGTTTTCCCTCAGCGACTATCCTTCCACCTTGATTTCCTACAAATCCAACATATCCACCATTGATAGCTTTAATGTCGAATAGCAACGCTTTCATTCCCGTCATGTGCCTGGACGCTCCACTATCCAAAATCCACTTTGAAAGTACGGATCTTTGGAGCCCCTGCAAAATTCAGAAATTAGGTGAAAAGCTCTACCATTGCCTTCTTGATCTTGGGTTTTACTGGATAACCATCATCAAAAGCATATTCAAACTCATCAACGTCATCAAAATCAAATTCATCATCTATTTCAACAATGTTAATGTTTGAAAATCTCACTTTTTTCTTATCTTTTACAGATTTGACATTATCATTCTTGATTTCTGTTTTAACTTCTTTCACATTCTCACTAGTCTTCACCTGCTCAGACTTAGTGATTTCAGACTTTGATTCTTTTGTGTTGTCAGTCTTTACTAGCTCAGACTTAACAACACCAGATGTTGTTGACCTTTTCTTGGCAATCCAGGTTTGAGATTTGATATTAGCCTTTTTGATGTAAAACTTATTTTCATTAGACCTAGAAGTTTCACCTATTTCGAAAATGTAATTTTCAAAAGTCTTTTCAAACTTTGGTTTAACTTCTGGTTTTGATTCATTTCGTTTCAAAATCTTTACAGGTTTTGCAAACACTGGTTTCTTTGGTTTAACAACATTTGAATCTTCTTTTCTTTGAAGATAAGCCGGTTTTGATTTTGGACATTGAGGTGCCATATGACCAATTTCATTGCACTTGAAACATGTCCGATTATCAAGTGGATGTCCTTTAATAGGTGGTTTTACCCTACTTGAAGTTTTGACACCACTTGTAACCTTGGCTTATCTCGAATTTCTTTCTCCTTCTTGAACTCATTATTTGACTGTTTACCAATCAAATTCTCCTCATGAACTGTATTCGTCCCATATACAAACTTCATGTTTTTGTTTTTATATTCATGAAATGGTGACGGTTTCTTCACAGATTCATAAGTTTCTTCTTCTAAACCCAACCCCGCTCTCCGGTTTTCCGGATGATCACCACCGTTTCTTCTGTAATTGTTTCTTTTAGGTTTGGAATAGAATTTGCGTTCATTAATTTCCAATTCCTCTGATGTGACTTCTACGAGTTTAAAGAATTTATCAAGCAATTCTTTCTTCACATTCTGAATCGGGAAGCTATCATCAAGGTATAGTCTATCCGAATCCTTAATTTTGTACATTACAATATTAGGATCGTCACTTAGACCATCCTCTGACGACTTATCGTCATTTTCAAACTGTGAATCGGAATTCTTTGAACTCGTGTTGGCGCTTTTGAAGCTGCCGTCATTAGAATCACTTAAATATTTTCAACCACTTTGTTAACCACAACGTTGTTATCATCATCAGATTTAGCATAGACTATATCAATGTTCTCTGGCAACTCGTCTTTCTTTTCAGAAAGTAATTCGACATTGAGTGCCTTGTCCATCCCGTCTGCAGATTTAACACAGTATTTCTCGCAAAGGGGTGGAGGAACATTGCTATATTCTTTGCCCGCTTTCTTTTTAGGTTTTTCTTCTGTTGAGATTGTTGGAAGAATGTGACTGATAACATACGCATTGGTGGTATAATTTCTTAACAATTGTCGAACTCTTTCAGTTTTGATTGTCATGTCTTGAAGTTGTTGTTTGATTTCAGCAATGGTGTTAATATAGGTGTTAATTGCTCTTTGTTTATCCATTACTGTACCACTCAACATTCTTATATTATCATGTTGTTCGATGTTATTTCTGTCGAGTCTGCCATAATCATTTTTCATTTTCTCATACGCTTCTTTCATTGTGCGATAATCATATTTTAACAAATCGTTATGCACATTGTTTTCAACGACCCACATTCGACACAAGATTTAGTACACTTTGTACAAGGTTTCTCAACCTCTACAACTTGTACTTTGACAACTTCTTTCTCGACAATTTTTACCTCTGGACCTACCTTGGTTAGATTCGCCATTAAAGCTTTATCTGCCATGTCCTTGAGGTCTTCGACTTTCATTTCTTGAGTGACATCAATGATCACATCATCAATCTTTTTCTCCTCAACCAATTGTTCTTTCGAGCTTCCATCAAAATGACATACAAAACTGTCACAAGAATTAGAGGATAAAATTCCTTGTCTCTGCATATGGATATATTCCTCTTCTTCCTGCTGTTGATGCAAGTATTGTTCCAGAATAGCTTGTTCGAAAGCTGCTGCTTCTGCTGCTGCCGCTGCTTCAGCTGCCGCCGCTGCTTCCTCTGCAGAATTATCTTCAACTATCTCCGCCATCAAAGCAACTCCGGTCTTTTTCCCAATGTAAGAGTTCCAATCAAAACCGTCATCTTCTGTGGATGCAACCATGGCTTTCTCCGTGGTACTACTGTTTGACTTTTCTTGGATCTCAACTTGAGTTTTCTTCGGGAACGGTTTATATTGAAGTGCCCTCTTGTAATATTCATTCCCTCCCCTGAAAGGACTTTGATTTCCGGTTGCCTCGGTGTTCTTACACTCTCTTTTAAAATGTCCCTTCTGTCGGCATTTAAAGCATGTGACTTTGGATTTGTCAAAACCCAATTTGTTGCTGGAGTTTCCTATGTCACGGCCTGTGAGTGCAACGAACTTTGTCACTCTCCTGATGATCGAAGCTAATGACCATTTGATGTCCATTAGTTCGAGTTCTTCCTCGTCTACCTGGTCATAATCTTATGCTGTCATCTCGGGATTTCCGATTTTACCGGCAACAAGACATTCATAAGACTCTAAGACGGTAGCGAGTAGTGACATATGTTGTTTTGCAACTTCTTTTGAAACAACATTGTTCAAATTCACTGTAATGTTGCATTTATATACATTCGGATCAGAACTTTGTTGTTGATTCTGGTTCGCTTGGCTTTGATACGTTGAATTTGAACCAGTGCTCGAGTAAGAATTTTGTGGACTTTGGTCATACTGAGGCTGTGAATGGTTCTGATTCTATGGAGAAGCATTCATGTTTGCACTAAAAACAGTTCCAATTTTTGGACTTGAAATGTTATCTTGCATTCCGGTTTTATAGTACAAACCGATGTGTTAAACAACATTAGCGTTCTTTGACTTCGCTATCTTTAGAAGCTCCATTTCGTGGCCTTCGAGTTTATCGATAAAGGTTGACAACTTGAAGAATTCCCACTTATCACTATTCTTCAGAACCATCAAATAAGTTGACCATTCACCCTCTGGTAGTGCGTCAGCAAGTTTGTCGATGTATTCTTGTTCCGTCTTCTCAAGACCGTGTCTTCGCATTTGCACTTTGAGATGACAGAAACGCTCAATCATTTGTTTAATGGTCTCATTCTTTAGCATGCTGAAGATATCGAACTCTTTCAGAATGAGAGCTTTCTTGCTTTTTATCATTTCAGTACTGCCTTGGTATTTCTTCTGTAACGACAACCAAAGCTCTCTTGTTGTAGTATATTCTAGTAACAGAATCAGAATATCTTCTTTGACGGACTGTTGAATGAGACTGATCATCTTTTTCTCGGCGATATATTCATCTTTCTGAATTGTCGAGTAGTTATACTTCTCAAGAACTTGATGATGCTCGTCTACCGGAACAGTGTATCCTCTTTCGATTGATACCCAGCCAGCGAAGTGCATGGCCTGAACCCAGTAGGTAAATTTCTCTTTCCATGCTTCGTATTCGTCCATGCTCATCAGCTTGGGCGGTTTGACGGTCGTTCCCATTTCGTTATCAAGATTGACTTGATTAATCACGTTGGCGTTTGATGAACTAGCTCCGAACATATAAGCTCTTAATTGATCTTCCATTGTGAATCACGAAACGTGTATGCTGAAAAACTTTCAAAAACTTTGAAAATGATTAGTCCTACTACAAGTTCGGTCGAACTTGTAGTGACAAATGAAGAATTCTCTGATTTTCTAACAAGTTCGAAAGAACTTGCTAGATTCGTTTTGAAAAATTATTGTTTATATTCGGTCGAACTTACACAATCTTTATCAACAGAATTTTGATGAAATGCTAGGTAAGTTCGGGCGAACTTACTTAAAATCTCTTAGATATTACACAAGTTCGGTCGAACTTGATGTAAAATCAGTGAAACTTTAGTAACTTCGAGCGAACTTGACTTAAATTTCCTCAAAAATCACCTATGTTCGGGCGAACTTACTAAAAAATCACTTGAAAAGTGATGTTTTAGGGCAAGTTCGGCCAAACATGGCCAATAAGTTCGATCCTAAGGGTTTTCAAAAACATTGTTTTTTTCAAAATTCCGACATGAATTCGGTTGAATTTGGTCTCCAATCTTTCAAGGTTTATCTTTGTTGTATTTTACATGATATATTCAAAATTCAAAAGATTTTGATCGTGAATTCTTCATTTTATGTTAAAAAGTTAAGAAAAAAGAAGAATGGAGTAGAAATAAAAGTGTTCTTGTCTTGATACTATCAAATCAGGCTGTTCTAGCTCTGATACCACTTGTAGGACTGATCCTTGATGCTTAGGAACCTGAATTTGATATCTAACGTCCATAATAGCGGAAATATTACGTTGTGTTTACCAATAGACAAGATTTAATCAGTTAAACGTCAGTTTTATAGATCAAACGTTCTGGTTACAAACTGACAGAGCTTCGCCTCTGAGATGCCAAAGTTACAAATGAGAGATCTAAGCTAGGTATTTATAAGCACACAAGTTCGGCCCAAGGAGGTGCAAGTTCGCCCGAACTTGCCTATGCAAGTTCGGCCGAACATGCCCGAACATGTACATTATGGGCGAACTTGGCTACAACATACATAAATACTTTGTATACCTAGTTTATTCAGCTCTATACAATACAAACTCTGATAATAGACTAAGACATAGACATTATGCACCAACAAAATAAGAGTTGTTCTTGTCTTGATATCAATCAAATCAGGTATCTAGCTCTGATACCACTTGTAAGACCGATCCTTATAGCATAGGAACCTAGATTTGATATCTAATGTCCATAATGGCGGAAACAATATGACATGATTACCAAATATACAAGATTTACTATTTAAACGTTGTTTTATTGATCAATAATGTTCAATACATTCAGTTCCAGATCCGGCAGAGCCTTGCCGTCAGTATGCCAAAATCACAGAAGTTACAAATGAAATCACCAAGGCACCTATATATAGTGTTGCAAGTTCGCTGGAGGATGATCAAGTTCGGCCGAACTTGATCTTACAACATACTTTCAAGCGAACTTGTCCATTAATTACATAAATAACCCTCTAACTTGACATATTCTAGCCCAAAACAAACAGACTCGATCCAAGACTAAGACATAGACATACTGCACTAACAAATCGTAATGGATTAAACATATTTATCCTCATACCTGTTATACACAAATCATACTTGTTCATACGATACTTACACATGATACACATACTCGACTACGTGATATAGTTGATAATATGCGACATTTATACATGATACACACTTTATACACAATGTGGATACTCGATCTCGATCAATACATACATATGCATACATCATGACATGTTACATGAGCATATAATACCTTATGCTATCATAAAATGGCCCTAAAAATATGCTAAACCCGTCACCTTTGGACAAAGCAAGCTAAAATCAACATTCTCACCCGGATCAGGTCCTTACGGACCGCAAGGGGGAGCCCTTACGGTCCGTAAGGCATGCTGGGCGGGCAGAATGTGTTTTGACTCGCGAATTATGCACGGATCCCAGTCAAACTCATCTCCCCAATCCCCTTTAACCCCATTAAAATACCTTCCATCAACCCTAAACTCGCCCCTATAATTACCACCTCATTTCCAAGCATTTTTCCACTTTCACAAACTCCTAATCTCATTAAAATCACTCTCAAATCACCTCAAGAACTCTCATAATCAGAATTTTCGGGCAGATTGTGTCACCTTCACAAAAGTGAGCATAACTTGCTCAAATATTGGTCTTTTTACTTGATTCTTCTTCCATTTTACTTGGATAATCTTTAGGGTTGAATCCAAGGGTTCTCCATGGAGAAACCAGACCTGGAAGTGCCCCTAAAGTGTCCTAAACTTTCCGTTATGATTTCAACTATTTCAAAACTTGTTTATGTTCATCAAACTTGAGTCTAACTCATCTCAAACCTATGTCCGAATGCTTACAACACTTCATATGGTTGGTTAGGCTTAAAAACAAGGTTGAGACATGCAAACAAGAGGATTTATCCTTACAAACTTTCTGTTTTCATAGAGCTTCAAGCTCACAAGTGATGCAAGTTCATAACTTGTTCATGTGTGTCCACCATGGTTCGCCTTGGCTATCCTAAACTTCGAGACCACACGTCACTTGATGTTTTCTTAGATTAGTTGTGTATTAGCTCATTTCTTATTGTACATTCATGACCCTCCTTGTTGTCTATGACAACTCGTGTAGTGGTGAATCATATAAAGAGGTTAAATGGATGTTCATCATCCTACCTCCATGCTTGACTTACTTGAATACAAAAGAGGTTCCTAAATGGGTGTTCATCATCCTACGTCATGCTTGACCTATAACATATGTATGTACATAAACTATATATGTAAGGTCTATAACATAAATCATTAAAAACCGAACCCTTGATGATGATTAAGTAGTCACCTATCAAGTTAATAAGTTTATCACTAAAGTATGTAGTTCCTTGTCATGATTCTAATAGGTCTCGAGCCTATAAAACCATATTAAACCCTTTCGGGTTATCATTAGTGTCAAGAACAAGTGCTATATCTAGTGATTATTTTCATACATAATACTTTAGTCTTATTTTCGTAGTCTTGCTCGAATAATCCGAATCTATCGTTACACTCCTAACTAATACCTAAGTTCTTCTTGTAGAAGGACAAGGTGCCAAACTCTAAACATCACAACAAAGCTCCCGGAATTTCTTAAGTGGAACACTTAGCAAAACCGTGAGTACACTCGACCCATTTACCGTTTTAATCACTTTTGGGTTGTAACATGTTTACCTATCAAAATACACATATCACAAACTCATGCTTTTACATGCTCAATCCTTATACATGAATACTTGTTATGCCTAGATACATGCTTGAGTATACATGCTTGATCATTAACTTAGCTAGCCCAACTTATCATAGATAGCGCTATAGGAGTAGCACGCCGCACGTCGAGGTTATGTTAAGATTATCATACTCATTTTAGTCTTGTCGCTTTTGTGGCAAGGGAAGCTCGATCTCGTTAAACTTCGAGTTTGATCTAGTATTGCATGATTAGTATGAACTTTGCTTACAATTACCATGTGGATTCGAGTTACACTTTTATACTTATACTATGTATCACCAAACTTGTGTACTCGCCTTTGCCTTTGCATTGAACTCGTATTTTTAACATGTTACAGGTTGATGAAGATTTTTCCATGAAATTGGAGTAGTGATGATGCTTAGATACACATATAGACATTAGGTTCTTAAAATGTTGTATCAAATTTTGCCCTTTGTTATTATTGTATTTGAAATTCCTTGTAACGTATGACAATGTTGTTATGAATGAAATATGGGTTTTATTTAAATATTTTCACCAATTAGTATTTATGAGAAATGAGCAATCTATTTCGTCCCGCCTTGATGTTTCTGCCATCGGTTGGGGTGTGACACACGTAGCTGGTGATATCCGGAACGTAAATCGATCTTCGAAAAGCAAGTGGCTCCTTGAAGTTGGTCAAATAAATCATCGATTTGAGGAAGAGGGTAGCGGTTCTTAATTGTAAGCTTGTTAAGTTCCCTATAACCGATGCACATTCGGAACGAACCATCCTTCTTTTTCACAAAAAGGACGGGTGCGCCCCATGGTGACGTGCTTAGGCGTATGAAGCCTTTATCAAGTAACTCTTGAAGTTGGCTAGATAGGTCGCGCATTTTGGAATGTGCGAGGTAATAGGGAGCTTTAGCGACAGGTGTGGCACCGGGTACTAGATCAATACGAAACTCAACATCACGAGTATGTGGTAAACTATGTAAATCGTCAGGAAAAACTTTAGGAAAATCACAAACAACGGGTACGTCTTTCAAGGTTTTCTTTTCCTTCTCCGGTTTCACGATATGGGCTAGGAAAGCGACGTACTGCTTGCGCAAGTACTTGTTTACTTGGGTATATAACATAAGCATCAACTTCTTTGAGGTTTTTTTCACCATAAACATGTAGTTGATCTCCGTTAGGAAGTGGGAAACGAATCATTTTATCAAAACAAACGACTTCGGCACGACTTTCGCGAAGGAAATCCATGCCTACTATGACATCAAAACTACCTAATTGCATAGGTATGAGATCGATCAGGAAGTTGTGATTGTTTACTCGAGAGTACAATCACGTAGGACGAAGTTGATGGTAACAGTTCTTCCGGTGGCGCTTTCGACGTCGAATGTCTTTGGGAGGTTAGCGCGTTTACATTTTAAAAGTTTTTCGAATTCAAACGATACAAAACAGTTATCGGCTCCATTATCAAATAAGCAAGAAGCATAAATACCATTAACAAGGAATGTACCATTGACAACATTGTTGTCGTTCTGAGCTTGGCGGTGGTTGATGTTGAAAGCTCTTCCACGCACAGCCTGTGGTTATTGCTGCTGATGTGGTTGTGGTGGCTGTGGCTAAGATTGTTGCTGCTGTGGCTCTTGTTTCACTACGCGATGCGGGCAGACATTGCTGAAGTGGCTAGGATCGCCACAAGTATAGCAAGCACGTGCAATAGCAACGGGGTGCTTGTGGAGCTGGGTTGACTTGAGGAGCATGAGGTGGAGCTGCAGTGCTGTGGGAGGCTGAGGAGCTTGCTGGTGAGGACCTGAGCGACAGCTGACGGTGTAGTGACCATATATGTTGCAGTTCACACAAAAGCGGCAGTTGCCTCCAACTGCGTGATGATAAGCTCACTTAGGGCAGAAAGGATGAGGACTAGTGTACGCACGTTTAGCAGGAGGTGTGTTGGGAGCAGTAAGCTGATGAGATTGGTGGTTCGGTTGTGTGACTATTGCGTTGTTCTTGCTGGTGTTCCTTCTCTTCCTATTCGGACGGTTTGACTTGGAGGTTTGAGACGGGGTGGTGTCGGCACTGGGATCAATAGTAGCCTGACTGAGCTTCTTGGTTGTGACCTTGAAAGCTCCAGCCAAGACTCATTTGTCGTTGATCTTGGCTGCGAGTTGGTAGGTTTCCTCAATAGTAGCCAGTCTCGCTGCTTGAACAAAATCAGCAACACAGTCGGGGAGAGCGCGAATGTACTTCTTGATGGTTTTCTCTGGAGTATCCACTTGGCTTGGACAGATGATACTCAACTGTTTTAATCGGGCGGTGAGACCTGCGTTATCACCTCCCACCTGCTTGATATCCCAGAACTCATTCTCCAGCTTCTGAACTTCGTGGGGAGGGCAGAATTATTTAATCATTAACTCCCTGAGTTCCTCCCATGAGAGCCCATAGGCTGAGTCGTTTCCGCACCTATTGTGCTCGGCGGTCCACCAGTCGAGTGCCCTCGACTGAAAAACACTAGTAGCATTAACGGTGCGGAGGTTCTTCGGACATCCGCTTTGGTGGAAGGTGACCTCGATTGCATCAAACCATTGAAACATCTTACTTGGACCTGCTTCCCTGTGAAGGTCATTGGACCACATGCCTTAAACTGTTTGAAGCTGAATGGGGCTTTTGGTGTGTCGACCTTAAAATCAACAGAGGAGTTTCATCCAGCAACTTCGATTTCACTGACAATTTGAGGGATCACTTTGGCCATTTCCTTGGCCACGAGAGAAGCGATGCGCTTGTCGGTGTTGTTCCTTTGGACAGTGCGGCGAGCATGAGATCCCATGGAAACCATCTAAAGACAAAGATTTGGATGAGATTCGATTATAATGGGTTTTTGTTTAAAAGTTTAGCGTTTTATACCATAATATTTATTATTATTATTCACGCAAGGCATAAAATTCACGTAGACACGTATCCACATAGTTACATAAGCACATAAGCACGTAAGTACATATTTGCACGTATTTACCTTCATTAAACCATGCGTAGCGCATATGATATGGGCGTTTTGTATAGCGTATATAAGCGAGTATCACACCGCATGGGGCGATGTGCGTTAATTAGTTGTACGATTAGTTTGATTGTCATTATGATTATCGTTTTAGATTGTGAGAGCTGTGCGAATTGTGCGTACATTCATAGAGTGAAAAGCAATAAATAGAGAAATCGATAAAGCGTCAAGTTTAAACTCATAAATGTAAAGCACATAACATTTAAAATCCGATGATGCGTAAAATCGGCGGTTGCAGGCTTAAAGCGATTTGGAGTTTCCTAGGTTTTGAGACGTTGACTACCCAAAGTGATTCGATCGTTCCTCTGAGCCTGGACACGCGCTTTGACCTAATAGGTAGATGCTCTCACCGCCCCGCGGCTAATGACATCACCCTTCCGGTTACTACGCGCTCCAAACCAGTGAAACAATCGAGACTTTGGTGAGATTGAAAATTGAGGAGTGGGACTAGCTATTAAGATGCGGGTTTCATCCCTTACTTAATAACTTCTTACCGTAGCTGTGGTAAGAACAACCACGAGATAGAAATGGAGATTTCCGTCGAGATGTGGATATCACTCCTAAGTCGACGAGAGAATCTCGTGTAGAGAGTAATACGCGGATTAGGCGATCTTATCGAGAGTTCTTGGTTTTCACACCTACTCTCGAGCAATCACTCATTTCTGTTATACAGTGTCTTCGAGCGTGTATTGTGGTAGCTTTAGGAAAAGCATATGTAGTTTAGTTAACAGGGCTAGATCAGAAACATAATAGGAGTAAATTTGTTCTTTTTTGATCGGGGATTATTCACTTCATACGAAGTGCCCACTTCGTGCGAATTGACTAGTTCGTACGAAGTGTAACTTCCTATTTGAGGAGACACACTTCGTACGGATTTGAGGTAAATTGGCGCGTAGGGGTCTGTTTTGGGTTCCTAGACTATAGACTAGGCCAAATCATGCAATTCTACCTAATTCCCTATAGTTATGGCTCTGATACCAATTTGTCACACCCCAACCGATGGCTGAATCATCAGGGCATGGCACTAGGCGAATCAGATAGTTCAAAAGAATCCATAACAACTATTTAAATGACAATAAAAGGTTTAACTTCCCATACAATTAAACAAATATATCACCATAGTCAAAACAGATTTCACAATCTCTTAAACAATTCAAATCCAACAACCTAGTTTTCTAGATGAGTTTCTATCAATTCTATCTCTTTTCAGTACGGATAATCCATCAACCTATCACATACGTTAAAATAAAAGTCAATACAATAATGTAAATGTGAGCATACAGTTTGCATAATAATAGTAGATAAGCATTTCGCATAAACCGCATGAACATATGTAAGAGATGTGAACTATGTACAGCATTGATACAAGTAACCAATAAACCGCGAGTGCGAGTCACGCGAACAAGTGTCCACGTACTAAAGAGAAAATAAAGCGAAATGTAAGAGTGTGAGCCTTAACAACCCCAGGCCTCTAGGTGGCGGGTCAACCTCTAGCTAGCTATCATGTTAAGGTTGGCATACAAGTCATCAAGCAAATAACATACAATTCAGCGATTCACTTATGGTCATGTATGAGCAGGTTGCATTTTAAAGCGTTTAAGTGTTTGTGTAGCGTTTTGATATAGAGAACGTATGTAACACCCAAAAGTGCATTAAAGCAAAAAGGGGTCAAGTATACTCACAGTGAGTGGGTAAATAGAGATGTAAGAGTAGAGGAGAGCGGGGAAAGTGCTGGGTCAGCCTATAAGCAAGAACAGAAGTGCATCAGTCTTCCACAGTGTTGAATCGGTTGAAACAGAGTGACGGTGTGGGAGAAATAGGTTAATTCGCATGAACTGTTACCAATTCGTACGATTGTTCAATTCGTACGAATTGAGTTGGTGTGAATTGGGTTGTTTCGTGTCCAAAATCGAGTGTTTTCGCGTCGTTTCTTCGGGAAAATCGAGTCTCCATCCTTCCAACCTCAAGTTACTGAGCAAACCAAAAGCTGGGGAGGTCTTTAGAGCAGTTTAGTCACTTATAGGAACTTGGGCTAGTTCGTACGAACTAGCCAATTCGTACGAGCCAGTCCAGTTCGCACAAGCTGACTGTTTGCGCCTTCGTGCATTCGGAACTGAGTTTTCGTCTTAATCGGATATGATTTCGAGTCCTTTTCATGACGATTTAGACAGCGCTCTGTTCCACTATTTAGTGAACAAAACATATGTCGGTTTTGATCTGTTTTAGTGAAAAATCAAGTTTATAATAGTTTTATTCGAATAAAACATTTAGAGAGCTTGAAACAATAATGTTTCTATCTTAAGAAGCCAAGGCTAACTCAAATACACTCGTTTAAGTGTGAATCCAAGGTAAAATCAGAAGGTTTTATGAAACAGAGAAGTTTAGATAAAATCGGAGATAAACTCGTGTAAAATCATAGTGGAAATCGTTGTGTTTGCGTGAAAAAACAGTTGTTTCTTGCTTGGAAATCAAAGAAAACGAGTAGAGAGCGATTTGGTGCGAAGTGGCAGCAAGAGTGGGAGCATGGGTGTGTTGAGTATTTATAGGAGAGGAGTGAAAAGGGATCAATTCGTACGAATTGTGCCTAATTAGTACAAATTGGTTGAATTGGGCAATTCGTACGAACGGGCCAGTTTCGTGCGAACTGTTTCCAATTCACACGTTGGCTGTTCGTTTGGTGTTTCTGTTCGTATTAGTTAGTTAGTTTTAGTGTTTTAGTGAAGCGTTAAGCGTTGTACGAACATAATAATGTGATAAAGCGAGTTGCGTGAGCGAGAGCGTTGCGAGAGCGAGTACAATCCATAAAACATAAAGCACACATAACACCTAAGCAACATAAAGTAAAATAAATGTGATTGCGATTAGTATGATAAGCGAGGTTATAGGCGTGAGCGGTTACCGAGCAAACAAACACACTCGGCATATAAAGTAGCATTAGCTACTGTGATTCGTGTAGCGTTAGCGTTGCGAGTTTTAAGCGTTTTAAGTGTGATGTTATGAAGTGTGATGAAAATGTATTAATATATCATAAATCCATCATTATATCGAATCTCTGATTATAAAATGGTTACAAGAAGAAATCGGTAGTAACAAAACAACCGAAAAAAGTTGGGTTGTTACAACATGATCCATTCCATTCACTCTCCCATTCCATTACCTCACACCAAACTTGTTTGGTATGAGGTAATGATATGAGGTAATGGAATGGACCAGGTAATGAAATAGGCGAGTGATAATTTTCAAATATTGTGTCCATGATTAATTTGAAAAATATGTATATATTTTAGGAATTGTCCATCTATGAATAATAGAAGCTAAGGAATAGTGTTCTTGCCACATGGCAGAACACTATTGATTGTTTTTGTGTTTGTGTATTAATTTGGCCCTGACACAAAGACCCGAGAATTAGAAAGTGAACCGGAAGTGTGAGAGAGAAAGAGGGAAAGTGACACATGGCGAGCCACCTGGTACTCGAGTTTCCGGTCACTACAGCGTTAATCAACTGCCTCACCCCCAGTGGAACCAGATGGTAACGCCGGTTAGGGTATTACCACAGTGATGAAGATGGATGTAATTGTAACGTTCCGTGTTTTCCGTTTCATTTTTAGTTTATTTTAATTTGTATTTTAAATTAAATCCTTGTAATTCCAAGACTTTGATCATAATGAAAATCACATTTTATATCATACTTGCACAATTAATCTTGAATTACACGCTGACAATCACGAAATACGCATTTATATTTAAAAACCGAGTCATACACCGAAAATATATTTTCTCGGAATTATATTCAAACATATTCATACATTACACATGTTTGTATACACCTTAAAATGCCTAGAACATACCTAACTACGTAATTATAGCATGAAATAACACACCACCCAACTGTAGGGACTCCATTTCAGCTTGCGAATTTTTTCATTTTTGAACCTTCCCTCCACTCCAACTCCCAACTACGTTCATTAAAATCCAAACTCTAATACCCATTAATAAATACACCTCCTCCCCACCTCCTAAACACTTTCCACTCTATCTAAACACTCTCAAATCCTCTCAATCTCCTAAGAATTCAAGTGTTGGCAGATTGTTCTTAAGTTCAAAACAGTAAGTTTTGAACTTATTGTCTCTCATTTTCTTATTGTTTCTTGCTTTTCTCCTACTTGGACAACCTTTAGGAGTGTTACCACAAGTTTACCAAGGCAAATCAAGTTGGTACATCACCATTTTAAGGTCCAAAGTGAGAATTATTTTTTGATTTTTGTTAAAACTATCATACTTGTTCATCTTGTACTTCGTTTCTTGGATTTCTTTACACCAAACCAAGTTACCAACAAGTTCTATTGTTGGAAGACTTGTGTTGAGGTATGAATTCAGAAACTTTGAGGTAATATACCTCCATTTTTATACAATCTAAGTCACCAAGTAACTTTCAAGTAAGCAAAGTGAACAAACTACACCAAGTATCCAATCATAACCATGTTTGGACACACTCGTCTACTTGAACTCACTTGGTTACATGATGAGTTAGAAGAGTTAGTTTATGATCTTCATATTATTCATGACCATCTGAATCATCTTTGTGGTGATTTTGGGAAATGGTTAACATCAGGAGGTTAGTGGATTACCCTACCTCTAATACATGACAATGCATGATTATAATATACTTATTAATATACCTATGTAATGCTTTCAAAAACCAAACTGTAACATCAACCGAGACCATCGTTGAATGTTATATGTTAAGGTTAGAACTTATCATAGTCACGGATTCCTTATTTTGGACTTCCAATGAGTGTAACACTCACGAAAAACACTAACTTAAAATGGTGTCCAAATGAATATTTAAGTAAAGATATATTTTGTGTATTTTCCTAGTTAATAAATTCCCGAATACATTTCTCGTCATCAAACTCCATAATCTCACACACCTTTGTTTATCCTTTTAGGGTAACTTGGTGATTCCATCCTCCCAAAATCAACTCACTACATTTGTGGAAATCTCCTCGCATACCGTGAGTATACTTTACACATTTTACGCTTTTAATCACTTTGGGTTGTAACATGTATCATTATTAAATTTACAATCACACATAAAACAAATTTTATGCAAACACTCAATCCTTAAACATGCTATTTGTTAGTCTATTTGTTTGTACATACTAGGGTAATCTTATGTATGTTATGTATCATTAACTTTGCAAGCCTTCCTTAACATGTATAGCGCTACAGGAGTAACACATCGTCCGTTTGTGGTCATTGTTAAGTATTTAATCAATACGGTCTTATTTACTTCGGTGATAAGATTACGCTAGTGGACACTTTGGCATGATTCATAGTTGATGCATGCTAGTATGATTATATAAGTTAGCGTACAAATTAACATGTGGGTTTGATACATTTTTCGTACTTATACTATATAGACAAAACTTGTATGTTCATCGACCTTTTATGTTGACAGATACTTTATATACGTGTTGCAAGAAATTGATGAAATCGCAAGAAACACAACTTAGGGTGGATTACAAACTCACCCAAATATTTATTCATGTACTTTGATGTTGTTATACTTAAACTTGCAATTTGTAGTATTTCCCTTTATTAGTATAAGTAGAGGATATTCTTTCAATTTATTAGTATAAGTAGAGGATATATGGTTATTGTTTCAGGGACTTGTTTTTGATAAACAAATTGTAATCGAGACCCTTTGAGGCTTGAGACAGCCGACTTGGCTAGAACCTTCGGGTTCAAGGCCATTGAATAAATTCATATGTTACTAAGCCATTAGTGTATTACCGTGGATACGACATCAATGATACTAGAAGATTCAAAACCTGTAAACAACTTTTGATCGTATTTTTAACTTAAGTATCAAACCTGCTTTATACACATAATATTGAGAACCAAATTCTTTTAAAATCGGTATTTTACATTGAGTCCTAAAGTCGGAATGAATGAGTTAAATGTTTTAAAATACATTGAAATATGAATAAAAAACTATTATCAGATTATAAAAACTAAAGTTTAGGATAACAACATAGGAACATAGTAGGCTTTAAGATCCTAAACATAAGTTGAAAATCTTCATACCAAATTTTCTTCTATGCATAAGTTTGATGTCAGAATAAAAAAAAAACTAAAACTAAAATACTCAACTAATAGAATAACCAATAGGTTAAAGTATTCGAGTGTATTATAACTGAATGATAAATTTTGGATCTCAAATCTACACCTACTACTGCGTGAACACGTATGTATCAAGTATGCAGAATCCACATTGCTATGTAATCAATCAACACACTAACATTCAATAAAAACCATCCATTCATGAATAAAGATGACTCAGACTTTGGATCTAAGATGAACAAAATACACAATTAAAGGTGAAAAACACAGAAGATTATATAAGGAGAAGTGTCTAAACAAACTTGCAAAAGGCTTATTTACACCCTAAGTGAGCTCACCCTTTTGCAAGACATTCTTCTTTTCTCCGTTTACATAAGTAACCTCTTCAAAACATAAACTGGAAAAAAAAACGCATTACAGACTTCTAAGAACACGCGATCTACCGATTATATACATTTTTCATCTACAGACTCCCACTTAGATATAACTGGTAGATTTCATCTTTAGACTTCACACCTAATACTTCTTCCAATCGCTCCCAACATAAATGTTTAATGCAAAACAAATTCAAACAACTCGCTGAAATTTCAAAGGCTACTTACTCCATATCCCTCATATCAAAGAAAAAAATACTTCATGTAAAGTTTTTCAATGCCTTTCTTTGATATGTTAACAGTTCACATTGGATTAAATATTCTCACTGTTCTATTATCTTTAGCCAACACAATCACTACTTCACCAGTACAATAATCATAGTACCACCATCTCATTGATTCACATAAATCTTGTTCCATTTTCGTGAATGGCATCTTCTTCGTCGTGAGTGGACATTTGTACTTCAGAATCTCATACGGTTTTCCTGTAACTGGATGTATTCTTTTTTTATTCACCCGTATTGGACGTTGTGGCTGGAAATCCAGAGTTTTGTCCAACATTCATACCTTAATTGTCTTTCGAAGTAATATGTCATTCCATCATTTTGGATCATCTTATTGGTGATAAAGCACGTACGGCATAAGTTGGTAAACTTTTAAGTTCATGCGATAATATGAAATTATGAAGTATTGAATTCCATCCACACGCTTTACAATATAACATCTCAATTCCTTAAAATGAGCCCAGCTAATGATATCTCCAATCGGTATTTGCTTGTGTTGGTCAAAATAGTGACGTTTTTGCACAATCGGTTTAGGTATATCACTTTTCTTTAATTTTCTTAAGCATGCGAATCTGAGCTTTTCTAACTTTTCATGTTCAGCTTTTTGTTGAGCTGATTCTTTAGCTTTTTTAGATTTTAACTTTTCATCATCTTTCTAAAAACACATCTTTACCAAAGAACACAACATCCTGATTATCTGAATTGGAATACATATCTAGATATTCTTCTTCAATTTCCACTTCAGCAACATCTTCAAACTCTTTATTTGGTTGAAATATGTCGGCTTCATAGCTGGAATGTCGCTAGTTTGTCGGCTTCATAGCTGGAATGTCGCTAGTTACCACATCTGATCTTTTTTAACTTAAATATCTTAGCAATTAACTCCTTTGACATACCGTGAATTTTATCTATTATCTCCCTTTCATCCACATCTCCAGCATATAGGAATCCTTTAATACCCCCTGGTCACTGTTATAATAGATCTGATCGCCTTTCAGCATAGAAACTGATGTCGCTTCCTGATTCTTCGAAGTATCGGCTACTATCTGACTTCTCCTCGGCAGATGCAAAATACGAATCAGATTAAAGAAAGTTGCTTGAAAAATCGTACCTACGATTAGGAGAAATCCACAAAAAAACACAGAGAGGTGATGATGGTTTATAAACGGCAGCGATATACAAACGAGTAGTGACAAAATCTATGTAAATCAAACCTTATGTCATTATGTCTTATATATGTAGCAGTTTAACTTGCTCTTATTAAACCCAATACGTGCCTAACAATTATTGCAATTTACCTGGCTCTTAGATATTTTCCTTGCTTTTACAAACTTAGAGTATTACCCAACTGCCACGGTTTTGTGCATTCCTTTGCAAATTCCCATATGTATGACAGCAGTAGCAATTTACCTTGCTCTTATTACCCAAGACGTGTAGTCGGTCCTCTACTCAATGACGTTTTCTAATCTTGTTCATGAACTTTCTAGCCCTTTGGTCAATCATCGCCATGTTCCATTTGATGTCCATCTCCTCCAACTCATCCGGATCTACTTAATCATAATATCCAGCTGTGAGAGTCATATCACCCACTTTACCCGAAATTTTGCAAATATTGTCATAAATTTAGTAATTAATTTTGAAGCTTTTTAGGATGTGAAAAGATTTTAACAAATACCTTTGCTGAGTCATGTGAAATATTAAACACACTTAGGATATATATATATGTGTGTGTGTGTGTGTGTGTGTAAGTTAAAGTCACTAAAGATCATATATAAAGTCAAAGGTTAGGTCAATCTTAAATTTGACATGGCGACGGTTGTTAAAATTCGATTCCAAGGAAATTCTTATCTGTCGAGCGAATGAATGACCCAAGTCTTCAACACCGGCCTCTTCCGAGAGAGAGAGAGGAATTCAAAATTATGATGGCATGCTGATTAACGGAGAACCCAGAAACATAGCTCGGGTTAGGAGACACTTTTCCAATCGGTATTAAGGGTTACAAGAGGTGCAGATGAAGATCCATCAACATGGCCTAAAGAATTTTGATATGAGAAAGATGAACCATTTGATTCTTCCATGATAGATTTTTCGAGGAAGAGAACTTAACTGTAAGCATGTGTAGATGAGTATTCATGGGAAGTTTGAGGAAACAGATGCCATAGTAGGCAACTAAGAACATGTTTTAAAAAAGAAATCTGATTGACTAGAAACGATGAACAAGGCAAAAGTAAGGGAGACACATAAGGAGGGTAGGGAAAAACAAATTTATTAATTTTTGGGAGTAATAACCTATTTTTTAATGGTAATAACATCTGATACCATGCTATATGTGGAATTCCCGATGCTATATGTGGAAATGCTTGTGTAGGGATATATATATATATATATATAGGAGAAGGTTAACGTCAAATATTCTTTAACGTGTGATGACACAATATGATAATGCATGTTATAAAATTCAAAACCCTAATCACGTATGAACAAAACCATAACCCATAATCATGCGTGAACAAAATTATAAATCACGCATGGACAAAAATCATAACAATGCGCGATTATGGTTTTTCTTTATGCGTGATTATGGTGTTTTCATCATGCGTGATTAGGGTTTTGAGTTATATAACATGTGTAACTTTATATGGTACCAATTTATATATAAATATATATAATAGGGTTGATGCGAGAACCACCTTTACTGTGAGAATCGTGAAAACCATGTAAACACAAAAAAAATACCTTAAAAAAATCAAAAAACACAAATTTTTAAAAAAAAAAATTTTAAAAAATCGTTATATTTCGTCATTAAAAAAGATTTCGAGTAACAATTATCGATGCAAATGTGCATATGTATCATTTCTTTAACAAATTCCATAATTCATTACTAGTAGTTGACAATTACACTTTCATTTACATTACTATCCGTACTACACTACTTTTTACGTTGCCAATATTAAAAATACATATGTACATCATTATGTATAACCATGTTATAACGTGTTTTTGGTATGAAAAGTTTTTTATTTTGAATGATGAAGTAGGCTCATATACATGTTTTTTTGTTAGTTATATTTAGTGGTTGATGGTTTGGTTATATATTGTCACTATATGATGTAATATGTTGTTTGGATGGTATGAAGGGTGTTGATGTATATGTGTACAAAGTGAAAATATTATACGTATTGGTAATGATATTGTATTATGGATGGTAGGAGGTAATGACACTGTATTATGGATGGTATGATAGATAAAAGGGAAAGTGTATTCAAAGTAGTGTACCAAAACACGTTATATCATGTTCATACATATAGATGCACATGTGCATTTCTAATATTGGTAATGTAAAAAGTAGTGTATTACAGATGGTAGTCTAACTGAAAGTGCAATTGTCTAATATTGGTAATATGTTATGGAATTTGTCAAAGAAACGATACATATGCATATGTGAATCGATAATTGTTACTCGATTTTTTAGTGACGAAATATAGCGATTTTTTAAAAAAATATGGATTATTTTTTTGTGTTTTTTAGATTTTTTAAGGTATTTTTAGTTGTTTTCACATTGGTTCTCGTGGTTCTCATAATAAAGGGTGGTTCCTAACGGATCATTCTCTTATATATATACAGGGATGAGTTAAAATGAAAACCACATTTAGTTGTGAGAACCGTATGAAGCAATACTAACCATTGATTAAAGGTGTTTGGATGGATGAGATTAAAAAGACAATAAATCAATGTAATGATTGTGTTTTAGTTAATAACATTTTGTTTTTTAGTGTGAAAAAGACATATTGGTCCTTTTACTATAGTTTTAATGATTATTATTATTATTGATTTTGTTTTAATTAATAAGATTGATTTTTAATTAAAACAAATTAAACATTCATTATTGATTTCTTTTAATTCTCAGATAACTTTTTATTTTAACTCTCGATTAATTTTTTAAACATAAATTATTAATTTTGTATTAAATCTCAGATAATTTTTGTTCGATCCGGTTTTTAAAACTTTTTTAACGTAACAGTTTTAAAAATTTTTAAGATCCGGGTTTAAATTTGTTTTACACGCTGGTTTAAAGCTTTTTTTACACGCAAGTTTTAACTTTTTTTACGCGTGGTTTTTTACTTTTTTCGCGCCTGTTTTTAAACTTTTTTTACGCACCGGTTTTAAACTTTTTACGCGCGGTTTAAAATTTTTTAACTCGTAGGTTTAAAAACTTTTTTTGTGCGTCGGTTTTAAACTTTTTTACGCGCAGGTTCAAACCTTTTTTACGCGCGGTTTTAAACTTTTTTTACACGCCAGTTTAAAACTATTTTTAAGCGCCGGTTTAGAACTTTTTTATGCGCGGATTTTAAACTTTTTTTACACACGGCTTTAAAATTTTTTTGCGCTCTGGTTTAAAAACACTTTTTTGTGCGCCAGTTTTAAACGTTTTTTGCGCGCGGTTTTGAACTTTTTTACGTGCGGTTTTAAAATTTTTTACGCATCGGTTTTAAACTTTTTTTACGCACGGTTTTATACTTGCCACGCCATCGTCATCAATTGTCGGAAAAAAATGTTTCGTACTATATATACAGTGCGGTCTTTTTTTGGGATTCATATTAAGTTTTAATAATATAAATTATTGAACAAATTAAATCATACTATAGAATGTGACATTGGTTAAATACTATCATATAGAGGCTATTTTTCCAATTGACCTAAGTATATATTAATATATTAATTTATTATAATTACATTGGTTAAATACTATCGTATGGAGGCTATATTTACAATTGACTTAAGTATATATTAATATATTAATTTGTTATAACTTACTTAAGTATGTTTTTAGTTATATTACAAAATTTAAAAAGAAAAACTCTGATTACAGACTGCTTTTATTTATTTATTATTATTTGTTTTTTTGGGAAAAACTTGTTTTGATTTAGGTGAAAATACGAGTGTAAAGAGAGAGAGTAGATATGACATTTTGAGAGTAGATATTACATTCCTTCATTGCTATTTGTCTCAGATTTATTGAGTTTGAGGTGGTTGTGGTGGTGCTTACAGGTGGCGGCGGCGGTTACCGGCGGTGGAGGTGATCTCCAGCCACCGACAACGATGGTTATGGGTCTTGATTTTTTTCTTTTTTTGTGGCTTTTTGAGCAGATATCGGAAGAGAAGAATGTTTCTTTCAAAACCTATCTCATAAATCTTGAAGTGAACCCAGATGGGAAAGTTCCTTTTATAAAGTTTGATAAGAAATGGGTGTCTAATTCTGATGTTATTGCGGGTTTGATTTTAAGAGAAGTATCCTGAATCTTCTCTTTGGTACCCCCTGAACTTACCTTAGTGTACGCATCTTTCAAATATGTATGTTTTTTTATATAATTTGTATATTAATTAATATTTTGTATATTTAAGTTTTGACCTGTTTCGGTGACCGTCTATGGCTTATGCCCCTGTTCAGCGGCGACGGGTGCGGTTGATACCAGAGGTTATGGCGATGATGGACTCAAACCGAAGCAGACACCGAGGTCACAAAGGTCAACAATTAAGGTGTTTCAACAGAACTCCGGTGAATAAGATCTGTCGTGCGTGTCCCGTTTTGGTGTACATTACAGTTGCTTAGGTCTTGAGTTGCTGGTTGATGATACCTTTTATTATAGGTTTTGACACACTAGTGGTCCGGTAAACTATGCAGGTAGGGTGTTCGACGAAATGGTTTTATACGGTTCTTCGCTTTTAAAGTTTCGATGGTTTGATATTAGTAGATGTGAGTATTCTTTGCTGCACCATTTTTTTGTTGTATTATAAGAAGTTGGTTTAGCAAGGGGTGATAGTTATATATTCAGACTGAACGAGGAAAAAGAGTGATATTGGCACTTAGTCAGCTGGAAAGATGCAGTGTTTCTTTTTTTACTACTGCAGTAGTTACATTACATATATAAGAGGGGGATATCATTTGAATTATATTGTTTTTGCGGATTATGTTTAAATATGATTTTTTACCCTTTTTGGAGTAATTTAGATAGGTTTTCGAATTGAGTGATTAGGCCAGGGTGACTAAAGCATGACTACTTTTATGTACCTAGACATATGCTTAGGTGGCTAAAGCATTACTAAGTATATGTTCGTGTTCGTCTTTGCTTACGTTTTACGCCACGTTTACGAACTCACGATTTATTAGATTTTTTTGTTTTTCGTCATCGTTAATTTGTATAATACTGTGCACGGTTTTACGACTCACGCCCCCGCAGTTTCTATATACATGGCGTAGTTGGGATTGCTCATTTAGATAACGTTACTATTTTTTTTTTATGGGCAAATGATAATATGACATTTGGATTATAGCAAGTTTGTAACTTATCTCTTCAAGTTTTGGAACATAGCAGGTATTTTTTTCCCTACAACTATTTTTTTTTTTTGGCTAATTTAGTTTGTAACTTATGGGTTTGTCTAAGTTCTACGATTTGTGTAAAAAAAAGATTGATTTTTGTAGGGGTAGTTGTGGTGTGTTTATGTCGAATGTAAAAAAAGCCTTTTTAACAAGAAGTGTGATTCTTACACCAAAAATGTCTTTATTTTTGACATTCGACGTCGAACGTAAAAATATTTACCAAACGCGTACGTAAAAAACCTTTTACAAACGTGATATTTTACGTGTGAGTTCACATTAAACATTAAAAACAACTTTTACATTTGACACTATGCGGCAAAAAATTTATGAGAATCAACACCACACGAAAAAAAAAATTACGTGTGAGCTTACATTCGACATTTTATAATTAAAAACTTTTACATTCGACATCGTGCGTAAAAATATGTTTTGACACTCGACACCGCAAAATAAAAAAAACATTTACGTGTGAGTTTACCTTCGACATTTTTAAATAGTGCGTTTACATTAGACACCATGCGTCAAAATTTTTTTGCGGCCCCCGTAAAAAGTTTAAAAAACCTCTAGCCAAACAATCGACACTTTTTATGCGAATATTTTTTCTGCAAACTTTTTTTACGCCCCATGTAAAAACTGCAATGTTTTCACAGACGACCCGTGCGGAAATTTACTGCTTATAAATTTAAAAAAGTAACACCCAACAAATAACCATGTACGTAAGATATACCGATGTGTGTTTTTTTTGCACAGGGTTTTTTTAGTAACGCTTAATGTAAAAAGTTTACAACTGGGGGCGTAAAAAGTTTACAACTGAAGCGTAAAAAGAGGTTGAAATGTTTTAATAGGGGCGTAAAAAACATACAACCGAGACGGAAATAAAAATTTACAACCCGGGCGTAAAAATAATTTACCGCCGGGGCTTGGGGTAAAAATAAAAAAATTACGTGTCGGCGGCATAAAAAAATTATATAACATGTTTTGTAAATTCACGTTTGTAAATTTGTAGTCTTTACATACGTTTAAAAAATGTTTTTACATTCGTTGCCGAATGTAAAAAAAATGTGCGCACGATGTTGAAAGTAAAAAATGTTATTTAACGTACGAGTGTCGAATGCACACATTTTTGTTTGGGAATGTCGAACGTTTTTCACGAACGGTGTCGAATGTCAAAGTTTTTTATGGTCATGTTAATATTACAACTTTGTAAAAATTTACAACTAAGGCGTAAAAAGGTTTACAACTTGGGCGTAAAAAAATTTATAGCCAAGGTGCGTAAAAAAAGGTGTGGGGGTAAATGAAAAACCGTACTTTGTTTTTGGCATTTTTACTTACACTAGACGTAAAAAAAAATTTACGCCTTTGATCGTCGGCGGCGCAAAATACATTGGCGTACTTTATTGTTTTTGACATTAAAAAATGTTTTTGTTGTGTTCATAGTTGTTGGAGGGTGGAGAACGAGACCGTAACTGAGACAAGGTCAACGAGGAGACCCGGATGGAAGATCAAGAAGAAATGAAGGGTGGCGAGCAACTGGACTTAAAGATCGAAGACGATGAAGTTTAAGGGGACGCAAGACCTTGTTGGGTTTTTATATTTTTTTATGGTCATGTAAATATTAAACTTTGTAAAATTGAAAATTTTGATAATGTTAATTTTTAAATTAAAGTTGCATAAAATAAGATTATATGATTTTTTGATTTGATGTTTTTGTTTTTGTAAAAGTGTAAAAGACGTAATTGCCCTTATCTCATTAAAAATAAAAAATCATTAATTAAACCACAATCATTACTTTCATTTATTGTCTTTTTAATCTTATCTATGCAAACACATTTGATTAATGGTTAGTATTGGTTTCTACGGTTCTCACAACTTAAGTTGGTTTTCATTTTAACCATCCCCTATATATATATATATATATGATTGAAGTTACCTGAATAATTTATAAAGATAACAATTTGTAAACATGAGTGTTATTTATTTAATTTAGTAAGGATCAAATACAAAAGGTGAAATAAGTAAAAAGGGTAGAAGGATTTTAGTCAATTGATATTAGATTTGGAGAGTTAAATTAATTGTAGGGAAAAAAAGATAATAGAAGGACATAAAGGGAATCCTATATTTACAGATTTTCTCTCTCCACTTGCAAGGCATATGTCAATCCCCCAATCGATTTAAATGTCTATAACTTTTTCATACGATATTTAAAAAATCACCATAATAACGAGCGTTTTTTATCTTTAATATGAGCACCATATTGTCCTATAAAAATAAAATATAAAATTCATTTTTACTGGGCTTTTTTTTTGCATTGTGTTAAAGGTTCAGGGCATTATGTCTTTTAACTGGGTCTTGGTCATTACGTTTTAGTAGGGTTTTTATACATTGTGTTATTATTAAAACCTATAACACAATGTTAATTTGAGTTCTACCCATTATGTTTTTATAAGAACCTATAACACAATATATGACACAATGAAGATGGTGTTGTATCTGAGTTTTCTATAAATCGCGTTATTGGTTCAGGTCATTGTGTTTAATTTGTTATTCATTGTATTTTAATATGTTGTCCATTGTGTTCTAATTTCTTGTTCATTGTATTTTAGTTTGTTGTGTACTGTGTTTTTAGTTTATTTTCTATCGTGTCTTCATCTGCTCTTCATTGTGTCTTTTATCTGTCGTTATCAATTGTGTCTTTTATTTGTTGTCATCAATTGTGTTTATATTTAGTTTGATACTTATTTTGTTATATCTGGATTTTCTATAAATTGCGTTATTAGTTCAGGTCATTGTGTTTAATCTGTTATCCATTGCATTTTAATATGTTGTCCATTGTGTTTTAACTTCTTGTTCATTGTGTTTTAGTTTGTTGTGTATTGTGTTTGTAGTTTGTTTTTCATTGTGTCTTTATTTGCTCTTCATTGTGTCTTTTAACTGTTGTTATCAATTGTGTCTTTTATTTGTTGTCATCAATTGTGTTTTTATTTAGTTTGATACTTATTGTGTTATACATTATGGCCATTATGTTATACGTCAAGGTCATGGTCATTGCGTTTTAGTCTGGTGTCCATTGTGTCTTTATCTGTTGTCATTAATTGTGTTTTTGATGTACTTTACATTGTGTTTTACGTCATGTCCATTGTGTCATTTTTTAATTTTGTTTTTGAAAAATATAACAATATGTTACTTGTATTAAAGATAAAAAACGCTTGATTTTATGGTATAAGTTTTTTTAAACAAATAATGTATAAAAAAGTTACGGACGTTTAAAAATTGAAAGGGCTAAAAACATGTTAGATCTGATTCTTTTTTGTTGATTTAGACTTCAACTCCGAGAAGTATATTGATGTGCAGCAAATGAAAAAAAAAGCAGATGAAGAAGATGGAAAAGAGGGCAGGCTTGTATGTATATATTTAGGTTTACATTTAAGTTTGTGTATGGGCTATTGGAACTGAGCCCAACTTTTCTTTTAATTTCACTATCACTCACCCTTTGATTTTTATTTAAAAGGCCCAACGAAACCAACTTAATTCTCACTCTTTGATAATTATTATTATTATTATTTATTTCACTTGGTAGAGCAGTAAAAGTATGTTTATAAATTAATAGTGTTAAACACTAATAATGGAAAACATTGCAATTTCCTTTAAAGTTTTAAGCATTTTTACGTCTAAGCAAATAAATTATACTATAAAATAGTTTTAGTTTCTTTTATGTATACCTTATTTGTTTATTACTTTATTTCTATGACACGGATTGGTAGCATCGAATGCTTATGAGTTATAATTTAGCCAAAAAAATGAAAACCCATAAAGAATATGTCATAATAGATTTTAAATATTTATTAGGCATTTGTAATGGTGTTTGACGTACTTTTGTAGATTATATAGAATTTATTTGATTATCTTTTTTATATAACCTGGCCCGCTCCGACCCGAACCGAAAAGTTATTATATGGCGATAGACAAGGAACCCCTATAAATTTCCACACCCCATGAAAAAAATTTCTGGGTCCGTCATTGCTTGCACGTGCATATTCTTTTTTCTCTTGTAGACAAAATTATCCTTCTCACTTGAATTCTTCTAGAAACCTGTCACTCTCTGATGACTTTTTACAATTCTTATTTTTATACTAATTTGTTGAATAACTCAACTCTTAATCTAGTATATTAAATACCATTATTTCAACCGTTAAAGCTTTTGTATATTATTTTTTGTATCTTCAATGCAAAGTAAAATTCTAAAACCCGATTAGTTGACGGTGGAAGTACCGAACGCGCCCAAAATCTTAATAGACCCTTCACCTCGACAACCTTTTTGCATTTCATCGTGGTTATGAATTCAACGATTTCATGGTGTTTCTCCTTTTCCGTTGAATTTGCATGATTTTGGTGATCTTGAATTTTGGAAATCGAATTGTGTGTGAGGATATGGTGTTGAAACCCATATAAATCAAAGAGATTGGTGCTGCCATTTTGTGGTGGAATATGTTGGATTAGGTCTTTGAAATTTTATTTTCGTTGGATTATTCATTATTTTAAAGGGATAACGCTCTTTTCCCTTGCATCTTAACCAAACCAGGCTACCATTTATTTGGAATGAATGAAATATATATTACAATAAATTTCTTTTAAAATGAATACCGACTTCTAAGAAACATTGATTGTGGTACCGATAGGTTAAAAAGACAATTTGCCTAAAAAGTGTAAAAATGAAATTATAACATGTTTCTGAAATTTTTAGACAGTGTAAAAATGAGAGATGGTCATGGCTTTTATTATTATTATTATTATTATTGTTGTTGTTGTTGTTGTTGTTGTTGTTGTTGTTGTTGTTGTTGTTGTTGTTGTTTTATTATTATTATTATTATGGATATGTTGTTTAATTCTAATTATGAAGCAGGCATGTATACCAAATTTAGAGGAATATCTATTAACAGCAAAGGAATAGAAAATATTTTTTGATTTTTGTGTAAACACAACTTGCGTCTTTATGATTGATATGAACTGACACCTTGAGCTCCAACTTGTTTTTCATACCATCCGAGTTCCCATACTTCCAATTTCTTGTCATTTGAGTCCTTGCTAAAAGAATTCGTTTGTTGACAGTTACAAAACTGATGAAATGTCTAAATTGCCCTTGGGGCCTAAATTGCTTCCTTCTTCTTCCTTGTTCGCCTACGCCTAGGTTTGCCCCAACCCTAATGCTAATGCTAATAGTAATAGTAGTAACTATTATCCTTCTATTAATTTCTGAAGCTTTAGAACAGTAACCAGCAACTAGCCCTACGTGATTATTATTATTATTATTATTATTATTATTATTATTATTATTATTATTATTATTATTATTTACTCTCAGTATTTTTAATACATAACTTAGGTCGTGAAATGGGCAAAAAAAAATGAATAAAAAACGAGGCCCATCCATGTACACTAACTAAAACCTGATATAGCTTCACCTTCACCTTCGAAAAAAGAAAACATTAATTAATAAATAAACAAAAAGCGAGCGAGGCACCAACTCACCACCAATAGCTTCACCAAAACAATAAACATAAACAATAACAAATAAAGAAGTGTCCTCCTCCCGCCACATGTAACTGTAACAGAAGAAGTGGCCTCGAAGAAACGAAGCTGCTTCTCTTCTCCATATCATATCTTCACATTCCAACGCTCTTCCCCGCACATTCCACTTAGTAATCAGTCATGAGCCGATCCGAGATCGACACCAGTGCCCCATTCAAGTCCGTCAAAGAGGCGGTTGCCCTCTTCGGTGAGAGGGTTCTCGCTGGCGAACTTTCTGCCAACAAACGCAAAGAGGTAAGTCGATACAAATCTAACACTTAATATATTATGGATGAAGATGATTATGTTGATGATAGCAGGAGTGAGTTAATTTGTTTTAGCTTTTGGTCACAAAACTGAAGATAGAAATATGTTTTAATGGCATACATCATATGGTTTAGTTTAGAAAACAAATTTGAATCTATTAATACAGATTATTCTTTTACTCGTAAGAAATCAAAGTCTTAATATTTTGGTATGATAAAGATGATGACAGGAGGAATGAGTTAATTTGTTTTTGCAGTAACAACAAAAATTTAAAAATAGAAACTGTTTGGAAATTTTTTTGAATCTTTTAAGAGAATTTGGCTATTCTTTTACTCATGGACTGGTTATATTTGTAACGGACATTGAATTTAATAAGTTATTTTGATGATAACTTGATCAAAATAATATAAAAGTTACGGTTATATATAAACAAATGTAGCTATTATTTTTTTCTTTTTTTTTGTTTTGTTTGCTTGTTAAAACGAATAGCTACAAACGTTTATTTTTCAATTAAAAAAGGTCTTTTTATTCACACACCCTTATCTTATTTTTACACTTTTTTCACTCTATATATATCTCTCTATATCTATATATACAGAGAGAGAGGTGTCTGAATGTTAACAACCTTAAAAGCCGTAAAAGTTAATAGTGTACTTTCATCATTTCCACTAAAAATATATTTTTATGGAGTTTGATGAGCTTTTCTTTATTATATCATAGTATAATAAATATAGATAACTTTTATTTTGTTTGAGGTTATTCGAAATAATTTATGAAATGAAATTTATTGTATCATAGTTTAATAAACATAGATAACTTTTATTTTGTTTGAAGTTATCCGTCATAATTTATGAAATGAAAATGTTTAAAAAGCAGGATCTAACCCGATTTATACCTTTTTCGCCATTTGATTAGGTTGCTTAATTTTAAAACAAATTCTTACAGGTCATGTTATAACTATTACATTGATTAATACCAGAAAAGTTACATTCATTCAATTTTTTCAAGAAAAAAAATCACTCAACATAACTTTCACATATAACTGTCTACATGTAAAAAAAACACGAAAAGTCAATCAACGTAATTTTCAACATACTAAAGTCTTTACATTAAATTAGTTGTAAAAAATCTACAAAATAATACACATTACCTCTTATATCCATCAAAACAAAATTTACAGCAAAAAAAGGCTGTAAATTTGACAAATTTGACAAATTTGAATTATTTTTTAGATATATTTTTAACAGATACATAGAATTTTAAAAAATAATGTGTGAACTTTAGCTTTTAACAGATACATAGAATTTAAAAAATAATGTATAAAATTTAGCATAAAAAATTTTGTTAAGAGACATTTATAAGATAAAATTATGTTAAGAGGCTTCTTCGATAAGATGAATAACTAGTTGCTTTTATATAATATTATCCCATTGAACTTTATTATTTTTCATCGTTATATTGGTACATAGAGGGGTCCTTTATGAATATAAAGTTATAATATGTGTTATTGCTAAAAAAAGTTTATTATTTTACGAAGGATTAACTAAAAGTTAAGTAAAGCATCCATTCCGACCGATCCATCACGCACTTGCCCCACTCACGGGAAAGGAATTGTGCTCTAAAATATTATAATTTATAAATTTCTTTTTTTTAACATCAACCAACATACAAATTTATGATCTGCGTCATTTACATTATACTTCAGACTTTTGGTTAGCAAACATAATAAACACTTTTTTGCACCTTATTCATCAATTTAATAGTCAATATATATATGCCCAAATTTAACTTCTAATGATATTTTTATCGTAACATAGCTTTGTGCATTTGATATATCTAATTCAGAAAAATGAAGAGAAAGTTCCTGGCCCGGTCATCATAGAATTAGAGGAAACCAAGCAAAGACTCGAGCAAGCTAAAGAAGATCGAATGCTAATGGCAACTTATCTCTCTTCTCTACAACAAGAGCTCGAACGCACCAAATGCGAGTTGCAACAACTTAAAGAGAACTCAAAGATCGTTGAGGAGGATGTTAAGTTCATACAAGACGTTGAAGTGAATACAAGTCATTCTGGGGTCGAGTTTCAGAAGAAGAGGTACGTCTCATTTGCAAAGCCGCCTTCCGTTGAACAAGTTATGATCCAGTCTTGTGATGCAACGGTGTTGGAAAGACAGCCCTCTTTGAAGAAGAAGAAAAAGAAGCCACTGATCCCAATGATAGGTGGGATTTTTACCCGAAAGAAAAATATAATCCAAGTTTAAGTTCAATGATTAACGGAAAAAAAAGGTAGAGCAATTTTACTGTGAGGTGAGATTTTCTTAAATTTGAGTGGACGCACCTTGAGAAAGTTTACTTGTAATAAAGCACAGTACGAACAAAATAATAACAAACTTATTTTTCTAAAGTTTTCATTGTAATGTGTAACATTGTAATATGGGAAAGGATACAGGGCTACAATATACCGAATATAAGTCCATTACTACTTAATAGTGCACCAAACATGTACGTAGTTATCTTTATGTATTTTAATTAGAGATGGGCATAAAAACCGGTTCCGAACCCGAACCGGTAGAACCGAACTGGAACCGGTTCCAGTTCCTACCCGACATTAAGTAGAACCGGTTCCGGGTTCAAAATACCCGTTGGTTCCAACCCGGTTCCACAATTTTACCATTTGACTCGGGTAGTAACCGGTTCCTACCCGTACCCGGTTCCTACCCGTACCCGGTTTCACTAGTACCCGGTTCCATCAGTACCCGGAAATGCAGTTCTAGAAGGAACCGGTTATACCGTTAAAATGTTACCTTTGGAACCGGTATAGCCGAAAAAGTGGAGACTAACGATAGAAAGAAACACAAAAATAACAAACACAATAGAAAGAAACATTACACAAACTTTATTAAAACACCAAACCAAACGGGTTACCTCAAACATTTGAAGAACCGGTGCCGGAACCTTCTCCCGTCTCATTTTTCTTTGCCTTCGTCACTGGGCAATGCCGCTCAGTGTGTTTCTTAAGGGTTGAGTTGGCTGCAGCCTTCATAAATTTTCCGCAAGCTTTGCATCTAGCCATCTCGTGGCTGTCGGACATTAAACAGAGATCAAAATTCTTCTATATAGCTGGTTTCTTTTCGTCTCTAAGACAGTAACAACTTGTTCGTTGCATGCCATAGGTATTTTGCAAGATTTTTGAGAAGATGATTGAGTTTGTAAGTTGATGATGGTGAGTTTGTAAGTTGATGATGGTGAGTGTTAAGTTTTGAAATGGTAAGTAGGGAGGGGTTTATATAAAAAAAAACGATTTCGACTGCCAGGAACCGGTTCCCAACGGTAACATTTTTTATCAGGAACCGGTTCTACGGTAACATTTTTATCAGCAACCGGTTCTAACGGTAACATTTTTATCAGGAACCGGTTCTGAACAGTAAAAGTCAGATTTTTCGAATGTCAGGAACCGGTTGTGAACAGTAAAAAGTCAGGGTTTACTGTCAGGAACCGGTTCTAAACAGTAAAAGTCAGATTTTCGACTGTCAGGAACCGGTTCTGAACAGTAAAAAAGTCGGGGTTACTGTCAGGAACCGGTTCCACACAGGAACCGGTTCCACACCATACCCGGTTCCATAATACCCGTACCCGGTTCTACACGGTTCCATATTCTTGGGTGTGAACCCGGGTAGGAACTGGACCCGGTTCCACACCATACCCGGTTCCAATGACATCCAAGCAGAACCGGTTCCGGGTTAGAACCGGTTCCAGGTAATAATAAAACCCGATTATGCCCATCTCTAATTTTAATACATACATAGGAAGAAGCTTTAGGGTTGAAAGTGTATCAAAATGTGTTCTATAATTTGTATTTCTAAAGTTTATTTGAATATGTTGTGAAGCAAAATAAGAATGTACTATTTCAAATTAATGTTTCTAAAAATTCCTAAAAATACTATAATCTCCTAAGTACATATTCTCTTAGTAACTATACAACATGTATAACTATCAGTACCGAAACTTGTATATGTGATAAGGTTCCCCTAAAGTAGGGTGCGTGTGTAACACCCTGTGTTTTTACGTCCTATAAAATTTCGACACGTGTCCCGCTGATCCTCGTATGCTGTGTGCTAGACGAGAGGGGCTAAAAATTGCCAACATGTTACTTTATAACCTCTGGTGGTGAATATTAAAGTCAGGGGTTAAACGTATCAACATGCTTAAACTAGGCCTCTGAGTGACCTTTTAACGGACCCGGAGCTTAATGATGTTCGGTTATACTCCCGAGAGTGCTAATCAGGAGCCATATTGAATAAAACATGTTTTTATGTCGAAATATGAGAGTTTGTAACGCGCAGGAGAGGTCACTTCACAGAAACAGCTTGCCAGCTGATGATCTGCATGCTTGTCCACCTCTAAACCCACCTGCACTCTCTCAGCTCGAAACCATTAACTCAATTCTGGTTTTGGACACCTCATATAACACTTGGAGTGATCTCTAGTGTTCCCATAACACTTGTCTCAATCCTAGATCACCCACTTCAAGTATAAATAGGGGAGTTCATCACCCTTCTTTCCTTGCTCCTCTCAAAATCTCTTCTCTCTATCTCTAATTGGAAGTTCCCGATCAAGGAGCATCCTAACTGAGTTCTAGTCATCTTTTTGGATCACTTGTAAGTGTTCCAATCTCTTCTTTTCAGTTTTATTAGGTTTCAAGCCAAAGTCAAAGCGTTGACGTAAAAACGCTTTGACTTTAGGCTAAGACCATTGCGGTCCAGCCATTGTTCGACACGAACGTGGCTACATGATCGTAATTAGGTAGGTGTTAATCCCTCAAGAGGGCACCTTCTGATTACCACGTTTGCTTGGTCAATTGACGGGTCAAAGTTATTGATAAAAAAAAGTCAACGGTCAGTTTTTGAAATAATTACGATCTGAGTTTAGAGGTGTTCTAAAATATATTTATTACTTAAAAAACTTAGTAATAATTATTAGAACATGTGTAAACATGTTCGGCTCGTCAATTCCAGTTTTAGGGTCAGTTCGCAAACGAAAGTCGTGAAGTTTGACTTCTGCATTGACTTTCTATTATGAACCGAGTTAGACTAGTATGCTACTGATTTAAGGTCTTGATATGATCATAATATGATGTAGCATAACCCCCTGAGGTTAAATTACATGGTCATAATAAGTAATCCGAGTTTTATGCAAGTTTCCGCAAATATGCCATATTTTGACTATTTTGCCATTATTTAAAAATGAAGTTTTAAACACCAATGAACTTGCAAATGATTTAGGTACTGGTATGTTAACATGTTTAACATATTTTGATGTTACAAATCTGACCATAAACCGAGTTTTCATATAATATCGTATCATACGCTTTAAAGTGACCGAAAAGCCCTTTTGCGCATAGAATGATTTTAAATATAATCTATCATACCAAACTCATTACCTACTGATATTATATCATAAATAAAGTACTTTCACAGAAATTTTTATGGTTGAAACATCAGATTTTACGCAAGTTCCTTTTTATACGTCGCTAAATGACCAAAACGCCATTATAAAAGGTATTGTTTGATTTTAAAACCTTAACGGGCACACAAGTTGATATCCTACTGATATTATAACTTGTTTAAAGTATATTGGCATATAGAACTTGTTCATGACTCATCCTGTTACCCGGTTTCACTTATATGCGTACGGTTAAGCTTATGTAACTAGTTTACGTAATTTAACCGAAACGGGTTTAACCTTATCATTTTTATCTCAAATTCCAGAATGTTAATAGTTTACCCTATTATACAAGTCCTCGTACTTGTCGGGTTTAAACTACATCATATTCCGGTCATCACTTAATCAAGCGTATTGTACCATTTTTGATATTTTAAGCTAGCCGATCTAAGTCTATGACTTAAATAAGATCCGTTAGCATTCTAATTGGTTATTTATACCATCATTCCAGACTAGAGCCTTCCGGTAAATTGTACCTACGCTTACTTAATTGGATACGGCTGTGCTTATTATATTTCTTATTTTAAAAGGATTGCTAAGCTCAGGTAAATACTCTTAACATATTTTCCCTATATGGGCTTGGGATACGGTAAATTATTACCGCATGGTCGGGTATGGGATTCGAAGACCTATGTGTCGGGAAATTCAAATAACCCGTTTGATTCATATTGCTTGACTTAAACATTTGGGGTTAATGCGACCGTGTCCTGGTTATCCTTGACTCATTTAATTGTAAGTGGCCACGACCTAAGCGCGGGGTGTAGGCATACACATGACAGATGCGAAATGGTTTAAATAAATAATTTTATAACCCAATATGGGTTTACCCAATAAGGGAATAAGTTATAATTTTATAATCCAATATGGGTTTTCCCAATAAGGGAATAAGTGGTGTGTCGGTTAATCATGAACCGGCATAGATTCTGGTCCCGATATGTATTGTCAAGTTATGTAAAATTGATAACATGAGATATAGTTTATCCCAAATATAAAAAGATTCTTCGTGCCTTGTGCACCTAAATCAATTTTGAAAAGGTTTTCAAAATGTGTCGGTTGATTGTATTTACCAGTATAAACTGACGTATTTTCAAAATAATTAAGTACAGGTACAAATACGTAAATAGGCTGGAAGCTACTCAGTAGCAACATAATAGGATCTTGCAAGTCCTTAGATGTGCCCAAAGTCTGTTGAACATCTTTTGTGTATATTTTCGATCCGCCTGTGGATCTTTATTACGAGCCATTGTATTTGATCTTTGAACCTTTCGGCTTGTAATAATATTTTCAAATTCTAGTCTTCCGCTGTGCTATTCTATGTTACTTGTATTGTATGGTAATAATGATATCAACATATGTCACGATACTCCCCATCCGGGCCCATCGGGTTACACGTTGAAATCGGGGTGTGACAGCGCGGGTTTTCATCAACCATCCGCCAATACAAAACCATATTGTCCTCGGTTTCATATGATATGCATACGTCTCTTAGACTATGGGGTGTGGAGGAGGGAAGTCCTTGGAGGATGGCCCTCCACATCATCGTCATGTCAACATTCAAGAAAAATGCCATCCTCAGATCCAAACATGCATGTATTTTTATAAATTAGATTTGGCAATAGAAGCTAGAACCTGCAAATATTTTAAATAATTTAAAACAAAACCAATGATCCTTATGTAAAGTTCTAAAAAACTTAAAACATGCATAGGATGTTTAAAAGCAAAAATCGTTGACGGACTATTTTAGATTGAAGTGGATGAAATGAAGTGGGTGCTTCCCTACAATTGAACCTAACACCAAGCCACCAAGTCTCAAGATGTGCTAGTCAATGAACCTTCTTGAGTAACAAAGTCAATTTGAAGTTGTTGTAAGAACAACTACATTGCCAAGTTCGGAATGCCTTGTCCAAATTTTGGAATTCCCAATTGAACAATTTATATCACTGTTTATGAAGGCCTTGAATATCATAAAGTAAGGGATATTTTAACCTAATATTTTTAGGGTGTAGGCATTGATACATCCCTACTTTTTGAATGCACATCCATCAGAGGCAGCGTATAGGGCTATAAGGGGTGTATAAGGTATCAAAGCATTAAATGCGTTAGAAAAAGTGAATCTATATGCCTCTCATTGCCCTGTGAGCGGCGTATATAGAAATGTGGTAGTCGAAGCATTAAACCCTATACAGCTCTCATTGCCCTACGAGTGACGTACAAGTACGATGTGCGAGGAATTTAAGGTAGTTCGGTCTGACACGCAGATAGTTCACACTGAAAAAGCTGAAAAAGGTGACCTATACGCGCTTATTGACCTATACGCAACTTATTGTCCGAGAAAATGTTATTAATCCAACCATACGGGAATTATTTCATTCAAATGTTGAAAACTCAAAAAAAATGATGAAATTCACAAATAAAAACGTCCGATCAAACCGTGAAGCATAATGATGTCGTCTCGGGACATTGGTTATGTTTTTGGCGAACATTCAAACCAGTCATACGTCTCCGTAAGCGTTTGGTTATCCGGCGTTGATTGAGGTGAGGAGGATGTTATGTCCGTGATTCGTTGTGACGGGGGGGTGTACGTCACGTGTTGCCTGATTTGAACCAGGTGTTCGTAGATGAGGCGGAACCATCTTACGTGGCTCAATGTTATCCGCATCACGAATATGGGACTTATCATTCGTATACGGAAAACCAATATATTTTGGGTACGGGGAAGGTGCTAATGATTAAACACAAAATCTACGGTGATCGAACTCCAATGCAGATACTGGAGAAGATGTTGCAAAAAGAAATGTACATTTATTTCACCAGGGTGAACCCCTCCTCAAATGTGTTCAAGGAGGTATTTTTCGTTCATCGGTACTCGTATAAGATGTGGCGTTATGTATTGATGATTGATGCTAGCTACAAAACGAATGAGTATAAGCTTTCGTTTATTTAAGTTGTGGGTGTAACATCGACACACAAGTCGTTTTGTGTGGCTCATGCGTTTGTCTCTAAAGAAAAACAAGATTACTTCCTATGGGTCCTCGAGAGGCTCAAAGGATTGTTGGTAGATTGTATGGAGCCACGTGTGATAGTCACAGATAGGGATCAAGGTTTGATGAATGCTTGCGATAGCGTATTCCCAAAAGCTTCCAAATTTCTATATAGGTGGCACATCTCACAGAATATTCTAAAACACTGTCGGGAAAAATTTATGGATGAAGACTGGAAAATATTCAAGCTTTCTTGGTCTCGACTGTGTAGTTCTCCCACACCGACGCAATACAATTATAACTTCGAGCGGCTTTACACGCGACTGATTGACGACGGTCGATCAGGTACATATTATATTAGTTTGCATACATTCATCCGTACATATATATATATACAAACATTACAAATCGATATATTCTCTGTTTTTTTCCAGAAGTTTTGGACTGTTTGTATAATGTCTGGCTGAAAGAGTATAAACAAAGGTTTGTGTCAGCTTGGACTAACACAAACCCCAACTTTGGTTAACATATAATCAACAGAGTTGAAAGCCAACATTCTAAGTTTAAGAGATACATTAAAGGGCCAAACAACTCGCTGCATAGAGTTGTGTGGCTTGTTGACAAAGTTGTAGAGTCACTACACATAAAAATAAAACTTAGTTTTTAGGAGAGCAAGTCCGTGCATATGGGGGACCACATAATACCGCTTTTTCGAAAACCTACGCGGTAATGTTTCCAAAAAATGCCTTAGAGTTGTTGCTTGTCGAGAAGAAAAAGCTACATGCATTGCGGGAAGCAGGGGGACTTGTGGCCACCAGCTTTTTACGGGTTGTGGGTTACCATGTGCTTGTCAGATGGAGTGGTGGGAAAGTACATGTAATATAACAACTATAATATACATTACATACATATAGGTTTTGTTCTATAAATAAATAATAACATTATAATTTGTATATAATTTTATTCATATACTTCGAACCATACAATATATCATCATTATTATACTTCGTTTTTTAACTATGATTTTTGAAATACAGATTTCAAAATTCCTCTTGCCGCGATAGACATCTGGACAAAACTTGATTTTTCGATAGAAACACTTAATCAAGACGATTGTAATCTTCAGGCGGAAATGGATAGAATCACACAACAACTACAGGCGCAACCACTAGTGAAAAACATTTAATTACAAGATTCAGTTTGGCCCCTCGTCTTTTAAGAGTTATTTTTAAATAGATTCCCTTTAATTGCAATTCAGCCATTTATCTTTTAGATTTATTTTTTCCAAATATACTTATTAAAAACTAATAAAACGCCTCTAAACTAATTAACATTATACAATTTACATAAGATAAATGTGTGTCTTTTACAACACATACATACATACATACGTACGTACATACGTACATACGTACATATCTACATACATACATACATACATACATACATACATACATACATACATACATACATACATACATACATACATACATGATAGATCGTTTTCCCTGATAAATAGTTTCCTCTATGTATTTTTGGATTACAGGTACAAAAACATAATCGATCGTTTTAAGGATTGGCTTCCATCTATGTATCGGAGATACATAACAGATATCGCCCAGCCGAACGGTAACTGTGGGTTTGGATCTGTAGCTATGGGTTTGGGGTTGGAGCAGAATGAATGGAAGCGGGTTTGCCAAGAGCTACTCGACGAGATGTTCATTAACAAAGAGCAGTGGTGGCCTATACTCGACTCTTTCGATCCGGGATGTTACAATGCAGTGCATCGATCAATAAATTGGTTGAATGTGGAACCTGCACCAAAGGCATGTTGGATGTTGTTGCCTTACACAGGATTGGTGGCTCAAAAATTTGGTGTGATTGTTCAACATTTAAGCAATGGTGTTTGTTAAACTTACTTCCCCATGTTCGATGGTCTAGCGGTTTACCCGAACCCTTCTGTTTTATCGATTGCTTATGTGGAAGGTGGCCATTTCATCATGGTTAAGTTAACGGATGATTACCCAATGCCAGTACCAAATGGGCTTTGGAGTATATATCGAACTATAGAAGCTAAGGAATGAGAGACAATGTACATGTCTCGAATTAAACAGGGTAGGGCGTTACTAGGTATAGAAGTCAACAAAGAGAATTTATTAACTTGTTATAGGTTTTTGTTGGAACACTTAAAAATGTTTAATCGTAGTGTTACGTGCTAAGAAAATTTGTTATTTACATTATGTGGCCATTTCATCATGGTTAAGTTAACAGATGATTGCCCGATGCCAATACCAAATGGGCTTTGGAGTATATATCGAAGTATAGAAGATAATTAATGGGAGACAATGTACATGTCTCGAATTAAACAGGGTAGGGAGTTACTAGGTAGTAATAGAAGTCAACGAAGAGAATTTACTAACTTGTCATAGGTTTTCGTTGGAACACAAAAAATGTTTAATTGTAGTATTACGTGTTATGAAATGTTGTTATTTACATTATATTATCTTTCAAATATAGTCTATGCAACAAATTTTTTTATAAAAAAATGTTAATTAGATTGTTTTATAATACTTATTTACATCACAAGATTTTTTTTTTAAAAAGCACCATACGTAGCGTATAGGTAAATGAGAAGCATATACCTGCACCTATACGATGCTCATTGCCTAATACGCCTCCCCTGGTGGACAGTCAATATGCATCGTATAGGTAAATGAGAGGTGTATACAAAACAAACAACTTTTCATTTTCACTAAAGGAGGAAAATAGATCAAAAGAAATTCAAACACACACACCAAAAACCAAAAAAACACACACAAACTCTCTCCCGTATACTTTTTCTCTCTCGTACTAAGTTATACTCTCCAGATTTTCACAAGAGGTTAGTAACATCTTCATCTTTCTTGTGTTTCTTTTTTTGGTAATTTTGGCCGGTAGCGTTTTGACGTGTTTAGGGTTGGACGGTGGTGTGTTTGGTGGTGGTTATGTTTGACGATGGTTAGGGGTTAGGGTTGGACATGGTTGACGGTGGTTGTGTTTCATGGAGGTGGGTTTTGACGGTGGTTAGGGCTTGACGGTGGTTTGGTTTTGACGGTGGTGGTGGATGACAGTGGTGGAGTTTGACGGTGGTTGGTGTTTGACGGTGGTTGGGGGTTTGACAATGGTTAGGTTTTTTACGGTGGTTAGGGTTTGACGGTGGTGGTGGATGACGGTGCTGGGGTTTGACGTTCGTTAGGTGTTTGATGGTGGCTAGGGGTTTAACGATTGTTAGGGGTTTGACGTGGTTAGGGGTTTGACGGTGGTTAGGTTTTGACGCTGGAGGTGGATGACGGTGGTGGGGTTTGATGGTGGTTAGGGGTTTGACGGTGGTAGGTGTAACATTTGTCAAAAACGGGTTTTCCAAACCCGCTCCGTTTGTAATCGAATATCAAGTTATAAATGTTTCGTTGCGTATTTACGTCTATTTGATACATAATTAATAAACAAACTAAACTATAAAAGTTATAATTGATAAAAAGTAAAAATAAAATAATTAAAAATAAAATGAGGCTGCCGGGACTCGAACCCGGGTCAGCCGGGTTTTGAAACTCAAAGCCTTATCACACACACATAACCACTCCGCCACTTGTTGTTTTCTGTTAACTCTAGGAAACAAATAAATTTTATAGTCAATCATAGATCAACCGGTTGCGCCAAACTGAAAACCGTAATCGGCTATTCAACCGTCCAAAACGTTTGAGTAATCGCGAATTCTGGTTTATAACCGATGCACCGACGATCCTAATCAATTCAGACTTGAATTAACCTAAATTTTGATGATGATCGGTTTTATAACCGAAGATATTCAATATCTGATTTACGCCCACAATTGCTTTCTCTCTCGACTCAAAATCATTCTACAAACCTGCAATTTCACTTTCGTTATACATTCAGTTCATCAGAAAGTTTTTTTTAACTCGCCGGAAAATCTCTGCGAGTCGCCGGAAAACCGAGACCTTCATTAATACGGTAAATACTTCGACTATTTCAGTTTCAATCCGTTGTTAGACTGTTACTAACTTCAAACCAACAATCAGAATCAATCCCAGACGACATAGCCGGAATATTCAGCTCTCGCCGGAAAACTTCTGGAATTTCCAATCTCACGCGGTGAATCGGTATGAACATTCAAAACCTCTGTTAATCCTTGTTTAGTACATCACTTTCATAACTAATCAATCAAATTTGGTAATTGACCCGAACAGAGGAAGCTCATAATCAGAGCCGACGATCCTTGCCGGAGTTTCGAGAACGACGACCTGTTCCGGTACTTTCTTTCCCCAAACCTTCTCCGTTCATCACCTTTCAACTTGTTCATATTATTCGTTAACTGAATTAAACAAATAACAGCGAGATAACCGTTGTCTGTGTTATAGACGAAGAAGACGAAGTAGTAGATGATATTAAGATTAATTAAAATGGATATTGTAAACGGGTTAGACACACAGTCCAGCGGTGGACTGTGTGCACATACAAATCACACGCCGCGAGTTCGATCCTTGACACACGTATACCTCGTAATTAAAATGTTCTTTTTTTCTAAATCCTTTTCGCAATTAGATGTTAAGTATAATAAAAATCTGTATATTAAACAAGTTAGACACACAGTCCAGCGGTGGACTGTGTGTAACGATAAAGCACAGGTCCCGGGTTCGAGACCTGTTAGTGACACCGGTTCGATGATTTAAAATATTTTTGAAAATAAAAGAATTTTGAATAAACTGAGTTAGTATATAAGTATAATTAAAAACAGAATTATTTCAGGTTAGACACGTAGCTCAGTTGGTAGAGCTGCGTGCACGCGAACGGGAGGTCTCGGGTTCGAGCCTCACCCAGCGCATACAATTACACAATAAAACCGGTCAACAAGTCAAACGGTCAACGGTCAACGGTCAATGCAAAAGTCAACATATTTTTATATTTTTATTTATTTAATTTAATTTAAAAATCAATTAAAAATACTTAAAAATAATGTTTTTAAAGTTAGGAAATAGCCTTAAACTCACAAAAATATATCTAAAAATCCTATTAAAATTATCAATAAAATCCACTCATTTACTATATTTTCCGTTATTATTTAGGTTAGTTAATACTCGTTGTTCAATCCTTCCAACTCGTGCGCATCTCATCATCTCCAACCAAACGCACCCAATGTGAGTGAATCTTTACAAATTCCCCGTTTTAATCACGTTTTTTGGGTGTATCATGTGTCTTGCCATTTATTATATTTAAATCATTGTGCATACATCATATCATGAACAAATGTGTATTCAGCTTGTTTCAACTATTTGTGTGGTTATTGTTAGATTAAATTTATTATTTTCAGTACATGCAAGTTCATAGGCCGCCGCTCCCCATTACATTATGAGCGTTGAGCATGTTCCCCATTACATTATGAGCGTGAACCTGGCGTGCCAACATACGATCGGCTCCGTTTGATTGAGCCTTGATCGCACAGACATTTATCATTTTCAGTACATGCAATACGATCGGCTCCATTTGATTGAGCCTTGATCGCACAGTTTCATTCATGTTATTTATTGTATGATGTTGGTATGTTATTGTATGTTATTATATGTTATTGTATGTTATAGTTTGTGATTGTTATTGCCACTGTTTGATTATTTAAATTTGCTCACTTATGATTATTGCACAATTTTTCCTTGATAAAATAACAAGAAAATCAATAATAAATGTTTATCTAACAAGGTTCACTCGCCAACTTATGTTGACCCAAAAACCCCCATTTTTACACATGATACAGGTGAACCAGCTGCAGCAAGAAACACATAGGATTGGCCTAGAAGAATAAAATGATCTAGAGCTTGGAATTGTTTAGTTGGTTAATTTTTCTTTGTATTTGTATGGACATGTTTGGATTATTGAGAATGAAATTTTGACTTTAATAAATATCATATTAGTAAATATCATGAGCTTTGGTGATAACCCAATTATGCCCCGACTCTTATTCCGCTGCGGGTCGGGGTGTGACAGATTGGTATCAGAGCCATGACTATAGGGATATAGGATAGGTTATTAGACCCTTAGAGCCTATACTATAGTTGATTAGAAATTTTTAAGATTTTTGTGTGTTACATGCCAAATTTCATGATGTTTATATGTTTTATGTTAAATGTTACAATCAATGTTATGCAAGCATGTTCATAAGTATATATTATCATATAATGCCTATCATGAATCATATTCTCATAACATATCATATCCATGAAAGCACACACCACATCATTTTCATGATTGCTTTTACAATGATTTCTGTATTTTCGAATCTCATTGAAGTGAGTTCTCATGACGGGCATGTAGTAACTGGAAGGGTACCAGTACCGGTAGTCGGAACGTCCTGTCTAGGCTGGCATTCGTATAAATCCAAAATAAAGGACCAGTTTGCCTACCTGGGGACTAACGATGAGAGTACGAAGTACCTATTAGGCCAAAGCATGCTATACCAAACATCGTGTGAACTAACCCCACTTTGAGTTGTCACTGTGTCTACACCTGGACACATTCCGACCATACATCTCGTAAACATATTTTGTGGTTTGCATTCGGGTGATGCGAGTGTTAAATCGCCAATACTAATGTGAATCCTACCAAACCAATAGTCATGGAGGCCCACATGACTATACAGGTGAAGGTATGGGGGACATTTGAGGCCCAACATGAGCAAACCCAAGACATCCTATGGATGTAGTTGCATTATTGATATTTATGTTATTTTCATTTTCTTAAAGACACATGACACCTAAAAAGACTCCATAAACTCACAATCTTCTTATGTATGTTCCTGTAGATGTCGGCTAGACAACAACGAGGGGGTAAAAGATCAGGAAGGTCTCACGAATGCTTGGCCGCACAAATCTCGAAACAAATGGCCGCGGTGCTTCCTGATATTGTGGTTCAAGTACAACAAGCTCTCGCCACAAATCCCACTAATCCTCCCCAGCAAGATGACCAGAACATCGGCAACCCTCCTACCAGCAAGTGCTCATATAAACATTTCAAGTCTTGCGATCCACCTAAATTTGAAGGGACCGAAGGTGTCACTGCTCTCCTCCACTGGTTTGAGGAAATGGAAAACACCTTCCTCAACTGCGATTGTCCTGAGGATCACAAGGTACGATACGCAACCGGGAGACTATTTGGGGTAGCTCTCACCTGGTGGAATACTGAAAAGGGGAAGAGGGGAATTGATGATGCAATGGCCTTAACGTGGGAGGAGTTAAGGGAAATCATGACGAGGCGATTCTGTCCTAGAAGTGAGATTAAGAAGCTAGAGGACGAATTTCATACTTTGAAGCAAAAGGAGGGAGATCATACTTCCTACAACAAGAGGTTCTTAGAGTTGAACCAAATGGTCCCTAATTTGTTTACCCCAGTTTATCGCTTAATCGAGCATTATATTCGAGGTCTTCCCTCGAAAATTCAAGATTCAGTCCTCAGCACTTCGCCAGCAACACTTGAAGCTGTTATGGAACTAGCGACTGAACTGACCGAGAATCAAATTCGCAACGGTAAGTTTAAAGAGGAGAAGAAGAAAGCCCCCGTTGAGGGCCAAACATCAAACCATTCCACCTCCTCCTCTAAGTTTGCTAACAAGAGGAAGCGTAACACCAGAAACTTCGCTGTTACACAAACCAATTTCCCTATTCCTGCTGCACCCATTACCCAAGTTGCCCCTTCACCTGCACCATAAAAAAGGCCATACTCTGGCCCGTTACCAAAATGTAACCGTTACCAATACCACCATTTTCCTGATCATCCCTGCCAACATCGCACCGGCTGTGGTCGCGCAGGTCATACTGTTCAAACCTGTCGCATGCCTCAGCGAACGAACCGCCACCAGCCTTCAACCCAAACCCACCAACAAATAATGGGTCAAGCCCAACAACCCCTACTATTACCACCTACCCAACATTTAGCCCAAACATACTACCAACCCAACTATCCCATGGTACAACCTATGCGGGCTTGCTACAATTGTGGAGACCCAAGCCATTTTAGAAACACTTGTCCAAGGTTGGTGAACATTATTCATGCTCAAGCCCAAGCCAATCCGGTGAATCAAACGAACCAAGCTCCTCCACCTGCAAGAGGAAGAGCTTTCAACATCAACGCTAATCAGGCTAGAGCTGACGGCAATGTGGTAAACGGTACGTTCCTTATCAATGGTAAATATGCATCCATGTTGTTTGATACCGGCACGGATAAAAGTTTTGTGTCCTTAGAGTTTGAACCCATCTTAAACCAAAATCGTGATAAGCTCATGGAATCCATAACAGTAGAAGTTGCTGACGGGAAACCAGTCTCATTGAACTCTATTATACGCAATTGTACTCTTACTCTAAACGATCACAATTTTCTAGTTGACCTCATTCCAATGAAGTTGGGAAGCTTTGACATTATAATTGGTATGGACTGGCTCAGCCAACATCAGGCTGAAGTTGTATGTCGCGAAAAGTTTATACGCATTCCTCTTTCAAACGGTCAGACTCTACGAATCTTTGGAGAAACCTAGTCGAAAGGGCTCAGATTAATGTCCTGTCTTCAAGCTCAAAAATATCTTCGCAAGAATTATGTCGCGTTTTTAGCTCATGTCGTCAAAAAGGAAACCATGGAGAAGAAACTTGAAGACATTTCTGTAGTAAAAGATTTCCCGCAAGTTTTTCCTGACGACATTTCAGGACTTCCTCCAATAAGAGAAGTCGAATTCCGCATTGATCTTGTACCTGGTGCTACACCAGTTGCAAAGTCTCCTTACAGGTTAGCCCCCTCTGAAATGCAAGAACTAGCCAGTCAATTGCAAGAGTTGACTGATAAAGGGTTCATACGCCCTAGCTCCTCGCCTTGGGGTGCACCTGTCCTTTTTGTGAAAAAGAAAGATGGATCGTTTCGCATGTGCATAGACTACAGAGAACTCAACAAGTTAACAATCATGAATCGTTATCCATTACCTCGCATTGATGATCTTCTTGACCAACTTCAAGGCGCCAGCTGTTTTTCAAAAATCGACCTTCGATCTGGTTATCATCAACTTAGAGTACATGAAGAAGACGTCCCAAAGACCGCTTTCCGAACTCGTTATGGTCATTATGAATTCATGGTCATGCCATTTGGTTTAACCAACGCTCCAGCTGTCTTCATGGATCTAATGAACCGAGTCTGCAAACCTTATCTCGATCGTTTTGTTATAGTCTTCATCGACGACATTCTCATTTATTCAAAGTCTAAGTCTGATCATGAACGACATCTTCGACTCATCCTTACACTTCTAGAGAATGAAAAGCTTTACGCCAAATTCTCCAAATGCGAATTCTGGTTAAAAGAGGTACAATTCCTTGGGCATGTAGTCAATGACAAGGGAATACATGTCGACCACTCAAAGATCAAAGCGGTACAAGAATGGCAAGCGCCACGTACACCAACTGAAGTAAGATCTTTTCTTGGTTTGGCTGGTTATTATCGTCATTTCATTTCAAACTTCTCACGCATTGCTGTACCACTCACGGATTTAACTCATAAGGGAAAACCTTTCATATGGGGACCCAAGCAAGAAGAAGCCTTTCAAACCCTTAAACAAAAACTCTGTGATGCACCAATCCTCACTCTGCCTGAAGGTTGTGATGATTTCGTGGTTTATTGCGCCGCGTCAGGGCAAGGATTAGGTTGTGTCCTAATGCAAAGAGGAAAGGTTATAGCTTATGCTTCGAGACAACTCAAGACTCATGAGAAGAACTACACTACCCATGACCTAGAACTTGGAGCCGTTGTGTTCGCTCTTAAGATATGGAGACATTATCTCTACGGTACTAAGTGTGAAATATACACTGACCATAAGAGTCTTCAACATATCTTCAATCAAAAGGAGTTAAACATGAGGCAACGAAGATGGGTCGAACTTCTAAATGACTACGACTGTGAAATTCGGTACCACCCTGGTAAGGCAAATGTGGTGGCTGATGCACTCAGTCGAAAGGGTTATACGAACTCCATTCGTCTTCTATGTTCGCAAATCATAACTGACATTAAAGATCAAATTCGAGAAGCCCAACATGTTTCAGTAACGGAGGTTGATGTACGAAAGGAGCTGTCCTGTGGAGCTGAACTTAAAATTGAAACTAAATCTGACGGTATTCTGTACTATCTAGATCGCATATGGATTCCTGACCACAACAACCTTCGTGAATTTCTTATGAATGAGGCTCACAAAACACGATACTCTATACACCCAGGAGCCGATAAGATGTATCAAGACCTTCGATACACCTATTGGTGGCCTGGAATGAAAAGGGATATTGCTGTTTTTGTTTCTAAGTGCCTTACATGTTCCAAGGTGAAAGCTGAACACCAAAGACCCTCAGGACTTCTGGTCCAACCTGAAATACCTGTATGGAAGTGGGAAAACATAACCATGGACTTCATCACCGGGTTACCTCGCACTTCTGGTGGGTATGACACTATATGGGTAATCATTGATCGACTTACAAAATCAGCTCACTTTATTCCTATCCGTGAAGATTTCAAGAACGAAAATCTAGCTCGTATTTATATCAGCGAAATCGTAAGCCGTCATGGTGTACCGTTAAGCATTATTTCAGATCGTGATGGTCGTTTCACTTCACGAACATGGCAAGCAGTACAAGCCGCTTTGGGTACATGATTAGATCTCAGTACCGCTTATCATCCTCAAACTGATGGACAATCTGAACGCACCATTCAAACTCTTGAAGATATGCTTCGAGCATGTGTCATAGACTTCAAGGAAATTGGGACGCTCATCTACCATTAGTTGAATTTTCGTACAACAACAGCTATCATTCAAGCATCGGCATGGCACCTTTTGAAGCTTTATATGGTCGTAAGTGCCGATCTCCAGTATGTTGGCACGAAATTGGGGAAGCTCAAATCACTGGTCCAGAATTGATTCAAGAAACCACAGACAAGATCCATCAAATTTGAAACAATCTTCTAGCGGCTCAAAGTCGTCAAAAGAGTTATGCAGATAAACAACGGAAGCCTTTGGAGTTTAACATTGGTGATCATGTACTTTTAAAAGTATCACCGTGGAAGGGAGTAGTTCGTTTTGGTCAAAAAGGCAAGCTAGCACCACGTTACGTAGGACCTTTCAAGATACTCGAAAGAGTAGGACCTGTAGCATACAAGCTTGATCTACCAGAAGAACTCAACAGGATTCATCCCACATTCCACGTATCAAACTTGAAGAAGTGCCTCGCTGATGAAAACCTCCACATTCCTCTGGAAGATATTCAGATTGATGAATCTATGCATTTTATTGAAAGACCTGTAGAGATCATGGACTTCGGAGAAAAACGTCTTCGACGAAGTCGCATTCCAATTGTTAGGGTACGCTGGGAGTCGAGACGGGGACCTGAGTTTACTTGGGAACGTGAAGACTCAATGCACGAAAAATACCCGCATCTTTTTTCTACTACTACTACTTGAATTTCGGGACGAAATTCCTAAAAGTAGGGGATACTTTAACATTTGTCAAAAACGGGTTTTCCAAACCCGCTCCGTTTGTAATCGAATATCAAGTTATAAATGTTTCGTTGCGTATTTACGTCCATTTTGATTTTTAATGATACATAATTAATAAACAAACAAAACTATAAAAGTTATAATTGATAAAAAGTAAAAATAAAATAATTAAAAATAAAATGAGGCTGCCGGGACTCGAACCCGGGTCAGCCGGGTTTTGAAACTCAAAGCCTTATCACACACACATAACCACTCCGCCACTTGTTGTTTTCTGTTAACTCTAGGAAACAAATAAATTTTATAGTCAATCATAGATCAACCGGTTGCGCCAAACTGAAAACCGTAATCGGCTATTCAACCGTCCAAAACGTTTGAGTAATCGCGAATTCTGGTTTATAACCGATGCACCGACGATCCTAATCAATTCAGACTTGAATTAACTTAAATTTTGATGATGATCGGTTTTATAACCGAAGATATTCAATATCTGATTTACGCCCACAATTGCTTTCTCTCTCGACTCAAAATCATTCTACAAACCTGCAATTTCACTTTCGTTATACATTCAGTTCATCAGAAAGTTTTTTTTAACTCGCCGGAAAATCTCTGCGAGTCGCCGGAAAACCGAGACCTTCATTAATACGGTAAATACTTCGACTATTTCAGTTTCAATCCGTTGTTAGACTGTTACTAACTTCAAACCAACAATCAGAATCAATCCCAGACGACATAGCCGGAATATTCAGCTCTCGCCGGAAAACTTCTGGAATTTCCAATCTCACGCGGTGAATCGGTATGAACATTCAAAACCTCTGTTAATCCTTGTTTAGTACATCACTTTCATAACTAATCAATCAAATTTGGTAATTGACCCGAACAGAGGAAGCTCATAATCAGAGCCGACGATCCTTGCCGGAGTTTCGAGAACGACGACCTGTTCCGGTACTTTCTTTCCCCAAACCTTCTCCGTTCATCACCTTTCAACTTGTTCATATTATTCGTTAACTGAATTAAACAAATAACAGCGAGATAACCGTTGTCTGTGTTATAGACGAAGAAGACGAAGTAGTAGATGATATTAAGATTAATTAAAATGGATATTGTAAACGGGTTAGACACACAGTCCAGCGGTGGACTGTGTGCACATACAAATCACACGCCGCGAGTTCGATCCTTGACACACGTATACCTCGTAATTAAAATGTTCTTTTTTTCTAAATCCTTTTCGCAATTAGATGTTAAGTATAATAAAAATCTGTATATTAAACAAGTTAGACACACAGTCCAGCGGTGGACTGTGTGTAACGATAAAGCACAGGTCCCGGGTTCGAGACCTGTTAGTGACACCGGTTCGATGATTTAAAATATTTTTGAAAATAAAAGAATTTTGAATAAACTGAGTTAGTATATAAGTATAATTAAAAACAGAATTATTTCAGGTTAGACACGTAGCTCAGTTGGTAGAGCTGCGTGCACGCGAACGGGAGGTCTCGGGTTCGAGCCTCACCTAGCGCATACAATTACACAATAAAACCGGTCAACAAGTCAAACGGTCAACGGTCAATGCAAAAGTCAACATATTTTTATATTTTTATTTATTTAATTTAATTTAAAAATCAACTAAAAATACTTAAAAATAATGTTTTTAAAGTTAGGAAATAGCCTTAAACTCACAAAAATATATCTAAAAATCCTATTAAAATTATCAATAAAATACAAGTGAACCAGCTGCAGCAAGAAACACATAGGATTGGCCTAGAAGAATAAAATGATCTAGAGCTTGGAATTGTTTAGTTGGTTAATTTTTCTTTGTATTTGTATGGACATGTTTGGATTATTGAGAATGAAATTTTGACTTTAATAAATATGAAACATATTAGTAAATATCATGAGCTTTGATGATAACCCAATTATGCCCCGACTCTTATTCCTTTGCGGGTCGGGGTGTGACAGTAGGTGTTTTGACGGTGGTGGTGGATGACGGTGGTTATGTTGACGGTGGTGGGTCGGCTGTGGGGGTGGTGGTGGGTGGGCTAGGGTGGTGGTGGTGGTTGTGGGTCGGATGTGGTGGTGGTGGTGCGGTACCGAAACGAAATAAATTACAATTCTATAAAATTGATTAATAAAAATATTTTAATTTAATTAATATCTGATCCATATTATATTTATTATAAAATAGGTTAATAAAAATTGATATAATTTACTAATATTTGACACGTAACCTGAGATATTTTATAATCCTATAAAAATTGATTAATAAAATATGTTATAATTTTATTAATATTTGACAAGAATTATATTTTAATTGTTGCAGATATGTCGTCAGACAAGGAGGAGTTTGTTGTCGATGGTGGTGCGGTACCGGCTGCATTCGATCCGATGGCTGGGGGTGATTGTTCGAGAATTTCCTTTATGGACTTCCCACATCGGTCTAGGGAGTATAGGCGTTTTATCAGGTTCCAGCAAATGAGGATCGGGCAGTAGAGGGCGTTGTCATGGGATGCATTGCGGGAATGCGGGGAAGAGGCGAGGGCCTGGGGTTTAATCAGGGATGAATTGCATGTTGGACCACATGTTTTTGGAGGCGGTCGCGCCGTCTTATCGGACTATGATGGTTGAGTTTCTCTCCACGTTCGTGTTTCGTCCACAGCTGGCCGAGCAGCTAAATTCAGATATGGGCGATCCGAACGTGGAACCAACGCCTCCTGAGGTATCTTTCTGTTTATCTGGGGAGCGACAGAATATGTCACTCCGTCAGATTGCTGTTGCCACCGGATTCTATACCGAGGAGGAGTTGGTTCAAGACAGCGATCACGGCTATGCCTGATGATCAGTTCCTTGCTTGGTGGCCCACCTTTGTCCAGCACCCTTTGGTAAGAAGGACCGAGTCTCGCTGATTCTTGACCCACTCGATCGTTACCTACACCGCTGCATTGCCACGTCGATCTCTGCGCGTGGCAAAAGCAACGAGTGGGACACGAAGAACGACCTATTCTATCTTTACTTTGTATTCACGGGGACGCCATGTGGCCTCTACCGCTGTCTGGTGGAGTATTTCTCCTAATACAGCAAACGACAGACGCGTAGCCGTTTGTATGGAGGGCGTTCATCACGCGTATTGCCTAACATTACGTACGGTATTTTCTATTCCTCGATGAGTTGGCACCCTCGGCACCTTTCAAGCTTTTAGGTATTAGGACGATGATAGGGATTCACATAGTGGTGAACTTTCCGAATATTGGGTATAGGTTTGTTGGTTTGGACGGCCAGATTTTTGTACCCCAACAGTTTGTACACCAGGCACTGCTGAAAGTCGGGGAGATGGAGATGCCTCATGTTGCTGACGTGCCTATTGGAGAGGGAGACATCAAGCCTGAGGTTGACCAGGGGAAACAGCAGGAGCCGCCACAGATTCCTCGATGCGTTTATCATGCGGTGAGGTTGCCTCAGTCCACCCAGCGTCTCCTCGAGAGGCTTATGGCGGGTCCGACCGATATGATGGCGAGCTGGACACAGCAGAGTCGGCGGATCGACAGGCGGATGGACTGGATGGAGGATTCGATGGAGTGGATGATGGCTAGTGAGGCAAAGAGAGGTTCCCAGGTGGGGTTAGCGATTTGCCCCCGCCACGTCCACGAGTGTATCCGTACACCGACATGGAGGCACATCTGTCTGGGACCCAGGTAGGCCCGTTCAGGACAGATGGTGGTGATGATTATGACGACAGCGATGATGACATGACGATGGAGTAGTTTTTCCATGTTTGTTTATTCTGATTATGATTTTGGCATGCATGAACAAATATTTATTTCTTTTCGTTATGTTTAAACATTTTGTAAGAACTTGATGTATGTGTTGGTTCAGAATGTCTATGTCTTGGTCTTATATCGAGTCTGTATAGATTAGAATTGAATAGGCTAGCGAAACGAAGTATTTATATGTATTTGGGACAAGTTCGCTGGAGATTAACTTGTAATGTCAAGTTCGGCCGAACTTGCTTAGGCAAGTTCGCCCGAACTTCACCTCCTACCAGCGAACTTCCTCCTCTATAAATAGCTAGCATGTCTCATTCATTTGTAACTTTGGCATCTTTGAAGCAGAGCTCTGTCAATTTGGAGATTCGACGTTATATCAATAAAATTGATGATTAATTTACTAATTCTTGTTATTTGGTAATCGTGTCATAATATTTCCGCTATTATGGATATTAGAGATCAAATCTAGGTTCCTATGCATTGAGGATCGGTCCTACAAGTGGTATTAGAGCTAGAATAGCCTGATTTGATTGATATCAAGACAAGAACACTTCTAATTCTACTCCATTCTTCTATTTTTCTTAACTTTTTCACAAAAATGAAGAATTCACGGTCAAATTCTGTCCAATTTGAATATGACATGTTAAATACATCATAGATAAACCCCTGAGAGTTTGAAGACTAAAATCAAACGAATTGGTGTCAAATTGTTGAAAAAAACATGTTTTCAAAACTCATGAAAATCGAACTTGTTAGCCAAGTTCGACCGAACTTGACTTAAAAAGTCGCTTTTTGAGTGAGTTTTGATCAAGTTCGACCGAACTTGAGGGTTTTTTTAGTAATTTTGCTAAGTTCGCTCAAACTTACTAAATATCATTGATATTTTGTCAAGTTCGGCCGAATTTGATAAAAAATCAAGAAAATTTAGCTAAGTTCGCCCGTACTTGCAAGGCTCTTATAAAATCCATATTGTAAGTTCGATCGAAGTTGCTCAGGGATATTTTACAAATCACAATACTTAGGTTCGATCGAACTTAAGTGTAAAGCCTGAAATTCTTCATTCAAACTACAAGTTCGACCGAACTTGTAGTAAAACTAATTTTTTTCAAAAGTTTTATTGTGATTTCAGCGTACGTGTCTCGATATTCGCAATGGATGATATTCAGAGAGCATTTATGTCCGGAGTGGGTACATCCAATGCTAATGTGATTCAGCAAGTCAACCTTGACAACGAAATGGGCACATCCGTTAAACCGCCAAAGTTAATGAGCATGGATGAATACGAAGGATGGAAGGAGAAATTTACTTATTGGGTTCAGGCCATGCATTTCCAAGGCTGGGTGTCGATTGAGAGAGGTTATACTATTCCGTTGGACGAACATCAGCAAGTTCTGGAGAAGTACAAGTATACTACAATACAGAAAGATGAGTACATTGTTGAGAAAAAGATGATAAGGCTCATTCAACAATCTGTTAAAGAGGATATTCTGGTCTTGTTACCAGAATACGTGACTGCAAGAGATCTCTGGCTATCACTGCAAAAGAAATACCAAGGAAGCGCAAAGATGATCAAGAGTAAGAAAGCTCTTATCATGAAGGAGTTCGACATTTTCAACATGTTGAAGGGTGAGAAGATGAAACAGATGATTGAGCGTTTCTGTCATTTGAAAGTCCAAATGAGAAGACACGGTCTCGAGAAGACAGAACCAGAATACATCAATAAGCTTGCAGATGCGTTACCTGACGGAGAGTGGACTACTTATTTGATGATTCTGAAAGAAAGTCCGAATTGGGAATTCTTTAAGTTGTCAACATTCTCGACAAACTCGAAGGTCATGAAATTGAACTTCTGAAGATCGCGAAGTCGAAGAATGCTAACATTGTTCAAGATGTTGGTCTGTATTACAAGAACGGAATGCAAGACAACATTTTAAGCCCGAAGATTCAGGCAACATTCAGTGCGAACATGAACTCTTCACCACGGAATCAGAGCCAATCATATCCACAATATGATCAAAGTCCACAGAATTCTTCATTCTCAAGCACGGGTTCAAATTCATCATATCAGAGTCAAGCAAATCAGAATCAATAAACGAATTCTGATCCAAATGTGTACAAATGTAACATTGTTGTCAATCTAAACAATGTTGGATCTGAGCAAGTTGCAAAACAACACATGGCACTTCTCGCACACTGTTCTAGAATCATATGAAAGTCTTGTGGCCGGAAAAATTGTCAATCCCGAAATGACCGCCGAAGACTACGATCAGGTGGATGAAGAAGAGCTTGAGCTGATGGATATCAAGTGGTCACTAGCTTCTATCATTCGAAGGGTGACAAAGTTTGTTGCACTCACTGGCTGAGATATTGGAAATTCAAGCAACAAGCTAGGGTTCGACAAATCGAAGGTCACTTGTTTTAGATGCCGACAGAAAGGGCATTTCAAGAGAGAATGCAAAAATCCTGAAGCCACCGGCAATCAAAGTGCATTTGGAGGGGGCAACGAATATTACAAGAAGTCACTTCAGTACAAGCCTTCCCAAAGAAGACACAAGTTGAAATCCAAGAGAAACCAAACACTAACAACACTGAGAAGGCAATGGTTGCTTCGAACGAGGATGATGGTTTCAATTGGAATTCTTATATCGGTAAGAAGACCATAGTTGCATTGATGGCTGAGATCGTTGAAGATACTTCTGCCGAAGAAGCAGCAACGATAGAAAATGCTCTACTGGAACAATATCTGCAACAACAGGAAGAGGAAATTTATCTTCACATGAAAACACAGGGTATTTTAACTCTTGATTCATCTTCTAGTTTTGCAGGTAACTTTGATGGAAGTTCTCAAGAGCAAGTGATCGAGGAGAAATCGAATGAAGAAGTTACTGATGTTGTTCAAGAAGCGACTGCTGAAAACCTCAAGGACATTGCTAATAAAGCAATGATGGCGAATCTAACCAAGGTAGGTCTAGAGGTAAAGGAAGTTGTCAAAGTGCAATTTGTGGAGGTTGTAAAACCTTGCACAAAATGTACCGAGCCATGTGCTGAATGCGCCGAAAAATCACAAATCATCGCTGAACTCAATGTACATAACGAACATTCAAATACGATTATCGTACAATGAAGGAAGCGTATGACAAAATGAAAGATGATTATGGCAGGCTCGATAGAAATAATATTGAACAACATGATACTATTAGAATGTTGAAAAGTACAGTAATGGATAAACAAAAAGCAATAAACATTTATATCAACACCATTGCTGAAACCAAACAACAACTCCAGGACATGAAAATTGAAACAGAACGTGTTCAACAACTTTTAAGAAGTTACACAACTAACGCATATGTCAGTGATCACATTCTTCCTACAATTCCATCAGAAGAAAAACCTAAAAAGAAAATTGGTAAAGAATACAGTAATGTTCCTCCACCCCTATGCGAGAAGTATTGTCGCAAAACTGTTGATGGGATGGATAAGGCACTCAACATTGAATTGTTATCTGAAAAGAAAAATGAGTTGCCGGAGAACATTGATGTAGTCTTTACTAAATCAGATGATGACAATGCGGTAGTGAAAAAGGTGGTTGAAAATGTTCTGAACGATTATGATGATGGCAGCTTTGAGAGCGCCACCTCGAGTTTGAATAGTTCTGACACAAATTCCGAAGATGACGATACATCATCGGAAGATGATCTATGTGATGTTCCTAGCATTGTCATGTACAAGGTTAAGGAATCCGATAGATTATACTTTGATGACAGTTTTCCGATTCGGAATGTCAAAGAAGATCAATTGGATAAACTGTTCAAACTGGTTGAAGTTACATAAGAAGACCTAGAGAAAAATGAAAAGAGATTCTATTCAAAACCCAAAAGAAATTACAATAACTACCGAAGAAGTGGTGGTGATCATCCGAAAAACCAGAGAGCTGGGTTGGGATTAGAGGAATCTGATGAACCTGTTAAAAAGAAAATGTCACCATTTCATTCATACAAAGATAAAAACATGAAATTTGTCTATGGGACAAACACGGTTCATGAGGAAAGTTTGATCGGGAAACAATCAAACGATGAGTTTGAGAAACAGAAAGAACTTCGAGATAAGGCGAAAGCCACAAGTGGTGTAAAATCCACTAGTGGACACTCACATGACAATCGGACTTGCTTCAAGTGCAATGAAGTTGGTCATATTGCACGCAAGTGTCCGAAATCAAAACCGGCTTATCTTCGAAGGAAAGAAAGTTCAGATGTTGTGAAACCAAAGCAACCAGAGTTTGTAAAACCGGTCACGATTTTGAAAATAAACGAATCAAAACCTGAAGATAAACCTAAATCTGAAAAGAAGTTTGCAAATTCAACTTTCGAAAAAGGTGAATCTTCAAAAGCAAACGAAACAAAGTTTTACATCAAAAAGGCTAACATAAAATCGCAAGCCTGGATTGTAAAAAGGAAGTTGCCAATATCTGAAATCACTAAGTCTGAGCCTGTTAAGACTAGTGATAACATGAAAGAATCAAAATCAGAAATCAAAATTGAAAATGTCAAATGTTTGAAAGATAAAAAGAAAGTGAAGTTTTCAAACATAAACATCGTAGAAAATCCAGATGATGAATGAATTTGATTATGTTGACTAGTTTGAATTTGATTACGACGATGGTTATCCAATTCAACCCAAGACCAAGAAGGCTTGGGTCGCGCTGTTTAACTAATTGTTGAAATGTGCAGGGGATCCAGAGATCCGTACTTTCCAAGTGGATTCGGGATAGTGGAGCTTCCAGGCATATGACAGGAATGAAAGCGCTCTTGTTCGACATAAAAGCTATCAACGGCGGATATGTTGGATTTGCTGGAAACCAAGGTGGAAGGATTGTCGCCGAGGGAAAACTCTCAAACGGAGTTGTTTCATTTGATCAAGTGAACTACATTGCGGAGCTTGAGAACAACATTCTGAGTATTTCTCAAATTTGTGATAAGAAGTTTACCGTCCACTTCAACGATAGAGAATGCATGATCATCAAACCGGGTTTCAAAATACCAGACGAGTGGATACTCATGCGTGCACCGAGAGAGAATGATTTGTATGTTCTTGACATGGGAAATGCTACTACTTCTTCCAAAACGGCACAATGTTTTGTTTCGAAAGCTACTGAGAAGGAGTCAATCTTATAGCACAGAAAGATGGGCCACATTCACCTGAGAAAGATGAATCATTTGGTGCATAATGATTTGGTGGAAGGTGTGAATTTGAAAAGTTTTCATATGTCAGATAATTGCCATGAGTGTAAAAAGGGAAAGCAGATCAAGAAATCTCATCCGAAAAAGATTCTTAATTCGAAAAAGTTGCCGCTCGAAAGACTTTATATGGATCTCTTCGGTCTAGTGAATGTCCGAAGTATTTCTAGAGATCTCTACTGCTTGGTAGTCACAGACGATTATCCCGATACTCATGGGTATTCTTCCAAGAATCAAAAGATGAGACGTTTGAAAACTTAGTGATTCTTTTCAAGAAACTTGAGAACTTGTACCATCTTCCGGTGAGACGTATTAGAAGTGACAACGGTACTGAGTTCAAAAACACCAAAATGAGGGAATTCTGCAACGCTAAAGGGATTCTGCACGAATTCAGTGCTCCCTACACTCCGCAACAAAATGGAGTCGCTGAACGGAAGAATAGAACGTTGATAGAAACTGCAAGAACAATGCTCGCAGATTCTAAACTTCCAGTCAGTTTTTGGAGTGAAGCAGTTGCAACGGCTTGCTACACACTTAACAGAGTCTTAATAGTCAAACCGATGAAGAAGACTTATTTTGAAATGATCAACCGACGGAAACCGAATTTGAAGTTCTTAGAACCATTTGGAGTGCCATGTGTAATCGATCAAGATGGCAAATTCGGAGCCAAATCTCTTGAAGGTTTCTTTGTCGGGTATGCGAGTCCGCTAAGACGTGTATATGTTCCCTCGTTAAGAAAGGTAATTGAAGCACAAATGTGGATTGTTTTAACTATACGGATCCTATTCAGAGAAAAGGTGATGCATGGTTATTCAATTATGAAGACTTGTGGAAATCATTTGATTTGCCTGAAGAACCATCCGATGAAGAAATTGCAACGTTATATTATCTTCATCAACCAGCAAATCGTCAGACCAATTGTGGTTAATCAACCCATGTTGGGATCATCTTCTTCTGGTACTAGTTCAAGTAATAACGGTGGTCAAGAAACTCAAATAGAACAAGTGACACCCACTACAGAACCAGTCAATATTACAGTGATTTCTAATCTTTCTGAAGCACAGAGTTCAGACTCGGACGAGGCTCCAACTTTCGATGCCGATGGAGAATCTTCTTCAGATGAAGAAGCAGAGCAGATTATAAGTTTAATGAATGAATCTGCAGGCCCGAGTAGTGCTCCTGAAGTTGAAGTAGTGGTAGATCAAAATATCATAAATCAAGAGAATACTGTGGTTGTTCCAGGCGAAGTGATGCCAAGATCATATTCTTATCATCCGTCAAATTCTATAATAGGCGAATTACAAGCTGGTGTGAGAACATGGAGTCAAATAAATAAAGCTTTGAGTTGTTTCTATACTCGTGTTGCTACAATTCAAGAGTATTGCTACTATTCATGTTTCATATCCCAGATAGAGCTAAAGAATGTTTCTGAAGCTTTAGGCGATGAAAACTGGGTACAAGCAATTCAAGAGGAACTGTTACAGTTCGAAAAGTTAGGAGTGTGGAAGCGTGTAGACCTGCCTGAAAATCAGAAAGCGATTGATGCTAAATGGGTCTTTAAATGCAAGCGAGACGATCGAGGGGTTATAGTTCGAAACAAAGCTCGGCTTATTGTCAAGGTATTTCACCAACAGGAAGGGATAGACTACACGGAAGTCTATGCACCAGTAGCTCGGTTAGAATCTATTCGAATATTTCTTGCATTCGCAGCATGGAATGGATTTAAAGTTTATCAGTTGGATGTCAAATCAGCTTTTTTGTACGGAAAATTACGCGAGAAGGTGTACGTTGGACAACCACCGGGGTTTGTCGATCCACTCAACAAAAAGAAAGCATATCTTCTTGATAAAGCTCTTTACGGTTTACACCAAGCCCCGAGAGCTTGGTACGAGACGTTATCGCAACATCTCGTGGGAAACGGCTTTATCAGAGGAACTGTGGATAGTACTCTCTTCACCAGAGAAGTTGGTAGTCATCTATTTATAGTTCAAATCTATGTGGACGACATCATCTTTGGATAAACGAATGATAGTCTTTGCAAGGAGTTTGAGGGCATCATGAAGAAGAAGTTCGAAATGTCTTCGAGGGCGAAATGAAATTCTTCCTCAGATTGCAAGTAGATCAACTTCCAGACGGTATTTTCATTCATCAGACCAAGTATGTGCACGACATCTTGAAGAAGTTTGATATGGAAAGCTCGAAGCCGTTATCTACTCCTCTTGCTCTAAATCACGGGATTTGCATCGACGAAACTTGAACCAAAGTTGATGAGATGCTCTACAGATCAATGATAGGATCGCTGATGTATCTGATGGCATCGCGCCCAGATATCATGTATCCCACCTGCCTTTGCGCCAGATATTAGTCCAGCCCGAGAATATCACACATGCAGATCGTGAAGCGAATCTTCAGATACTTGAAGGGATGTCCAAGAACCGGCTTGTGGTACCCGAAGAATGATAACTTCGATCTTGCAGGATATGTTGATTCTGATTTTGGTGTAGATAAGTTGAAATCAAAATCGACTACAGCGGGATGCCAGTTTTCGGAACAAGAATGGTAACCTGGCAGTGTAAGAAACAGACTACGGTCGCTCTCTCTACCTGTGAAGCTGAGTATATCTCGACCTCCAGCTGTTGTTCACATATTCTGTGGATACAACAGCAGATGAGAGACTATGGTCTGCAATTCTCGACACTCCGCTGTATGTTGATAATAAGGCAGCCATTGATATAACCAAAAATCCGGTTCATCACTCACGCACTAAACACATAGAAATTCGTTACCATTTCATTCGTGACTGTTACTAAAAGAAATTGGTGCGAATAGAAAAAATCCACACCGACTAACAAAAGGCTGATTTTTATACCAAAACATTTTCTTTATCACAGTTTAAATACTTGTTGAGAATTAATGGTATGAAAAATTTGCTAACAGGTGCGGACGCTGAGGTTGAATACGGATTGGACGACGAGTTCGCGTGATCCACATTGGTTTGACTATATCTTTCTAGTTTAGAAGTTTATTAAAAACTAAAATACAAAAATATGTTTTTGATTTTAGTGGGAGAAATGTTAGAGAAAATACAAAAACATTTGAAAATTTAAAATACAAAAACATATGAAAAATACAAAAAGTACAAAAACATTGAAAAAGACAAAAGGAATTCAGTGTCACAAAAAGGAAATCATAGTACATCAGTGGACTATCAAAGTGATAAACAAGTCTCACTATGGATGTGTCGTTAGGCTTAACACGTTCAGTAAACTATTTTCGAGATATAAAACTAAATTTTACAACTGCTTAATCTTGTGGATTAACACATCTTGGATATATGGACTTAGTACTCCGAAATTTCGTTTGAGAGATTGTCTGATTCTGAGATATGAGGTCTTTATAGATAGTTGATATCTGGGGTATTATTCAAGTTCTTCTGATTTTGCGGAAGCAATAGCCTAGAACTTCTATAATACTTTCGCTATAGACCCCTAAACTGCATGCAATCTTGAAAAGTATCGAAATATCTAATCATTTACAGTGCTGAAAAGATTCCTTTAATGGAACACACCTTAAATTCGAGCCTTTATCTCTTTGTCTGTACGGTAGTACTAACCTGAGCTCTCAAGGTCTCGCACTAACCCAGATACAGATATCAATTACGCTATATTCACCTGTAAGATGAAATCTAGGGAATTTTGATACGGGAGTATATTCCAGAAGTGGGAACCACAGATAAGTCAAGTTTCATAAATCATACCTTAACATATCTTGAAACAGTTGAGAAATGTGGTAAAGTTTATGTGGAAAAATATATCGACAATCTAGGTAAACGAGTTTAAAACTTAAAGTTTCAAAAGGTCAACGGTACTGGTGATTGTCTCATACAACTGATATGATCCTTAGACACGAATTCACAAAAAAATGTCTGTAAATATGTTTGTACATAGTTTATATTGTCTGTACATAGTTTATCGTCTTTACAGATTAAATCCAAAAAGATTTTCAGTGTGTTTTAGCATAAACTTACAAAAATACAAAAAGATTTTGTTTCTACTTTGTTTTCAGCAAACCAATGTTGGAGAACGGATCTTCGAAGTCTGGTAAGGTGCTAAACTGGTGGGAATCTCATTGACAACGGGCTGGGAGCTAATCGGTAAAATCTAAAAAGCCAAAACTATGAAAAGTTCATTAATTTGAAACTTTGATTTTGAAAATATCAACAGTTTGTTCGTAACAGGTCAAACCGGGGTCATTAACTTGGACTCGGCAGACAAATCGGTTAACCAAGGTCATTAACTTGGACTTGGTCAACTGAGTGGATTTTCATAACTGGTAAAAAGTGGAAAGTTCAGGGTCTAAATTTCAAAAAGTTAAAAATTTTGAAAACATGGTTTGGCAAGTTCGGCTGAACTTGTCAAACTAATAAAAGTTTAACATTCAAACAAGTTCGACCGAACTTGTGGCTGATGGCTGTTTGTTATTGTAAGTTCGCCCGAACTTGGACTGGACTTTAATCCATGGGCTTGCAAGTTCGCCCGAACTTTCCAGGGTATTTATATCCGGCAAGTTCGGCCGAACTCATTATCTGCATATCATTTCCTCTGAGCGAACTTGAGACTTGAGAGCGTTTTTGTGAAATTGTCTTGATTATACCGTTACTCTGCCAAAATTTTAGTTGATCTTGATGATTTGCACACGATTATCAATGGAAGAGGTGAGTATTTGTCAGTTGAACCGTTAATTGAACGAAATTGTTGAACTTAGATTTGAAAGTGGTTAATCTGACAGTTCTAGGGGTATATGAATGAATTGGACTTAAAACTGAGTTAAACACTTAAAACCGACCATAGATTCAAGTTGAATTTGATTAAGAGTGGTCATTATAGTGTTGAGCAGGTTTTTCTGTTGAAGAAGATAACAAGTTCGACCGAACTTGTTATCAAGTTCGATCGAACTTGTTAATGAAACCTGAATAAAATTGAATCTAGTACATGATCGACCGAACTTCATGTAAAATCTGATTTTAAAAGATTATCTGGAAGTTCGCCCGAACTTAGGTTTAAAAAGGATCTTATGATAAAAATGGAAGTTTGCTCGAACTTGAGCATTTGAATCTGAATACAGTGTTGATTAGTACTCCGACCGAACTTGGGTGTTAAAATTGAAATTTGATAAGTATAAGTTCGCCCGAACTTATGTTTATTTTTGTTGAACATGTTTATAGTGCATGTTCGGGAGAACTTGACTAAATCAGATTGTTATACATACATCAAGTTTGCCTGAACTTGATGTAAATGTGTTGAAAATTTTGTAACATTTTCTCGTAATGCGTGCTAAGTGATTTGCGTCGTTTTTCAGGTTCAAGAACCAGCGAGGGTGATCACTATGGATTTCTCTAAGTTCCATAATACATGTATCACGCTTGGCAAGGCTTTATACCCATCGCTAAAGGAATACGATAGCATATTGAAGTTTCTGAAGGAATGTCCGATACACAGAGCTATTACGGAGCGTACTGTGTCGTATAGATCACATACATATCATTTATGGATGAATGCTTCGCTCAGTGATGATAAGAAGACCATTATTTCATCGGTACAAGTCGGAAACGAAGTCAAAGAGATCACTGTCACAGAGGATGATATTCAAAGGATCTTGCAATTCAATGATGATAAAGATGATCCGATATTCTTAGACGAGAAGATGGTCCAAGGGTGTTTCTATCGGATGGGCTACAAGGGGAGCGTTAATAAGCCAACGTTGAAGAAAGGGGAAGTGCCTAATCCCTATAAGCTCCTCATGCACGCTATTATTCATACTTTTAGTCACCGTAAAGCGGGTCTTGACGATGTGCAAGATAACATGGTCTGTCTGGCAACGGCGTTAATTCTGAAGAAGCCGTTCAACTATTCTAAGCTTGTTTTCACACATATGTCGAAGAATATGGAAGATTCGAGATTGTGCTTATATCCGAGTTTCGTGCAGATGCTCATTGATGAAAAGTTTACAAACATTGCACGAGATCCAAACGACATTCTATATCTCAGTCACCTCGATGATACAACAGTAAAGAAGTTGATCAAGTTCCAGAAACAAGACTCAGCACCGGTGGCAAAGCCAGTATTTGGGGCGATTAAAGATGAAAATTATATTGCGCCGGCTGACAATAAATGGAGGAAAGATGGAAGTGGTGACGAGAAAGAGTTGAATGATGAGAAAGAATGGTTTAAAACTTTCAAGCCTAAAGCTCGAAGTGAATGGTTTCTAAAGGCTGAAGTTGATAAACCTAAAAAGAAGCGAGCGGCTAAGAAAGTTGATACAATCCTTGTCAATGAAGATGAACCTGTTAATGTTCAAGTTGAAGCTGGTTGTAGCGCAGCGGTTGTAACTGAAAGTCAAGAAGTTGAAAGAACTCAGGCAGACGAGGTTATTTCTGCTACTTTCGAAAATGATGATGATTCTGATGATTCTCTGGAGAAAGTTACAAAGAAAACTATAGCAGAGACTGAGGTAGAAAAAGTCAAAGAGACTGATGTTGATTTTGATCCAAATCTTGAAAAAGAGTCTGATGAAGAAAGACCCAAGAAAAAAGCTAAGCGTGTGAAGTCTGCTACAATATCATCGACAAAGACTACAGGGTCTCCTCAGACAAAAGGCAGGAAGAAATCAAAGAAATCTCAGAGACCTGCTAGTCGTCGATACAAAGGAAAGCCTAAAAGCACATAATTTACACAAGAACCTTCTGATGCACAGGAGAGAGGAGTCACACAAGAACCTCCTACACAAGAACCTCTTGTTGTTGCTAAAGCTGAATCCAGGAGTCACACAAGAGCCTCCTGAGACTGAATTACTCGAATTACCAATTATTACATCTTCGGTTGCTCCAACGACTTCTCATCTTGAAAGTTCTACTCCTAAGAAGTCTAAACCAAAGGCTGCTACTCCAAAGTTTACTCCAAGGGCAAATCTGTTTGGTGATATGCAAAATGAGCCAATTAGTCTTCAAGATCTGAATGATTTCTTTCCGGATACTAATGTTGATCTTCTTGAGAAGCGTGTGAAAATCTTAGAAGAGAAAGTTCAACAGAATGAAGCTGAAAAAGCTGAGCTGATTCAGAGAATGAATCAAAGCACAGTTGAGAAAGAGATGTTGGATGATAAAGTCAAAGTGTTGGAAAGCGAAAGTGAATTTTTCAAAGTTCTAATTGAAAGCTTGCAAGACGCCAATGAAAAGCTTCAAACAGAGATTGCTGATCTGAAATCGATTCAAGCCCTAAACGATCAAAGGTTTACAAGGATGCAGAAAGTATTATCTAATACTCTGGGCATTGATTTCATTGCCGAATATGATCGTATTGATAGACAAGAGGAGAAAGAAAGATCTGAAAAAGAGCTTGCAGCTAGTGGTAAAGGTAAAGGTGTTGAAGGTGAAGCACCAAAATCATCTGAAGCTGCCAAAAAGCCTATTGATGGAGTTGAAAAAGCTTCTGAGTCTGATATTGCTAAGGTTGACGAATTTATCAAGCCTTCTGATCCTGTAATTGCTTCTGAAGAAAAGAACGATGAAGAAACAGAAGATGAGGATAAAAATGATGACGACAATAAAGTTGATTCTGATTATGAAGATTGGAATAATGCTGATGATGATGATGATCAGGGAGGAGTTGGTATGAAAAATAGTGAAGCAAATATCTCTGATGACTTTGATTTTTCTTCTCTGATGGATGATGAATCAAACAAGATGAATGATCAGATTGAGGGGGAGTCAGGGCAAACAGGGCCAACTGAGGATGTAGATATGACTGATGTTGATAGATCTGCAAAGCCTGTTGCTGCCGTTCCAACAAAGCCTTTGTTACTTATGCTTGAACACAACATAGAGGAAGGCGAGTACGTGCACAACTACACTAAAGAAGATTTGGCTAAGTTGATCGAAGTTGATGCTAAAACACTTGACTTTGATTTTGAAGAGCAAGTGATGAATGTTAACACGTTTGAGCAAATTGATTATCAGTACATACGAAGATTCGAGGCTGATGAATATAACAGGGTGATCGTAGAGGATTGGTCTTCTGATAATGAAAACAATGAAACTGCGAAGTACGTCGGTCCTAACACTGATAGTTTTCCTACGTTCGAGGAGATGTACAAGCAATTAGATGAAGATATGTTGAAAGAGAAAATCTAAGAATCGATACGTGAAGGCAAAGTTCCGAAACCGATGACAAAAGAAGAGATCTTACAAGCAAAGAAATCCTAGTTTAAAGAGATGCCGCGCGAACGTAAGTTTCGACGTCCTCTACCATTCTTTACCAAAGACAAAGACGTGTCGTTGGGAGATATCCTAAGTTGGGGGTGGTTCAAGGAGTTGAATGTGTATGCTATTAAACTTGAGTTTGGAGTGCAATACTTCAAATATTTAGCTGATTTCAAGACGCTACCGTACTGGGATATGGATGAGCTTGTCCAAACTGTGAATGTTACATATCATATGGAGTATATTGATCAGTTATTATGGAAAATGATCACGTTTGAAGTGACAAAGGGATTTAAGTATTGGAAGTCGTTTATTCCAGAGCATTGCATAAAAACAAACAAAAAGACAGGAGAAAAGGATATAACGTTGATTATGAAACAACCGAGAGCAATGAGGAACATGCCCTTAATGCCAATCGAACAGAATTTATATCCGGTGTTTAAGTGGTGGCAGATTGATCCTATCACATACGAAGCTGCTATAGGGTTGCGATTTGAGGAACATCTGGATTTCACGAAGGAAAGAGTTGAGATACTTGGGTTTCAGGGTATGAGAGGCTTGTGGAGAACGATCAGGATTCTAGATCCTATGTGGTTGGTAAACTGCTCAAGAGAAGATATTAAATGCTTTTAAAGGAAGAGAAGCGTCTTGAGGAAATACATGAGAAAGGTAGGGCGGCAAGGCTTAGAACGTTCAGTTCATGAACAAAGTGCCTCCTACAGATCAGACGCCAGATCCGAAGCAAGAACGACGTAAGAAGCCATTCAAGAACTTCTTTGGTCGTGTTCGTTAATGTTTATTTTGAAGACAGAGTTTTGAAGACTGATACAAGACGAAGACGATATCCAAGGGGGATTCTGTTGGTTCAGAATGTCTATATCTTAGTCTTATATCGAGTCTGTATAAATTAGAATTGAATAGGCTAGCGAAACGAAGTATTTATATTTATTTGGAACAATTTCGCTGGAGATTAACTTGTAATGTCAAGTTCGGCCGAACTTGCTTAGGCAATTTCGCCCGAACTTCACCTCCTACCAGCGAACTTCCTCCTCTATAAATAACTAGCATGTCTCATTCATTTGTAACTTTGGCATCTTTGAGGCGGAGCTCTGTCAATTTGGAGACTCGACGTTATATCAATAAAATTGACGATTAATTGACTAATTCTTGTTATTTGGTAATCGTGTCATAATATTTCTGCTATTATGGACATTAGAGATCAAATCTAGGTTCCTATGCATTGAGGATCGGTCCTACAGTATGGATGAATGTTTGTTTTATTTGTTATTCATTTCTTTATATTTATCTATGAATGTTTATTTTGTTACTCGACTTATTAAAAAAACAACATTCTTTAAGAGCTGAATATTTATAATAATGTTAAAAAACAATATTTTTTAAACTTGTTAATTTTTAATAATAAATTTGTGGTTTTTAAAATCTTTAATTTTATAATAAAGGATGACACGGAAACTCAAAAGTAAACATTCACTAGATCACTGAAAATACGAGAGTCGGTACATTCGATTACATATCTCGCATAAACTCAAAAACTACGAATGACAAATATAAAAAAAATCCAACTTATTATCAAACAGGCTTCCCTCTTACAAACAACCCTTGAACGATTATCTTCCAATTCTACGACTTGTAATTTATACATTAGAGCTTCCTCTTTCAAATCGTTGACTTGGTATTCAAGCACAGCCTTCGTATATTTCAGTCCTTTGATGACCACACATGACCGATTACACAAGGGAGGATTGATCCACGAAAAAGAATTTGCACCTAGAACACTGAAAGGGAAGACGAATTAGTGTTTCAAAGTGTAAAAAACCGTGCTTAAAAAGAAAACCAATTCAGCGCAAGTGTAAAATTGACGTCCAGGATTAGTTTAAGTCCAAGATGTTTTTATTGCAGCTTGCCTACCACATCTGCAAAGTACCATCGTGTTTGTTAAGATGATACAAACTTTTACAACTTCTTACATGTATCACAAGTATAAAAAAAAGTTTATACGCCGCACATAGGGAAATGAGAGGCGTATAGATATACGGATTCCGAAACCTTTTCAGATTATACGCTGCGTATGGGGGATGAGGGCCATATATACTTAGATTTTCTGAAAAGTTGGTAGAAAGTGTATTTCTATATTGCCTCTCATTGACCTATGAGCGGCGTATAGAACTTTGTTTGCCTTTTAAATCTACAAACATGTTTTTATTCGGAAGTACATATCAAAAGGGGTTGTGGACCTAGAGGAAATCTGGACCACACGATGACGATCAGAAGGTGCACACACGCGCACGGATTCTTTGTCTCTCGTATAGTTCTTGCTCTCGTATCTCTCTATACAGTCGGGATATTCTATGTTAGTTTTTATTCCATATTTTGATGATTAAAATTCAATTTTTATGTTTTTTCTGTTTTATTTTGGCCGTTTGTGGTTATGTTGGGGTTGGGGTTGTGGTTGTTGTTTTCGGTGGTAGGGTTTGACGGTGGGGCTGTGGTATTTGTGGTGGGTGGGTTGTGGAGGTGGATCGAATGATGGTGGGTGTTTGACTGGGTTAGAGTTGGGCCGTGGGGCTGCGGTGGTTACGGTTTGACGGTGGTGGAGATTAACGGTGGTTAGGGTGGGGTGGTGGTGGTGGGTCGGCTATGGTAGTGGTGGTGGTGGTGGTGGTGGTGTAACAACTCCAAAAATTTATTTATAAAATTTAAAACACAATATATAGAAACTTATATTATTGAACGGGTAGAGTACGGGTAAGTTGACTGTTAGAAGTATAAGATATTTGAAAAAAATATAGAAACCGTTTAAAAATAATAATAATAATAAAAATACATTATATTTAACCCTACTCTATTTTTAATGAAACTTAGGTTAAAATGTAGATAAAAATATGCTCGTTTTAATGACATATTCACTATTTTATAAAACGTCATATTTTAGAAGTTATAAGCAATAAATGAGTTGAGCTACTTAATTAATTAGAATATATAATAATAAAATAATAATAAATTTAAAAACTTAAAATATGAATTGAATGAAGTGATATACGTGGCAACAAAGTTGCGTGAGCTCCAAGCTCATTTTGGACTATAAATAGAGCATCACATTTCCTGTTTCCTCCGACCAACTTCTTTCTCTCTCTCGCCATCTCTCTACTTCAATTATATACCCAATTTTCTTTACTATTCCACCAATAATACTTCAAACTCTGCCCTGTTTTAAGTGTTTTAATCCCTGATCACTTATTCATTATCCTACTGCTCGATCTAGAATCATCAACGCATGTCTAGGCTCTACCCGACTATGTTCGTTGGAGTTCTGTCGTGTGTTGTATGGACACCCTGCCCGATTGATTTAGGACCCACCGATGCATGTAAAAGCTCTGTCCGACTCAGTCGTTGGGGTTCTGTCTCGGGTTGTATGTGACATGGGTTATTATACTTAAAACGAGTGCATTATATATTTTATTAAGAGCTCAGGAGCTATGCCCAAGATTATACCAGGAGACCTGTAGTTAGACCCTAAAATTACTAGGTGGGTACATTCTATTTTTGTAAACCTTTTTGTGGGTCAAAATATTTTAATTATGCTTAATAGTGATTGAGTATATGTATTCTACAATTACTGCCGGTATGTTGGGGTTTTGTATACGAAATTTGAATCCGTTACCGTTGGACAAATGGATTTTTGCCAATGGTTAACATGACCCACAAGTCAGGAGTGACAGTACTGATTGGGTAATGCTATAGATATAAATATTGTAAATGCGAATGCTCTCAATAACTGTAAAGCTATAAAACTTGTTTTGATTAAACTGGGATGTATTCAACAGTATTTCTTGCTGATAAAATCTTTTTAAAACGCGTTTCAGGTAACTCGTTGTAGAGATAATAGACGCCAGCTATGGAGCACTGAAGGCTTAAATAAAGTGGTTATAATTACCTGAATAAAAGAAGAAATTTATATTTTATTTATCCCTATAAAAACATTTGAATGGAATATGGGTTTTAGCCCATTTATTTATTAATAAAAGTTTGGTGTTTTACAAACTCTGAAATTATTTCCTAACTACGATCCTGATGAATAAATTTTCCGCTGCCAAATTAATAAACACCGGTACCACTTGACTGGTTCACAGCTCCCGCTCCCGGGGTGAGGTCGAGGGTTGTGACAGAAGGTGGTATCAGAGCCACTGGTTTAAGCCATTTAGGTGTTCTTTTAATACCTAAAACTTAAACATAATGTTAGGAAATTAATGTAATAATTTATGTGTTATTCTGTGTAGATAAATTTTAAATATTTATACTATGATTTTTATGTTTTTAGTTCACAGTATAAATGACCAATATCTAAATCTTGCAATTATGTTATGGTTAACATTTATATAAAGGCGATATATTAATAATGTTTGTTAATATTAAATTTTATGATGTATAATATATACGTTAAAGAATATTTTATAAAATAAACTAAATCAATTAATATATTTATATTAATAAAATAACATAAAATTTTATATAATTACAATTCACGTAGGTTCTTGACTACAGTGAATTGAATTTTCTTCCTTTTCTCTAATTGCCTGGATTATTTAAAAAGTCATGGCTGACTTCATATTACATGCAAAGAAGATGTATGTAATAAAGGAGTTCACACGGAGCCCATAACTTACTTTAATCGGCCCTAAACCCACAACATTCAAACTCTTTTACGATATAATTTTATTGTAAAATGAATACCATCCAATGTGTGAATTGTTTTGGGAATAATCAGACTTGGAAGGATTGAAAACTCAACTTAAACGCAATAATACATTAAAAAAAAACATTATATTTTAAGGGTTAATCATTTTAACTTCAAAATTCAGAAAACTTGCCAAGTTAATGAAAATTGGTTTTTAGCTATATTATTTTGATTTTATAATTAATTTTAATATATATTTTAAAATATAAAGTGTGCATATTTGGTTGGACGCATTTTGATATTTATAATCATATCGGGTTAGATATATATTTTTAGTTTGAAATACATGTTTATAAATTATTTTTCGGTATCGTAAGTTGTAGCGAACACCCGTGTCGTATGATATTGTGACGAACCTAAATGATTTCAACCAACATGGGTACCAGTATTGGAATTATTGAAAGTAAGACTGATATTTTTATTGGTTTTTCATCAATGATAAACACGTACCGTTACCTTTTTGACAATGGGCATAAAACACGTGTCGATAAGTTTGTGGGTATATCATGACTTTATGTTTTATGTTTTCTCTTTTGGTCTCAATAGCAAGTATTGGTAACATAAAGAAGCAAATCAATACTAAGCGAATTCCCGCAGCGTAGCGCGGGTGAATCTCACTAGTTATTACTAGTGTATTAAATATTTATAGTAGTATAATATTCGAAGATACTATTAATTATTTTATATTGATAAAAAATTATATATAGTTAATGTTATAACATTTTGTATAAAAATGACCAATTAAAAAGGTTTTTTAACATATTTGAGTAGAACCAAGTTGAAACTTTCCTATACTTCTTCAAATTATGAACTTAACATTTTATATTTAGTAAATTAAAACTTGACTTTTATATTACTAACATATGTTTGTGCCAGAAAAGTTGATACTTTTCTACTTTAGCAATATAACTTCTTGCCTTCTCGTTTTTGACACATTATTTTATAAAGGGTAGTGGTGGTGAAAAATGATTACTCCTACCTAAGATAAAAATTTGAAATAAATCAATATTTTATAGTTAAAATTGTAGACAAATGGCTACATTTTTGCAAACATTTGCGTGAAATCTATTGTGGTCAAAATTTTCTTCGATATATCGGTATAGAAAAATTTTTTTTATTCTAAATAAAGTATTTTCTTTTATAACTTACACAAGTATTGAACCGGTACCCTGACAAGCCAAACTGATAACAATTGAAATCCCGCCGCATAGCACGATAAATTCCACTAGTTAAATTTAAAACATTAAAAGAACTATATATTATTATAATAACTATTCATTGGTTTTCATTATTAATATAGGATAAAAAGGGTAGTGGTAGTGAAAAATGATTACTCCTACCTAAGATAAAAATTTGAAATAAATCAATATTTTATAGTTAAAATTGTAGACAAATGGCTACATTTTTGCAAACATTTGTGTGAAATCTATTGTGGTCAAAAATTTCTTCGATATATCGGTATAGAAAAAAAAGTTTTATTCTAAATAAAGTATTTTCTTTTATAACTTACACAAGTATTGAACCGGTACCCTGACAAGTCAAACTGATAACAATTGAATACCCGCCGCATAGCACGATAAATTCCACTAGTTAAATTTAAAATATTAAAAGAACTATATATTATTATAATAACTATTCATTGGTGTTCATTATATAACTATTTTAAATGCATTACAATTCTACTTTAATTGAAGTATATAGACATTATAATACATTTAATTAGTATTTGTATGTTTATCATGTAAACTAAAATTTATTTATTTATTATTTTACGTGGGATACATATAAAAGTTTATACTTTTACAACTATAACATAATTTAAAGAAAATGTATGTTCAAAAGATTATTATATATATTATATATAAATAATCATGTTTTTATTCTTTATCATCTAGAATGTATACTTAATAAAAGTAATAATTTTATTATAAAAGAAAAGATGGGCCTGATAGTTTGTACAGTCGGTGTATGTACAAAAGAGATTAGATAATTAAAATTTTAAGAAGTAAAAAAAAATTACAAACTGAAAACATCTTTTCTTACCCGACTTAAAATGGTAATGTAGTATTTATTTATTTATTTTACCTGGCACGTTAAATTTTCCTAAACATTCTAGTTATTGTTTCACTTTCAAAAGCTAGTATTACGGTAAATTCCCCACATAAAAATAATTGACTTAAATGTGTGTTTAATATATTTGTCCTTTATATAGCTTTATCAAATTACAATTTTAATATTGTAATATTTTTAAACAAAATTACTATTATTACTATTTGAGATATATGTGTATGTTCTAATACATGTATATTACTTAATTATCCAATGTATTCAGAATCAATTTTAGAAACGTCAAACTTTGTATTACCTACTGCAATACTTCTTTGAATAAGTAATATAATATAAATTAAGAGTTAAGTTATAATATTTTAAACCAATATGGTTCAACACACTAGTTAAAAGTGAAATTGTTTACATGAATCTAGAAAGTTTATATTTTGATAAATTTATTTCTTTAAACTTTTATTCCAAAATATTATAACAGAAAGTTTATTCCAATATAATATTACTATTTTCATTATTATAAAAGGGTAAATAAAGTTATGGGAATAAGTTTGATAATTGGTACCATTGGTTATATAGTTGAATTTTTATAAATTAAATATATTACAAAATAATTTAGTATCAAATGTATATGCTACGTAAGTTGTGATATTAACAAGAGATTTGAAATTATATGTTTCTAAATGATAAATATACACATATATGTGTATACATAATAGATTTCTTGATGGTATACACAATATAATAATCAAATATCTTCTGTAGATAAACACAAGGAAAAAAAATCACTAGTGATTCATATGGAAAAATTAAGTCATTATAAAAATGAATCATGAAACGTGTTATGTTCTTAAAATGCCATCTGCCTGAATAAAACGTTCCTTACGAAGGAATCTAATGTTGTATAAGCATAAATAGAGTTAGCATACTCGTCACAACGAACCTAGCCATAGTGGCAATGGAAACGATGATATATATGTATTAAAGTTCATTTTCCAAACAAAAGAAAGTCACAACCATAACAATATCTATGCTTAAAACTAAGAGTTAAGATGTTGATATTTACTGATAACTCCCAGGATAATATTTTAGACTTGAACCTAAGAAAAATGACTTAGTAAAAAGCTTCAAGATAGGCTAATTACGTGCATAGATAAAGTGTGATGGGTGTTGGTATACCATGAGGATGATAACTAGAACGGTGCAAGTATGATAAATAAGCGATAACACCTGGCTATTGTTATTTCTTGTGTATTAGTACTACTCGGCTCTAGAATATGATCGATCATGAGAATACTAATTTCCTTGTTTCTTGATACAAGTCCTAATATATGATGCACTTTTAAAATTATAATTTGAGAAAAGTCTATTTATGGGAAATGCCATGATAATTACCTCTCTGACAAGCTGGGTATGGTGCCGTAGACTCTCCAGCTTGTCCGGGTGAGATGGGGTTACCTCTCCGGCAAGACTGGGTAAGATGGGGTATATGTTATGTTAATGGAATTCCCTAAATAGTATCACGACCTGATGTCTGACTTGTTTATGGAAATATGAGTCTGTTGAATACATTGACCTTATGAATGGTGTGTATATTACCATATGTGAAATACATGATTATATAGATTTGTATATCTATAAGGAAATCCAAAGACCATAATGATTGACAATTAGGGGTAAATCCTGAGCAGGTGTGTCAATAATAATTTTAGATTTACTTATCAAGAATCTCTCATAGACGTCTATAATTCCGATATCAAACACTATTTCGTTTTATCATCCGTCTTGTAACTCGTGTGACAAGATGAACGATGGAAACCCCATAAGTTGGGACGCCATAGAAAGTATATGAATTCCCTTTAATATTTTTAATGCATTAGGAAACCTGTAACTAAAAGTTGTGCTAAGACACAAAACATCTAAAAGCTTACGCTAATGAGAGTAACTTTACCTTTATTAAAAAGATAGGAATCTCAAAGCATAGAGAATAGTTCTAGTTAAAGTAAAGTAGAATTCAAAGCAAGTACCGAAAAATACTTAGGAACTAGTATCAGTGATGAGCTAAAAGAATTTCTCTATGTTTCAATGAATCTCGAGGACGAGATTTAAAACAAGGTGGGGAGGATGTAACAACTCCAAAAATTTATTTATAAAATTTAAAATACAGTATATAGAAACTTATATTATTGAACGGGTAGAGTATGGGTAAGTTGACTGTTAGAAATATGAGATATTTGAACGAATATAGGAACCGTTTAAAAATAATAATAATAAAAATACATTATATTTAACCCAACTCTATTTTTAATGAAACTTAGGTTAAAATTTAGATAAAAATATGCTCGTTCTAATGACATAGTCACTATTTTAAAAAACGTCATATTTTAGAAGTTATAAACAATAAATGAGTTGAGCTGCTTAATTAATTAGAATATATAATAATAAAATAATTATAAATTTAAAAACTTAAAATATGAATTGAATGAAGTGATGTACGTGGCAACAAAGTTGCATGAGCTCCAAGCTCATTTTGGACTATAAATAGAGCATCACATTTCCTGTTTCCTCTGCCCAACTTCTTTCTCTCTCGCCATCTCTCTACTTCTATTATATACCCAATTTTCTTTACTATTCCACCTATAATACTTCAAAGCTCTGCCATGTTTTAAGTGTTTTAATCTCTGATCACTAATTCATTATCCTACTGCTCGATCTACAATCGCCAACGCATGTCTAGGCTCTGCCCGACTATGTTCGTTGGAGTTCTGTCGTGTGTTGTATGGACACCCTGCCCGATTGATTTAGGACCCACCGATGCATGTAAAAGCTCTGTCCGACTCAGTCGTTGGGGTTCTGTCTCGGGTTGTATGTGACATGGGTTATTATACTTAAAACGAGTGCATTATATATTTTATTAAAAGCTCAGGAGCTATGCCCAAGATTATACCAGGAGGCCTGTAGTTAGACCCTAAAATTATTAGGTGAGTACATTCTCTTTTTGTAAACCTTTTTGTGGGTCAAAATATTTTAATTATGCTTAACAGTGATTGAGTATATGTATTGTACAATTACTGCTGGTATGTTGGGGTTTTGTATACGAAATTTGAATCCGTTACCGTTGGACAAATGGATTTTTGCCAATGGGTAACATGACCCACAAGTCAGGAGTGACAGTACTGATTGGGTAATGCTGTAGATATAAACATTGTGAATGCGGATTCGCTCAATAACTGTAAAGCTATAAAACTTGTTTTGATTAAACTGGGATGTATTCATCAGTATTTCTTGCTGATAAAATCTTTTTAAACGCGTTTCAGGTAACTCGCTGTAGAGATAATAGACGCCAGCTATGGAGCACTGAAGGCTTAAATAAAGTGGCTATAATTACCTGAATAAAAGAAGAAATTTATATTTTATTTATCCCTATAAAAACATTTGAATGGAATATGGGTTTTAGCCCATTTATTTATTAATAAAAGTTTGGTGTTTTACAAACTCTGAAATTATTTCCTAACTACGATCCTGATGAATAAATTTTCCGTTGCCAAATTAATAAACACCGGTACCACTTGACTGGTTCGCGGCTCCCACTCCTGGGGTGGGGTCGGGTTTGTGGTAGGTGGTGGGGGGTCGGCTGTGGTGGTAGTGGGGGGTCGGCTGGGGTGGTGGGGGGTCGGCTAGTGTGGGGGTGGGTCGGTTGTGGTGGTGGTGGTGGTGGTCGTGGATTGGCTGTGGTTTTGTTTGGGGTCGGCTGGGGTGGTGCTGGTGGTGGGTTGGATATGGTGGGTGGTGGTTGTGTTTGGTCGGAGTTTTGTTTTATTTTATTTTTTACAATATTCTTTCGAATGCCGTATCTAACGCTATAATTGTATGTTTTATTAATAGGATATCGAAAGTCGGTGTTTGACAGTGGTGGTAGCGTAATCCTTATGGAGAAGCACACTGCGTTCATATTTCAGATTCAGAAGCTTACCTGTATTCGTATTTCAGATTCATGCACTAGGACGTCGATCTAGGATTATGTGTGATTGGAGTGGATTACATTGTGCTAGGCTCCTAGTGACGCCAGCCAATGTAATTTACTTCCAAGAGAGGCGTTCATTAGTGTTCTCATAAGGTATCCACCAACGGGGTATCCACTACACTCACCATCCCGATATGGCGCGCCAGATTGGACGGTGGTTGATAAAAGAAATCATGACTCCCCTGCCCCAACCACTTCCTACCTTGTGCCTTTTGACGTGGTAGTTGGGATGCGGAAAGCCCGTTGGAAGCTAGGGTACCGGTACCCAATTTCAAGACAGACGACCTGTCTTTGTATTTGGGCGTTACACCCATCGTTTTCCTATGCAAGAATTTGAGAATATGTAACAATTAGCGATTTAGGGTTTAGGGTTTACATTTTGTATGAAAGTGACATGTTTTATGTATTAATATAAACAGATGCTTAATTACATTTTTAATTACGTTTCTTTGTTGCGTTATGGTTAATAAATGACAAGTGAAAGACATAATAATACTTAATAAAATAAAAAATGACATTTTAAAATATATACAATTTGTTTTATAATAAATATGAAGTTTTTTATAATAATATTAAATAAAAAACATATGCACATTTTTTGTTAAAAACGATAATATTTTATAATAATACTTGATAAATACAAATCAAATAAAAACTTGATATTTTATAATATATACACATCTTCTATAAAAACATTTCATACAAATATGAAGTTTTTAATAATAATACTTAATAAAATAAACATATGCACATTTTTTTATTAAAAACGATAATATTTTCTAATAATACTTATTAAATAAAAAACAAATAAAAACATGACGTTTTATAATATTAACACATTTTTATAATAACATTTTATAATTTTTTTTAATTTTCTTATATTCATGTTTCACAACTTCCCCATATTAAAACATCTATGAAATTAATTAAAGTTACATATGGTACCCTCCAATCATTTGGCAATGTCAGCCAATGATTGACATTAATAAGACGGGTCAGAAGTAGTCGCATAGGCAATGAGGGGCGTATGGGTAGGCCAATTTTCAGACGTATAGGTCAATGAGGGTTGTATAGGGTTTGGTGATGTATATATACTTTTAGGGGGATATGTGGATACCTCCACCGTATTTTTATGGTCTTAAATTTATCGCTTAATGTTCATTTGTATATCTTAATTATTCCTAAACTTAGTGATTTGAATATGTTTAATAATCTGGGAAATTGTGTGTTGATTTAAAATGGAAAAAAAAACAAGAAAATAGCAAAAGATAAAAAATAAAAGTTATAAATCAGTTACTAAAAGGCGGTCTCAAACTAGTCACGAGTTTTGACACCGTAATATCACTCGCTATAAGGGTTCACAATATATCACATGTCGCAAAGCCTTACCAAATCAAGCCACAAACATTTTTGTGACGTCCGTTCCTATCGCAAAAAAGTGATAGGTGACCGAATTTTCAGTCACAAGCACCCAATTTCTTAGTAGCGTTGTGTCTAGTAAATCTTAAACAATTAACATCTAGTCTATTCGTGTTAACATTGATTAAAATTCATATAAATAATTGGGTGTTGATATTAGGATGCTCTCCCACTTTATTTCAATATATATATAAATACAGTGAGAATCCGTTAGGAACTAGTATTTAGCATTTAAGTTTTTATTAGGCTTTTGAAGGTGAAGGTTGGGGGTTTAGGTTTTTTTTTTTTTTTTGGGGGGGGGGGGGGGGGTTTAAGTGTTCACAATATATCACCCGTTGCAAAGCGCTTACAAAATCAAGCCATAAACATTTTTGTGATGTCGGTTCCAGTCGCAGAAAAGTGAGATGTGACCGAATTTTCAGTTACAAGCACCCAATTTCTTAGTAGTGTTGAGTCTAGTAAATCTTAAACTAACATTTGGTCTATTGTTAACAAATCTTAAACCAATTGGGTGTTTGTGTTTTATTTATTTATTATTGTTTTAGTTTTATTTTCTTTGTGTTGACACTAGTTTTTAAGTTTTGTTCTTGAAACTATATCTCGCATAATCATACCCTATATATCAAAAGATAAAGTAGGAAAGGGTGTTCCAATAATATTTTGTGTTGTACCAGTATGATAAACCTAATTTAATATTTAAAAGTCTAGTAGAGCAAATAATATATATATATATATATATATATATATATATAGTATAAGGTTAGATAGAAAATCTTAAAAATTTGAGAAAACCCTAGAAAACCCAATCTTCCGACATTTTTTTGAAAAAAATAACACATGTAATATACATGTTTTTAAGAGTTTTAAGCCAAAAAAATCAAAAAAGCACCAAGTGGATATTTAAAAAAAAAAAAAAACAAATTTCGGCAACTTTCATCACTAACATGTGTTAGACAAAAGTTGTTGAATTTTGTTTTTTTTTTAAATATCCACTCGGCGCTTTTTTTTTTTTTGCTCAAAACTCTTAAAAACATGTATATTACATGTGTTATTTTTTCAAAAAAAAAATGTCTAGAGGTTGGATTTTCTAGGGTTTTCTCAAATTTTTAGGGTTTTCTATCTAACCCTCCCATATATATATGTGTGTGTGTGTGTATATATATATGGGATGGGTAAAATGATAACCACAATGAGTTATGAGAACCTAACAACTAATATAAGCCAGTAATCAAAAGTGTTTTCATGAATGAGATTAAAATACAATAAAGTATTTTTGTAATTATTGTGTTTTAATTAATGATTTTTTGTTTTTAGAGAGATAAGGGTAAATTTGTATTTTTATTAAACTTTTTAATGATTGGTAATTAAAATTGTAATCATTGTGTTTAATTAATGCATTTTTGAATCATGTAGTAAGAGAATTATTTTACGTAGTGGTTCAAACTTTTTTTACGCGCCGGTTTTCAATTTTTTTTACGTGCAGTTTTAAACTTTTTTTACGCGATGGTTTAAAATTTTTTTTACGCGCCGGTTTAAAACTTTTTTTACGCGCCGGTTTTAAACTTTTTTACGCGCGGTTTTAATTTTTTTTACGCGCCGGTATAAAAGTTTTTTACGCGCCGATTTTAAACTTTTTTTACGCACGGGTTTAAACTTTTTTTACATGTGGTTTTAAACTTTAAAACAATTTTTTATAGAAAATAGTTTTTTACAGGTTTAAACTTTTTTACAAAAAACAAAAATATTTTACGTTAAACAAAAATATTTTATTTTTACAAAAAACTTTTTTATAAAAACCTTTTTACAATTTTTTTTTCAAAAACTTTTTTACAAATTTTTTTTACGCCAAACATCTTTTTACGCCTCCGACACCCCGATTTCGAGTTTACGAAATTTGAGGATCTTACCAAACGAACTCACCCAAAAATCAAGACTCAATAGATGTCTCATGTTTAATTTTAAAATTTTAAATAGAAGAGAAATAAAAGATGTGACATGTTGACTTTTAAATAGAAGAGAGAGAAAATATGAGACATGTTGACTTTTAAATAGAAGAGAGAGGAAAAGATGTGACATGGGAAGTAAAACACTAAAATATTCTTTTGATTTAATTTGGTTATAGGTGATGTGTAAATATGCTATTGGAAGATAGGAGTTCTCATGGTTCTCACAACTGGTATTGGTTCTCTCTTGAACCGATCCTATATATATATATATATATATATATATATAAATAAATCAAGATCCAGCTTTAGAAAATAGAGAACTCGACTTTGTTGGTGTGAACTACATAAATGGTGTTGTGAGTTTTGGAGCATAATTTATGAAAAAGACATGTGAAGGTCGTTAAGACTTTCATCAAACCGTAACGAATGAAATATGTTGAAACTAATAATGCATCAGTTTAGGCACGTGGAAATCAATGGTCGTTAGACAAAAAAAATTGGCCAGCCGTTAAGACAATTGCCATGCGCATATATTTCCAAGTCAAAGATATTTTTTGTGAGGTGAATTGAAAATTGTTATTTTCTCTCTCTATAAATAATATTATTGATAACCACAAGTTTTGCTCGTTAGTAATAATTAGAAAAATACAAAATGATATGATAATGGTATTTTTTTTGAGAAAATTCATTTTTCTTAATCTCTATTTTTCAAAAAAAAAAAAAAAAAAATACAAAATGATATGATAATGGTACTTTTTTTGAGAAATTTCATTTTTCTTATTCTTTATTTTTCAAAAGAAAAACTAGCAAATTTTTATGTCTAGAAAAGTAATTAAAATATAAAATATAGAGTAAAATCTTAGGATAATCCATATAGTCATGGGCGGAACGACGAGAGGGTAGGGGGGTCAGCTGATCCTCCGGCCGACCAACTTACGGCTACAGGTTCATTTAATCAGTTATCAAACAAATATATTTTTGGGTACTTTGACCCCCCTAAGTTGCGTCTTATACGGTTAAAGTAAAGACATAATAGCATGGATAAATATCATTATCAAAATCTTACAAGCTGGACCTGTAAAGAAGTGTAGAGGAATGCTGTTCAGAAGAAGAAGAAGAAATACAAAAATATTTTGAATTTTGGTTTATATTAAATAAGTTCAGTTTTCCATCTAAAAATACTGATAACATTATTAAAAGTATATCCCTATGGCCTCTAGACCTCTATACTCACAGTCTTGCATAATTATTTCTATCTTATTTTTATTTTAAAGTTTTGTTAATTAGTTTGATTTATTTTTCTACTAGTTTATTATTTTTGTAATAGAATTAAGTCATATTTTTCCATTCGTAAGAAAGTTGCATCTTTATGTATTGCAAAATTATTTTATTTGTATCATTATTTACAAATTATTTTATTTATTTGTTATTAGAAAATCATATAATATATTTTATCAGATTTTTAAAACATACTTTAGCGTAAAATTTCAAACGAACATTAATTTTAAATTTCTTCTGTTAAAAAACAATTAATAATAACATTATTATGATTGTGAAAAACATAGAATTATTAGAAGATAAATTACTATTTATCTGGCCTCTTTTACGCAAATCAATAATCATTCGGAAGAAAGGAGATCTTACTATCATAAAAGAGCCTTGTCAAATGAATTTTTTTCAAATATAGATTTTGTGAATGTATGAATAAACACTTTTAAATTATTATTACTATTATTTAATTGTAAATTTTGAACATAAAACAACTTTATACCAATTTGAAAGCATGTTATTAGTTGATTGCTATAAAAAAGTTGTTCCTGTGTGAACTAGTCAGAAAAAAAATATATTACGACCCCAGTTGAAAAGTTCTGGTTCCACTACTGATATAGTTTGATAATATTTCACCTTTTGTCCTCAACTCTTAATTAATCTTTTAGTTTATTTGTAAGACCTACCCACAACCTACTTATTTTCAACCTATACTCAATCACACCACCACCTACTTTATCTTCACTATTCACAATCAAAATCCTCCACCCTCATCAACAACCTTCACCCTTAATTAAAATCACTCTTGATATTTCGTACACTAAATAGTATTTAAGGATAGAGGTAGTTGATGGTAGGGGTATGCAAAAACCGAACCGCAACAGAAAATCAAACCGTTAACTGAAAAAAATAACCGAAATTAACCGAAACCGCCCGAACTGAACGGTTATGGTTAAGTGAATATGATTAACCAAACATTCGGTTACGGTTACGGTTAAGGCATCTTCATTAACCGAACCGAACCTTGATTTTTAATATATATATTTGTCGTTGAAGTTATTTTTTAGTAAGCATTAGAGTTATTACATTTTTATCATACCCCTCTTATTTTCTTGTCTCTATTTATTTGTGTCCCTTTTTAATTTATCGTATTGATAGCCAATTATCTATATCCAAATTATAGTTATATTGGTTTTTAATTACTTATGAACGAAATAGTTCATTTTTCAATAAGCAGTTATGCTTTGTAAGCTAAAATATCTAAAATAAGAACATAATAATGTGTTATTTTTTGAAACATCAATAAACTAAATAAGAATGCAACCATATATTTATCTAAAACAAAAAAATATACATGTCGGTTAGTAACCGAAATAACCGTAACCGAACCATAACCACTGATTAACCAACCATGGTTAACCGACTAGCGGTTATGGTTACGGTTAACACTTTTTGATTAACCGAACCCTCGGTTAACCGACTTTCGGATAACCAAACCGGCGGTTAACCGACTTTACACACCCCTAGTTGATGGTGGTAGAAGATGTCGAGAGTGGTGGGTGGAGGTTAAAGATAAGTAGGCAGTGGATGGGTCTCACAAATAAACTAAAATAAAATAACATAAAATATATTTTAGATGTTAGACGGACAATTTTGTCAATTCACACTCACTTAACGTCATAAACTAACAACCATTCACTTTATGACTATATGAATAACAATCGAGCAAATCACATGGAATATGAATATAATTTTTAAAACTCGGGAAACTAAGGGTGAAATGTGGTCAAACCACGAAGACTACCCAAGCATTTTACTATTCAGTAAATTGTTTTCAAAATAGTAGTTTTTTTCCATTTCAAAGTAATTGAAGTGCATGTTTGAAGGTAAGGCGTTTTCTATTATTTTATAGGTAAATTAGATTTTAATAATCACATTCTTTTGTAGTTGACCAATAATAATCCAACCTAAGAATGTTCTTGTCACTAGTCCTAAATTTAATACTTTTTTTAAATGAATTTTCGGTAAAAAAAACTTAACCTAGTTAGTTTTTTTTTTGATGTTGACATATGAGTTGGAAAATGATGTGGATTATTTTAACTTTTTCATTTTTGTTAAAATCTAAGTTTGATACTTGCAAATAAATAACGATAAACACAATATAATACACAAGTAGGGAGATATTATCATAAATTATTTTTCAATTGATTCAAAAGTTTTATAGAATTGATTCTACAATCTCACCCTTAGCTGATCACTCACTAGCTTCATAAAAAAGAGAAAGTGTGAAGTGATAAAATGGATCTCTAACATGTGAGATCCATTTATACTAAGTACTAAAACTCTGTTCGTGATAGGGTGACATCACCCTGATAGTGATATATAATATTCCTAACTGAAAAGATTTCACAGATGTTGCAAACATCCGTGCAAATCCTATCATCTGTCCTAACTAGTCTAAACATTGATACAAAATAAATACTTTTACATTGAGAAAAGACTGCCTAAACTATCCACTGTTGTAGTTATCCAAACATTTGTTTGGCTATACAGATATTTGGTCTTCTTCATTAGACCTTTGACTTCATCACTGCTTTGGCATTCAACAGTCTTTAGCTTGCAATAGATGTTGTATCTTCTTGAACAGCGTTTCCAAGTCTTGATCATATGTTTGCCATGTTCTTGAACAGATGTTCTGGATAGGTGTTCATGATTCATTATTATTGGGGAGAGAATTGCTTCACAACTCTTTATTTCATGATCTTTGAGTCATGTCTTTGCTTTTGGATATCATCTATTCTTTTATAGGTCCAACAATCTACCCATAGAACAGATGACTCCAAAACAAATGTTTACTTGATCAACTTTTATTATCTCCACAGTTGTTCTTTTATTTGACCTTTGAAATATAATTCAAAGTCATGAGAAAAAGTGCCTTCTGGGTCTCTTTCCAGTGGCAGACTTATCAAGTCTCAGAGATCTTCAATTTTTGGCATGGGGCGCATTTCATTATGATCTTCTCCACCTCCCCATTAGCCCTGAGCAAAGTCAGTTCATGGTTGTCTTTGTTTGACTTCTACTTTAGAATTTTTTTACTAGGATGATTTGCTGGGACCAGAATTATTGCATATGAGTTTGGAGAGACTGGTCTTACGATGATTATGTCAGCTAAGTCTTATCTTTTCTGTTCTTTTCTGTTCATATTTTCTTTTGAAAAATTCCCTTGCAGGTAATGCAATGTTTCTTGCTGGTGGGAACTCAGAAGGCCTGACTAAGATTTTGATAGCAAAGTCTAGCTGCTCATATTCTGGCCTTTTGGGTACTGAGTGATCCTTTTCTCCTTGTGTTTCCAACTGTTTATAGATTTCAAGGGTTGTTGACTCATTCTATTTAGCCATTGTTTTCATGATGCCTTTTTTTGCAGCTGCCAGTTCTTCTTTCATCCTCCTCATCTTTAGAGTGTCACACCCCTAATTCCACGTGTAACCCGGTGGGCTCGGTGGGGAATATCGTGACGTAAGTTGATATCATCATTACCAAACAATACAAAGTAACACAGCGAAAGTCTGGATAATTATTATTACAAACGTTTGAATGTTCAAAGTTCAAAAATAAATACAACGCTTGTAATTAGATCCACAGGCGGATCGAAATGATTACAAAAAGAAATTTAACAGACTAAGGCCTTCTAAGCAAAGGGTTGCAATTCCTCTTAAGCTTCACCGAGCACTTCTAGCCTAATTACATATACATGTCACCTGCGCTTAGTCTTTTGAAAATACGTCAGTTTTCACTGGTAAATACATTTAACCGACTCTTTGAAAACATTTTGTGTACACGAAGGTACTTTGTTTAATAAATAACTTGGGATAAATTATTTTCATGTTATCAGTTTTACATGCCAATAATACATTTAGAGCCCGAAAACTATGTCGGGAACATGATTAAATGACACACCACTTTAATACCTTTAATAGGTTGTTAGATCGCTCCTTGATTAGCACAAGAACCTAATTTGGTATCTAACGTTCATATAGGCGGAAACTAGATGACGTGTTAATCAAATATGTAAGATTTACTCGTTTAACTGTTGTTTATTGATCACTAAGTCCAATTACATGTAAGATCCAGATCGGGCAGAACTTCGCCTCTGTCGTGAGAAAGTTGCAAAAGTTACAAATGACAATCTAAGGACCACTATTTATAGTTGAATAAGTTCGCTAGGAATAGACAAGTTCGGCCGAACTTGTTCAAGACAAGTTCGACGAACTTGTTCTAACATGATGATTCCGGGCGAACTTGTTCTTCTATTTACATAAATATGACCTTTTCTAACGTAATCTCATATATTCTAAACAGACTCGATCCAAGACTAAGACATAGACATTATGTACTAACAGACTCCCCCTTGGATATCGTTTTCGTCTTGATCAGCCTTCAAAGCTCTGTCTTTATCTGCAGCGTCCAAAGAAGTTTTGTTACGACTTCTCTCTACGTTCTTGCTCTGGAATTGGCGTTTGGTCAGTAGGCGGCACTTTCATCATAAACTGAAAACGTCTGAGTCTTGACTCTCTAGCCGCCTTTTCGTGAATACGTTCTATTCGCCTTTCTTCCTTCAAAATCTCTTTACGCTCTAGTTCTCTCCAACTGGATTCCCACATTCTTCCTGAATTGACTCCATGAGCATAGCAAACGTTAATGATCCTTTGATACTGCATCACTTGTTCCTTCTCACGCTCCTCATAACATATCTTACTGAAAAATAAACATTGAATATCCTCCTTCGAGCAATTCACTAGCCACATTGGGTCTAGTATGCGTATCGTCCTCCATAACCCTCTTAATCCTTCTGTTTGAAACATTTCAACTCTTTCTTTACTGATATCCAGATGATCTTCAAATCTCAATACTATCACTGCTTCACATGTAGTCGGATCAACTTGCCACCACTTAAACAAAGGATAGAAATCCTGTTCAATAGGCATTAGGGGCATGTTTCTCATCGCTCACGGACGCTTCATAATCAATGTTATATCTTTTTCTCCAGTCTTCTTGTTTGTTTTGATCCGGCGCTTTGGAATGAATGGTTTCCAGTATTTAAATCCTTGCGTCGCTTTGAATTTAATCATCTTCCATAGCAACTGATCAATAAACTTCATATGATAAGTAACGTTCCTTGTCTGCACCAACTCTTCTACATCCCAATACGGAAGTGTTTTGAAATCTGCCATGTGTCGGAAGTATTGAACTCCAACCTCTCTTTTGATGGCGTAAACGTTTAGTTCTTTGAACCAACCCCAACATAGTATGTCTCCCAATGATATATCTGCATCTCTGGTAAAGAATGCTAATGGACGTCTGAACTTTCTTTCTCTTGGCATTTCTTTGAACCAGGACCATTCGCTTTAGCAATCTCTTCCTTTGTCATTGGCTTTGGGATCTTTCCTTCTCTTGCAGACTCTGCGATTTTCTCTTTCAACAAATCTTCATTAAGCTGCTTATACATCTCTTCAAAAGTTGGAAAACTATCAGTATTCGGACCAACATACTTTTCAGCTTCATCCTTTTCATCATCTGACGACCAATCTTCAATAATCACTTTGTTGTAATCGTCAGCATCAGACCTTCTTTTATAACAGTACTCGTTCGGTTCGAATGTATCAATGTGTGACAACCGGTACTTTTCGGCTTTAATTACGTGATTAGCAAACATTTAAGGCAATAATAAATCGTGTTTAAAACACGTATTAACATAATTAGGCTTTTGAAATGTCTAGGAACGCCTATCAAACCTTACAGTGCGCGAATGTCGATTTGCGGAAAGACTACTGAACGATAAGCAGCAACGGACTGACACCGGACAAAATACAGACAAGGCCGACAAATACAAATTTTATACGTATAATTTATGCATATGAACTTGGTTTTGCGAAATTATAGTGCTTCGAATGGCACGAAACGCTTACGTGTACGAAAAACGCGACTACATGAACACACCCAGCTCATGAAACGAAGGCCTCAGACATGTGTATCACCTTCAAAATGGAAATATTATGACAAATTTAGCTCCATAAGTAAATTTTAATATTCGTAGATGAAATCTGATCGAAAAACGAACAAGAAACAACAAACGTGTCAAATTTCGTGATTTTAACGCAACCGACGAACAAACACGTCAAACGACGACTACCAATGATATTTTACATAGTTTAGACCCTAAAACATGATTATACGGCATTATGCAATGATCGGGTGCGTAAACGGGCTTCAGAAACGCGATTGGACCGCTTGAGAACGCTAGGAACGGGCTCGGGGCCTTGGGCCCAACCCACCAAAACCCTAGCTATATAAAGGTCCTACACACACTAAAACACCATATTACACACACATACTCTCACTCCTCTCTCTCACTTTCTCTCTCTAAGAGAAATCTGGTCACCTGACCGGCGAACTTCCGGCGATGTCCGGCGGAGGAGCTCCGCCGAAGAGCGACGACCGGCCACCGTCACATGGTGGTCCGGCGAGGAATTCCGGCGGCGGTGACTTTTCTGGTCGTTTTTCGTGGCGGTTCAAAGGTGAACCCCCCTAAATCATGCTTCCCGAACAAGATTCCGATGTTAGATTTTCGATTTGAACAACAGAAGTATCACTTTTGACATCGGCAACCGTAGTTTTTCCGGTAAGTTCTTGATCTCCTTCATTTCTTTCAGATCTACATAGATCTACGTTCTCTCCGGGCGTTTAGTGATTGTTTCAGGTGGTAGCGGTGGTGGTTTATGAAGGTGGTGGCCGGTGACGGAGATGGACTCCGCCGACGGCAAAGGAGGCAGTGGCGGTAAGTTGTTCCGGGTTTGGGTCGGGTTTTGGCTTCAGGGTTGGGTTGTTTGGAGATCGGTGCAGCGGCGGTGGACAAGTGGCAACGCCGCCACACTGGTGGCTAGCAAAGATCGGAGCCGACGTCGGCACCAGCGACGACGGGGACAGGAGGTGGTGGTTCAGGCTCGGGTTCGGGTATAACTCAACCGCATTTAGTTCTGGTTTGTCTGATTTGCTTTGGTACGGTTCAGGTCTCGACTCAGTTTCGGCTCGGTGCAACTCACATAACTCGGTTCGACTCAGCTCAATTTGGTTCAACTCGGTAAAACCGAGTCACCTCAGTCAACGGCAGTCAAAACCCGGTCAACTCAGGACCTGATAACATTTTAACGCAAAAAGTTATTTCTTTTACGATGTTCTTTTTTTTGAATAGTTATACGCGATCGAGCTTGAAACCGAATACGTTTAGAGATTAGTTATGTTTGGCATTTTGACGAAATTATATATTGTCGATTATATTGTGAATTGAATGTTGAATTTTGAAAAGATATCGACAACTTTGATTGTCGGGCATCCTTAAAACAGGGGAAACTCTGCCTGATTTTCGTTAAAAACCCATTACGAAACATATTTTAGAACGACATATATATTAAAATCCAAGTTTTTTCTTACAAAACGAAGATAAAGGTGCATTAAATTTTGGCGACGCTTTGTTATTTATAAACTGAATTTACGACACTTTGACAAAACACGAACTACTAGCTAACGAAGCCCGAATACTCATATAAAGTAAACATAACGTATATATATATTTATTTTGAACGCTTTTATAAAAAAATGTTTATATTTATTTCAAACGTAGTTACTTCGTGTTATTTTTATGAAATAAATATAATCGTTTATATTTATTTTAAAACGCCGACTTTAAACTCTCTTACGAATGAAATATAGTTTTTATATAATTTCAAACGCTTAATATTCGGAAATCATATAAAAATAAATAATTGTTTATATTTATTTCAATTATTTCGGATCTGAATAGTCTTATAAATGAATATATTTGTTATCTTTGTTTCAAACGTCATGTTTCGAATATATGTATATATATATATACGTATATATATATATGTATATATATATATATATGTATATATATATCTATTTGTTTCCATCCTACGAAAACTACAACGGTATATTACCGAATCATATACGACTTTTCGAATGCGTACCATATTCCCTCTACACCTTCTATTCGCGACGACTAACACGACCTCGTATAAGTATATTTATATATATATATATATATATATATATATATATATATATATATATATATATATATATATATATATATATATATATATCCTAAACACTCAGAAACTAAGTCGATTTCGAGACTTAGTTTCTATCTCGATAAAATGTGATCAAATATCTTAGGTTGGTTATTTAAAAATCAAAACGATATCCCTTCCTTAGAATTGTTGGTTAACGATTCGGTAGAGCTCGGACACGTAGTTAGCTACGTTTAATTAAAAACTTACAAGTTATTCCTTGTTAGGAATGTCATATATTGCATTCCAGCGAGTTCACGTTCTTGGAACGACATTACGGAATCACATTAAGCTAGCTTTGCACAAGGTTATCGAGGTGAGTTCATAACCCCCACTTTACGGTTTTACATTTTTATAAATGTTTTCGGGGGTGGAAAGACATGCAAGTTTTGACAAAGTTTATAAAATCTCGAGACACAAAAGGATTCATATTTCTAAACCATGTTACAAAAGGATTTCATTTAACTCAAATGGTTTACGGAAGGTTTATTCACAATATACTGGTTTTACAAAACACTCGTATTTTCAAAACATGCATGAGTTTCATGGATAGGGACGGGATTGTCCTAGTTACAACGCGGCAGGATTGTCCTACATACAAACAAGAGGACTGGTTGATCCTGATTTTAGACTTAAACGGGCTAGGCCCATTTTCCCTTGTGCGGGGCACAAAGACTCTGTGAGTACATGTTCCCCCTTTTCCTTTTTAAACGTTTTCTAGCTTTCTAACAATCAGGGGTGAAATACATGCTATGAAATTCTATAACAAAGGGGTATGTTAGCTACGGGTTTAAAGAAAGAACTATGATCAATGTGTGTGAGTAGGAAAGACTATGTAATAACCATTAATCACTTAGTGACCAAGGTGCAAAGGTGTAGATCTATTGAGTTGTGAGACACGCTCCATTCTGAATAAAACAAGTCCTTTCAGAATGCTTTTGTGAGCCCTAAGAAACTCTGAATAAAACAAGTCCGTTTAGAGTGCAAGGTTGTCTCGGTTTGTTTATTTACTTATGACACATAATATCAGGGACTAGCTACCCGCTGATAGATCCTTAAACCATAGGAATAACAATAACATACCGGGTTTTCAATGTTGATGACAATTATGACAGAAAACATTATGATAGAAAACATTTTGTTACCGGTTTACAAATACAACAGTTCATGCATTGGTTTACAAACATTAAAGAGAACATTTTGATACCGATATACCCAATACGACATTTCAAATGTTTTGAGATACTATGATCTCACGAACCGGTCATCAAAAGATTTATTTTAAATCTTTTTCCAACAAACTATGAACTCGCTCAACTTTATATTGATTTTTCGCATGTTTCTTTCTCAGGTTACATATACAAACTATGGCACGGTTGGAATAGGAGAAATCATTGGAACTCGAGTACTTAGCGACGTTCATTTCCTAAAAGTCTTAGCTAATAATACTTCCGCTGTGCAATGAAGATACCAGTCCAATCACGCTGGCTCTGATGCGATCGATTTATCGGGGTGTAACAGATTGGTATCAGAGCCATAGGTTTAAGCGAATTAGGTTTCTGTAGAGGTACCTAGGCTTTAACCTCACTTTCCTTCGGGGACTTAGTTTATTAAGGCTTGAACACATACAGAACGTCTAGAACACATACATCGGTTCCAACCGTGGCCGAAAACAACGAGTCAACATATTTATTTCAAAACATGCATTAGTGTTGTGTTTTATACACGTTACACGAAACGATTGCATACGATAAGAAAAACTTGAAAGTTTTGAGAACACACACTTATGACCTTTGGTTAACTTATGATAAGAATTAAAGGTCATTTCGTAGGAACTGGGACTATTTACTCGGGCAAACGATTTTATATATGTCACCTATGCTATTTTACTAACCTGAGCAGGTAAACTACCACAAACAGAATGCCGAGGGGCATGATTACATGAAACTTAGCACGTACATCGCGGATGTAAGAATACAAAACGTATGAAATACGAGGCAAGGCTTTGGGAAATCGTGAACGAACGATTACAACAGCGATGCAAATCCCGTCAGTGGAATGACCAACGACCAGAATACAACTATTGTCACGTAGCATCACAAGCGGTATCAAACACGCCAAGGTACGTCCAAACGAGGACTTCACAAACTAATGGAAATCAGGATTATTGGCATCGCAACCGGAAACTACAAGTCCTTACATCTCCCCACTCTCCTAATGGCGACTACGCCAAGATTGACATCTCGTGGTGATGTCATGTAACGCTAGGTCATTGCATGAAATTCGAGGTGAATCTTAAATTCTTTTGTTGAATATTCGAACTTTGCATACAATGAGTAGATTCTTGCACCTCTACTCCTTCTAAGGTTCATCTCATTACGAGAATTTCATTCATGATTAATGAACACCATATTACAACTTCTTGACAAATTCATACGTCACGCATGCATTGTTTGTTCGGCATGTGGTTGGCTTGATTCGTGGAAACCCCCGGGATTCCACTTTGAATGAGTTGTTCTATAAATATTTCAACTGTTGTTTCCAATATATCGATTATTGCATTTCAACCTTGATGACTTATATTATTGCAAGAGTTGACTCATTGATATCGAGTCAACTAAATTCCTTGAATCACTTTTCTTGACTAGCCACATACGTGGTTTTGTATGGCCATGTTAAAACTTCCTTGGAAATACATATATCGTTGTTGGTCGATATCCAAAGCAAGTTTAGTTGGCTAAACTTGCTCACTGTACATATTCAATTCAAGGATTCCATATGATGGATTGTAGGCCATCATGTTCAAAGTAATATCAACAAGCATTTCATTTGTTTTGAACCATAGTAGACTTGTTTAATCTTAACTCCACTAAATCGTTGTTGTGTACGACACCTTGTGGTTCAATAAATTGAAGCTTGTGCTTATTTCGTCTACACACTTCACATACGGGTTTAATTATTTGTTTATATATTCAGTATTAAATCCACTTTGCTGATTCATTATCTTGGAACATTCTTAATACAATCGTGTATTAAGAAAAGGGTACACAATTTCATGACTTGTTCCGGTGTACCTCTAACGATTATTTCAACGCCACTTGCAAACTCGATGGCATTCAATTGTTATTGATTTTTTTCATCGACCCAAATTTCTACAAAATTCATTTGGAATAAATCTTTGAATTTACTTTGTTAAATCTCCTATCTTATTGCAAACACGGTGAACTTGTTCGATCACCGCTATTGTGGAATTATTTCGATCACTACGACGCCTTGTGGCACCGGTATAAACTTGTAGCTTGGGCTGATTATGATCAATCATTTCACGCGAAAATACGTGAGCTTTTCGTTTAACTTATCATTTTTCATGATCCTACTCTATTTGAGCTTGTTGATTCTGGTTTTCACTTACTTAACGACCAACGTCAGTTTCCACTAGTAGAAATTTTTATTATTTCTAGAATTCAATTGCAAGTTGTGAACGTTCAATTGGACATCTGTTGGTTGAAATCCTCTTTTGTTGTACTCCTGTAAATTTAGTCACATTAGTGACTGTATCATAACATCTCGTTCACTTGGCATCAATTCAGAAAACAAATACAGTTAACTTGTTGAGTTCTTATTGTCGTAACGAGTCATCGTACTCATACACTACGGACAAGTCTTGATTCATTCTCGTAGTCAACTACCTCGGTATTATTCATTCTTACCTGTGCATGACAAAACCTTAAGAAGATAACAAAGTCTAAATTTCGAGGACGAAATTTCTATAACAGGGGGAGAATGTGACAACTGGTACTTTTCGGCTTTTAATTACGCGATTAGCAAACATTTAAGGCAATAATAAATCGTGTTTAAAACACGTATTAACATAATTAGGCTTTTGAAATGTCGAGGAACGCCTATCAAACCTTACAGTGCGTGAATGTCGATTTGCGGAAAGACTACGGAACAATAAGCGGCAACGAACTGACATCGGACAAAATACAGACAAAGCCGACAAATACAATTTTATACGCATAATTTATACATATGAACTCGGTTTTGCGAAATTATGGTGCTTCGAATGGCACGAAACGCTTACGCGTACGAAAAATGCGACTACATGAACGCACCGGCTCACGAAACGAAGGCCTCAGACATGTGTATCACCTTCAAAATGGAAATATTATGACTAATTTAGCTCCATAAGTAAATTTTAATATTGGTAGATGAAATCGGTTCGAAAAACGAACAAGAAACGACAAACGTGTCAAATTTCGTGATTTTAACGCAACCGACGAACAAACACGTCAAACGACGACTACCAATGCTATTTTACATAGTTTATACCCTAACATGATTATACGGCATTATACGATGATCGGGTGTGAAACCGGGCTTCAGAAACGCGATCGGGCCGCTCGAAAACGCTAGGAACGGGCTCGTGGGCCTTGGGCCCAACCCACCAAAACCCTAGCTATATAAAGGTCCTACACACACTAAAACACCATATTACACACACATACTCTCACTCTTCTCTCTCACTTTCTCTCTCTAAGAGAAATCCGGTCACCGGACCGGCGATCTTCCGGCAATGTCCGGCGGAGGAGCTCCGGCGAAGAGGGACGGCCGGCCACCGTCACATGGTGGTCCGGCAAGGAATTCCGGCAGCAATGCCGCCGCAGGCGGCGACAGCGGTGAATTTTCCGGTCGTTTTTCGCGGCGGTTCAAAGGTGACCCCCCCCTAAATCATGCCTCCCGAACAAGATTCCGACGTTAGATTTTCGATTTGAACAACAGAAGTATCACTTTTGACACCAGCTGTCACACCCTCAATTTCCACTTGCGGAGTATTACCGCGAGGCGTGTGATCAAACCAGAATCTCAGACACTAGCAATATCGAACGACTCTATATGATTTATTTAAACGTTTTCCAAAAACATTTGTTGTAAACATTCATAGTCATTTTCAAAATACATAGTTTCAAAGGTTAGCGGAAGCATTAAAGTAAAGTACGGGCGCTAACATAAACGCCAAAACCAAAATCCCAAAAAAAAACTATTCGTAAATAAAGACTCGATAAAAATGTCTTGATCAAATGCAAGTGAGTGCACCTAGCGCTCCTAGCGTCCTGAGAAACATGCAAAGAAACAAGTGTCAACATTAAAGAAGAGTGAGTTCACAGGTTTTTATAAGTTCACGAGTTCGATTTAAAAATTGTTTTTCCCCGTTATCCCTAACCCGGGATAACGACATAGTCCCATTATTCCTAACATGGAATAATAATGTTGGTTCGTAAATAAGGTCAATGTTGACATGTAGGTAGCGAGCCTAAAGTTACGTCACATAAGAGTTCGCGATCGAAGCTGACTGTTGTTGCCTCAGTGTTGCCAGGTCTATCACTGACCATGGTGAAAGTTAGGCCAAATTAATCACCCGTTGACCATTCCCGGTCGGCTAGCGCGACTAGCTCGGGTGGGGCTTGTCGGGCCCAGTAGTACTACTATAATTTCCCCACTATTTAACCCAATACTAGCGATCCGAGAGTTGGTTGAGGACTTCCGTGATAAAGCTACTTAGTGACCATAACGTATATTAACATTAACTTAGTTACCGAGTAGTTAACGGCGTTAATTTCGCATAACGTAAAAAGATTGAGTTGTAGAGCGTATTCATGTTTCTCCCCTGTAGTTCAAAACCGGATAAAATAGGGGCCGTGAACTCATCTTAAATTGCTCGGTTAGAATAACGCAAAAGAAGCAAATGATGGAACCGCTAATCGCGTCCTAACATGTCAACCGATTAAAGTTAGTGTGTGAACACATTGACACAAAACCCTACGCATAAATAACACACAGTACGGCACACGTAATAACCAATTCGAAACCATAATCATGCATGCAAAGTATCACTATAAAAAATAATGATCAAACCAATTTGTCATAAACACAGATTAACTTATACAACACTTAGGTACACACAAACGCAAGTTATCATGTTTCAGCTTGTACGCTCATAACTGGGCTGTTTTCGAGGATTTTTATAAAATAGTTCCAACGTTCCAAAAGTTCCAATTTTTTAACAGGGGGTGTCAATTAGACTGTAGAATTTTGTGTAAAATTTTTAAATCCTAAATCTTTACTAATTATTTATAAATATTTATATACTAGACTGCAGTCAGATTCGTCACTTTCTGATTGCAGTCCATAAGAAAAATTATTTAAAAATCATCATTCATCCAATTAACAAAATTCCAGTGGGAGGTTTTCGGAAATTCCCGTCTCCAGTTACTGTAAAATTTCGTGACCTAATCCCATACAGACTATGAGATCCGAATCGATAAACAACCTGCAAATTCTGCAGAATTTACGCAGCTTCAGCTGCTGCACTAAATGACCATTTAAAAATAGCAAACGACCTCACAAAAATATGAATCTGGAGCCATTTGAAACGTTTTTCAAAAGTACACATTTTAGGCTTCAGAAAATCCACTTTTCGATAAATAACAATCAGGTTACAGCCAACTGAAGTTTGCTGTAAATGTCAATCAGCTTACTGTTTTCGACTTTATCGCATTAGAACATGTTTAAACGGTCATGACGCTTAGTTGTATTGATTTACAGCAGGTTAACTTGTCAAATATCATCATATATATCAATATTCATGCAAACCCTAATTATATATCATGATCTTTATCGATAAAACGCAGCCTACGATTTTAGTATTCAACATATCATCACAACCGCAAAGATTCGCATATTCATCCGAACTAATCATACATCACAAGACTTTTTTTCATACTAATAATCATAAAAGCACATAATGATGATCAAGATTACACAAAACCTAGTGTGAATCACAATACAATTAAACCCTAACCTTGAAACGATGATGATTAGCGAACCGGGACAAGCTTGGAATCGATCCGAAAGGTGTAGTTTGCGCGACCGTGAGAGGGGGGGGCTGCCGTCGATTTCACTAGGTGTTAGGGTTTTTTCTTTTTTTTTGAAAGCTACCCACAACATGCATGTAAATATAACAAGGGGGGGGTCGCGATAGGGGGGGGGGGGGGTGGGGGGGCGGTTTGGGTTAGTGCCTTGGGCCGCAAGTTTGGGTTATTTCCTTGGGCCGCAAGGAGGTGTGGGTCGCAAGGGGGTGTGGGTGGCGGGTTGGGTTTGCGTGGTCACAAGGTCGACACGTTTCACGGCTTGGTTCGGTTCTGCTATTTATTTATTTTTATTTTTTTTACAATTCGGTAACATAAGGCTTATAACTAATAAATCGCGAAATCAAAGCGTGATACAATAATCTACAAGCGTCTAATAACACATAGCACGTAATTCACCCAATAGATTCACAAAGTTAGCGTAGTTATTGCGAGCATGTAACTCTGAATTAAATCAGCGTAGGATGAATAACAATAAAGTAGCGCGTTTAAGATACCTGAAAAGCCGGGATGTCACATTATCCCCATGTTGAAAGAATTTTCGTCCCGAAAATTGAGTAAACGCGGTTTAGAATGCAACGCACAAAGATTCAGTTTGTTAGAATGGTACAAGTAAATCCCAGACTGTCATATCATCCCATGTTGAAAGAATTTCGTCCCGAAATTCAGTTGGCGGTAACATCAGATTGCTGCTCAGCTGCAAAAAGGTGTGGATATTTGCTTTTCATTTGGTCCTCTCTTTCCCACGTGAACTCCGTTCCACGCTTAGAGTTCCAACGAACCTTGACGATCGGTATCTTGCTGTGCCTTCGAGTCTTAATCTCACGGTCCATGATCTCGATAGGTTGTTCCACAAAATGCAGTTGCTCATCCACTTGAATCTCATCCAATGGAATGACTAGGGTCTCATCTGATAGGCACTTCTTCAGATTGGACACGTGAAAAACGTTGTGAACTCCACTGAGTTCGGCAGGAAGGTCTAACTGATAAGCTACGGGCCCGATACGCTTCGAAATCACAAATGGGCCTACGTACCGTGGGTTTAGTTTGCCTCGTTTCCCAAAACGAATTACTCCCTTCCAGGGTGACACTTTCAGTAGGACGCGGTCGCCTACTTGAAATTCGAGCGGTTTGCGTCGTTGATCAGCGTAACTTTTCTGTCGATCCCGTGCCGCTGCCATGCGGTTTCTGATTTGCACAATCTTTTCAGTAGCCTCAAGTATCAACTCAGGAACTGTGAGTTGACTGTCACCGACTTCTGCCCAACCGACCAGTGATCTACATTGCGACCGTACAATGCTTCAAACGGTGCTGTCTGAATACTCGTATGGTAACTGTTGTTATACGAGAATTCCACTAAAGGCATATGGATTTCCCAACTGTTCCCGAAGTCTACCACGCATGCCCTAAGCATGTCCTCCAAGGTCTGAATGGTCCTTTCACTTTGACCATCCGTCTGAGGGTGGTAAGCTGTGCTCATATCTAAGCGTGTACCGAATGCTTTCTGAAGTGACCTCAAAAGTTGGACGTGAAACGAGCATCTCTGTCTGAGATGATGGACGTTGGCACCCCGTGCCGAGAAACTACTTCCTTAATGTAGATGCGAGTCAACTTATCCATCGTATCTGTTTCTTTGGTCGCTAGGAAGTGTGCAGACTTAGTTAGACGATCCACGATCACCCAGATGGTATCGCAACCACCCGGAGTTCGCGGGAGTTTAGTGATAAAGTCCATCGAGATCTGATCCCAATTCCACTCTGGGATCTCAGGTTATTGAAGTAGCCCTGATGGCTTCTGGTATTCCACCTTGACTTTCGCACAAGTCAAACACTTGCTCACGTAGGTGGCTATATCCGCTTTCATGTTGGGCCACCAGTACGCGGCTTTAAGGTCTTGATACATCTTATCCGAACCAGGATGGACAGAGTATCGGGATTTGTGAGCTTCGTCCATAACTAGCTTCCTGAGGTTTCCATAGAGAGGTACCCATATACGATTCATGAAATACCGGGCACCATTGGGTTTCACTTCCCAATCGCGTTCCATCTTTCCCACAGATTCGGCCTTGATGTTCTCTTCCTTAACTGCTTCTAGCTGCGCGTCGCGTATCTGTTCGGGTAACCCAGAATGAATTGTGAACTGTAGTGCTCGTACCCGACGAGGTTTCAAGTGCTCCTTCCGACTGAGGGCATCAGCTACTACGTTAGCTTTACCCAGGTGATACCGAATGGCACATTCATAATCGTTCAGGAGTTCGAACCAGCGACGCTGTCGCATGTTCAACTCCTTCTGGTCAAAAATATGTTGGAGGCTCTTGTGATCCGTGTAGATTGTGCACCTTGTTCCATATAGATAGTGTCTCCAAATCTTAAGTGCAAAAACAACTGCTCCCAATTCCAAGTCATGTGTCGTGTAGTTCTTCTCGTGGACCTTCAACTGTCGGGATGCATAAGCGATGACCTTATCACGTTGCATGAGCACACATCCCAATCCTTGAATGGAAGCGTCACAATATACCACAAAATCATCTGTCCCCTCTGGCAAGGACAAAATGGGTGCACTGCAAAGCTTCTGCTTCAGCAATTGAAATGCTGCTTCCTGTTTGTCATCCCAAGCATACTTGGTGCCTTTCTGAGTGAGAGTGGTAAGCGGTTGAGCGATCTTGGAAAATCCCTCGATGAAACGTTTGTAGTAACCAGCCAACCCAAAAATTGGCGGATCTCTGTCGGTGTCCTGGGTGCTTCCCAGTTCTTGATAGCATCGATCTTGGCGGGATCAACGTGTATATCCTTTTCATTCACGATATGCCCGAGAAACTGAACTTCCCGAATCCAGAAATCACACTTCGAAAACTTGGCATATAGTTTATCCTGTTGAAGTAGTTCCAGCAATAATCGCAGATGCTCAGCATTATCTTCTTCACCCTTAGAGTTATCATCGATGAACACGATGACAAACTTGTCGAGATACGGCTTACACACGCGGTTCATGAGGTCCATGAACACCGCAGGTGCATTGGTGAGACCGAAGGGCATGATCAAGAACTCATAATGGTCATACCGAGTGCGAAATGCCGTCTTGGAGATATCCTCCTTCCTGACGCGTAGCTGGTGATAACCGGACCGTAGATCAATCTTGGAGTAGTAGCTTGACCCTTGAAGCTGGTCGAAAAGATCGTGATGCGAGGTAATGGGTCTCGGTTCTTGACGGTAACCTTATTGAATTCCCTGTAGTCAATGCACATGCGGAAGGCCCGTCCTTCTTCTTGACAAAAAGGACCGGAGCTCCCCATGGCGAAGTACTGGGTCGGATAAATCCTTTTTCCAACAATTCCAGAAGTTGGGTAGACAGCTCTTGCAGCTCTGCTGGAGCTAAGCGGTACGGGGCCTTGGCGATAGGAGTCGCATGGTTCGCCAATTCGATTTCAAACTCCACTTGTCTATGTGGTGGCTGACTGGGTAACTCATCTGGAAACACATCGGGAAAGTCACGGACGATGGGGATATCTTCAATCCGCTTCTCGTCCTTAGACTGCTCGGTGACCAGGGCGAGCAAAGCAAAAGAGTTCTTCTTCCGAAGATACTTCTGAGTTTGCATGTAAGAGATGATGTTCGTGACGACGCCTGCCTTCTCGCCTTGCACCATCAAGACTTCGTCGTTAGAGAGCGGAATACGGATAGCTTTCTCGAAACAGAGAACTTCAGCTCAGACGTCGGATAGCCAGTCCATTCCGGCTACCACATCAAAACTACCCAGAGTAGTTGTCATCAGATCAATGGTAAAGGTGTGACCCGTGAGTTTAAGTTGACAGCCGGTCACTAGGTGAGTCACATCTACAGATTTACCATCGGCTAGTTCTATGACGTAAGGGGTCTCTAGGGGTTTAGGTGTGAGATTTAGGTTCTTTCTAAAAGACTCAGATATAAAACTCTTATCCGCACCCGTATCAAAAAGTACAGTAGCAAAATGATCGTTAAGTGGAAACTTACCGGTGACCACATTCGAGTCGTTTCTGGCCTCTCCACGGCCTAGCGTGAATGCACGTCCTTTGGCACCTCCTGTTCCACCATTTCCATTGTTGCCATTGTTATTATTATTGTTGTTGTTGTTGTTGTTGTTATTCCCACCATTGTTGTTGTTGCGAAGTTGCGGGCAGTCTCGATTGAAATGGGTAGTGCTACCACACTGATAGCATCCCCGGTTATTACCCTGCTGCTGACCCTGGTGCTGGTTCTGATTTTGTCGTGACATGATCTCCCCGCGACAATCCTTTGCCACGTGTCCTGCTTTGCCACATCGTTGGCAGCGATTTCCGGCGCAAGAGCCGTGATGATGGAGGTTATAACGATTACATTGCGGCTTTCGACCCGCATAGCCGCTCGAGTTCTGGGTGTTGTTGGCAGACTGATTGTTGTGACCCCGATTATTGTTGAAGTTGTTGGACCGCTTCTGGTTTCCTTGTTGTGGCTGGGCTGATGAAGACTGTCGAGCAGGTGAGTCTTCAAATTTCCTTTTGTTATCAGGGACAATTTCAGTTGCACCCCTAGGTGGTAACTTCTTTTGCTCCACCGCCTTATCGGTGAGTTTATGTGCCAGTCTAATCGCTTGATGCTCTGTCGTAGGGTTGCTAGACATTACCATGCCCTGGATCTCAGGGACCAGACCCCCAAGATAAAACTCAAGTCGTTTATCGATGGTGTTAGCCAAATCGGGACAAAGGAACACCAGATCATGATGTCTTGCCGTGTACGCTTCAATTTTTGACCCGACCATCTTGTGGTTCCATAACGCTTGTTCCAATTGCTGAACTCTGTCCCGCGGACAATATTCCTCCTTGATTAGAGCTTTGAATTCGGTCCAAGCCATTGCGTTCGCCGCAACAAGTCCACGCGTTTGGACTTGTGCGTTCCACCAGGTTAATGCCCCATCTTCCAACGTCGAGGCAGCATACTTGACCTTATTAGCTTCAAGGCAGTTGCACATTTCGAAAACCGATTCAGACTTTTCAATCCAACGGACCAGTCCTATGGGTCCTTCAACTCCGTGAACTTGCTCGGTTTCGCATCAAGGAACATCTTGTAGGGGTTAAGACCCCCTCCTGAGGATAGACGTTAGGTAGTCAGCGAGAAAGTCTACTAGCCCAACTATTAGATTTTCCCATGAAAATTTAATAATGGTTACCTGCTGGTGGGTTAGGAACACCTGCCAGAGCAGCATTCACGTGTTGTTGGATTAGAGCGGCCAATTCTTCAGTTGACATGTTGAGATTTCCACGGTGACCGGATGCCATTTCAGATCTTCGCAAGACAACACAAACACACACCGATAAGTATATATCCAATATAATCATCATATTCCACACTTAAACGATCACACAATTTATGTCAACCCAACAAATTAAACAATCAAAAGGAATATTCGATTAAATAAATTGCAATGTCTCACAAAATACCAACCAAACATCTCAGTTTAATTATAAAATTTTCAAGTTCAAACATAAGTGGAAACAAACAAACTAAAGGAAGCAAAACGGAGATTGGCGAGACGAGTTAGTCATCTATGTCTCCATCTCCCAAGTCGCTATCACTGCCGTCTTCCTCTTCAGCGTTTTAAGCTTCAACAGCCGGGTCCTGTTCTGGCTCTTCTTCCTCCGGATCCTCCTCCGGGTCTTCCTCTGGATCCTCCTCTTCGTCCTCTACCGGCGCTGGGGGGCCGGTGCTGGTGCGGGTACTGGGATAGGTGGTGCTTGGTTCTGCTCCAGTTCGTGAATCCTCCAACTGGACTCAAGAACTCTGTCTTCGAGCCAGTCGGCCCTCAGCCGCTCAGCACAAAGGTCCTTGGCTAAAATGTTTCGAACTCTCTTATTCTCATATTGCTCTTCCTCGAGCTCTCCAGTTTTACCCGTCAGCTGACGTATCAGCCATCCCTGTGCCTCGATAGTCTCCTGCATTCTCTCCAGCTGTTCCTGTTGTTTCCTTAACACATCTCAAAGCAGATCGTCCCCCACTCCTAAAGAGTTGACCGGTTTGACCGGTATAGCGGTGGTTGGACGGGAGGACGACTCCCCTCCTAGAGCGAGTCTTTTCCTAGCAGCTGAGAGTGTCTCCACGCCACAAGGTGGTGAGGGTTCGACCATGGGTGCCTTCCCCGGCGCCCTTGATTGTAGAGATCTGTCGGATGATGATGATGACATAGCCTGCTGGGTTGGTGTAGTTAGTTACGAGCTGCGTATATCACAATATACATATATATCTCACATAGAACAATTGTAGTATAACACATAACAAGATATCACAGTTCGGTGCCAACTAAGTCTAGTGTTGTGTAACAGCTATAGTTTAGGTCTACTTTTAAATGCAAACCTGATTCTCTATAGCTAGCGAGGCTCTGATACCAATCTGTCACACCCTCAATTTCCACTTGCGGAGTATTACCGTGAGGCGTGTGATCAAACCAGAATCTCAGACACTAGCAATATCGAACGACTCTATATGATTTATTTAAACGTTTTCCAAAAACATTTGTTGTAAACATTCATAGTCATTTTCAAAATATCATAGTTTCAAAGTTTAGCGAAAGCATTAAAGTAAAGTACGGGCGCCAACATAAACGCCAAAACCAAAATCCCAAAAAAAACTATTCGTAAATAAAGACTCGATAAAAATGTCTTGATCAAATGCAAGTGAGTGCACCTAGCGCTCCTAGCGTCCTGAGAAACATGCAAAGAAACAAGTGTCAACATTAAAGAAGAGTGAGTTCACAGGTTTTTATAAGTTCACGAGTTCGATTTAAAAGATTGTTTTTCCCCGTTATCCCTAACCCGGGATAACAACATAGTCCCATTATTCCTAACCTGGAATAATAATGTTGGTTCGTAAATAAGTTCAATGTTAACATGTAGGTAGTGAGCCTAAAGTTACGTCGCGTAAGAGTTCGCGATCGAAGCTGACTGTTGTTGCCTTAGTGTTGCCAGGTCTATCACTGACCATGGCGAAAGTTAGACCAAATTAATCACCCGTTGACTATTCCCGGTCGGCTATCGCGACTAGCTCGGGTGGAGCTTGTCGGGCCCAGTAGTACTACTATAATTTCCCCTCAATTTAACCCAATACTAACGATCCGAGAGTTGGTTGAGGACTTCCGTGATAAAGCTACTTAGTGACCATAACGTATATTAACATTAACTTAGTTACCGAGTAGTTAACGGCGTTAATTTCGCATAACGTAAAAAGATTGAGTTGTAGAGCGTATACATGTTTCTCCCCCTGTTGTTCAAAACCGGATAAAATAGGGGCCGTGACTCACCTTAAATTGCTCGTTTAGAATAACGCAAAAGAAGCAAATGATGGAACCGCTAATCACGTCCTAACATGTCAACCGATTTAAAGTTAGTGTGTGAACACACTGACACAAAACCCTACGCATAACTAACACACAGTACGGCACACGTAATAACCAATTCGAAACCATAATCATGCATGAAAAGTATCACTATACAAATAATGATCAAACCAACTTGTCATAAACACAGATAACTCATACAACACTTAGGTACACACAAACGCAAATTATCATGTTTCAGCTTGTACGCTCATAACTGGGCTGTTTTCGAGGATTTTTATAAAATAGTTTCAACGTTCCAAAAGTTCCAATTTTTTTACACGAGGTGTCAATTAGACTGTAGAATTTGTGTAAAATTTTCAAATCCTAAATCTTTACCAATTATTTATAAATATTTATATACTAGGCTGCAGTCAGATTCGTCGCTTTCTGACTGCAGTCCACGAGAAAAATTATTTAAAAATCATCATTCGTCCAATTAACAAAATTCAAGTGGGTGGTTTTTCGGAAATTCCCGTCTCCAGTTACTGTACAAATTTCGTGACCTAACCCCATACAGACTATGAGATCCGACTCGATAAACAACCTGCAAATTCTGCAGAATTTATGTAGCTTCAGCTGCTGCACTAAATGACCATTTAAAAATAGCAAACGACCTCAGAAAAATATGAATCTGGAGCCATTTGAAATGTTTTTCAAAAGTACACATTTTAGGCTTCAGAAAATCCACTTTTCGATAAATAACGATTAGGGTACAGCCAACTGAAGTTTGCTGTAAATGTCAATCAGCTTACTGTTTTCGACGTTATCGCATTAGAACATGTCTAAACGGTCATGACGCTTAGTTGTATTGATTTACAGCAGGTTAACTTGTCAAATATCATCATATATATCAATATTCATGCAAACCCTAATTATATATCATGATCTTTATCGATAAAACGCAGCCTACGATTTTAGTATTCAACATATCATCACAACTGCAAAGATTCGCATATTCATCCGAACTAATCATACACCACAACAATTTTTTTCATACTAATAATCATACAAGCACATAATGATGATCAAGATTACACAAAACCTAGTGTGAATCACAATACAATTAAACCCTAACCTTGAAACGATGATGATTAGCAAACCGGGACAGGCTTGGAATCGATCCGAGAGGTGTAGTTTGCGCGACCGTGAGGGGGGGGGCTGCCATCGATTTCACTAGGTGTTAGGGTTTTTTTTTTTTTTTTGAAAGTTACCCAAAACATGCATGTAAATATAACAAGGGGGGGTCGCGATAGGGGGGGGGGTTTGGGTTAGTGCTTTGGGCCGCAAGTTTGGGTTATTTCCTTGGGCTGCAAGGAGGTGTGGGTCGCAAGGTGGTGTGGGTGGCAGGTTGGGTTTGCGTGGTCACAAGGTCGACACGTTTCGCGGCTCGGTTCGGTTCGGCTATTTATTTATTTTTATTTTTTTAGAATTCGGTAACATAAGGCTTATAACTAATAAATCGCGAAATCAAAGCGTGATACAATAATCTACAAGCGTCTAATAACACATAGCACGTAATTCACCCAATAGATTCACAAAGTTAGCGTAGTTATTGCGAGCGTGTAATTTAATTCTTCGAATTAAATCAGCGTAGGATGAATAACAATAAAGTAGCGCGTTTAAGATACCTGAAAAGCCGGGATGTCACACCGGCAGCCGTAGTTTTTCTGGTAAGTTCTTGATCTCCTTCATTTATTTCAGATCTACACAGATCTACGTTCTCTCCGGGCGTTTAGTGATTGTTTCAGGTGGTAGCGGTGGTGGTTTATGAAGGTGGTGGCTGGTGACGGAGATGGACTCCGCCGACGGCAGAGGAGGCAGCGGCGGTGAGTTGTTCCGGGTTTGGGTCGGGTTTTGGCTTCGGGGTTGGGTTGTTTGGAGATCGGTGCAGCGGCGGTGGACAAGTGGCAGCGCCGCCACTCCGGTGGCCAGCAAAGATCGGAGCTGACGTCGGCACCGGCGATGATGGCGGGGACAGGAGGTGGTGGTTCAGGCTCGGGTTCGGGTATAACTCAACCGCGTTTAGTTCTGGTTTGTCTGGTTTGCTTTGGTACGGTTCAGGTCTCGATTCAGTTTCGGCTCGGTGCAACTCACGTAACTCGGTTCGACTCAGCTCAGTTTTGTTTAACTTGGTAAAACCGGGTCACCTCAGTCAACGGCAGTCAAAACCTGGTCAACTCAGGACCTGGTAACGTTTTAATGCAACAAGTTATTTCTTTTACGATGTTCGTTTTTTTGAATAGTTATACGCGACCGAGCTCGAAACCGAATACGTTTAGAGATTAGTTATATTTGGCATTTTGACTGAATGTTGAATTTTGAAAAGATATCGACAACTTTGATTGTCGGGGCATCCTTAAAACAGGGGAAACTCTGCCCGTTTTTCGTTAAAAACCCGTTACGAAACATATTTTAGAACGACATATACATTAAAATCCATGTTTTTCTTACAAAACGAAGATAAAGGTGCATTAAATTTTGGCGATGCTTTGTTATTTATAAAATGAATTTACGACACTTTGACAAAACACGAACTACTAGCTAACGAAGCCTGAATACTCATATAAAGTAAACATAACGTATATATATTTATTTTGAACGCTTTTATAAAAAAATGTTTACATTTATTTCAAACGTAGTTACTTCATGTTATTTTTATGAAATAAATATAATCGTTGATATTTATTTTAAAACGCCGACTTTAAACTCTCTTACGAACGAAATATGGTTTTTATATAATTTCAAACGCTTAATATTTGGAACTCATATAAAAATAAATAATTATTTATATTTATTTCAATTATTTCGGATCTGAATAGTCTTATAAATGAATATGTTTGTTATATTCGTTTCAAACGTCATGTTTCGAATATATATATATATATATATATATATATATATATATATATAGGGGATGGATCATGAGAAAACTAGTGTAAATGAGAAAACCAAAAAACTAACTAAAAAATCCAAAAAAACATATCAATTTTTTTTATTTTTTATTACAATTCGCTATATATATTATATTAAAAAAACTTTCAAAAAAACAAAAAAACATATAATGCACATGTGCAACATAAACATATAATGCACATGTTTAGTACACATATAGTGTACATGTGCAGTACAAGTTTTTTTTTTTTTGAAAAAAAGTTTTTTGTATGCATAAAATGCAGCGATTTTTTATAAAAAATTGTCAAAAAAATTAATAAAATTTGTATGTTTTTATGTTTTTTTTTGGCTTTTTGAGTTAGTTTTCTAGTTTTCTCATTTATATGTAGTTTTCTCATGATCATCTCCCTATATAATATATATATATATATATCCTAAACACTCCGAAACTAAGTCAATTTCGAGACTTAGTTTCTATCTCGATAAAATGGGATCAAATTATCTTAGGTTGGTTATTTAAAAATCAAAACGATAACCCTTCCTTAGAATTGTTGGCTAACGATTCGGTAGAGCTCAGATACGTAGTTTAGCTACGTTTAATTAGAAACTTACAAGTTATTCCTTGTTAGGAATGTCATAGATTGCATGCTAGCGGGTTCACGTTCTTGGAACGACATTACGAAATCACATTAAGCTAGCTTTGCACAAGGTTATCGAGGTGAGTTCATAACCCCCACTTTTTACGGTTTTACATTTTTATAAAATCTCGAGAAACAAAAGGATTCATATTTCTAAACCATGTTACGAAAGGATTTTATTTAACTCAAATGGTTTACGGAAGGTTTATTCACAATATACCGGTTTTACAAAACACTCGCGTATTTTCGAAACATCCATGAGTTTCATGGATAGGGACGGGATTGTCCTAGTTACAACGGGACGGATTGTCCTACATACAAACAAGAGGACTGGTTGGTCCTGATTTTAGACTTAAACGGGTTAGGCCCATTTTCCCTTGTGCGAGGCACAAAGACTCTGTGAGTACATGTTCCCCCTTTTCCTTTTTAAACGTTTTCTAGCTTTCTAACAATCAGGGGTGAAATACATGCTATGAAATTCTATAACAAAGGGGTATGTTAGCTACGGGTTTAAAGAAAGAACTATGATCAATGTGTGTGAGTAGGAAAGACTATGTAATAACCATTAATCACTTAGTGACCAAGGTGCAAAGGTGTAGATCTATTGAGTTGTGAGACACGCTCCATTCTGAATAAAACAAGTCCTTTCAGAATGCTTTTGTGAGCCCTAAGAAACTCTGAATAAAACAAGTCCGTTTAGAGTGCAAGGTTGTCTCGGTTTGGTTATTTACTTATGACACATAATATCAGGGACTAGCTACCCGCTGATAGATCCTTAAACCGTAGGAATAACAATAACATACCGGGTTTTCAATGTTGATGACAATTATGACAGAAAACATTATGATAGAAAACATTTTGTTACCGGTTTACAAATACAACAGTTACATGCATTGGTTTACAAACATTAAAGAGAACATTTTGATACCGATATACCCAATACGACATTTCAAATGTTTTGAGATACTATGATCTCACGAACCGGTTATCAAAAGATTTATTTTAAATCTTTTTCCAACAAACTATGAACTCGCTCAACTTTATGTTGATTTTTCGCATGTTTCTTTCTCAGGTTACATATACAAACTATGGCACGGTTGGAATAGGAGAAATCATTGGAACTCGAGTACTTAGCGACGTTCATTTCCTAAAAGTCTTAGCTAATAATACTTCCGCTGTGCAATGAAGATACCAGTCCAGTCACGCCGGCTCTGATGCGATCGATTTATCGGGGCGTGACACAATGTTCACCACTTGCTCTTCGAAGTCGAAATCAAACGTTTCAGCATCAACATTTAATAGCTTTGCCAAATCTTCCTTCGAATAGTTGTGAACAAATTCACCTTCCTCCACGTTGTGCTCTAACATAAGAATCATTGGCTTTGTTGGTATCGCAGCAACAGGATTTGCAACGATCGCATCTGTCATATCAACATCAGTCTGCCCTGTTTGCCCTATCTGTTCCCCCTGACTTTGATCTTCCATTATGTTTGTATCATCTTTCAGTAACGAAGAAAAATCAAATTCATCAATAAACTTAGCATCCACAACTTTCAGACCAACTCCACCGTGATCATCATTGTTTCCATCATTGTTATCGGAGTCGTCTTTCGTATCATCAACAAGATCATCATCATTATCATCTTCAGCTTCTTCATCATCTTTCTGTTCAGTTTCTTTTTCAGCAACAATTTCTGACTCAGAAGCTTTCGCAGATACAGGCTCGGTTATAGGGCATACTTTCAATAACATGTTTCCCCTTCCCCTGTTCTGATAACTCTTTCTCTGCTTTCTCTTTAGCCTCTTGCAGATCTAATCAAGCATACTCTGCAACAACATCAATCCACAAACTATTTGATAATACTTTCTGAAGCCTGTTGAATCTTCGATCATTCAAATCTCTTTCAGATCGTAGCTCTGCAATTTCTTTTGTTTGCATCCTGCAGACTTTCGAGTAGGGCTTTCAAATAACCTCGATCACCTTCCAGAAATTTGACCTTGTCGTTCAAAATCTCTTTCTCTACCTCGCTTTGTTTCACCAAACTTTCCAAAGCAGATTTCTCAATTTCATTCTTCGACACTTTGTCTTCTAGAACTTTAACTCTCTTTTCAAGTTCATCAACGTCAAATCTAGAAAGAAATCATTCAAATCTTGAATGTTCACTGGCTCATCAGGAATGTTTCCAAATAGCTTCAACCTTGGAGTAGTCTTAGGTGTAGACTTTAGCGTACTCTTCGGTGTAGACACTGGAACTTCTGTAGGTGTTGAGCTTTCAGGTTGAGAAATTGTAGGTGGATCTTGAGACTGTATGATAGGAATTTCGAGCAAATCAGACTCAGGAGGTTCTTGTGTAACTCCTGTCTACACAATCGTCTCCTGAACTGCAGAAATTTGAATTGTTTCAGCCACAGGAGGTTCTTGTGTAACTCCTGATTCTTTATCAGCAGAAGGTTCTTGTGTGACTTCTGTGCCTTTCTTTTTGCCAATGTAGCGTCGGCTTTTCGGCTTCTGACTTTTCTTGCCTTTGGTTTTCGGAGACCCTGTAGTCTTCAAAGTTATATCAGTTGCAGAAGACTTAACCCTTTTTGCCTTTTTCTTCGGTCTCTCCTCATCTGAACACTTATCAGACCCCGGTTCGTAATCAGCATCACCTGCTTTAAGCTTTTCTAGCTCTTTTTCAGCAGCAGCTTTCTTTGTTTTTCTTTCTATCATATCGTCACTATCTTCGTCTTTGTCTGACGTCGCAGATATAACATCTTCTTCTTGAGTAGTTTTCTCTGCCTCTTGACTATCAATATTCACAACAACACTTGAACTAGCTTCAGGTTGAACATTCTCAGGCTCCTCTTCGTCGATCAACATTGTTTCGACTTTCTTTGACTTCCTGACTGCTTTTTTTTCTTTTCAACCTTCTTTAAGAACCAGTTGCTGCGTTTCTCTTTGAATGTAGATAACCATTCTAATTCAACGTTCTTCTCATTTTCGTCACCACTATCGTCTTTACACCATTTTTATTCTGGTGGTGCGACGTAATCAATAGAAACTATAGCACCAAATAAAGGCTTTGAAATTGGCACTGAAGCTTTCTTCTGGAAAGTAATCAAATTCTTTATGGTAACTTCATCCATGTGACTAAGATATACGATATCGTTCGGATCTTTCGCGATTTTCTTGAACTTGTCGTCGATCAGCATTTGTATAAACCTCAGATACATCACAAGCCTATTATTGTTTTTCATATGCGTGAACACAAGCTTAGAAAAATTAAACTTCTTATTTAGCACCAACGTTGTGGCCATACAAGCCATGTAATTCTGAACATCATCCAAACCCGCTTTACGATGGCTGAAAGTGTGTATAATCGCGTGCATCAGAAACTTGTAAGGATTCGGAACTCCCCCTTTCTTCAAAGTAGATTCGTTAGCGTGCCCTTTGTATCCCATACGGCAAAAACACCTCGTACCATCCTTTCATCGAGCATCATTGGATCTTCAGTACTGTCGTTGAAATTTAGAACTTTTCGGATGTCTGCTTCAGATACTGTAATCTCCTTATCTTCATTTCCTTCGCGAACCACTGATTTGATCACTGTGTTATCTTCATTTAATGACGCTGAGCTCCAGAATCTATACAGTGCGACCTATAAACCATCGTCTTTTCCGTAATCGCTTTATGAATAAGAATACACTCCATGAAAGCGAGAATACTGTCATATGCTTCAAGAGATGGACAGACAGTCTTGTCGAGCGTAATACACGTATTGTGGAATTTATTAAACGAGAGCTGAATATTCTGCAAGCACGAAAATCGAGATAAAATTTGCAAAATTTAACAATTTTCACAAACCCTAATATAAAGTTCGGGCAGACTTGATTAGAAACACAACACATTACAAATGTATCAAGTCCAGGCGAACTTATCAAGCTTTTTGACCAATCCTTAGACAAGTTCGGGCGAATTTGTTTAAGACTTTTGATTTTGAAACTGGTACTGACAAGTCCGGGCGAACTTGTCACAGATCATGAATTTTTGAAATAAAGCAGATAAGTTCGGGCTGACTTGTGAGGTAATCAATAATTTCACTATTGAAGACAAGTTCTGCCGAACTTCGTTCAAAGAACCATTTGACAAGTTCGGGCGAACTTGTCATCTTTATCACTGAAAACCTGCAACAACTTATATACGACCTTCTGATTCAAATTAATGATTTGTTATGGAACGATTATAGTTATTTAACATGTTTTGCAGTTCAATTTGTTCTCAAACATCTTTAATCATGTCCAATAGTTCAAAACAGATCTATATCGATAAATCTCTATCAATCCACGATCCAAATTCCAAATTCTTACCATTACCATGATCCTTAGTGTGCCAATCACTAAGATTCACTTGAAATTTTGGCAGCAATTCGACTTAATTGTGACAAAATCGAAGTTCGTTTAAAATCGCCGAAGTTCGCTCTGAGTTGTGAAGAACAAGTAATGAAGTTCGGGCGGACTTTTAGTCTATTTATACTTAACAATTTCGGGCGAACTTGCAATACTAACCAATTAAGATTAGCAACAAGTCCGAGCGAACTTATCATCTGATGACACTTTATAAGCCTATACAAGTCCGGGCGAACTTGATTACAAGTCCGGGCGAACTTGATCAATGTAAAATCAAAATTTTTCAAAATTTTCAATTTTGACCCTGAATTTTCAAATTTTACCAGCTTTAACAATCCACTCAGTTGACCAAGTCCAAGCTAATGACCTTGGTTAACCGATTTGTCTTCCGAGTCCAAGTTAATGACCTCGGATCGATCCGTTATGAACAAACTGATGGTTTTTCTCAAATTCAAGTTTAAAATTAATGAACTTTTAATCGTTTTTGCTTATCAGAGTTTACATATTAGCTCCCAGCCCGTTGTCACTTAGATTCCCACCAGTTTAGCACCTTACCAGACTTCGAAGATCCGTTCTCCAACATTGGCTTGTAGAAACTAATGTAGAATCAAAATCTTTTTGAATTTTTGCAAGTTTATGCTAAAACACACTGAAAATCTTTTTTGGTTTTAATATTTAAAGCAAGTAAAGCAAGTAAACTATGTACAAACATATTTACAAACTTATAACAAGTAGACTATGTACAAACATATTTACAGACATATTTTTGTAAATTCGTGTCTAAGGATCATATTAGTTGTTTGAGACATATCACCAGTACCGTTGAGCTTTTGATGACTTTATGTTTTAAACTCGTTACCTAGATTGTCGATATGTTTCTCCACTTAAACTTCGACACATTTCTCAATTGTTCCAAGATATCTTAGGTAGAATTATGAAACTTGACTTAACTATGGTTCCCATATCAGAATATACTGCCATATCAAGATTCCATAGATTTCATCTTACAGGTGAATATAGCGTAACTGATATTTGTATCTGGGTTGTGCGAGGCCTTGAGAGCTCAGGTTAGTACTAATATACAGACAAAGAGATGAAGGCTCGACTTTAAGGTGTGTTCCACTTAAGGAATCTTTTAAGCACTGCAAATGATTAGATCTTTCGATTCTTTTCAAGTTTGCATGTAGTTTTGGTGTTTTTAGCAAAAGCATTATAGAAGTTCTAGGCTATTGCTTCCACAAAATCAGAAGAACTTGTATAATACCCCAGATATCAATCATCTATAAAGACCTCGTATCTCTGAATCAAGCAATCTCTCAAAAGAAATTTCGGAGTACTAAGTCCATATATCCGAGATGTTAAGCCACAAGTTTAAGCAGTTGTAAAATTTAGTTTATATCCCGAAAACAATTTACTGAACGTGTAAAGCCTATCGACACATCCACAGTAAGACTTGTTTATCACTTTTAAACTTTACAATTCTTTAGCATACTGTGATAGTCCACTGATGTACTATCATTTCCTTTGTGACATAAAATTCTTTTTGTCTTTTTCAATGTTTTTATACTTTTTGAATTTTCATATGTTTTTGTATTTTCTTGATTTTCTCCCCCTAAAATCAAAAACATATTTTTTGTATTTTAGGTTTTTAAGAAATACTAATCTAAAAGATAGACAAACCAATGTGGATCACGTGAACTCGTCGTCTGATCCATATTCAACCTCTGCCTCCGCACCTGTCAACAAATTTTTAATACCGTCAAGCCTCATTAGATATTTAAATCTTGTTAAAGGAAAAACTTTGGTATAAAAATCAGCTTTTTGTTCATCGGTGTGGATTTTTTCTATTCGCACCAACTTCTTTTCGTAGCAGTCACGAATGAAGTGATAACGAATTTCTATGTGTTTAGTTCGAGAGTGATGAACAAGATTTTTAGTGATGTCGATTGCTGCTTTATTATCTACATATAAAAGCGTATCAAGAAATTGCAATCCAAAGTCCCTCATCTGTTGTTGAATCCATAGGATTTGTGAACAACAACTGGAAGCAGAAATGTATCCTGTGAGCTCATAGGTAGAAAGAGAGACCGTGGTTTGTTTCTTGCATTGCCACATTACTAATCGAGTTCCGAAGAACTGGCAACCAGCCATCGTAGACTTAGAATTCAGCTTGTCCACCCCAAAGTCCGAATCAACATATCCCGTCAGATCAAAATTATCGTTCTTTGGATACCACAAGCTGGTGCTTGGACTAGGGGTGCTAAACGGGTCGTGTTCACGGGTTGGTGGGTTCAACCCGACCCAAACCCGAAAATCTTACACGAACCGGAAGCCGACCCGAACCCGAAAATCATATCATACATATGAACCCGAACACGACCTGAAGTTTCGTAGGTTGACCCGAACACGACCCGTTTAACCCGAATTTTTTAATTATTTTTTATGAAATTAATATATTAAAATTAAAAATTACTTAAAAAACACAAATGTATATAATAATATCATATTTAAATTATAAAATCTATGTAAATTTCTCCTTTTAAGTTATAATCATGGCATAAAATACACGCCCATTTAATTTTTGACACCAACTATATTGCAAAAAATATAATATAGTATAAATGTGTTAAACGGGTCAACCCGCCAACCCGACCAGGTTGACCCGAACCTGACCCGTTAACCCAAACGGGTTCGCGGGTTCAACCCGTAACTGACCCGAACCCGTTTAGACGAAACCTAAACCTGCGAATTTTGTGTTAGGTTTGTGTCGGGTTTTCAGGTCGTGTCAGAAATTCACACCCCTAGCTTGGACATCCCTTCAGGTAACGAAATATTCGCTTGACTATCTGCATGTGCGATACTCTGGGACTAGACTGATATCTCGCGCAAAGACAGGTAGGATACATGATATCTGGGCGAGATGCCGTTAGATACATAAGAGATCCTATCATCGACTGATAGAGCGTATCATCCACTTTGGTTCCTGTTTTGTCAATGAAAATTCTGTGATTCAGCGCCAGAGGAGTCGAAAGCGGCTTCGAGCTATCCATTTCAAACTTCTTCAGAATGTCGTGAACATACTTCGTTTGATGAATGAATATGCCGTCTGGTAACTGATCAACTTGTAAGCCGAGGAAGAACTTCATTTCGCCTATAGAAGACATTTCGAACTTCTTTTTCAGAATCTTCTCGAACTTTTTTCAAAGACTATCACCTGTTGAACCAAAGATGATATCATCCACATAGATTTGTACGATTTATTAGATGACTCGTATAGCCGTTTCCAACGAGATGTTGAGATAACGTCTCGTACCAAGCTCTCGGGGATTGATGGAATCCGTATAAGGCTTTGTCCAGGATATAAGCTTTGTTCTTGTTCAGCGGATCGGCGAACGCTGGTGGTTGGCCGACATACACTTGTTCGCGTAGCTTACCATAGAGAAATGTGGATTTCACATCTAACTGGTACACTTTAAAACCTTTCCAAGCAGCGAATGCAAAGAAAATTCGGATTGACTCTAAGCATGCAACAGGTGCATAGATTTCCGTGTAGTCAATTCCTTCTTGCTGGTGGAAACCTTTGACAACCAACCGAGCTTTGTTTCTAATGGTCACACCTCGATCATCCATTTTACACTTGAAGACCCATTTCTTATCTATCGCTTTCTCTTTGGTGGTAAGTCGACAAGCTTCCAGACTCCCAGTTTCTCGAACTGTAACAACTCTTCCTACATCGCTATCACCCAGTTCTCATCACCCAAAGCTTCTAACACAGTCTTCGGCTCGATTTGAGATATGAAACATTAATAATAACAATAATCTTGAGTCGGAGCCACTCGAGTATAGAAACAACTTAAAGCTTTGTTGATCGGGCTTCTCGTTCTCACACCAGTCTGTAGCTCTCCAATAATGTTTGTTGAAGGGTGATATGAATAAGATCGTGGCATCTCCTCGCTAGGAACATCAACTGAGCTATTCTGATTTGAAATATTCAGATCAATTATCAAATCAACTTCAGGAGCATTCGATGTTGCTTCGTTCGCAGATTGGTTTAACATATTGGATATCTGCTCGGATTCTTCATCAGAGGAAGATTTCTCCATCATCGTCGAAAGTTGGAGCTTCATCAGAGTCGGAATTCTGATTCTGAGGAATAATGGGCTCTGTAGTTGCATTTCCTGGTTTAGTGAAAACATTTGCTGGAGTTGTAGTAGGTGTTACTTCTGCTTCAGAAACTTGTTCATCCGGAACACCACTATTACTCGGACCTACACCAGAAGACGATGTAGAACCAATAGTGGGTTGATTAACCACAATTGGCCTTATAATCTGTTCTTGGCTAGCCGACTGTTGATGATAATAAAGAGTTGCAAGTTCTTCTTCAGACGGTTCTTCTGGCAAGTTGAATGACTTCCACAAATCTTGGTAATTGAACAACCACGCATCGCCTTTCCTCTGAATAGGAGTTGTGTACCGAAAGCAATCAACGTGTGTGCTTCGATCACTCTTCTCAAAGTAGGAACGTGAACTCTCCTGAGTAGTCTAGCGTAACCAACGAAGAAACCTTCAAGCGTTTTAGCACCAAATTTTCCATCTTGATCAATTACTGGACACGACTGATTATTTCGAAGCATGTCTTTTTAGTCGGTTTGACAGTTAAGACCCTGTTCAAAGTGTAGCATGCCGCTGCAACCGCCTCACTCCAAAAGCTGACAGGAAGCTTTGAGTCAGCAAGCATAGTTCTTGTCGTTTCAATCAATGTTCTGTTCTTCCTCTCTGCTACGCCATTTTGTTGCGGAGTATACAGTGCACTAAATTCCTGCAGAATTCCTTTGGCATTGCAAAACTCTTTCATCTTGTTGTTTTTGAACTCCGTGCCATTATCACTTCAAATCCGTCTAACAGGTAGATGATATAGATTTTCAAGCTTCTTGAAGAGAATCACAAGATTGTCAAATGTTTCATCTTTAGACTCTTGAAAGAAAACCCATGAATATCGAGAATAATCATCTGTGATGACCAAACAATACAGATATCCGGATATACTTCGGACGTTCACCGGACCGAAAAGATTCATATGTAGACGTTCAAACGGCAACTTTATGGAATTTAGAATCTTATTAGGATGTGACTTCTTAATCTGCTTCCCTTTCTTACATTCAAGACAATGATCCGTCATGTGGAAGCTCTGAAGATTTACTCCTTCAACCAGGTCGTTGTGAACCAGAAAATTCATTTTCCTCAGATGTATATGCTGCATCTTCCTAGGCCATAGAATCGAATCCTTCTCTGTGGCTTTTGTAACAAAACATTGAGCTGATTTCGACGATGTAGTAGCGACACCCATGTCAAGTACGTAGAGATCGTTTTTGCGTGGAGCGCGCATTAGTATCCACTCATCAGGAATCTTGAAGCCCTGCTTCAATATCATGCCTTCCTTATCATTGAAATGAACTGTGAACTACTTGTCACAAATCTGTGAAATGCTTAGAAGATTATTCTCCAGCTCGGTGATATAGTTAACACGATCAAAAGACACAACACCATTCGAAAGTTTTCCTTCAACTACAATCCGGCCTCCTTGATTTCCAGCGAAGCCTACATACCCTCCATTTATCGCTTTGATATCGAAGAGCAGTGCTTTCATCCCAGTCATGTGCCTCGATGCTCCGCTATCCAGAATCCACTTCGATAATATGGATCTTTGGAGCCCCTGCACACATTAACATTCAGTGAAAAAGTGCAACCCAATCCTTTTTGGTCTTGGGTTTGGGATAATAATCTTCGTAGACATCCTCAAATTCACCAGCTAAGACTTCATCGACATTATCGTTTCAAACTTGACCTTTTTCTTATCTTTTGAAAGTTTTGGACAAACTTTGACAGTTTCTTTTTATTTTTTGAATCAGACACTTTGTCGACTTTGGTTTCAATTGACTCAGACTTTGCAACTTCAAATGTTATTGTTTTCTTTTGGCAACCCAGGATTGTGATTTAACTCTTGCTTTCTTTATGTAAAACCTTAAATCTTTGTTTTCGTTCGATTTGGAAGTTTCACCTTTCTCAAAAGTTGAGTTTTTAACAGTTTTAGGTTTACCTTCAATTTTAGGTTCATTGTTTCGTTTTAGAATTGTGACGGGTTTTACAATCTCTGGTTGCTTGAGTTTCTCAACATCTGAACTTGTTTTTCTTCGAGGATAAAAAGGCTTAGATTTTGGACACTTGCGAGCAATGTGACCAACTTCATTGCATTTGAAGCAAGTCCGAGTGTCATGAGAATGTCCACTAGTGGGTTTTACTCCACTTGTGGATTTAGCCTTATCCCGAAGTTGTTTTTCCTTTTTGAGCTCGTCATTTGATTGCTTTCCAGTCAAATTCTCTTCATGAACCGTACTAGTCCCATACACAAAAGTCATGTTTTTATTCTTGTATTCGTGAAATGGTGACTTCTGTTTCTTATTCGGTTCATCTTCAACCTCCAAACCCAAACCCGCTTGCCTGTTTTCAGGAAAGTCACCACCATTCCTTCGGTAGTTGTTATAATTTCTTTTAGGTTTAGAATAAAGTTTCTTTTCATTTCTCTCCAAATCTTCTGATGATATTTCGACAAGTTTGAACAATTTATCAATTTGGTCTTCTTTCACATTTTGAATCGGAAAACTGTCATTGAAATATAGTCTATCAGATTCCTTAACTTTGTACATAACAACGTTAGGATCATCACTTAGACTATCTTCCGATGATGTATCGTCATCTTCAGATTGTGATTCAGATGGCGCTCTCTCAAAGCTGCCATCATCAGATTCACTCAAAACATTTTCAACAACATTTCTTACCACAGCTTCACTGTCATCTTTTGTGTAGGTTATATCAATGTTCTCAGGCAGCTCATTTTCTTTTCAGTCAAAAGTTCAATGTTAAGCGCCTTTTCCATCCCTTCAGCCTTCTTGCGACAATACTTTTCGCACAAGGGTGGTGGAACATTGTTATAATCCCTACGTTTCTTACATTTTGATTTCTGAACATCTTCTTCTGACGAAATCGTTGGAAGAATATGATCGATGACATAAGCATTCGTGATATAGCTTTTCAAAAGCTGTCTTACCCTTTCGGTTTCGATTTTCATGTCTTGAAGCTCTTGTTTTACTTTAGCAATGTTGTTTATGTAAATGTTCATAGCTTTTTGTTTTTCCATTAAAGTGGCTTTTAACATTCTTATTGTATCATCTTGTTCAATGTTATTTCTATCAAGCCTGCCATAATCATCTTTCATTTTATCATATGCTTCCTTCATTGTGCGATAATCATATTTGAAATTGTTATTATGCACATTGAGTTCAACTATGATTTGAGTCTTTTCAGCACGTTGACACATGACTCAGCACATTTCGTGCGAGGTTTTTCAACCTCAACGATTTGCACTTTAATAACTTCTTTTTCTACAATTTTTACCTCCGGACCTACCTTTGTCAATTTGCCATCATAGCTTTTTTTGCAATCTCTGTGAGATTTTCTTCATTCATCTCCTTGGTCACGTTGATGACTTCTTCAACTTCCGGTTTCTCCTCAGCAACATGCTCCGAAGATGTTGTATCACCAAAACAACCTGCAAAACTAGAAGTCATGTTAGGAGAAAGAACACTTTGCGTCCTAGTGTGATGATAGATCTCCTCTTCTTCTGCTTGTTGTAAGTATTCTTCTAGCATTGCGCTTTCCATGGCTGCATCCTCAGCAGCTGTGTCTTCCATCAGCTATTAGAGCAACTCCAGTCTTTTTGGCGATGTATGAATTCCTGTCAAAACCATCATCTTCATTCGAAGCAACCGTAGCTTTCTCTGTGTTGTTAGATGGTTTCTCTTGAACTTCGATTTGATTCTTCTTTGGGAATGGCTTGTATTGTAGTGACTTCTTGTAATAATCACTGCCACCTCCAAATGGAATTTGGTTGCCACTTGATTCTGGATTTTTGCATTTTCTTTTAAAGTGCCCTTTTTGTCGGCATCTGAAGCAAGTAACTTTCGTCTTTTCGAAACCTAATTTGTTGCTTGAATTCCCGATGTCTCTGCCGGTTAGAGCAACAAATTTAGTAACCCTTTGAATAATCGAGGCTAAGCACCATTTGATGTCCATCAGCTCAAGCTCTTCCTCATCCACTTGATCATAATCCTCTGCGGTCATTTCAGGATTACCGATCTTTCCAGCTACTAAACTCTCGTAGGATTCAACCACTGTGGCAAGTAGTGCCATATGTTGTTTGGCCACTTGTTCAGAAATGACGTTGCTTAAAAAGACTGCACTGTTGCATTTAAACACATTTGGATCAGAATTCGATTGATTATTCTGATTTGACTGATTCTAAAATGAAGAATTAGAACCCGTGGTTGAATATGAAGAATTTTGAGGACTCTGATCATAGTTAGGATATGATTGAGTTTGACTCTGTGGCGAATGATTCGATGAACTCAGATTCACGCTGAATGCAGTTTGATCTTTGGGCTTGATATATTCTCTTGAGCTCCTGTCTTGTAGTAAAGCCCTACATCTTGAGCAACATTTGAATTCTTTGACTTGGCAATTTTTAACAACTCCATCTCGTGCCCCTCCAACTTATCAATGAAAGTGGATAACTTGAAGAATTCCCAGCTTGGACTTTCTTTGAGCACCATGAGATAAGTTGTCCACTCACCCTCTGGTAAAGCGTCAGCCAATTTATCAATGTATTCTTCTTCCGTCTTCTCAAGACCATGTCTCCTCATAATCACCTTCAAATGATAAAAATGTTCGATCATTTGTTTCATCGATTCACCTTTTATCATTGTAAATATATCAAATTCCTTCATGATTAACGCCTTTTTGCTTTAGACCATTTCAGCACTTCCCTGATGCCTTTAGAGATTTCCAAAGATCTTGTGCAGTTTTGTACTCTGGAAATAACACCATGATATCTTCCTTTACAGACTGCTGAATCAAGCTGATCATTTTCTTTTCAGCTACGTACGCATCTTTCTGTGCAGTAGAAAACTTGCTTTTATCGATAACTTTTTCATGTTCATCTCTTGGCCATGTATAGCCAGTCTCAACTGCAACCCAGCTGTGAAAGAATGTAGACTGAACCCAGTTCGTAAACTTTTCTTTCCACCCCTCGTATTCATCTATACACATGAGTTTCGGTGGCTTCACAGACGTACCCATCTCGTTATCAATATTAACTTGATTATCCATTGAGCATTCGATGCTGAAGCCGTCATAAACGCACTGTGAATATCTTCCATCGTAGGAAAACTGACGAATATCACTTAAAACACGTTCGCAAACTTCGAAAAATGATTAGCAAACTGACAAGTTCGGGGGAACTTGTGCAGGTAAACAGATCAGATTTTGCTTTACACAAATTCGGGCGAACTTGTGTTGAAGTTTTGAAAAAATTTCACCCTGATGAAGTTCGGGCGAACTTGTATGATATTCAAGATAACAAGCAAGTTCGGGCGAACTTGTAATAAAATTTCAACAGAGTTTGATCAAGTTCGGGCGAACTTGATGAAACTTTTGAGGAAATTCTAAGCAAGTTCGAGTGGACTTGAGCTAAAGACCTTGAAAATCAATCAAATTCGGGCGGAGTTGATTAAAAATTGTGAATTTTTAATCAAGTTCGAGCGGACTTGATTACAAGTTCGACCAAATTGAGTTTTGCAAAACATGGTTTTTTCAACTTTTCGACATCAATTCGTTTGAATTAGGTCTTGAAACTCTCAGGGGTTTATCTTTAGTGTATTTTACGTGACATATTAAAAAATTAGCACATTTTATCCGTAGGTTCATTGTTTTTCATGAAAAATAAAGAAAAATGGTAGAAATAAGATGAAATAGAGTAGATCTTGCAATGATTTCACCAAATCAGGTATCCGTGGCTCTGATAACACTTGTTAGATCGCTCCTTGATTAGCACACGAACCTAATTTGGTATCTAACGTTCATATAGGCAGAAACTAGATGACGTGTTAATAAAATATGTATGATTTATTCGTTTAACTGTTGTTTATTGATCACTAAGTCCAATTACATGTAAGATCCAGATCGGGCAGAGCTTCGCCTCTGTCGTGACAAAGTTGCAAATATTACAATGACAATCTAAGGACCACTATTTATAGTTGAACAAGTTCGCTAGGAATAGACAAGTTCGGGCAAACTTGTCTTGAACAAGTTCGGCCGAACTTGTTCTAACATGATGATTCCGGGCGAACTTGTTCTTCTATTTACATAAATATGACCTTTTCTAACGTAATCTCATCTATTCTAAACAGACTCGATCCAAGACTAAGACATAGACATTATGTACTAACTTAGGTACTCCCCTAATGGGTTATCATTTATTTTAGCATCTGTAGGATGTATGCCTACACCCCGTGCTTAGGTCATGGCCATTTACAATTAAATGAGCCGTGGATATCCAGGACATGGTCGTTTAACCCCCAAATTTTTAATATTAAGCAATACGAATTAAAATGGATTATTTGAATTACCGACACGTTGGTCTTTGATCCCATATCCAACCATGCGGTATTATTATACCATATCCCAAGCACGTATAAGGGATAATAAGTTAAAGTATTTACCTGGCTTGCAAAATCTTTAGTAAATAAGAAAATAAGCAAAACACAGTCGTAATCTAAATAACTAGCTTGGAAACAATCTACTGGAAGCCTCTAGTCTGGAATGGATGGTATTATTAACCGATTAGTTAGCTAGTGGCTCTTTATTTAGTCATTGACTTAGACTGGCTAACTTAAAAGAGATAACGGTATGAAATGCTAGATTAAGCGATGACCGGAAAAGAATGTATTTTGGACCCGACAAGTACTAGGACTTGTATAATATGGGTTACCATTTAACATTCTGGAATTTGAGAATATTTCGATATGGTTAAACCCGTTTCGGTTAGATTACGTAAACTAGTTATGTAGGCCGAACCATACACATATAAGTGTAACCGGGTAAACGGGTGAGTCCTATGCAAGTTCCATATGCCATTATATTTAAAATGTGTTGTAACATCAGCGAGTTATCAACATGTTGGCCCGTTACGGTTTTAAAATCAAACTATGCCTTAAACGGGCAATTTCGTCATTTTATAATGTAATAAATGAGCTTATATGTAAACTGATGTTACTGTCATGAACATTCTAAAAACACTTATTTTATGATGTTATATCAGTAGGGTATCAATTATATGTGTGGTTTATAGTTTAAGACCAAACTATGTTCCGGAAAGGGCATTTTGGTCGTTTCACAAATAATTAATAACTTATTTGGGAATCTGAGTTTGAGACATGTACCTACTGTTAATAAGTTGAAAATATGTTTTGAAATCAGTAGGTATCAAGTCTTGGTGCCCTAATATGGTTTTAAACCACACTATGCGCCGAAACAACGATTAAGTCGCTAGATGACGATTTAAATGGCATTTGAGTGAAACTGATGTTATGAACAGGTTTGTATGATGAAAATACGTTATATTGTATAATACATCAGTATGTAATAAGTTTTGTTCCTTAAAAATGATAAAAATCCATTTTAGGTATCGTAAGGGCAATATCGTCATTTAAGGACTTAATACATGGACTTGTGTATAAACTCAGTTTATAATCTGAATAGATATCTCAAATAATCCTAATTATGATATTACATCAATAGGTAAAGAGTTTTGATGTCAAAATTATGTTTAAATCATTTTATACGCCAAAAGGGCGATTTGGTCACTTTAAAGCGTGAAATACGCCTTTTTAATCAAAACTCAGTTTATGATCAGAATGTTGACCTTAAATAAGTTAACATCTCAGTTTACAAGTCACATGTATGCTCATTTGTATTTGAAACCTCATTTTTAAGCATGTAGGGCGTTTTAGCAAAGTTTGGCATAATTATCGGATACTTGCATACAAACTCGGATCACTATGTAACCATGTAATATAACTCTAGAGGGTCATACTACAACCTAACATGGTAACAATGCAACTTAGAATCAGTAAGGGTCAGAACCGAAAGTCAAGGTAAAAGTCAAACTTTGTGACTTTCGGTTGCGAACCGACCTTAGAACTGGAATTGACGGGCCGAACATGTTTATGCATGTTCTAATACTTATTCACAACTTGTTAAAGTGTCAAAATGTATTTTATAACACCTACATTATCAGATATAAATTTATTTTAAAAACTGACCTAGTTTGACTTTTTATCAAAAACTTTGACCCGTCAATTGACCAAGCAAACGTGGTAATTAGGAGGTGCCCTCTTGAAGGATTAACACCTACCTAATTACGATCACGTAGCCACGTTCGTAGCAAACAATGGCTAGACCATAATGGTCTTAGCGGAAAGTCAAAGCGTTTTTACGTCAATGCTTTGACTTTGGCTCAAGGCTTAATAAAACATAAAGGAGGAAGGATGGAACACTTACATGTGATCCAAAGAAAATATTAGAACTCAGGGGAGGTCTCCTTAAGCAAGGAAACAACTCCAAGATAGAGTAGAGAAGAAATAAGGTGAATGAGCAAGGAATGAAGCTCAACAATGAGCTCTATTTATAGTTGAAAGACATGGATTTAGATCAATCCAAGTGTTGAGAGTTCACTTAGGATCACTCCAGGTGTAGTATGAGGTGTCCAATACCAGACATGAGGCCATGGTTTCGAAATTCAGGGGCTAAAGTGGTTTGAGTGGTGGCCAAGGCTGCAGGCTGTAGCTGGCATGCAGGATTCTGCGAAACGCATGCTGTCGCGCCACGTGAGGGGATAACATGTCCCTGACGCGACACGTGGGGGTGACCATTTCTCAAAATTTTCAATTTCGGCCCTGGACTTCCCAAACTTCCATATTTTAACATAAAAGCATGTTTTATTCAATATGGCTCCTGTTTGGCACTCTCGCGAGTATAACCAAACATCGTTAAGCTCCGGGTTTGTTAAAAGGTCACCCAGAGGCATAGTTTAAGCATGTTGACACTTTTAGTCCTTCAATTATTCATTTGTCATTCAGATGTTATAAATTAACATAAGAACGGATTTAGTTCCTCTCATCCAACATGTGGTAAACGAGGATCAGCGGGACACGTGTCAGTTTATTATAGGACGGGTTTTTACGAGGTGTTACATCATCACCCCCTTAAAAGAAATCTCGACCTCGAGATTTTATTAAAAAAGATAGGGGTACTTTCTTCGCATATTGGACTCGACCTCCCAAGTATATTCGGGACCTGACGTGCATCCCATTTAACCTTTACAATAGGCACGTGCTTCCTACGAAGCTTCTTAACTTGCCGATCTTCGATCGCAATTGGTTTCTCCACGAACACAAGTTTTCATCAATTTGAATATTTCATGAGGCATTGCTAGCGACTTTTCCACTAGACATTTCTTCAAGTTGATAATGTGGAAAACATCATAGATTCAACTGAGCTTCTCAGGTAGCTTAGGTCTGTAAGCTACAGATCCGACACATTCAGTTATCTCGAATGGTCCAATGTATCTCGGGCTTAACTTGCCCTTTTTCCCAAAGCGCATTACACCTTTCCAAGGTGACATTTTTAACATAACCTTGTCCCCAACTTGGAACTGTAATGGTTTACGCCTGTTGTCGGCAGAACTCTTTTGTCTATCACGAGCTGCCTTAAGTCGATCACAGGTTTGCACAATCTTATCCGTGGTTTCAAGAACGATCTCTGGTCCAGATAGTTGAGCTTCTCCAACTTCAGCCCAACATACAGGCATCCTACACTTTCTTCCGTATTAGGCTTCAAAAGGAGCGGCCTTAACACTTGTGTGATAACTATTGTTATAAGAAAACTCGACTAGGGGTAAGTGATCATCCCAACTTCCGCCTAAGTCGATCACACACGCACGTAACATGTCCTCCATGGTTTGAATGGTACGCTCACTTTGCCCGTCTGTTTAAGGATGGTATGCCGTACTAAAGTTTAATCTCGTGCCTAGATATTGTTGAAAGCTTTTCCAAAAGTGAGACGTATATCTTGTATATCTATCAAATACAATGGATATTGGCACGCCGTGCAAAGATACAATCTCATCGACATAAAGCTTAGCCAGCTTGTCTGAGCTATACGTTTCCTTAATTGGTAGAAAATGGACCGATTTGGTTATTCTATCCACAATAACCCAAATCGTGTCATTGCCACGCTTGGTCTTTGGTAACTTGGTGATGAAATCCATCGTTACCATTTCCCATTTCCATACTTGGATTTTGAGCTGTTGTAGGAGTCCTGACGGTTTCTAGTGTTCCGCCTTAATTTAAGAACACGTCAAGCACTTTTCTACATGATTGGCTACATCTTTCTTCATACCCATCCACCAATAATTGGGCTTTAGGTCTTGATACATCTTGTCGCTTCCTGGATGAACCGAACATTTAGAATTATGTGCTTCTTGGAGGATTACATCTCTACGTCCTCCAAAGATCGGAACCCAGATCGATCGTTTAACCTGAACATTCCGTCCTTTCCAGATGCTAATTGATCAATAGTTGCACCTAATCCTTCCTTAGCAATGTTGCTCTCTGACATAGCTTGCTTTTGTGCATTTGGTAGCTTCTCATCCAAGCTATTTTTCAGTTCAATGCTCTTGGCATTGATACTTAAAGGTTTGACTCTTTCCTTGCGACTAAGAGCATCAGCGACTACGTTCACCTTTCCTGGATGATATCGAATCTCACAATCATAGTCGTTGAGTGTTTCCATCCAACGACGTTGTCTCATGTTCAAAATCCTTTTGTTTGAACAAATGTTGAAGACTTTTATGGTCAGTGTAGATGATACACTTTGTTCCATATAAATGATGTCTCCAAAGTTTAAGTGCAAACACTATCGCACCCAGCTCCAAATCATGGGTGGTGTAGTTTCTCTCGTGCACTTTTAGTTGTCGTGATGCGTAGGCAATCACTTTGCCTCTTTGCATAAGCACACATCCCATACCAGTGTGCGATGCATCACAGTAAACCACAAATTCTTCTACTCCTTCTTGCAAAGCTAACACTAGGGCATTGCTTAACTTGTGCTTTAAAGTTTCAAAGATTCTTGTTGCTTCAGACCCCAGTTGAACTTGGCATCCTTACGAGTTAAAATTGTCAAAGGAGCGGCTATTCGTGAGAAGTTCTCAATGAACCTTCGATAATAACCAGCCAATCCTAAGAAACTTCGTATCTCAGAATGTGTCTTTGGTGCTTCCCAATTCATTATCGCTTCTATCTTTGCAGGATCCACTTGAATACCGCGTACAGTCACTACATGACCAAGGAACTGAACCTCACGGAGCCAGAATTCTCGTTTGGAAAACTTTGCATACAGCTTTTCTTGACGTAGTATATCGAGTATGCACCTTAAATGTTTCTCGTGATCGGATCGATTTCGAGAATACATAAGTATATCGTCTATGAAGACAATGACAAACTTATCTATATATGGCTTGCAGACTCTATGCATGGGGTCCATGAATGCTGCGGGTGCATTAGTGAGCCCGAAAGGCATCACTAGGAATTCATAATGTCCATATCTTGTTCTGAAATTCGGAACATCTTCGTTTCTAACCTTAAGTTGGTGATATCCCGATCTTAAATCAATCTTCGAGAAGTAACTTGCACCTTGCAATTGATCAAACAAATCATTGATCCTGGGCAAAGGGTAACGATTCTTTATCATTATCTTATTGAGTTAATGGTAATCAATGCACATATGCATTGATCCGTCCTTCTTTTTAACGAATAGGATGGGTGCTCCCCAAGGCGAAGAGCTAGGTTGACTAAAACCTTTCTCTTAGAGTTCGTCAAATTGGGTTCTCAACTCTTTCATCTCAGTTGGCGCTAAACGATATGGAGCTTTAGCTATGGGAGCTGCTCCAGGTATGATGTGAATTCGAAACTCTACCTGCCTATCAGGGGTAGGCCATGTAATTCTTCAGGGAACATGTCTGGGTATTCAGAGATGATAGGAATATCTTCAATCTTTGGTTTGGGTTCATCAATGGTGACTTGTGCCATGTAGATGACACAACCCTTCGTCATACATTTAGATGCTTTAAGCAAGACTGCTTTATCAGGCAACCCAAAATGTTTGTCTCCATGAATGGTAAGGATTTTACTAGACGGGGATTTTATTTCGATGAGTTTCTTATCGCAGGCAATGCGAGCTTGGTTATGCGATAACCAGTCCATGCCTAAGACTACATGGAATCCTGCTAGTTTCATAGGTAAAAGAGAGACATGGATAGAATGATTCTTGATGGATATGAAGCATCCGTCAAGAATGGAAGAAGCGGTTTCTATAGTTCCATCAGCGAGCTCTACTTCATAAGTTATGTCTAGATTTCTTACGGGCAAGTTTAATAGTTCACTAAACTTATGATCTACAAACGATTTATCGGCGCCCGAATCAAAAAGAACTCTAGCAAAAGCGTCGTTGATAAGGAACGTACCCGTTATGACAATGTTATCATTCACTGCTTCCTTGGCATTCATTTGAAAGGATCTAGCAGTGCCTTTCTTTGCTTCGGCGATTTTGGCCTTACATTCAGTGTTTGCCTTAGGGCAATTCGTCTTGAATTGGCCTTTCTCGCCACATCCAAAGCAAGTAACATCCTTTATGTTTCAGCACTCATGTGACCGATGCCCTGTTTTCTTGCAGATATTGCACTGCTTTGGTTTCTGGTCCAAGCGACACTGTCCATGATGTCGCTTCCCACATGTCTTGCAAATGGGTTTGTTGCTCGACCTTTGGCTGTCTTGGTTAAACCCATGTTTTCCCTTTTTGTTAAACTTCTGGGAGTTGCTGTCCTCCCGTTTTCGCTTCCCATCATTGTCAGTCTTAACTGACATTTGCCTCACGTAATCCTGAGTGAAGGAGAGGGATAGCTCTACAGCAGATTTGTAGGTGCCAGGTTGCACCGCTTTAACCATACTCCCGATTTCAGGAGCTAGCCCATTAATGAAATGTGCAATACGTTTGGGCTCCGGGGTAACCAAATAAGGCACTAGCCTTAAGAGAGAGTTGTAGTCGGTGACAAACTTCCGACAATCCATGTTCTTCATAGTCAGATTCAGGAAACCTGACTTGATTTTCTCCACCTCATGAGGTGGGCAGTAGGTATCCTTCACTAGATCTACAAACTTGGACCAACTCAAGTTGTAGAGATGAACTTTGCCCGTAGACTGGACTAAAGTTTTCCACCAGATGAGGGCATCACCCTTAAACGATCGAGACACATATTTAACAATGTTCTTATCAGCGCAACCACTGATATCCACTACCGACTCCATTTTGTCTACCATCTTAGACATTCTACGGCTCCATTTTCCCATTAAAATCACGGGGTCTACAAGACACGAAGTACTTGTAGGAGCAACCTTCACCATCGACATTTGGTTTCTTTTGATGCTCATCACTCTTCACATTCGAAGAGTGTGCCTCACTCTTCTTTGGTTTTGGCTGACTAGGCTGAGATTTAGGTTTAGAAACAGGCTTGGAGCGAGGAGCACTCGACTCAGGTTGCCGTTCAGACCTATCCTTCAAGGCTTTGCCAACTTCTATGGCAATAAGGTCTCTCAAGTCATTCTTACTTATGATGATATTCTCATTGGCGTCGTCATCATTGCGCTTACTGTTTACTTCATTAGAGTCTACCATCGCTGCAACTTACTTCTAAATATCGAGATGAATTTGGTCAGTTGCTATGGTGTACCCTTTTTACGACATGGTTCTATGACCATACAAAGTTAAATAAAAGATGTAGTAGTATATATATATCCTAGGTCTCAAAGGACCATCATATGCATTTTTAGATTGGACATTGTCCAAAATTTATCAAATAGTGCATCGAGCGTCACTACTGTATTATTGCACATTGGTTTTACACAACTATTGAGTGTTTGAATAATTTAGCCAGGATCTAACTTGATCACTTAGGCGATAAGGTATGAACATTTTCATTACCCAATTGATTAATGTAACGATATTTATCACGAGGATTTATGAGTTAACTTTCCATTGTGGGTTTGACACAGAGAAATGATAAATTTGGAAGTTGAACATTGTTCACCTTTGTTAGACAGAAGGTTACTTCCAAAATATTCATTTGCCAATCTATTTGATCATAGTCATTGGCTGATAGATTTTGGGATACTATAGCGGATCAATAAAATTTGAATAAAATCATGATGGTGATTGAATGAAATATATAACAAAGAAAATTTTACTAAAAGAACATTATGCCTAAATATAAGACTTTTGAAATAACAAAAGTAATTCACGCAGGAACTTAACAGAAATAACAATGTCCTCATAGGGACTTAAAAGAAAATAACAATGTCCTCGCAGGGACTTTTGAAATTTAAATTACATATTTGAAAATACAAAACTACTCATCCTTCCTCCCTTTCACAGCTTTTTAAAGTTTCTTGATGAATTTGGTTGTTTTCTTCTCTAACTTCTTAACTTGTTGCTGCATTTCCCTGACCTGATCCAAGGCCTCATTTATAGCCTCGAGTGGTACTTGCGGTTGGGGTTGAGGCTGAGGTGGAGGTGGTTACGGCTGAGGCACAACTGGATATGGATTTCCATAAGGTGGATACCCAGTAGTAGCATAGGGAGGCGGATAATTAGAGTAAGAGGAATGATAAAGGTTATTATGAATGACCGCATCATAATAAGGATCCTTCTCTAGACCATGGTGGATGTAGTTATACAAACCATGAGGGTCGACTGAGTTAAACCCAGACGGGCCTGTATAAGCATGTATTGGGTTGGGAAAATCTTGCGGTGGTAGTGATGGTTGAGGTTGAGGCTCAACAGCTGGTTGTGGTGGGGGTTCCACCACTGGAGATGTGTTTGAGGGCCCCCCATTTGCGGGTCCTTCGGGATAACTGGATAGGATGGTGGTAAAGGTGGTAGCGAACCCGACCTTTGACCAGCATGCACTGACATGCGTGCAACACGTCTTTGGCGTGTTTGCGATGATTTAATTATAAATGCCACGACTCATTTAATTGTAAATGGCCACGACCTAAGCACGGGGTGTAGGCATACACCCGACATATGCTAAAATAATTATAACCCGTTAGGGGTGTACCTATTAAAGGTATTAAAGTGGTGTGTCGATTAATCATGTTCCCAACATAGTTTTCGGGCTCTGAATGTATTATTGGCATGTAAAACTGATAACATGAAAATAATTTATCCCAAGTTATTTATTAAACAAAGTATCTTCGTGTACACAAAATGTTTTCGAAATGTTTTCAAAATGAGTCGGTTAAATGTATTTACTAGTGAAAATTGATGTATTTTCAAAAGACTAAGCGAAGGTGACAAGTATACGTAATTAGACTGGAAGTGCTCGGCGAAGCTTAAGAGGAATTGCAACCCTTTGCTTAGAAGGCCTTAGTCGGTTAAATTTCTTTTTGTAATCATTTCGATCCGCCCGTGGATCTATTTACAAGCGTTGTATTTACTTTTGAACTGAACATTCAGACTTCTGCTGTGTTACTTTGTATTGTTTGGTAATGATGATATCAACTTACGTCACAATATTCCCCACTGGGTTACACGTGGAATTAGGGGTGTGACATAGAGCCTTTTTGTCATTTGGTTTTTTGCCATCTTTCCAAATTGGGGGTAAAGGAGTGACTTTGGGAATAGCTTGAACTTTTCTATCCTTACTATTTCATCTTGCAGGGATTTAGTTGGCTATCCATTAAATTGTTCCTTATCAACTTCATATGGTTTTGTTGCCATGATGTGATTTAGATAATCCTCTTTGAACAGCTTTTTGAGATCTACATCAGTAATGGGATCATGGGATAGGTTTCTACAAATGATATTGGCATAGCCTCTCAAAGATTCTACCCTTTTGTGTTCTTCTGTTAGAATCTGCATGATTTGTTTATCATCCTTCCCTTAACTTCTTCTTGAACCATTGTTTTGGCTACCTTTGCTTCAATTCCATGTATTGTTCAACACTGGTCGGGCTAGAAAGGCTTGCAGATGGTATTGATGATGAGGGTGGTGAAGATGATATGAGTTTTGATGGGCGATTTGATAGGTGAAGTAATCATTTTTCTTTTTCTTGTTTTTGGTATAGGGGGAAAGGATTTGGTGAGTGGTAATGTTGTAACATCTGTTGGTCATTTTGTAATACCAACAACTGTTAGAGGTGTAGTGGTTTTTGATAGAACAGTGCTATGAGTAGGTGGAACAGTGGTTCGAGATGATGGAATAGTGGGTTGAGCAACTTTAGCCTTTTTCACTACTCTCCCATTTTTTGGCATCATCTGTAGAATGCCCGGGTTTTTGGGCGGCACGAGTTGCTTGAAAGAGATAATCTTCTATGGCCTAGATCTCTACTTGTGTATCAGAAAACCTTGCATTAACCATATTTCAGATTAATTCCATGTGAATGTTGTGAGCTGCATCTTCTGATTTTGCAGTTGGGGAAAAGATTGGGCATGAAACAAAACTTTCTCTGCAAGATCTGCATTTGGTGGAGGAGTAGATTTTTGAACCAATATCTTCATCATGTCTTTTTATTTCAGCCACTGATGATTCTAAATTGAAGACTCTAGCCTTCAATTCTTTGTATCTTAACTCATCACCTAAACAAATAGGATCACTTGAATTCCAACCAGAAGTGGTTGTACATGGTTTTGTACCAGATGCCCCTTTTTCATGGTACTGAGATTTCCAACTATTTTTTGTGTACTATTGTAGGCTCAACAGTTGTTGCCTTCAAGGGGTTCTTAAAGATGTAACCACTGTCCAACTGTGAGATTGTTGTCTCTATAGTTGTAGTAGTTTCCCCACTTGAAATACCTTCCCTTGTCTTTTGAGACACATGAGGTGTAACCTCCTCTGCTTGTGGGCGAACATGATTCCTTGACTTGCCCTAGTCACTTGTGGAGGTATACTCTCAGTGACTTGAGAGGAACTAGGATTATGCAAGTCAGGGCTATCAAGTGCATCAAGCAATTTCTGAAATGGTGATGGGAATGTTGAAGTGGGTGGAGGTGTAAAAGAGAAGGAATCCTACGGGAGAGGGGCTTGACAAGAAATTCTTAAATGAGTCATCTCCCTTTGGATATGGGTTCCCTATGGTTACAACACAGTCCTTTTATGTGTACATGCAAGGAGTTTGGATAGGTAGGGGTGTTTATATTTGTTGTGAGGAAGTAACAACAGATGGTTGCCTCTTTTGTGATATAACAGGTTCCTCTGTCACCTCCTCTTCCAAAGTCACCTTTTTTAGTGTTTTCTATTTGGTTTTGGGTTTTTTAATAAATGTGGTCTTTTTGAAAATGGCTGGTGTATGTTCCACAGTACTGGGTTGAGTATTGTGGTCACCAGGAGTAGTGGGCTTTGCAACAAATGTTGTAACATTTGTTGTTGGATTTTCTAAAATATTTTCCTCATCTACATTTTCTTGACTCTTGGTCATCATGTGTGTGAATTTTTGTTTGAAAGACTTTTAATTTGGAGATCCTCTCATCTTGCAAAAATGTTTTGAGCCAAGACCCTTTTTAAAAGACAACTGACGAGTTTTGGGTATAAGAGAAAAAGCTTTGGGCTTGCCATCTTTCTTGGCTTTTACATTTGCAGCCATGTCTAGAAACAGAGTATTTGAAAGCTTAAAATTTGAATTTGTCAAAATGGCATATCCCAAATACTATGTCTTTAAAGGAATTTCGTTAAAAGTAGTGGTTTTAGGTGATAAGCAAATGAGTAGGGTATGAAAGAAAAATTTCATGGCAGGTGGAAAGTTAGGTTTGTATATTGTTGCCACTACCATTTGTCCATCATACTCTCTCTCAATGAATTCACGATGAAGATCAGTTTTCTGGAAAGAATCACTAGCTGTTTCATCATCTAGGCTAAATGTAACATAAATCAACTTTGTGTGATTAGAACAGCAACACCCTTTACAGTTGAGATAATGGTACATGGTTTTTTTGTTATGAAGCAAAAAGTCTGACTTTGGCCAAAAATCTTTAATGTTTGCAAAGTGAATGCGTGCATCGGTGGTAAGGATGTTGTGATATTGTAACGCAGTGATGATATCAATGATCAAGTGAAACTCTGTGTTTGCAGAGGATTTCACAAGATATAGAAGGTAATTGTTGGGTGGTTTCATAACATATAATATTTTGAGTGTAAGGGGATAATATTTTAGAAAATTGCTGACAAACGATGATCTTTTTTATTGACGAGAGAATATCTTGTTTTGAAAAATTAGTTTTTATTGCATAAGTAAAGATAACCTCTGTTTGGTTAGGGTTTTTATAGAGTTTTTCAACACACGTGGCCAAACGGTTACCTTTTTTGGTGACGTGGCAAATTTTTATTCGACAACCCAAAGCTCTGTTTGAGAAAAAACCCTTTGAAAAAGAAAGATAAATTATGTTTTTCAAAATATCTGATAGAAATCTTTGTTGCACTCAACAGACGTTTGAATAACTCAATTAGTGGTTTGAACATCTGTTTGACTTTTGGTCAACAATTGGATGGAAATCCATGTTGGGTTGAACAGAGTTTTGAAGAGGAATACAATGGTAAAATATGAGAAGATAGTGGATCTGACTGACTTTTAGAGTCAAACAGTGGTTTTGAGAAGCAATGGTTCTTTTGTATTAAAAAGTGTTTTAAAGACACTTGAACAGACATTTGAACCAAAGAAACAGATGTTATACTCCTCTAAACAGAGTTTTTATTCTTGATGTTTTTATTATTCTTTTTCTTTTAAAAACACAACTTTGATTTTTTAGAACAATTGTTTAAATGTTTTTTCTTTTAAAGTTCAAAACTTCTGTTTCTTTTGTCAAACTCTCAATTTCAGAAATTTCGATTTCAACAAGTTTGAAAACCTTTTCAATTTTGTCCAAGTTCACATTCTGAATCGGAAATTGAGAATCATAATGTAGTTAATCAGATCCAATCATTTTGAACATTAAAATTGTTGGATCATCATTTGAACTACTCCTTAATATTTTAAGATAAGCGTCATGAAAATTTTCTTCATTTTCAGGCTATGAACTCGAACTTCCTTTTCAAATTTTGATTGACTGTTTTCGAAAAAATTATCTTTTTGTTTTCCCAAACATTCTCAACCATTTTCTTAACCACGTCTGATCCATTATCACCTTATCAGACTTTGTATAGATCACTTCAATGTTGTCGGGCAACTAATCTATTTGTTCAGTCTTTACTATTTTCAATTTCAGATTCAGTGCCTTTTCCACCCCATCCCGTTTCCTCCTCGCATAGTTATTCCACATTGGGGGTGGACATTGATTATAACCCAAACCTCGATCTTGATAACCGTATATATCTTCCCCATTTTCATATTTTATTGTCTGCTTGGGAAGAATGTGATCCAACACGTAAGAAGCCGTTGAATAACTTTTCAACTTCTTATCAACTTGCTCCGTTTCGATCTTCATTGCTTCTAGCTCCAGTTTTAGTTTGGCAATTGTGTCAAGTTTAGTATTCATAGCCATCTATTTATCCTTGATTGTTTCCTTGAGCATCAGAAATCGTATCCATATCTTTTATGCTTACAGTACGAAGTTCGTTGATAGATTTGTTTAGTTTATCGTAGGCCTCTTTCGTGACTTTGAAATCACTTGAGAGGTTATCAGTATGACGTTTAAGGTCCATGGTACTTTTCATCTTCTTCTAGAAAAGACATGCACGGTTTCAAACATTTTGTGGACTATCTTTCCTTCAACTTTCTCAATCTTCTTCTCTTCCTCAACTCTTTCAACTTTAAATTTCTAATCAGCTTTATAACTTTATTCTTCTTCACGATCCATCATGATCTTTTCAGCAATCATTCTTCTTCACCTTGTGTGTTCTGATGATCTCTTTGGTGACGGAAGAAACTTCCAAAAGAATTATAAAATCCAGGAGTAAATGACTGAAAAGCGTTTTGAATAATTTCTTCATTGGTATAGTAACACCGATTGGATTCTTCTAGAATTTCATCATAAACACTTTCTGGTTCTGGTTCTTCAATAATCTCTTTTGCGTGACCTTCGTTTTTAAAAGATATTCACTCCAGTTAAAACCTTCATCTACATGTGTAGGACTAGGGCTTTATTCTTTAATCTTGCCGAACTTTCTTCTAGCTGAGGTGGAAAAGTTCTATGATATATTGCTCTTTTATAATAATCATCAAATGGATTTTGACGACTACCATGAACTTCTCTGTTTGGACATTCGCTTTTGAAGTGGCCATTTTCCCTTCACTTGAAGCAAGTTGCTTTGGATTTATCAAATCCCAGTTTTGAATCATAACCAACGAGACATTTCTTCCCAGTAATTCCAAAAATCTTTTAGCTCTACGCATTATACTAGCCATGCACCTTTTAACGTCGATCAGCTCTAACTCCTTTGGATCAATTTGATCATAATCCTCTCTAGTCATTTCTCATGAGATTCCAAAACTGAAGCAAGTAAGCTCATGTGCTGTTTAGCCGTTTTTACTGTGAAATCTTAAGTGTTTTGAAGATTTATAGCAATGTTGCACTGCAGTATATGAGGATTGGAGTTATTTTGATGGTACCGGCTGTTAAAACTGTTTGAGCTCTGAGATGACTAAGGGATCTTCATCGGAGTATTTGGTTCAAAACTTGAATAAGATGTAAACCCATTACCACTGTTTGTAGTAATTGTTGAACAACTAGGTGAACTTTCTGCACTAAATGCGGTTTGAATCTTCGGCCTTGAATGCTAGCTGTTAGACTTCCTTTGTAGTAAAGATTAACATCTTGTTGAATATTTACACCTTTTGATTTAGCCATTTTTTGCTTTTCTAGTTCATACCCTTCGAGTTTCTCAATGAACTTACTCAAACTCAAATTGCTATACTCCGAACTGTTTTTCAAAATAGTCAGATAAGTCGACCATTCTCCCTAAGGCAATGTGTCCGCCAACTTGTCAACCCATTCTTCATCTTCTTTCCAAATACTGAAATGTTTCATTTCTACTACAAGATGACAATATCGTTCAATCACTTGTTTCATCGTTTCGCCTCTAAACGCTGTGAAGATGTTGAATTATTTCTTGAGTAGCGCTGTATTACTTTTTATCATTTCTTTGCTACCCTGAAACTTCACTCTTAGCGCATTCCAGATTGACTGAGCGTCACCATCATGTTGTAAGCTTGCTGCAAGATATTCATCATCTTCTTTTCTCTAAAAAAATTATCTTTTTCTTCATCAGTCAGTTGAGTTAATGTTTTTTCAACCCCATTATCTCTAGTGGGAACAACATATTTCTCTTCTACAGCATACCATTAATCGGAATAATTGACTTGCACCCAGTTGAGGAAACGTTATTCCAACCTCCATAATCTTTGAGTTTCATCAACTTTGGCAGTTTTTGCAGAGTACCCATAAGATTGTCTAATTAGATTTTGGGTAATTGCATTAGAAATTGACGTGGATGACGTGGCAAAAGTATTATAAAACTCGTTTTCCATTTTTATCAAAATTTGTGAAGAAATGATTTAGTGCAAAGTGAACTTTTTGTGAAAAGTGAGATTCTTGTGCGAAGTGACACTTGAGGCGAACTGAAAATTCAAAATAACAAGTTTAGATCACTTCTTGCGAATTGGATATTCACTTCGTGTGAAGTGAGAAAATCTATTTCAAGAGAATTTCACTTCGTGCAAAATGGATGTTCACTTCGTGCGAAGTGAGGTTATCAGTTCGTGCGAGGTGTGTTTACAATTTCATGTTTTTTGCCATTTTGATCATGAATTCGGTTGATTTTTGATCTAATTCTTTCAAGGGTTTGTTAAAACATGATTTTGCTTAATCCTAGAGAAAATTAGGCCATTTTGTCTGTTAAATCTTTGACAAATGATAAAAATAAGAAAAATGAGTAGAAGAGAAGTGTCTTGATGCTGAATCTTGTAGAATGTCTTCAAATCAAGCCTTCTAGCTCTGACACCACTTGTAGGTTCGTGATCCAGATCCGATAGCTCAAGCACTAATTTGTTAACCTATTCATAAAGATGTGGAATCCATTTAAGAGTTAGGTGACATGTTTAACAAGATTCACTGTTAACTATTGATTCATTAGTCACTTCAATGTTATAGATCCTGGAAATAATTGGACAGGGCTTCACCGTCCTGATTACACAAAACTATTTCTAACACTAACACATCAAACCTATATATAAACAATCCAGTTTGCACGAGCTAGTGTTCACTTCGTACTATCTGGCTTCACTCCATACGATCTAGCTTCACTTCGTACGAAGTGACCTCCTCTTCGTACGAAGTGGATTTACAATATATGAAATCTAGCTTTGTGCTTCTAATATAGACTCTATGTTATTCAATGACGTAGGCGAAAGCCATATGCATCAACATAATAAGTCTTCAAATCCAGGTGGTTGACACACATAGACCTCTTCTTGGATTTTTTGCATTTAGAAAAACAATCTTTATATCCATCTAATACACCTTCATGTTGTGTTTGACAACAAGGCCAAGGAGAGTCTTATAGCTTCCAACCTTGCTATAGGAGCAAATGTTTCATCATAGTTGATTCCTTCTTCCTGTTTATACCCTTGAACCACAAGCCCGGCTTTGTTTTTATACAATTGCCTCTTTCATAAGTTTTATTTTTGAAGTCCCATTTTGTACTAATTGGACAAATGTCCTTCGGTAATGGTACAAGTTCCCATACTTATTGTCTTTTAAACTGAAGAAGGTCTTCTTGCATGGCTTCTACCCAACTGTTGTCTTTTAATGCCTCTAGGTATTTGACAGGTTGGATGAGTGATAGAAAACCTGCAAATAGGCAGACATTTGAGGTTTCGCTTCTTGTGAGCACTTATGCATTAATTCTCCTATAACTTGTTCATTTGGATGAGATCTGTGGAGGATGGTTTTTCCAGTGTATCGAATGATGGAATGTTGTGGTGAGGGGCACAATTGGGAGTCTTCAAGTGAAACCTCTATTGCCATTGTAAAATGGTCAACAGTGGTTTGAAATGGTGGTTGTGGAATTGTCCCAAGTGGGGAGTTATTTCATGAAGTAGATAGATCAGTGGTTTAACCATAAGCAGTATCAGGGTTTTGGGGTTGACTTTGGTCAACTGTGGTTCCAGTTATTGTGGACTGACTGTTGTTTTGAGTAGATGAACTTTGTGGATTAGAAGAAACTTTGTATTGAGATGGCATATCAATGTCAAATTTGTTAACCTGTTGTGTTTCCTTTTGCCCACCTGTATCAACCTCAACCTTTCTACTTACTTCTTCAAAATTGAATTCATGAAGATCAAATAGTTCTGCATGAATTTTAGGGATTTTCAAGGATGATAATTCATTGAATTTTACATTCAAAATTTCTTCTATAGTCATGGTTCTTATGTTAAATACTTTGTAGGCCTTGGTTATAGAAGAATATCCCAAGAAATATCCACAATCCACTTTAGCCGCAAACTTTGAAATTGAATATTTGAGATTCAATATAAAGCATGGGTAACCAAAGATTTTGAAAAATGATATTATTGGTTTTATTTTGAACAAAGTCCCATAGGCAGTCTTTTGATGCCTAGGATTTATCAAGACCCTATTTTGAATATAACATTTAGTATTCACAGCCTCTTCCCGAAAGGATAATGAAAGACCAGAATCTGCAAGCATAGTCCTTGCAGCCTCAATAAGAGTTTTGTTTTTTATTTCAACAACCCCTTTTTGTTTAGGTGTATTAGGAATACTTAATTGTCTCAGTATTCCTTTAGATATGCAGAATTCATTAACCTCTTGGTTTCTGAACTCTATCTCATTGTCACTTCTGATGGACTTTACATGAAGATCATATTGTTTTTATGATAAATTCGTTTAGAATTCTTGTTGTCTCATCTTTTGAGTGAAGGAAGAATGCCCATGTAAACCTAGAAAAATAATCAACTATTACCAAGAAATATCGCTTTTTCCTCAAGCTCAAGATATTTTCTGGGACAAACAGATCCATATGCAATAGTTGTAAGCATTTGGTTGTTTTGGAGTCTTCAATGGGTTTGTGAGATACCTTGTGTTGTTTTCCTTTTAGACAAGAAACACAATGTTCATCACACTTGAATTGTTTGGTTGGAAAACCTTTGACAAGTTTTTCCTTTGTCAGAGTGTTAATAGTTTTTAAATTAACATGCCCCAACCTTCTACGCCATAAATCTCTTTCTTTTGTAGAGGCAATAGAGAATAGGTAAACGTTGTCTTTGGGGTTTTCTTTAGACATGTCCACTACATAAACATTGCCACTTCTATGATCAACAAGTTATGCAGTGCTTTCGGCTATAATTTTATCAATCCTTTTGATAACCTCAGGTCCAACGATTTTATAAGTTGTCTTTGTAAAAAATGAGTCATAGCCTTTGTCATTCATTTGTGAGACACTGTGTAAATTATATTTTAAATTGTTTATTACATTAACATTTTCAAATTTTAGCTTTTCAGCCTGGACAATCCATGATTCCATCACCTTTCCTTTGGCATTATTATCAAAGGAGATGTCATAACCTCCATGCGAATGGAAGTTTGTCTGTAGAGCTTTGCATCCAGTCATATGTCTGGACCCTCCACTGTCTACAAACCATAGGCTATCTAGGAATGTAGATATTCCCATTTTGGTGGCCATAAATTCACATTCGCACTTATGTTCATCTTCAGTTGTACTCTAGGGATCACTGTTTTTTACAACACTATCGTCATCCTTTCAAAAATTGTTGTTTGTACTTGGTTAGATATACTCTCAACATTTTGTATGTTCAGATTTTCTTGGTTTTTTTTACAGTTCCCTCAGATTTACTGAATTTCTCTTTTAACTCCTCCCATAACTCTATAGCACTGTAACAGTGTGGTAGTTTTGCATAGATTTCAGCTAGTAGTGCCTTTTAAGTTATGACAAGAGCTTTGGCATCTATCTAAAACCTTTTGAAATCTAGCATGGAGTAATATTCTGGTTTCTTTAGCTCATACACATTAGGATTTTTGACACAAGGTGTGATTAGAATATGTGGTCCATACAAATGACCTCCAACATCCTGAATCTTGTTGAGCTAGATAGTGTACAATTAGACTTTGCCAGATATTGAAATTAGATTTCTCAAGCATCGGTGGTTTTCTATCACAACAAGAGATAAGGGAATCATAGTTGTTAAGTGATCACATTATCTTTTGATATTTTTAAAAGAAAAGTAGAGTATGTGATAAACACTTTCTGAGTTAAACACTTTTACTACCCTGAGCTTCGAATAGTATCGGATCTGTTGTTGAGTTGATCTTTAATTGTTAAACTGATTGTGAAATCGGGTTTAATGTGACCAAGCTCTAATGCCAATTGTTAAGATATGAGTTTGATACATGCAAATAAGTACCGATAAACACAATATAATTCATAAGTAGAGAGATATTATCATAATTTGTTTTTCAATTGATTCAAGTGATTCAAAAGTTTTACAGGAATAAACACAATATAACTGAAAGGTATAGAGAAAGTGTGAAGTGATAAAATAGATCTCCAACATGTGATATCTATTTATACTAAGTATTAAAGCCCTGTTCGTGATAGGCTAACATCACCCTGATAGTGACATTTCACATTGCTAACATAAAAGATTATACAGATGTTGCAAACATCTGGGCAAATCCTATCATCTATTCTAATTAGTCTAAACACCGATACTAGATAAATACTATTATATTGGGAAAACACTGTCTAAGCTATCCTCTGTTTTAGTTATCCAAACATCTGTTTCACATTGCTAACATAAAAGATCATACAGATGTTGCAAACATCAGTGCAAATCCTATCATCTATTCTAATTAGTCTAAACACCGATACTAGATAAATACTATTATATTGGGAAAACACTGTCTAAGCTATCCTCTGTTTTAGTTATCCAAACATCTGTTTGGCCATGTAGATGTTTGGTCTTCTTCATTAAACCTTTGACTTCATCAGTGCTTTGGCCTTCAACAATCTTTAGCTTTCAATAGATATTGTATCTTCTTGAACAAGGTTTCCAAGTCTGGTTTAGATGTTTGCAATGTTTTTGAACAGAAGTTCTGAATAGGTGTTCAAGATTCACTATATTTGGGGAGAGAATTGCTTCATCAACTGTTTATTTCTTGATCTTTGAGTTATGTCTTGGCTTTTGGATATCATATGTACTTTTATAGGTCCAACAGTTTTTAATAATCACACCAATACTGAAGAAACACCAAACCAAGAATGGATCGGAATCAATCTAGGTCTGTGGATACAGTTTCTACATAAAATGGTTAATCTCGAGTTTGCTCGCTAATCGTATGTGGTTCGCCGGAGATCACCGCAAAACAGAAGCACCGTTAGCCTCGTCACGGGAGAATGGGGGTTCTCTCCGTGACCACCCTCCGGTGTGAGAATAAGTACAGAGATCGGAAAATGATAAGTAATAGAGAGTGAATGTAAGTGAAAGTAGATGGTTAACATGTACCTCAAGTCTTCTATTTATAGCCGATCGTTTAGGTGCCAAAATTATAACAGAGAGTTAACAGAATCTTTTCCGCCATTAGTAGTTATTTCTCCATCCATACACACGTGTCCAGTCAGTTATAACAGAAAAGATTCCTTTTGTCCAGCATCGAGTTCCCTTCGCACGAGTATGCTTGAGTTATGAGAAATTAACTTCAAGCTTAACTATACCCTTGCGCAAGCCCGCGCAAGAGTGTTAAATGGATACTAATCCTCAGTATTCCCGCGCATGGGTAATCAAGGATTGTTTATTCCAAATCTTGTTTAAGTAGTCTGCGCGAGGTGGGCAAGGCTTGCTTTAAGATAGTCTTTGAGTTTAATAATGGTATGGTCCTTTGCGCTAGCGTGTGGTTTTTGGGACCATATCCCTTCAAGTCGACCCCAGTCCAGTGTTGCTCTCATGTGCAAATGGCTAGTAGGTGGAGCACTGGACTTTAAATAATAAGTATGCGCTCTGTTGTTTGAAAAACTTCTTAATGAAGATACTATTCCTTGGATAAGGGTTGTGAGAATTTGGAAATTTGAAAAAGCTGATTGGTGACAGGGTGTGTCAGGGGTTTGTGAGAGAAAAATGTGCCGAGATGACGTCTGATGACTGTGTGATAGGCTGCCCACAGTGTCTGACGCTTAGCATTAAATGGTTTTCAGCCATCGTGTATGGCATGCGTGCGTGAGGTCGTTACTGTAGCCCACTCGCTCAGTTGGCGACTAGGGTTTCGTGCTTTCCTAGAGAAACGGCTGCACATCTCTCAAGATCATTAATTGCGATGGGTATATAAACCCCATCATTTCGTCTTCCCCAACTTATGTTGTGAGAACTGAAATTCCTTTCTGAGGCTGTCTTCTTCTTTGATAAATTACTAGCAACCTTCAACACCGTTTCTTTTCTGAGTGTACTAATATAACCCCGATCACCATGTTAACCAGTGTTAAACCCGAAGGTGTTGTAGAGATGTCGCCGTCCCTGCCGCCAATAAAATGGCCTAGAGAAATCTTCACCAACTTAGTGGCTAATCTTAAATTCCCAGCAAGCTGGGGAGCTCGATTGCCACAAGAAGGCCAAACAGTGGCACAAGCGCCGACTGGTTACATTACATTGTTTTGGGAATACTTTGTCGATGGCAGTTTCCATTTGCGGGTCACCCGTTTTTTCACAGATCTACTTGATTACTATATATTTCATGTCTCTCAACTTAATCCCATGGGAATGGTGAGGATTAGACATTTTAAATTTGTATGCCGGTCAATGAACATTATTCCGACATTTAACCGTTTTCAAGTTTTCTACCAGTTGCATTGCTCGTTGGGTTTTTATTCGTTCCAACAACGGTTACCGGCAAAGAAACTTCCGGGGAGTTGATGATATTCCTCTGGAAACCATATCTAAACCGGTCAATGAAGAATGGTATCAGGATTTGAAAGACGTTCCTACGATTCCTTTACCTGAGCGGGCATTGGTTGCTGCCGGCATGAGTTTACATTGGAAAGCAGATCGTCATGACAAGCCAGTATATGTGGAAGTTAAAACCAGTAAGTAACCATGCATTAAAAAGATTTGTGACATGTTAGTAGGTTCTATTTCTTATTCTTGCGCTTTTTGCAGTTACCTCTCTATATGTTGTTTCTTAAAAGAGAGAAAATGGAAAAATGAGGACTGTTTAGTTGGACCGGCGGAGCCGTCTTGGTATGAGCAGATCTTGGGAAATTTTGAACTGCCTAAAGAGGAGGATTTGCAAGCACAACCTTCGTCAAATGTTGGTAAGTGTTGTTCTTTGTACTGCGCCTGAGTTAATATTGCAATATTACTGTTTTGCTTTTATCGTGCTTGAGTAATATTGCAGTATAACTCGTGGCTTGTTTATCCGCTTGTTTGGATTTTAGGTGATTTGGTAAACTTGGGCGTAGCCCCGGATTCCAAGAAGAAGAAAAAACCGGTTACTGCTGCCGCAGCTCTGAAAAAATCTGATGCTCCGAAAACAGAAGCGAAGAAAGGTATGCGCCTCATATTTGATTCTTGGTGTGATTACGTGGTGGTATCTGACTTCTTGGAAGGTCTTACGCCTGTCGGTGTGAAGAAACCTAAAGCGGAGCCTCTGAGTGGCACAAACATCCCCATCACAAACCCTTGCGACCCTATTGATTTAGAATCAAGTCCTGATATTTTGGTGTATTTTGAGTTAGAGTTATGTACATATGAGTGTTTATTTGGTGTAATAGTACTATTCATCGTGTTTGTGTCGTTTCAGGTTAAACGGTGTAAATCGATCGAGAAACGAGAGCTGGAATGAAGGTTGGAAGGCCGAAAAGAGAAATGGCAGTTGGCAGTCTCCCGCGCCACGCGGGAGGGGTAATAGATCCTGTCGCGACGCACGACAGGTGTTCATGTGGGGTCGGTCTGGTTCTCCGTATGCATACTCTCTCGTGACGCGCGGGAGAGGTCAATTTCGGGGAAGTATATAAATCGCTTTTTATCAGGTTTTAGGGGTGTTGAATAACCTAGCAGCCGACTTACGAATTCAGCAGTCATTAGAGGCGACGCGACAAAGTTTTCACTCCGTTCAAGCTATTCTTTCATGTCAGATCAAATTCAAACAATTACTAAAGCTATGATGACTACCATGAGCGGCTAAGCTGTTCGTAACTTTCGCCCGGATGAACTGTTACTTTTTTTCGCATTGAACTTTGTTTATTTATTCGTTGTGACTGGTACAGCTTGACCACCTGTGTTGGATTATTGGTAAACGTTTTTTGTGTTTGAATTACTTGTCGTTTATTAAGCGTATTGGCGATTTCCTTGCATCGTTAGCGGGTTGGTAGATGGGCGGGTAATTGATACAAACAAACGGGTTATTAGGTGGCATAGTGAATCTTAAAAAACTAGCCTTAATAGCTAATCAAATTCATTAACTCCGAGGCCATGTCTATGTGGTGTCCAGAATCGGTAAACAAGTTTTGATGTTAAACGGGTAATTGGGATTCCGGGTGGAAGTTGCTTTTTCTCTCATTGATTACAATCGTTTAATTAGTTTTAGCGTTTTTTCTAATCAATCAATCAAAACACCCAAGTTAGATAGTTAGCTTTTAGTTAAAATCTCTACACTGACCACAAATTCCCCATGGATTCGATACCCTACTTACGCTATCTACGTAGTTTAAATAGGTTTTTGGTTAGCCCACGACAGCTACATCAAAATGGCGCTGTTGCCGGGGAATTTGTGCGCTTAGTGTTAGTTTAGATTAGTTGTTTTCTTGTTTTCTAAAAATTACAAAAAAACCAAAAAAATATTTCCCTTTTTGTTTCTTTTTGTTTCGTTCGGTATTACGCGCAGTTTCTTGTTTGCTTGTCTGTAGGTTATTCAATTGCATGCATACCAGGTTTTCAGGAAAGTCTTCACCACTACTTTTTGACCCAGAAATTGAGAAGATCGCAAGGTAAAATTTGCTCCTTAGATCAGCCTTAAAAGGAAAAGCAACAGTACTTAATATGGACCCACCAGAAACACAATCAACCCCATAACAACAAACATCACACCAAGAGCCTGTTACTGAGATGCCACCAATGCCATTCCCCCGTACCCAACTCAATCTCAACCACAACAAGCTTCACCCATGGCACCACTATCCAGTTCAACCACCCAACCAACAGTTGCTCCAACTGGAGACTTCCACATTATTGGGGCATCAACTTACCCGTTAGAAAGCCGAATACCACCACAGCCAACCCACTGCGAGCTGTGAATCAGCCAAATGTAGTTCCACATCCGAATCGGTCGGGTGTGATGTATGAACCGGTCGAAAACAGGGCAAGAACTGAAACTTGGGACGATGGGTATGGAGATGAAGTATGGGGTACACATGAAGGGTATATGGGTTATCAAGGAGGTATGCAGAATCAGGCAATCAACCGGGTTCAGCCAATATTTCAGCAGAGACAGCCACGAGGTGGGGAAGGGTATTACACCCCACCACCAGTTCAGAGAGCACCGATAGCTCCACGGTATCCACAGAGGGATCCTAAATTTCTGAATCCCAACATTAAGGGAGTTGAGAGTCACTTCCGCCTGCAAATTGCGGAATACTCTTCACAGATTGTCATGCCGGTTGCACAAGGTAACGTGGATAGGTCATTTGAAGCAAAACCACACATTTTGAACATGCTCCCTACTTTTCATGGGAAAGCTATAGAGGAGCCATATGCACATATCACGGAGTTCGAGGCGGTGTGTAGTATGATTGGGGGACATGGGTTTACGCTGGATCAGGTAAAGTTGGTTTTATTTCAGTTTTGTTGAAGGATTCGGCACGCGACTGGTTTGTATCTTTGCCCTATACAAGTGTCCACACTTGGCAAGATATGTAACAACAATTTTTGGAAGAATACTATACTCCACAAAGAACTAAGATGGGAAGAGTGGCCATTAGAGAATTTCAGCAACTTCCGAGTGAGTTGTTGTATGAGTCGTGGAAGTGGTTTAACCAATTGCTTTGAAATTGCCCTCATCATGGTATTCCAAGATGGGAGTTAATTACTGCTTTTCACGATGGGTTGTCTAATGAGGATAGACGTGATATTAAGGCCACAACCGGTGGAACTTTCTTGAGAAATCATGTGGATGTGGATTGGGATACTTGGAGATCTGTCCGGCGGATTAAAAAAGACAAGCACAAGCCGATCGTACAAAGAAGTAGTCGACAGCTACATCAAAATGGCAAGTTACTAACTTTTGAGTTGCTTTTGGTGTGAATCAGAATGTCAGGTGAAGGATCAAGCCAATCGGGCTCGAAGAAGAGGAAGGAGATCCGAGTTCAGATTAGGTAAAATGGGCCGGAGGAGCGTCCATTGCCAAAAATACCAATAATTCCAGTGGAACAAAGGGTTTTGATGGATCACACTTTGTTGGATTTTGAGATTGGTAGTGCTGAGTATGAGAGGCGTGAAAAATTTTGTCACACGAAGTTGTATAAACATCGCACCTTTAATTGGGCGATGTTAGAAGCTATGGGTCAGAGAGAAAGGATGGAGGAATTTCTGGGTCCTCGTTGGTTGTTAGCATTGAGATGTGAGGAGCCAAAGTATGCTGAGCTGACAGTTGAGTTTCATTCTACCTTTAGGTATGACATAGATAAGTATGTTGAGCTGGACTCTTTGTCGTTCAGTTTAGGTAGGCAGCGTTATGTGTGGAGTGTTGAACAGTTTTCTAGGGCCATTGGGTTTTATGAGCCGAATGAGAGGTTCCAGCAGGCATGGAGGGGCCCGACTAAGAAGCGAGAGTATAGGTATGAATGGATTATGGAGTCTGAGTTGAAAACATTTTGGGGAGCCATCGCTGATACTGTTTGGTCGACGGATGCTATTGAGTCATCGATTAGGGACCCGTTTCTGAGGTATGTGCACAGGATTTTGGCATGTACATTGGTTGCTAGGAAGAGTGGGACTGATAAGGTAAACATTACGGATTTGTTTTGTTTGTATTGCCTGGTGACGATGAAGGGAGCCAACTTGGCTACAGTGTTGTTATCTCAGTTTGGTAAGGGTAGGAGGTCAGGTGCTGATACACAGTTGGGGTTGGGGCCATATATTACTAGGTTGGCGATGCATTATGATGCTTTTGTTAGGTATCCTGAGATACACCTCACCCCGGGTCCGGTGACGGTGCCGTTCAGTGTGGATACATTGAAGCAGGAAAATGTGATTGAGTGGGATGAGCAGATTCGTTTGAAGCCAGTTAAAGTTGGACCACAGGAGTTGCCACCTGGAGGTACTCAGCAGCTGAGGCTATGCAAGCCGGGTCTCGCACACATCGTCAGGCAGTTGTTCCAAGGAGTGAGCGACCAAGACCACATTATCCATTGAGGCCTCCGAGCCCAGATCCGCTGACATTGGAAAATGTGTATGATGCTATGGTTGATGGGTTTGAGATGCAGACTAGTATGCTTCGATACATGATGGAGCAGCAGCACATAGGTATTCATGACTGGTTTCCGCCGCAACATTTCCCGCAACCGGGATGGGGAGCTCGACAGGGCGGTGGTGATGTGCAGATGGCAGATGAGCCGGCAGGTGGTGATGACGTGGCAGAGGAGTAGGTGTTTGGTATGATAGCCGCCGGTAATTTTGGGATATGATGTACTTTTCCTTTATTTTGTTTTGATTCAGATACGTATGGTTTGTACTAAACTTGATACTAACTCTTATTTGGGAATTGTACGGGGGTAACTGGTGGGGCGTATTTATATATGTTATGTTTGTTATGTTTGTGTTGGTGTTGATAGAATATGCGTGGTTGGTGCATGTGTATTTTTGTGTGAAAATGACGGCGAGCGAGCATGTTGGAAAGGAGACATGGAACTAGACAGATGCAGAGCAGTGAAGAAATTCAGGGGAGTCTGTTCCATTTTGTTGTTTTAGTTTTTTTATTTTGTTTATTATTATAATTGTTAGTTTCTCACTCCATTGAGGACAATGAGGGAATTAAGGGTGGGGAGGGGAAGCTAGCGGTTAGTTTAGAGTCGTAGTGGTCGTAGTTAGTTTTTTGTGTTTGAAAAAAAATTTGAAAAAATTGAAAAGGTCCCGTAAAGGTTTTTGCACAAAATGGAAGATGATAGGTATAGTCAGATCATTAGCACTTGATTTTATAGATAAGAGATAATGAATGGTCGGTCATACGTATAATTCGTGATGTGTGGGTAGGCCCATTAGTTGAAAGGTTTCTTTGAAACAATATAATACACTTAAAGGTAGGAGTCTAGTGGGTGCCCGCCTTAGGAGCTATGGCGAAACTGAAACTATGGAGAGCACAAGAGGTACGTTATAAATAAAAAGCTTAGAAATTTTTCCGATTAAATTGGCACATCTGTTTCTTTTTGTGAGAATAAATCTGAAATAAGGTGGCGCCGGAAAAAAATCATTCCATCAATCCATCTGAGCTACATGAAAAAAAAAGAAAACGAAGCCTATGGTATTGTCGCGGGGATAGCGACTCATGCGGTACATACCCTCTAGGTGGAGTTATAAGAAAATATGTGAACTTTATGGCATTAATCGAGGGGATGGTGACTCATGCGAGGTATGTCCGCTAAACTGATCGTATACAAAAGCATGTAGAGCTCACAATATCATCCATCTATCCATCATAAAGATTTAATCGGAATAATATAAGAGTTTTTTTTTTTATATAAAACGGTAGGTTATGAATCTTTTAACCTTTTGGGCTTGAAGTGGGAATAGGTGGAGTTGTAGTCTTTTGGGAGTGGGGTCCATGTATAACTATAATCACTTGAACTTAAATGGATCGTGGAAAAGGGCTTGGAAGCTGGCGGTTGGGTTTAAGTGGACAATATACCTGCGATCGTGATTAGCGTATGGTTAGACTTATAAATAAAATAATTGAACATATTGAGTGATGATGTGTTTGATTGTGATTCCTTTGCAAATAACTTTTTCGGGGATGAAAAAAGATAAGTGTGGGGATGTGATATGCGGGTATTAAATAGTGATATTTTGGTGTGTTTTGAGTTAGAGTTATGTACATATGAGTGTTTATTTGGTTTAATAGTACTATTCATCGTGTTTGTATCGTTTCAGGCTAAACGGTGTAAATCGACCGAGAAACGAGAGCTGGAATGAAGGTTGGAAGGCCGAAAAGAGAAATGTCAGTTGGCAGTCTCCCGCGCACGCGGGAGGGGTAATAGATCCAGTCGCGACGCGCGACAGGTGTTCATGTGGGGTCGGTCTGGTTCTCTGTAGCGACACGCGCCGGGTGCTGAATACTCTCTCGCGACGCGCGGGAGAGGTCAATTTTGGGGAAGTATATAAATCGATTTTTATCAGGTTTTGGGGGTGTTGAATAACCTAGTAGCCGACTTACGAATTCAGCAGTCATTAGAGGCGATCCGACAAAGGTTTTCACTTCGTTCAAGCTATTCTTTCATGTCAAATCAATTTTGAACAATTACTGAACCTATGATGACTACCATGAGCGGCTAAGCTCTTCGTAACTTTCGCCAGAATGAACTGTTACTTTGTTTCACCTTGAACTTTGTTTATTTATTCGTTGTGAGTGGTACTGCTTGACCACTGGTGTTGGATTATTGGTAAACGTTTTTTGTGTTTGAATTACTTGTCGTTTATTAAGCGTATTGGCTATTTCCTTGCATCGTTAGGGGTTGGTAGATGGGCGGGTAATTGATACAAACAAACGGGTTATTAGGTGGCATAGCGAATCTTAAAAAACTAGCCTTAATAGCTAATCAAATTCATTAACTCCGAGGCCTTGTCTATGTGGTGTCCAGAATATGTAAAAAGTTTTGATGTTAAACGGGTAATTGGGATTCCGGGTGGAAGTTGCTTTTTCTCTCATTGATTACAATCTTTTAATTAGTTTTAGCGTTTTTTCTAATCAATCAATCAAAACACCCAAGTTAGATAGTTAGCTTTTAGTTAAAATCTCTACACTGACCACAAATTCCCCGTGGATTTGATACCCTTCTTACGCTATCTACGTTGTTTAAATAGGTTTTTGATTAGCCCACGACAGCTACATCAAGTCCGGAGCCATTAGTCCAAGACAAGTCTAAGAAAAGGAAAAATGCTGATTCAGAGCCTGAGGCGCAGCCCACGAAGAAGATTATGCGAAAAGAGATTGGGAAGAAAGGCAATCTGGATGCTTTGGCTGCTAAATTTTATCCTGGTAAGTTGTATATTACTCCTTTTACCTATGCGAGTTATGAACTGACCATTCCACTTTTGTAGAGAAAGTGGAGGCTTCTTCTAAACCATCAGAGACATTATCACCGGTCCACATGGCGCATGCTTCTATGATTCCAGAGAAAGCCATGGATGGTGATAAATCAGTGGAAGCGGAGGCAGAGAAGCATGAAGCTGAGTTTATCAACACAAGCTCTCTGGAATAAGTGACACCGAAAGTGAAGAAAGTTGCTGATGAAGCGATAAAACTTACATCTGATGTTTTTGCTGGCGAGCAGTTTAAAGATACTGCTCTGTCTTCAATGAGATTTGAATCAGTTGCTACTGCTGGAGAGTAGTCTAAAGATACTGGCCCATCCACATCGGCGTAAATATTCAAACCTATTTTTGAAACTCCAGATGAATAATCACCCATCGGCCCAGATGAGGCTCCTGGTGATTACTATTACCGGTCATATACCTCAAAGAGAGCCTCTGACATTCACGAGCCGGTTTGGAAGTTAATACAAGGGGACACTTTCTCTGATTGGCAAGTGTGCCGTGAATGGTTCAAAGGCGCATATCCTCCGGCGGAGGTAAAGTTTCAAGAAGAGCAGACGCATGAAAGGACATACCGAGCTTATCTTCAAGAAACTGCCAGCGCCTCTTCCACCACCCACAGGATTGTGCGGGAATGGCGCAGTATGTAGAAGGATTGGGATGAGTTTGAATTTCAAAGAAAAAGGTGGAAGTGGAGAAGGCTCGTGTCAAGACCTTGATAGTGGAGCTTGAAGCTGATAAGGCTAAATTGGAAGAGGAGAAGAAAACAGAAGAATGGTCTGCCATGGGGTGGAAAAAAAAGTGTAGGCCGAGGCTGCTCTTCTTGCAGAAGAGTGCAAGCTCTGGAGGAGGCTTGCGAGAGTGATAATAATGAAAAAAATACTCTGTGCAATGAGGCCGTCAATCTCAAAGCCGAGATTGAAAAATTGAAAAAAAGAGAAGGCAGTAGTGCTTGCTGCAGCCGAAGAAGCTCGCTCTCATCATGAATGTAGTGAGTAGAAAGAGGTAGAAGTTAGTGTGACTCTTGTTCTTAGAAATAAAGAGATTGCTGATCTTACCTCTATGCTATTTGATCAGGAACAAATGAAGGCGGAGAATGATGTTGCAAAGAAAGACTTGCAACTTGCTAGTGTTGAAAAGGCTGAGCTGACTCGTCGCTTCTTAGAGAATGAGAAGAAATCTAAGGATGTTGAAATGGCCCGAGTAACTGCGGAGAGTATGGTTGAACCGTTGACCAACAACATGCTGTGGATGCAGGTGCACGGAGTTGTTCGCGTAAGTATTTCAATTCCTTGTTAGAAGATTATACTTTATATTATAAAAATCTTTGAATTGGTTGCACGGATTGCAAACTCCATTCTGAATTCGTTGGAGATGGATGAGGCTGTGGCGAAGCTAATGGTAGTTGCACACCTTGACGGAAATGCGCATGGCTATAGTGAATGCACTTTACAAGTGACAAAAGCTTTGAAGGTAAAGTGGGACACCAATAGGTCTGCCACTCATGGAGTTGATACGAATGCTGAATTTACCTTAGCCAGACGTGAGTATGACCATCTTCAAATACCCGTGATGGAGTTAGTGGATGAAGTGCTACAACATGATGACTTTGTGGATCGGTTTAAAGGAGATCTTTCAGGAGGAAGCTGAACCTTCAGAGGTTGATGAAGTTGCGAAAGACTAGGCGTACCGAGTGTAGGGCCGAATGTTGAGGCGTAGATCCTCTTTTTGTTGTAATTATCTCTACGCGAAAGCGCATGTAACCTTTTATTTAGAATATCATTATGTTTTGACTACAATATTTGCATGAGTACAATTGCTTTGTTTAGGTGAGACAAATGAATATGGTATAAAGCTCATGTGTGAACAAGGAATTGATCATGTCATAATAACTTGTTACCACTGTGTTCATGAGATTTAAGAGTATCATGGTGTTTTTGTGTCTACCAAAAGTAATTGCATGCATTTGTGACAAAAATAAGACAAGCGAAGTGTAAGTAACGACTCTTGTATTAATGATAAGGCGCAAGGCCATGTGATACAGAATCGTTAAGATTACTTAAAAATGAAACTATTGTAAATAGCTATCTTCTGCATATGTATGGACAAATCGCAAGGCCTGTGCGTTTGAAGATGCTAGGATTACATATAGCATCTGCGGAGCTGTTGAGCATTCCAGGTTCTGGGAACACTGGTTCTATCTAGGCGTGTAAGAGTATAAGCTCCTTTTCCTAACACTTCATGAATGATATAGGGTCCTTCCCATTTTGGCGCAAGCTTCCCTGGTTTTTACGCATCAGATGCTTATTTGTCACGTAGAACGAAATCCCCTTGGAAAAAAGAACACACGCGGACCCTAGGATTGTTGTACTTCTCCAGCTTGGATTTGTACCTGGCTTCTTTAAACTCAACATTTTCACGCCTTTCCTCTTACAAGTGCAGATCCAAACGATGCTGTTCTTCGTTATTTTGCTTTTCCAGTGCAAGCATGCGCATGGATGGAAGACCGATTTCGGCAGGGATTACTTCTTCAGTTCCTTAGACCAGGCTGAAGGGTGTTTCGCCTGTGCTAGTTTTTGGCATCGTGCGATGAGCCCATAGAATACTAGGAAGCTCATCCACCCAGCCTCTGCACGCTACACCTATACGTGCGTTGATGCCTTCAACAATCTGTTTGTTGATGCTTTCAACTTGATCGTTGCCTTGAGGGTGCGCAAGGGAAGTGAATACATGCTCGATATTCATCTCTTTCATCCGTTTTTGCAGATCATTCGAGGTAAACTTTGGGCCAGTGTCAGTAACTACGTGCATTGGGATACCCAACCGACAAATAATGTGTTCCCATATAAATTTTCAAATCACCACTGCTGTTGTTTAGGCGAGTGGCTTAGCTTCCACCCATTTCGTAAAGTAATCCATCGCCATGACAATGAATTTTACTATGCCAGGCGCATCAGGAAATGGACCCACCAAATCAATTGCCCATTGCTGAAAGGGCCAAGCTGTGGTTACTGAGACCAATGGATTTTTGGGGCGCAGGGTTTTGGGAGCATGGCGCTGGGATGAGGAGAATTTAGGATTTCGATAGCATCAAATGCAAGCCCGGCCAATAGTAACCTGCGCTCATGATTTTGGCAACAACCATGCGCGGATGATGTGTCTTAAAATATACCCATTTTGCGTGTCGAATTCCCTACATTTCAAGTGTTTTATACATGGTTTTCCCGCGATTTGGATACTTAATCGTTTGATTTATGAATTTGCAGGGTTTGGTGAATAAACTTCTTGTATTGCGATGAAAACGAGAAGAAGCAGAGCAGCGAAGATTACATGGAAAGACATGTCGGAAGAACAAGAAAAAAAATCAAAAACATTGCTGCCCAGGAGGTCTTACGGACCGTAAGACCCTAGTCTTGCGGTCCGTAAGCATGAAACACACGCGGATTTTCCACTTAGGCTTACGGACCGTAAGCCTGAGGTCCTTACGGTCCATAAGTGGAGCGTATTTTGTGAAAATTGTTATAAAAACCTAGCAGCCGCTAGGGTTGAGATCATCTCGTAACTCAGGCGACTTGGGAGTACTTTGGGACGATTTTGGAGCATTGTGAAGCTGCTTTGAGGTCTTGGAAGCTTTTGGATCATCTTACAAGCATTTTGGGTTCGTTAAACAATAGTTTTTCGGTTTCTTTTCGACTTGAATCATGTTGGCACTTGTTTTCAGACATTGTTCAGTTGTGTTTATGAATATTATGAGTAGCTAAACGTTATAAACTACTTAGGTTGAGATGAACTAGTGATTGTTACGTTGTTTTGACATGATTTCGGCTATTTGATGTGATTTACATAACTTTGCCTTGTGATTGATCTTGATATTGCATGTTGGTATACTTTGATTGATTTTTAGTTGATGAATTCAGCGGTTTAGGTATATAGAAATATCCCCTAGACTTAGAGTTTATTTTGAATCGTTAATCTTAGGGTTTTCGGTTTAGATATTGAGTTGAGAAATTGACCAATTCAACTAATAATCAAAATCAAGATATTAAAACTTGCATCCACATTTGATGACTCGAGAGACGATTTAAGTGAGCTAGGTTATTAGCTAATCATTGGTGGGTAGATTGGGTGACCGATAGCTCGGTCTCGTTTATTACATCGTGGTTAAGGATTCCTAGGATTTGAAGTATCAAGGTTTGGTTTGATTTGCGTTTTGAGGGTTTAAGGAGTCATAGATACTTTCTTTGCTTGATTCTCGTAGGATTTGGTATTGATAGGTCGAGCCGGTTCGTTCTAGCACTTCACATTTCGTCTTTATCTTTCGTTTGGTACATCTCTAGCGGGGGGTCATTCGAGAGAGTAGGATATTTAGCCATTGTCACTGTCAGATTAGCGTTGCATGATTCTAGGGATTCGACACCTAGGTAGTCCTTTTCTCATATATATTTGATCATCTTTTCCTCTCATGTTCGTGTCTGTTTCACGTTGTTCGTCGTGTTTGCCATTTTCGTAATCATTTAGGTTATTAGTTAAACACCAAATTCAAATCAGTTATTGAGTTGTATTTGATAGAGGTTTAGTATTTAAAGTTTGCGTATAGTGTCCACGAATTGATACTCGATCTTACTATCTACACTACACCGCGACCGGTGCACTTGCCTGATTTTTATATACACATTTCACACCGCGACCGGACAATGGCACTTTAGACAACGATCCGAGTCGTCTATTTAGTTGTTTACTTTCTTTCTTAGATTTTCATTGCCTTTAGGTGTCTTTTGCTTGCAATTTGTGCCTTTAGGGTTAGATCGTTTTTAGTTTTAACTTAGTTTTCTTTTCGTTGTATGCGCCATACTCGTTCACAGGGGCCACCCTCGTTTGTTGCTTCTTCTGAGCCTGAGCGAGATTTCCACGAGCATCTTCGCACCATCCGAGCTAGTCAGGTACACGTTCCATCTCCTGCTTTTACCATGGGTGAAGCTGATGCCCCAGTTAGGAGAGTCGTCGTAGACTACGCCAGGCCGAACGCGGCCAATGCTCGATCTAGTATAACCCATCCAGCCATCGGTGTTAACTGCTGGCGGATTCAGCCTCAGATCATCACGATGATCACTAACACCTGCCTGTTTCATAGGTTGCCTTCCGAGGACCCAAATGTACACATCTCTCGTTTTTGCGCTATCTGCGATACATTTGAGGAGCAAGGCGTCAATGAGGACGCCTACAAGTTGCGCCTATTTCCATTCTCACTCACTGACCGAGCCCACTCTTGGTTAGAGTCTCTTCCTGCTGGATCTATCACTACCTGGGCTTGGATGCGTGATAAATTCTTAGGTAAATATTTTCCGCCTGCTAAGACTACTCGTCTGAGGAGCATGATACAGGAGTTCCCGACAGAAGGAGGGGGAGTCATCTACGAGACATGGAGTGTTTCAAGAATTTGTTGGTTAAGTGTCCTCATCATGGGTTCGAGAATTGGACGTTAGTTGAGAAGTTCTATCATCGAGTGACGCCCACCACGAGGAATATGCTGAACACTACTGTTGGTGGTAATCTGATGACCACCAAGACACTAGAGGAGTGTACTGACATGTTTGAGGACATAGCGATGAGTAGCTATGAGTTTCCTAAGTCTAGAGACTCGTGTGCTGCACAGAGAGGTGTGCATAAGATTGATGATACTACTGCTCTGCAGGCACAGATCGATGCGTTGACGAAGCAAATGAAGGATATGCAGGAGAAGAAGGAGCAGTTGTGCGAGATATGCACGGGAAGGCATGACACGACCACATGTCCTATTTCCCCTGAGGATCTAAAGGAGTAGGTGGAGTTTGTGGGAAATCGAAATCAGAATTGTTTCGGAGGTGGTTACAACTCGAATTGGAAAAACCATACGAACTTTAGCTGGAAGAACAACAACCCACCAGGGTTTCAGCCGTGTCAGACTTTGTTTAAGGACGCAGGAGCTATAGGAGGATGATCGAGTTAGGGTGTGACTAACCGAACGATCGAGGATACGCTAAAGCAGAATCAGGAGACGTTGGCTAAGCAGACGCAGTTGCTTACACAGTTCATGACACGAGAGGACACTTGACATCAGGAGACACAGTCGAGATTCATGGAGCATGAGACCTTCATGAAGAGTTAGAGCACAGCACTGCAGAACCTATAGAGGAAAGTAGGTTCATTGGTCGATCAGCTGAAGCAGAGACCTCAAGGTGGTCTACCTAGTAGCACTGTAGGAAACCCGAACGCCACCGCGACGGCTGTTATGACGAGGAGTGGTAGAGGAGCTGTTGAGGTCGAACTGGTAGTTGATGAGGAGTCGGTCGACGAGGAAATCGAGTTAGAGACGCCTGCTGGCAAAGTGCACGAGAGGCTGCGCCCAGCAAGTACAACACGATCCAGCGGGTCGTCAAGAGAGAAGAAGGAGGCCGAGAAGGAGCCGTTTAGGGTGTATAAGCCGACACCCCCTTACCCAGGTCAATTGGTGAAGGGTAAGGAAACAGAGCAATACATCAAGTTCCTCGAGATGCTAAAGAAGCTTCACGTGAACATTTCATTCGTAGAGGCTCTATCGAAGATGCCAAAGTACGTGAAGTTTCAGAAGGATCTGCTCACGAACAAGAAGAAATTGGAGGATCTTGCTACTATTACGTTGAGCGAGGAGTGTTCTGCTATCTTGCAGAACAAGTTACCGAAGAAGATGTCTGATCCAGGTAGCTTCACTATTCCGTGTCTGATCGGAAATCTAGCCGTCAGCAATGCGCTGGCAGACTTGGGAGCTAGCATAAATCTGATGCCTTATTCTATATTTGCTAAGCTCAATCTAGGCGAACCTTCGCCTACGTGTATGAGTCTGCAGCTGGCAGACAGATCGGTGAAGTTCCCTAGGGGGATCGTAGAGAACATGCTGGTTAAGGTCGACAAGTTCGTGTTTCTAGTCAACTTCGTCATTCTTGATATGGACGAGGACTCCGAGGTCCCACTGATTTAGGTCGTCCTTCCTTGCCACTGCGCGTGCGCTCATTGACGTGCATGACGGCAAGCTAACGCTTCGAGTTAATCAAGACGAGGTGACATTCGACATCCAACACTCTATGAGACACACCGCCCAACATGATGACACTTTATATTTCATCGACACACTGATGTCACATGTGGGTGGTATTTTGAGCGAGATTTGCGGGGGAGATGCGTATGAGGCGCATGTTGAGAGCGTAGATGATCAGGGGAGTGGGGTCACTGAGTTTGATATTGAGCAGGACCCTTTGCCGCAGGCTACCGAGCCTTCCCCTAGATTTGAGGTGTTTGAGGTTATCGGCGAGGAAGAGATGCCGTAGGAGAGGCCGTCTGTTGAGGTACCCCCGCCCTTGGAGTTGAAGGAGTTTCCGTCTCATCTGGAGTACGCATTTTTGGGCGAGGAGTCACAGTTCCCCGTCATCATTTCTGCTGGATTGACGGAGGAGGAGAAGAAGAGGTTGATGAGTGTTTTGAGAGAGCACAGACAGGCGATCGCATGGAAGCTGATGGATATCAAGGGTATTAACCCTTCGTTTTGCACGCATAGGATTTTGATGGAGGAGGAGTTTAGGCCGGTGGTTCAGCCTTAGAGAAGGCTAAACCCTAATATGCAGGACGTCGTGAAGAAAGAGGTGATTAAGCTGTTAGATGCAGGATTGATTTACCCGATTTCGGACTCTGCATGGGTGAGTCCCATCCAGGTGGTCCCCAATAAGGGGGGTATGACAGTGGTCGTCAACGAGAAGAATGAGTTGATACCCACCCGGACCGTCACCGGCTGGAGTGTTTGCATAGATTATCGCAGACTCAATGATGCCACATGCAAGGATCACTTTCCTTTGCCGTTAATCAATTAGATGTTAGAGCGATTGTCGGGACAACAGTTCTACTATTTCTTGATGGATTCTCAGGTTATTTCCAGATGCCCATTGCAACGGAGGATCAGGAAAAGACCACTTTTACATGCCCTTTCGGCACCTTTGCGTATCAGCGCATGCCATTTGGGTTATGTAACGCTCCCGCCACATTTCAGCGCCGTATGGTGGCTATTTTTCACGAGTTGATCGAGGACTCCATGGAGGTGTTCATGGATGATTTTTCTGTGTTTGGGAGTTCATTCGATCATTGTCTGCATAATCTAGAGCGTGTGTTGACTAGATGTAAGGAGACGAACCTGATGCTTAACTGGGAGAAGTGACATTTCATGGTTCGCGAGGGTATTGTGCTAGGGCACAAGATTTCACAGGCGGGGCTTGAGGTTGATCAGGCCAAAGTTGATGTTATTTCCAAGCTCCCGCCACCTACTTCTGTGAAATCGATTAGGAGTTTCTTGGGTCATGCGGGATTCTACCGCCGTTTCATTCGCGACTTTTCGAAGATTGCTCGCCCGATGACCCAATTGTTATAGAAAGATAGGGCATTCATGTTCGACGATGAGTGTTTGAGGGCCTTTGAGTTGATTAGGGAGATATTAGTGAGTGCGCCTATTCTGATTGCTCCTGATTAGAGCCTGTCTTTCGAGATTATGTGTGACGCCAGTGACTTCGCCTCAGGGGCCGGTTTAGGGCAGCGTAGGGAGAAACACTTTCATCCCATCTACTATGCTAGCAAGACCCTAAACTACGCCCAAGAGAACTATACGACGACGGAGAAGGAGTTGCTGGCTGTAGTTTTCGCGTTTGATAAGTTTAGGTCATATTTGGTGCTTTTTAAGACTATTATTTTTACGGACCACGCAAGCCTTAGGTACTTGTTTGCGAAGAAGGATGCGAAGCCGAAACTGATTCGGTGTATTCTGCTACTCCAGGAGTTTGATCTGGAGATTAGGGATAAGAAGGGTGCTGAGAACGTGGCTGCTGACCACTTATCGAGATTGGAGAGCCCCGAGATCGAGAGGACTCGGGAGGATAGGATTGGGGATGAGTTTCCCCATGAGGTGTTGATGTTCTTGAAAGCCAACGAGGAGGGCTTTCCCTGGTTCGTTGATCTAGTGAATTACTTGTCCACAGGTGACCTTGTGGAGGGCATGACGTATCAGCCATTTAGAGAGTTTTATACACATTTTGCGTGTCGAATTCCCTACATTTAGAGAGTTTTATACACGGTTTTCCCGCGATTTGGATACTTAATCGTTTGATTTGTGAATTTGCAGGATTTGGTGACCTGCTTGTATTGCGGTGAAAACGAGAAGAAGCGGAGCAGCGAAGATTACACGGAAAGACGTGTCGGAAGAACAAGAAAAAAATAAAAAACATTGCTGCCCAGGAGGTCTTACGGACCGTAAGACCCTAGTCCTTGTGGTCTGTAAGCATGAAACACGTGCGGATTTTCCCTTTGGCTTACGGACCGTAAGCCTGAGGTCCTTACGGTCCGTAAGTGGAGCGTATTTTGCAAAAAATGTTACAAAAACTTAGCAGCCGCTAGGGTTGAGATTATCTCGTAACTCAAGCGACTTGGGAGTACTTTGGGACTATTTTGGAGCATTGTGATGCTGCTTTAAGGTCTTGGAAGCTTTTGGATCATCTTACAAGTGTTTTGGGTTCGTTAAACAATAGTTTTCGGTTTCTTTTCGACTTGAATCATGTTTGCACTTGTTTTCAGACCTTGTTCAGTTGTGTTTATGAATATTATGAGTAGCTAAATGTTATAAACTACTTAGGTTGAGATGAACTAGTGATTGTTACGTTGTTTTGACATGATTTCGGCTATTTGATGTGATTTACATAACTTTGCCTTGTGATTGATCTTGATATTGCATGTTGGTATACTTTGATTGATTTTTAGTTGATGAATTCAGCGGTGTAGGTATATAGAAATATCCCTAGACTTAGAGTTTATTTTGAATCGTTAATCTTAGGGTTTTCGGTTTAGATATTGAGTTGAGAAATTGACCAATTCAACTAATAATCAAAATCAAGATATTTAAACTTGCATCCTCATATGATGTCTGGAGAGATGATTTAGGTGAGCTAGGTTATTAGCTAATCATTGGCGGGTAGATTGGGTGACCGATAGCTCGGGCTCGTTTATTACATCGTGGTTAAGGTTTCCTAGGATTTCAAGTATCAAGGTTTGGTTTGCTTTGCGTTTTGAGGGTTTTGGGAGTCATAGATACTTTCTTTGCTCGATTCCCGTAGGATTTGGTATCAATAGGTCGAGCCGGTTCATTCTAGCACTTCACATTTCGTCTTTATCTTTCGTTTGGTACATCTCTAGCGGGGGGTCATTCGAGAGAGTAGGATATTTAGCCATTGTCACTGTTAGATTAGCGTTGCATGATTCTAGGGATTCGACACCTAGGTAGTCCTTTTCTCATATATATTTGATCACCTTTTGCTCTCATGTTCGTGTCTGTTTCACGTTGTTCGTCGTGTTTGCCATTTTCGTAATCATTTAGGTTATTAGTTAAACACCAAATTCAAATCAATCATTGAATTTTTATTCGATAGAGGTTCAGTATTTAAAGTTTGTGTATAGTGTCCACGGATTGATACTCGGTCTTACTATCTACACTACACCGCGACCGGTGCACTTGCCGATTGTGTGTGGTTTAGGTTGTGATTCATTTTTAAAACTTGTCTGATTTTTATATACACATTTCACACATCAGCGGACCAGCGTGTATTCCACATAACCCTTCATGGATTTCTCGAACCAAGTATTGAGCATCTTGTTTGTTTACACAGCGCAAACGAGGACCCATATATGATTTTCGGTATAGAATTCCGTCTGCGATTTCGTAATTCAGCGCTTTGTTTCTAATTTTAGGCGCTTCCGCTTTTCCCTCAGGAAAAGACCCATGTTGAAAAGACATGATGGATTCCCGATTTCTACTACGTTGACATGACGCAATGGTACAAATGGGTTTTTGAGTACCTTGATGCGCACCTCTTTGGCAAGATGCTTGAAACTGGTGGCTGCTAACTTGCTAAGCGCGTCGGCATGTTTGTTTTCACTACAGTTGATATGAGTTATTTTGAGCGTTTGAAACTTTGCGATTAAAGACTTTGCTTGCTCGATTTATAAAGCCATTGCTTCGCCTTTTGCATCATAGATGCCATTGATCTGACCAGCGATTAGCAAAGAATCAACATGTGCTTCAAGATTTTTTGCACCCATTTTGACAGCTAGGCGAAGTCCAGCAAGTTTCGTATTCCACTTCATTATTGGTGTTTTTGAAGTCCTGTCTGATGGCATAAGTGAACTCATGATTCTTGGGACTGACTAAGCGAAGACCAGCCCCTGCGCCATCATCATTGGATGTGCCGTCTGTATGCAAAACCCATACACTATCATCAACTGTCGGGATCGGATTTTGAATAGCTTCACATTCTTGAACCTTTTCCACTGGTACTTTAGTAATAAAATCGGCTAAGACTTGGCCTTTTATGGATGGGCGTGGTTTATACATGATATTATGTCCTCCCAGATCGATAGCCCATTTCGCTAAACGACCAGCAACATCAGGTTTGGAAAATATCTGACACAGATGATAATTCGTGAGAACAGTTATAACATGCCCTGAAAAATACCTGCGTAGTCTGCGCGAAACATGAACTAGTGCTAGACCAAGCTTTTCCGTTATCGAGTACCGATTCTCTAGGTCAGTTAGCATCTTGCCGAAATAGTATATTGGAGTTTGGACTCTGTCTCTTTCGACTAACAATACTGTGCCGACTTCGATATCAGACGCGTAGAGATATAAAATCAACGGCTCTGCCTTGCGTGGAGCCGTCAAAGTCGGCAACTGGATCAAACATTCTTTCATCTCTTTGAAAGCTTTTTCTAATTTTGGAGTCCATTGAAAATGGCTCTTTTTAACACAATTGCGCAACGAGCTAATGAAAGGGAAAGATTTAGCAGCACGATTGGCCAAGAATCGATTAAGCGCAGCCAGTCGACCAGCTAATCGTTGCATTTCTTTGATGTTTGTTGGTGATGGCATGCACCGTATAGCTTCCACTTTTTCTGGGTTTACTTTAAAACCATCCTTGGTGACAATGAATCCCTAGAACTTCCCCTCTTCCATACCGAAAGAACATTTCCCAGGATTAAGCTTTAAATTAACCTTATGTAAAGATGTGAACGTGCGCTGTATATTCTTTAACATTAACTCTTCATCAGGGCTCATGATCACAAGATCATCAATATACACCTCGACTGTGACGCCAATATCCTCGCCAAAAATAGTATCAATCAATCTTTGATATGTTGCTCCCGCATTGCGGAGACCAAAGGGCATTTTCGTGTAGCAAATATACCATTCTCCGTGCGAAAAGCCGTTTTATCCTCATCCTCCTTTTACATTTGCACCTGATTATAACCTTTATAACAATCCAAAAAGCATTTCCAGTGGAAAGATGCCAAAGAGTCTACTGTCTTGTCAATCTCTGAAGAGAATAACAATCCTTTGGGTAAGCTTTGTTAAGATCTTTGAAGAGAATAACAATCCTTCGGGCAAGCTTTGTTAGGATCTTTGAAGTCGACACACATACGCCAACCGCAGTTGTGCTTTTGGACCATTACTGGTTAGCCACCCATGTTTGGTATCGAACTTCTCTAAAACTTCTAGCTTGAAGTAACTCGGATACTTGTTCACTCATTGCGCGAGGTATTTTTGGTCCTAGACTGCGCTTTGCTTGCACCACTATTTCAACTCAGGGAAAAGTGTTCAACCAATGCTCCGCCACATCTCTTGGGACTCCAGTCATATCAGCTGGAGACCATGTGAAAATATCCATGTTTTTTTAACAGAAGTTGCTTAAGCTGTGCGCGGATTGCTAGAGACATGGCAGGACCGAACAAAATTGTTTGTTCTGGGTATTTACTATTAAGTACCCATTGCTCTGGTTCATTTAATGTAGAAGGCTTCGCAACCTTCACTGGTGGCTCATCATCAACATACATAATTTCCTTTCGGGAATAAAGCATTGCTACGCCGGTTTCTGTGGGGAAACCACAAGCAGCATGTGGCGTGGAAGTAATATACTAAAATTTCTCTACGCACGCCTATCCAGTAATACATCATGACGAGATGTAGCAGGCATGACCATAAAATTGACTGGAACGGTGCGTGAGTTCCTCCCATCTGAGAGAGTAACCGGAAAAGAGATCTGTCCCAGCGGAAAGACGGCTTCATTGTAGAAACCAGTTAAAGGAAAATCAACTGGCTCTAAGCGCACCTTATCCTCTGGGTTAAATTGATAATTCTCAGTGCTAAGTACCTCCGCATGAGTTTTCGTTAGAGGCGTCCACTACCTCTCGCGATTCTCTTGTTTGATGCTTTTTGAGAAGCGATCTTGTTGATGGTTGCGTGAGCATCTATCGGTGAATATGCATTCGGACTTGAATCCTTCCAACCCTTTTTGAATTTTCGACCGCCTCTACTCATATCTTGGGACGAGTCTGAGGCAGGGGAGGTCGATTGGAACTTAAGTTGCGTTCAGTTTGAGCGTAAACTTTGGCTGCTGCCATAAGTTTTTCCCAACTCTTTGGTAGACCTAGCTACTAGATAACACCTCATCATTTAATCATAACGTACAACATATTTGAACTGTTCGCGAATCAAGTCTTCATGCACATCACCAATCTCAAGGACCTCTTTGTAATAACGGGTTATAAAATCTTCTAGGATCTCGTCATCTCTCCGCCAGATGTTCATCACATCTGAGGAGTCTCTGACATATCGCCTTTGCTGACTAAAATGCACTAAGAACTTATCCTTGAGATCATTCCAGATAGTTAACTTACATGTTGGGAGATTATCAAACCATAGGCGCGCAGCACCTGTGAGAGCTTGAACAAACAAGTGGCACCACATAGGCAACGTCCATCTGCCTATAAGCCTTGCGCTAGTAAACAGGCGCAAATGATCATCCGAAACAGTCGTATCATTGAATTTCCCAACATTTGATGGTAACTTTGCACGCTCAAGCGGAGCCAACGCAATTTCTTTCACAAACTTGGATTCTTCTGCTGTTCAGCCGGTCGATAGATCAGGTTGTAATCATGCTCAACTTCTGGATTATACACCGCGCGAACTTTAGGCTTATAATCAGCATGATCCCTTTGCAAACGATTAAACACACTTTCATTGTTGCCCTCATCATATGTCTTATCATATTCATCGTACTGAGTGTCCCGCTTTTGTAACTAGCGCGGGCCCAACCTTGAATGAACAGACATACGTTTCCATGTTTGCTCTTCCTGGCGTTTACCGCCAGAATGCGTAGAGTCATACCTAGTTCTGGATTGAGAGTACATCTCTTTTTCATCAACAGACACATGCGATGGTGCACGTGCTCTGTTTGGTGAATCATAACTCAATACTCGAGGTGCAGGCGAAGCACGCACCTGAGTTGCAGGTATCTGAACCGGTGGTGCAGGTGTACCAGTTTGTGCACAAAGCTGTACATAAATGGCATTCAAGGCACTCTGATATTTCACATACCATGAAATCGGAGTTTCGTCGGGTGGTAATATTAAAGTAACAGATGGAATTTCATTCTGAATTCCCGGAGTTACTGGAATGTTCAAATGACTATGGTCAAGATGAGCATAAGCTTCACCGAAAAATTCTTCTTCCACGTGTCTGTCGATCTGAGCACCATGAACAGTATTCCGGATTTCAGATCGAGGACCTGGTGGATGAGATGAACCATCATCCATAAAAAATGAGGATAGAGGATAACAAACAGGAGATGAAAATGAAAGAAACGTTAATCGGTGGGCGCCAATGAAGAAACACCAAACCGAGGATGGATCGGAATCAGTCTAGGTATGTGGATACGGTTTCTGCATAAAATGGTTAATCTCGAGTTTGCTCGCCAATCGTATGTGGTTCGACGGAGATCACCACCCTCCGGCGTGAGAATAAGTACAATGATCGGAAAATGATAAGTAATAGAGAGTGAAAGTAAGTGAAAGTAGATGGCTAACTTGTATCTCAAGTCTTCTATTTATAGCTGATCGTTTGGGCGCCAAAATTATAACAGAGAGTTAACGGAATCTTTCCACCTTAGTAGTTATTTCTCCATCCATACACACGGATTGTGAATTGATCGATGGTTGGGAAGGTGCCACGTCGGAAGTGATCCAATCTAGATTTGCATGTTGGTAATGCCATCATCGTGTATTCAGGTGAGTGCTCAAGATGTTGCCACGTCATATTCAGTCGTAACCGAATGAGGCCTTGGACGATGGTCATTTAATGCTTCTAGAATGTTTTACAGCTGTGGACCCTTTATCAATTGCCACGTGTCCAGTCAGTTATAACATAAAAGATCCCTTTTGTTCAGCATTGAGTTCCCTTCGCGCGAGTATGCTTGAGATATGAGAAGTTAACTTCTAGCTTAACTATACCCTTGCGCGAGCCTACGCAAGGGTGTTAAATGAATATTAATCCTCAGTATTCCCGCGCATAGGTAATCAAGGATTGCTTATGTCACACCCCAACCGATGGCGGAAACATCAGGGTTAGTGGCACTAGGCGACCAAATTGTCTCACGAGAAATTTCCATAACACTATTCAATCAACAATATTTTAACGTCTAATATCGCATACTATTAAACAATACGTCATCAACAATGTCACGAAATACATGATTTTCCCATTAAACAATAAGGTTCGATTTCCCCTAGATTTATTACAACTTGAACTAAACAAAACAAACTAAACTAAGCAAGCTACGTCCAAAGCATCCAAGCTAAATCCTCAACATGTTACATATGTTAAAATACAAGTCAATACAATTAAGTAAAGGTGAGCATACAGGTTTAGGTAATACTAGCATAATAGAGAAAACGTTCGCGAATTAGTCTAACTACATATCATGATACACAAAAACACATCCTGCAAAACTAGGCATATTTCTCATGCTAACTTCCGTGAGAAGGCTAGCGCGTCCATCCTAACTAGACCCCGTCGGGTGTTAGCCACACTATAGTACCATACTAGCTAAGGAGGCAGGTTAACGAAAATAAGTCCTAGTCACATGTTTCTAGTATCACGTATTGAGCATATATAATCAGATTATTCGCGTGTGATAAACAGTTTGATTTGTGAGGTGATTTTGATAAAGGAACATATGTAACACCCAAAAAGTGCATTAAAGCGAAAACTCACTATGGGTGCGTTTTAGGTGAGATGAGGGATCTGAGAAGAGTTGCGGAGAACGCCGGGTCAGCCTGTAAATGAACAGAAGTGCATCAGTCTTCCGATTTGCTGAAACGGTGAAGTTTGGGTTGAGTAGTAGACAAGTTCGGGCGAACTTGTATGTAGACATACAAGTTTGAGCGAACTTGTATAACTTGCTGAGCTGAGAGTCAAGTTCGGGCGAACTTGTAAGTTTCTTAAGGAAACATGACAAGTTCGGGCGAACTTGTGGGGTTTTGATAATGGATTGACAAGTTTGGCCGAACTTGTGAAGTTTCCTGAGAACTTTGCAAGTTCGAGCGAACTTGAGGGTTTTCTGATGAAAGGTTTGAACATCTTCACTCAAGTTCGGCCGAACTTGACCCTTAGAGGGTAAGTTCGAGCGAACTTGACTAGCTTGCTGCACAAAAACAGTTAAATCTCGAGCGAACTTGATGTTTTCGGGTCCAAAATCTTGCGTTTTCTCGTCTTTGCTGAGGAAATCGAGTGCTCATCCCTCCAACCTTAAGCCACTGAGTAAATCTTAGGCCGGAGAGGTCTTTTTGGAGCGAACTTAGCCATTTTACAGAAACTCGGGCTAATCCGGCGAACTTGAAGGTTCGTATGGGTTAGTCCAGCTTTTGTAAGTGACGATTTCGTCCATATGCTTCCGGATCTGAGATCTAGCTTCGGCAACGCCTCGTTCCACTCAAAAGTGAACTAAACATACGTCATTAGTCTGAAAATGGTGTAGAAATCAAGGATTTAAAAGGTTTTGCTCGGATCTAGTATAATCTGAGTGAAAACAGAAGTTTTGATGGAAAAAGATGAAGATTTTCGTAAACAGAAGAGATTTGATGAAAAAGAAGGCAATGCCTTGTCCAAAATCGTTGTAAAACGTTGTTGAACATCGTTGTAGTTGAAATCGGGTTGATTCTTACTTGGAAAACAAAGGGTTTCGGGTTTGAGAGCTCTGGGCGAACTTACAGCAAGTTCAAATTAGAGAATGAGGCTGAGTATTTATAGGTGAAGGTAAAAAGTGGGGCTGGTGGAGTCAAGTTCGCGCGAACTTGTGAGATATTGAGGGTTATCGAGTCAAGTTCGGCCGAACTTGCTGAGTCCTTAAAGGCTTAGACAAGTTCGAGCGAACTTAGAGGAGAAAAGGGAAATCTGAGTTTGGCCAGTCAAGTTCGGCCGAAGTTGGTAACACCAAGTTCGAGCGAACTTGACCCAATTTGTTAGGTTTTCTTTGTTTTTCGCTCGTTTATTGAATGTTTAGTGATGTATTCGAGTTATAAGGTAACGTTAAGCGATTAATCGATACATTAAGCGTTATATTTGATATAATTGTGCGACTTAGCGATTTAAGTGTGCGAGAGCGATGCGATAGCGATTGTAATCATAACCATAAACACACATAACACATAAGTAATCTAAACCATATAATTAACTGCAATTTGCGATGCGATGAGATAAGCGATGCGATTTAATAAGCGATTAGATGCGATATAACACACATAATTGTAATTAATTAACATAACGTTTCTTATAAATGAATCTCGAGATTTACAAAGGATAGATACAATGGATAATAAAAGGAAGATAACAACGAAATTCTGAGTTGTTACAGTCTCCCCTACTTTAGGAAATTTCGTCCCGGAATTTAAGTAGTGGCTGTAACAAAGAGGTGCGGGTATTTGGCCTTCATGTCACTTTCCAATTCCCATGTGAACTCGGCGCCGCGTTTGACTTCCTATCGGACTTTCACTATAGGGATGCGAGAGCGTCGTAGTTTCTTGGTTTCTCGGTCCATGATCTCGACAGGCTTTTCCACAAAATGGAGAGTCTCGTTGATTTGCATATATTCGAGAGGTACATGGAGATTCTCTTCGGCTAGGCATTTCTTGAGGTTAGACACGTGGAAAGTCGGATGAACGTTATTAAGTTCCGCCAGTAGTTCGAGACGATAGGCTACTTTACCGATCCTTTCCAGAATCTTGAAGGGACCAACGTATCGAGGTGCTAGCTTCCCTTTCTTCCCAAAGCGGACCACTCCCTTCCAAGGTGCAACCTTTAGGAGAACATACTGTAGGGGCTTGCGGCGTTTATCGGCGTGACTCTTTTGACGACTCCGAGATTTCAAGAGATTGTCTCTGATTTGGAGGATCTTGTCCGTCGTTTCTTGAATTAGCTCGGGACCGGTGATTTGTGCTTCTCCGATCTCGTGCCATGCAATAGGCGATCGACATTTTCTTCCATACAATGCCTCAAAAGGAGCCATTTGAATGCTGGTATGATAACTATTATTATACGAGAATTAGATTAAAGGTAAGTGCGTATCACAGTTACTACTGAAATCTATGATGCACGCACGAAGCATGTCTTCGAGGGTGCGGATCGTGCGCTCAGTCTGACCGTCAATTTGAGGGTGAAAAGCGGTACTGAGATTGAGAGTAGTACCGAGAGCGGATTGAAAAGTCTCCCAGAGACACGAAGTAAAGCGACCGTCACGGTCAGAGATGATGTCACGAGGCGTCTCGTGTCGACAAATGACTTCGTCGGTATAGTTTCGGGCTAACCGTTCGACCTTAAAGTCTTCTCATATAGCAATAAAGTGCACATATTTAGTAAGACAATCCACGATAACCCAAGCTATCGTGACCGGATGAAGTACGAGGGAGTTTCATAATAAAGTCCATAGCTAAACTCTCCCATTTCCACATCGAGATTTCGGGTTGTTCGAGTAAGCCAGAGGGCCTTTGATGCTCGGCTTTAACCTTCGAGCAGGTTAAGCACTTTGAGACGTACACGGGGATATCCTTTTTCATGCCCGACCACCAGTACTTAGGACGAAGGTCCTGGTACATCTTGTCGGCACCGGGGTGAATGGAATATCGAGATTTATGAGCTTCGGTTATTAGCAATTCACGAAGATTATCACGGCTGGGAATCCAAATGCGATCGAGGTAATAATAGATACCGTTAGTTTCTACAACGAGTTGAGTTTCGGCACCACATTTCATTTCTTCCTCTACGGTATTCTCGTTAAAACAAGCAAATTGAGCGGAGCGAATCAAAATTTCCAGATCATTCAAAGCTTGAGAGTCACGAACACTATACACATAGCTTCGTCGACTTAGAGCATCGGCTACGACGTTTGCTTTGCCGGGATGGTACCGTATCTCACAATCGTAATCGTTGAGAAGTTCAACTCATCTGCGTTGGCGCATATTCAGTTCCTTTTGATTAAAGATATGTTGTAAGCTCTTATGGTCGGTGAAGACCGTACACTTGGTACCATAAAGGTAGTGTCGCCAAATCTTTAATGCAAAAACAACTGCACCGAGTTCGAGATCGTGGGTTGTGTAGTTTTTCTCATGGATCTTGAGTTGGCGAGATGCATACGTGATAACCTTGTCTCGTTGCATAAGAACACAACCAAGACCAAGATTAGAGGCATCACAATAGACAACGAAATCGTCGTTTCCGTCGGGAAGAGCGAGTACAGGAGCGTTGCATAGCATACGCTTGAGAGTTTGAAAGGCTTCCTCTTGTTTGGAATCCTAAACAAAAGTCTTGTGTTTATGAGTTAAAGCGGTAAGCGGAACGATGATTTTTGAAAAGTCGGCGATGAATCGACGGTAGTAATCCGCCAATCCAAGAAATGAACGGATTTCAGATGCATTCTTCGGTGTAATCCAACTCTTGACAGCTTCAATCTTTGCAGGGTCGACGTGAATTCCTTGACTATTAACGATGTGGCCGAGAAATTGGACTTCTTCGAGCCAGAATTCACATTTAGAGAATTTAGCATAAAGGCGATTACCTTGGAGAAGTTCAAGGACTAAATAGAGATGGCGCGCGTGTTCGTCTCTCGACTTCGAATAGATAAGAATGTCATCGATGAAAATAATGACGAAACGATCTAAGAAAGCTTTACACACATGGTTCATCAAATCCATGAAGACCGCAGGTGTATTGGTAAGACCAAAAGGCATGACCACGAATTCGAAATGGCCATAACGAGTACGAAAGGCGGTTTTTGGAATGTCTTCTTCCAATACGCGTAACTGATGATAGCCGGAATGAAGATCGATCTTAGAAAAACAAGTAGCACCTTAAAGTTGATCAAATAAGTCGTTAATACGAGGAAGAGGATAGCGGTTCTTTATCGTGAGTTTGTTAAGTTCACGATAGTCGATGCACATTCGGAACGTCCCATCTTTCTTTTTTCATGAAAAGAACGGGTGCGCCCTAAGGCGAAGAGCTCGGGCGTATGAAACCTTTATCAAGAAGCTCTTGAAGTTGGCTTGATAGCTCGCGCTTTTCGGATGGTGCGAGACGATAAGGAGCTTTAGCAACAGGAGTAGCACCGGGAACTAAATCAATACGAAATTCAACATCTCGAGTAGGGGGTAAACCATGTAAATCATCGGGAAAGACTTTAGGAAATTCACGAACAACAAGAACGTCTCTAAAAGTCTTCTTTTCCTTCTCCGGGTTCTCGATATGGGCTAGAAAAGAAACACATTGCTTTCGCAAACATTTGTGTGCTCGGGTACACGATAAAAGCATCAACTTCTTTGAGGGAGTTTCACCATAGACATGGAGTTGATCACCATTAGGGAGAGGGAAACGAATCATTTTATTGAAGCATACAACTTCAGCATGGTTTTCACATAGAAAATCCATACCTACTATGATATCGAAGCTACCTAATTGCATAGGCATGAGATTGATCGAGAAGACAAGGTTGTTGAGATCGAGAGAACAACCACGTAGGACGGAGGTGACAGTAACGGATTTTCCGGTGGCGACTTCCACATCGAAAGTCTTTGGGAGTTTAGCATGCTTACATTTTAAAACCTTTTCAATTTCTAACGATACAAAACAATTATCGGCACCAGTATCAAATAAATATGAAACATAAATACCATTAACGAGGAACGTACCGTTGACAATATTTTTGTCATTCTGAGCCTGGCGGTGATTCATGTTGAAGGCTCGACCACGCGCAGCCTGTTGTTGCTGCTGAGGTTATGGTGGTGCTGGCTGCTGCTATTGTTGAGGCTCTTGCTTGACAGTACGGTTTGGGCAGGCATTGGCAAAGTGGTTTGGATCACCAGACACATAACACACACGTGCTTTTGGAGCTGCTGCTTGTTGCTAGTTGTTCTGGGGAGTACGATGAGGAGCTGGCAGTGCTGGCGCTTGAGGAGTTTGAGTAGTTGCTTGGCGAGGGCCGGTACGGCAACTAACAGTAAAGTGGTCGTATATGTTGCAGTTTGTGCAAAAACGGCAGTTTCCACCCACCACGTGATGATATGTGCACTTAGGGCACAGTGGGTGAGGACCGGTGTACGCACGTTTAGCTGGGGGTGTGTCCTGAGCAGGAGCCTGATAAGGCTGGGAGTTGAGCGGTGTAGCAGCGGCGTAGTTATTGCTAGGGTTTCCTCTTTTGCGTCCCTGACGCTTTCCCTTCGGGTCACTGGATGGTTCGATAGCAGCAGTTGGTTTGGTGACAGCTTGATTGGCAACTTTCACTGAGTTCTTGAAATAACCATCTTGAACTCGCTGATCATTGATCTCAGTGGCGAGCATGTAGGTTTCCTCGATGGTTGTAGTACGAGCAACTTTCACAAAATTCACGACACATTCGGGTAGACCACGAATATACTTGTTGATAGCTTTCTCAGTAGTATCAACTTGGTTGGGACAGATGATGCTCAAAATCTTGAATCGAGCGGTAAATCCAACATTGTCGGGACCATCTTGTTTGATACCCCAAAACTCATTCTCGAGCTTTTGAATCTCATGCGGAGGGCAGAACTCCTTCATCATCACTTCCTTGAGTTCCTCCCAAGACAAATTATAGGCTTCATCATTACCACGCCTATTTGTTTCTACGGTCCACCAGTCGAGAGCACGGGACTGGAAGACTCCGGTAGCGTTCACCATGTGGAGGTCATCGGGGCATCCACTTTGCCTAAAGGTTACCTCAATGGCGTCAAACCAATGGAACATAGCAGTCGGTCCATCGTTGCCCGTGAAGGCGAGAAGTGCACTATTGCTCACAACATGAATTTCCGAGACAATTTGCGGGATGACTTTAGATATTTCCTTGGCTACCATTGGAGCGATGCGCTTATCGGCGTTGCTGCGGTGGAGATTCCTTTGGGTGTGTGATCCCATTGAAGACATCTACACGAAGGATTTCGATTAGATGAGATTCGATTATAATAGAGTTATGTTTAAATATTTATTATTATTATTATTCATACAAGGCACAAAATCACATAAACACGTAGACACGTAAACACGTAGGCAGGTAAACACGTAAGCACATAATCACATAGCACATAAGCACGTAAGCACGTAATTCACGTAAGCATATACTTTGCACGTATTCACCTTCTTATAAGTAAAGCGTAGCGCGTTCGAGATGTGATATATAAGCGAGATAAGAGAGATAAGCGATTTAGTTTGGTTGGTGTATTAATTAGCGTTTTAGATTACGAGAGCTGTGCGAGTAGTGCATGCATTTAAGGAGCGTAAAGCGATAAATCGAGAAATCGATAATGCGAGAAATAAATAAAGCGAGAAATCGAATAAAGCGAAAATTCTCAAAATCTTAAACACATAAATAATAATAAACTCGATGATGCGTAAATCGACGATATAGGCTTAAATCAATTGGGAGTGTCCGGGGTTTTGAAACGTTGACTATCCAAAGTGGTTCGAAAATTCTCCGAGTTCGGACACATGATTTGGCCTAATAGACAAATGCTCTCGCCGTACTACGGTTAACGGCATTTGTCCTTCCAGTTACGTCGTGTTCCGAGTCGTCGAAATAATCGAGACTTTGGTGAGATTGAAAATCGAAGAGCGGAACTAGTCATTAAGATGCGGGTTTCACCCCTAACTTAAGAACTTCATTCCTAGTTGTGGATACACTCACCGATTAACGGCATTTGTCCTTCCAGTCAAGGTTTGGATATCACACCTAACTCAACGAAGGTATCTCGTGCGATAGAGAATTCTTAGAATGAATGATCTCATCGAGAGTTCTCGGTTTTCACACCTATTCTCGACTTGATCACTCGTTTGTGTGATGCGAGCGTTTTCAAGCGTGTATATTGTGTTAGCCTTAGGAAAGACACATTTAAGCATTATGGCAAGTAGTGTAACATTTAAGTCAAAGATAGGTCAATCGGGTACTTAAACATGCTACTAGGTCGAATCCTGGCAATTCTACCAATTATCCTAAGGTTATGGGCTCTGATACCAATCTGTCACACCCCAACCGATGGCGGAAACATCGGGGTTAGTGGCACTAGGCGACCGGATTGTCTCACGAGAAATTTCCGTAACACTATTCAATCAAAAATATTTTAACGTCTAATATCCCATACTATTAAACAAGACGTCATCAACAATGTCATGAAATACATGATTTTCCCATAAAACAATAAGGTTCGATTTCCCCTAGATTTATTACAACTTGAACTAAACAAAACAAACTAAACTAAGCAAGCTACGTCCAAAGCATCCAAGCTAAATCCTCAACCTGTTACATAAGTTAAAATACAAGTCAATACAATTAAGTAAAGGTGAGCATACAGGTTTAGGTAATACTAGCATAATAGAGAAAACGTTCGCGAATTAGTCTTACTACATATCATGATAAAACAAAACACATCATGCAAAACCAGGCATATTTCTCATGCTAACTTCCGTGAGAAGGCTAGCGCGTCCATCCTAACTAGACCCCGTCGGGTGTTAGCCACACTATAGTACCATACTAGCTAAGGACGCAAGTTAACGAAAATAAGTCCTAGTCACATGTTTCTAGTATCACGTATTGAGCATATATAATCAGATTATTCGCATGTGATAAACAGTTTGATTTGTGAGGTGATTTTGATAGAGGAACATATGTAACACCCAAAAAGTGCATTAAAGCGAAAACGGGTCAAGTATACTCACTGTGGGTGCGTTTTAGGTGAGATGCGGGATCTGAGAAGAGTTGCGGAGAACGCCGGGTCAGCCTGTAAACGAACAGAAGTGCATCAGTCTTCCGATTTGCTGAAACGGTTAAGTTTGGGTTGAGCAGTAGACAAGTTCGGGCGAACTGGTATGTAGACATACAAGTTCGAGCAAACTTGTATAAAATGCTGAGCTGAGAGTCAAGTTCGGGCGAACTTGTAAGTTTCTCAAGGAAATTGACAAGTTCGGGCGAACTTGTGGGGTTTTGATAATGAATTGACAAGTTCGGCCGAACTTGTGAAGTTTCCTGAGAAACTTTGCAAGTTTGAGCGAACTTGAGGGTTTTCTGATGAAAGGTTTGAACATCTTCACTCAAGTTCGGCCGAACTTGACCCTTAGAGGGCAAGTTCTAGCGAACTTGACCCTTAGAGGGCAAGTTCTAGCGAACTTGACTAGCTTGCTGCACAAATACAGTTAAATCTCGAGCGAACTTGATGTTTTCGGGTCCAAAATCTTGCGTTTCGCGTCGTTTGCTGAGGAAATCGAGTGCTCATCCCTCCAACCTTAAGCCACTGAGTAAAGCTTAGGCCGGAGAGGTCTTTTTGGAGTGAACTTAGCCATTTTAAGAAACTCGGGCTAATCTGAGCGAACTTGAAGGTTCGTACGGGTTAGTCCAGCTTGTGTAAAGTGACGATTTCGTCCTTGTGCTTCCGGATCTGAGGTCTAGCTTCGACAACGCCTCGTTCCACTCAAAAGTGAACTAAACATACGTCATTAGTCAGAAAATGGTGTAGAAATCAAGGATTTAAAAGGTTTTGCTCGGATCTAGTATAATCTGAGTGAAAACAGAAGTTTTGATGGAAAAAGATGAAGATTTTCGTAAACAGAAGAGATTTGATAAAAAAGAAGGCAATGCCTTGTCCAAAATCGTTGTAAAACGTTGTTGAACATCGTTGTAGTTGAAATCGGGTTGATTCTTACTTGGAAAACAAAGGGTTTCGGGTTTGAGAGCTCTGGGCGAACTTACAACAAGTTCAAATAAGAGAATGGGGCTGAGTATTTATAGGTGAAGACAAAAAGTGGGGCTGGTAGAGTCAAGTTCGCGCGAACTTATGAGGTATTGAGGGTTATAGAGTCAAGTTCGGCCGAACTTGCTGAGTCCTTAAAGGCTTAGACAAGTTCGAGCGAACTTAGAGGAGAAAAGGGAAATCTGAGTTTGGCCAGTCAAGTTCGGCCGAAGTTGGTAACACCAAGTTCGAGCGAACTTGACCCAATTTGTTAGGTTTTCTTTGTTTTTCGCTCGTTTATTGATTGTTTAGTGATGTATTCGAGTTATAAGGTAACGTTAAGAGATTAAGCGATACATTAAGCGTTATATTTGATATAATTGTACGACTTAGCGATTCAAGTGTGCGAGAGCGATGCGATAGCGATTGTAATCATAACCATAAACACACATAACACATAAGTAATCTAAACCATATAATTAACTGCGATTTGCGATGCGATGAGATCAGCGATGCGATTTAATAAGCGATTAGATGAGATATAACACACATAATTGTAATTAATTAACATAATTTTTATTATAAACGAATCTCGAGATTTACAAAGGATAGATACAATCGATAATAAAAGAAAGATAACAACGAAATTCTGAGTTGTTACGGCTTATTCCAAATCTTGTTTAAGTAGTCTGCGCGAGGTGTGCAAGACTTGTTTTAAGATCTTGGAGTTTAATAGTGGTATGGTTCTTTGCGCTGACGCGTGGTTTTGAGACCATACCTCTTCAAAGACCATCACAGACAACCACCGCCATCCACCTCCCCAACCATCACAGACAACCACCTCATGCACCTCTCCCCACGACCACCAGCGTCCACCACCACAGCCGCCCCATCTAACACCACAACCACCGCCTCCACCTACCCTAAACCTAACCATCGTCTTCCTTTTATCTACCACCATCTCCACCATCAACACCTTACCGAAAACCATAACCTAAAATTGTTCACCACAACCGACACCCAAATCATTACAAGTATTGTTAACCCACCACCTCTACTCCAACACTAGAAACCCGCATAACCACTGTTACAAACACAACTACCATATGCAGCCTCTAGCCCCTTTCTCTAACCATCATTGAATGAAACCCGAACCCCCACGTTCTATTTTCGTAGTCTGCAACCCTCCCCTAAATGAATAGCCTAATCCATTTCTAACAATTACCGTCGCCCTTTTTCAAATCTAAGCAAACCCTAATCCTTTAGTTCATCGGTAAAATGAGAGATAATAGATATGTATGAGAGAGATGGGGTGGTCGACTGGGGGTGTCGATGCTCAGATGGTGGTTAACGACTGGTGGCAGTGGTGGATAGATGGTAATGAACAACTGGTAGCAAGTTATTTCTAACTCATATTTCATCATCCAACTCATATGTCCACATTAACAAAACTAACTTGGGATTGATGGAAAGTATATTCTCAGGTAGGATTATAATTGGCCAACTTAAAAAAGATAGGATTATGAAAATCCAATTTGCTTTTTTTTTTACAATATATTAATTAACATCATAAGATATTAAAAACAAGAAAATTAATATGAACTAGAGAAAAATGTCATTTACATCCCTACGGTTTGACCACTTTTGCGACTTTCTTCTCTGAGGTGCAAATTGCGTTTAAAAAGTTTGAAATCTTGTTATTTGCATCACTGAGAGCCAAATTTCGAGAGACGAAAGTCGCAATAAATTGTCAAACTCAAGGATGAAAATGACAATAAAACGCAAACATCAAGGACTCAAAAAAATGTTATTTTGAATGGAAACAAGTAAAAATAACTAAAATCAAAGATGATTTTAGCATTTTGCTTTATGAACTATATTAAGAGTTTTTTATTTTTAATTGTAAATGAGTTGCTGAACTGCACAATCTCAAATTAAAACAGGTCACTAGTCACTTTGAATCAAGCTTGAACATAATAATATTACACTCATTTTGACTTAATTCTTTGACGATCTTAACGAGTTTATTAGTTATACGAATTTAAAAAAGAATAATTCTGTTTTTATTAGCAGCGAATCATTTTAAAATTCTATCTTGTTTGTGTGACATGAACCAAAAATCTCCCCGTTTCAAACCTAGATGATTAAAGGTTTTTCCTTTACAAATGGACCACCACTTTATTAACATAATAAAATTTTATTCAATAGGATAAATATGTAAATCCATTCATTATTCATATAACTATAAAAAAAATTACTAGATAAGATACATTATATTATAGATATATATAATTATAACAAAAAAGTTATATACTTATGTAAATAAAATAATCAAATAGTTAGTTAACATTAAATAAGGAGGGTTCAAATAGTAAAACCTATTCATGATTACTTTAAACATGTAGCTTAAAAGAACTCTAGTTGGAGTTCAAGCTCAAGATCATGTACGTTAAATTAGCCAAATTAGCCGATCAGGAGCTCACCTGAGTTTGTTTAGGCTCTGATTGCTAACACAAAACTCAACAAAAATAACTTAAAATACAATATTTTTCTTCAATGGCTCAAATTCGTTCAGGATACTTGCCTCAAAAACCCCATCAAATGTCTCACGAATTATTTACATATTAAAACGCATAAATACTTAACAAAAGCATACAAATAAAACACGGCAAATGAATGAAGTAAGATGAGAATAGCACAAGTAGAAAATAATCACAATCAAACCAGACTTGTAGAGGAAATTTTGTACAACATTTCTGATAATCAACATCACAGTAAGTCAATCAAATTAATGATTGTCTACTTCACTATCAAATGAAAAAACTTTTAAGTAAATATGGCTAAATCCAAGTCCACACGTCTGAGCTAATAAACCAGTTCCATCAATCGTGATTCAATTAGTTTGGCGTCGAACCCTAATCGCGCTTGAAAAGCCTACACAAGTTTAAAAAAAAAGATTAAAATCATTGAGTGGATTTTTCCTTATTGATAAGCATATTGTTTTTCAAATTTTGCATGCATACATAATGTATAATGCATATACATATACTAACAGGCATATATACAGGAGTATGTTAATTTTTAGAACCATCATATAATGTAGAGAACAAGGAGAACCACATAATACACCTGTACTTATAGATTATATAACTTAGACGATAATCAAAGTAGTAAGAAGGGAAAGTGTGGCTCTCGTATTCTCTAATATATTGTTGATTCCGAAATAAGCGTCTCTTCTACCTATACATTACATATGCATATAGATATGCATATGAAGATGCACATAACAAAAAGGTTTTAGAAAGTGATGGTAGAAGATGATATGGACCTGAGCATGAACAGTACAGTAGATGCGATCACCGATAGTACAAAAACTAGAATTTGTAATATCAGCACCACCTTGCTCTATGACTCTCAAAACTTCAAATGGCACCACCCTCTTGTTATTCACCTTCAATATCATGTTAACCTCTAACTTCAGATCCACTGATTCCGTCACTCGAACCACCTGCAACCTTCGTTCCTTATTGCTCGACTCCCCTGTAACATTAATTTCCCTTTGTAGCTCTTCTTTTTTAACCTTCAATCTCTCTACTCTATCTTTCCACCGTTTCAGTGATGTTGTTGCTCGATCCAAGAACTCGGGCAACGACTTTCTCTCCTGTAATCACTCCTCATTTCAGTTTATGGTTCTGTTTATCAGTTTATGCATGCTTGGGTGTGACTAATTTATAGGTTTTTTTGAAACATGAAACATGTTTGCTTTAACTAGCGGATTCGGATTCATCTTATTTTTCTTCTTTTCATGTAACATATACTAATATAATTTGATTTTCCTCAAATCTAAATAGTTTTTCTTTTCCTCAAATCTAATAAGCGTTATGTTTTGAATCTAAATACACAAATCTGTTTAGTTTTTCCTTTGCCAACAATCCGATATAAGATTTATTAAAAACCGAATTATATTCAAACAAAGTTTTATTTCTTTCCGGAGTCTGCTACCCTGTGCAGCGGACTACCAACAAACAAAACATGTTGCAAAAACCACGTATAACATATGGTTGGTTGTGGTTATAGGGTTATTCATAATATTCTTTACATAAATCCATAGATATAGAGATTTGTACATACATATGGTTGAAGATGAAGAAGAGTAGCAAGTGTGGAGTAGAGGTCCTTCATACGATCTCTGCGTAGCTTCTCTTTGGTTGCCGGTGGTGTATGAGAAGATGAGCGACCTCGCCTCATATTGATTTGTGATACAGTGGATGTGAGGCACTGGTGTAATGTCTTTTTATAAGCCGGTGGAGACTAAGAAAACTAGACCATGGACCATGCTATTCGAACAAAAGTCTATATTATCAACGCAACGCAGTGTTACAAGAATTGAATTTAAAGAGGAGATAGAACCGTAATATAGTTGGATAGTTTACTCAGATCTATTTTGTTGAAGAAAATAAATATTTTTTGAATATATAAAAACCCTCTTTTCTAATACGTATATTTTATTTTTTTTGTAAAAATAACCTAGAATTGGTTTTTATTAATTGAGTAACTAGGTTTTATTGCATTTAATAAAACTTATGATTAAAATATTATATTTTTGCATTATATTATGTGAAAATGAGTTACAAATTCCGCATGGTACTAGGCTCTTGCCCGCGTAACACGCGGTTTCATAAATGTAATTAATATTATATCTTGACATTTAAGATCATTTAAAATACAAATACATTGAAAATGAAATTAATATTATATCTTGAAATATAAGATCATTTAAAATACAAATACATTGGAAGAAAGAATAATGAATCACTAAAATTTCAGTTAAAATTTTCTTATAGATCACATTGGTTGTCTTATATTTAAAATTTTCGACATATAGTTGCCATATGAGAGAATAAACAAACACTCAAAAGGCAAACAGAGTGTTGCGTTGTATGGAAAGAGATTTATACCCATGAATTCATGTTACAACCAAAATCTATTTAGGTATAGTTAATGCCAATATTTAAATGTTTTAAAATAAATGGCACGTTTCAAACAAATTTCAATTAGAAGTTAAAACAATATGTAAGTTTAGAACTAAATAAAACTCGAAACAAAACTCTTTCTCTGAGTTAAACGGTTTGAATCAACCTATTTTAGTATTTTCTAAAATCTTTCAATATAAGATATAATGCAAATGAGTACTTATAAATATTTCCCGGTGTTCATTTTCTAATAAGCAACAACCAATTTAATAAATAACAACAAACCTAAAATCATAATTCATTAGTTGTATGTATAGAATCTTCTATACATATATTGATTGTTTTTGTTTTCCCATCTCTTTCTCCTTCTTAATTATCTTATATTGAATTATAAATATATAATTTTATATAATTAAAGATATTCATTATTCCCTCCTTAATTATCTCCTACTTAATTATATACACTTACTTTTTTTATAATTAAAAATATTCATTATACATAGATATTAATAAATGATAAGGCTAAAAATTAAAGATATATAAAAATCATCTATTCACTTCACATAAATTATCTTTAAATATATAAGTAATATATTAATACATTCGATTTTCATTATTCTCCATCGGCTTTTGTTTTAATTCCTCTCATCCTCACTTATTTACATGGCATATATAATTCCTACATATTTTTGTGTGTTCTTGCTAAGAAACGTCTGAATAATTTATCCATGTAATTAATACAAATAGATCGTTTTGTCAATCAATGTATTGATTAATGTACGGGTTATTAATAATAATTTTAGTGATTATTGCTATGTAATTATTTTATTTCTTTTTTATTATCTCTTATATATTTAATATTTCTTTTCTTAATTCTTTCTTTTATTTTTCTGCTTATTAATAACTATTTAATATTAAATTGATTCAACTACGTATAACACACAAGTTTTACCTATTAATAAATAAATAAAAAAAGTTTATTAATAAAAAAAAGTATAACGTTATAGTTTATGTAATACACAAACATCTAACTTAATGATAAATAATAATACAAAGTAAAATGTTACATCAAAGTTCATTTTTTTTTCTAAAAACATATATTGATAATTGTGTGTGTTAATTGATTACATTATTTGCATTTAAGCCATGTAATACACGTGTTTATTCAATCTTGCAATGTATGAGTTTTTCAAAATGTAATTTTTTATCACTTAGTATATAAAATAATTTTTATTCAGCCCGTGTAATACATGGGGTTCTAACCTAGTATACTTAATAATAAGCCAATTTGACAAAAGACTTGAACCCTAAAATTCTAGTTCACCAAAAATTGCATAACTATAAGCTCCGTGTAAAACTAATAAAGGTTATTTATTTAAAATAATAAAAATAGGTTGTCCTAATAAAACCCCATGGTAACAACAGTATTAATTCATAACTAATAAAGTGAAGTCTTGTGCTTTAAATAAATCTATTATTGTCATAATTACTTGAGGTAAATATAATTACCTAATTTTCAGGTCAATACTCAGTAATAACCATACGAAAATGATTTGAGTATGAAGTACATAGAGCAACAGAACAGTAAAAAAAAAAAAGAAATAGCAAGAAAATATGGCTAATCTTGGTGATGAGAATAGACAACGAAAGTCACATAACGAATAAAAAATACCTGGCTTCAGCGCATGACCACACTCTAAGATTATTTATACCAGGGTTCTAAGGTGTTAACATCGACCCAGTCAAACTGAAGCTGGAGGTTGTGGAAGATGATTTTTGTGGTAAACACGAATTCATGAGGTATCAACTTAGGGAAAAACAAAAGTGTTTGTCGTGAATGAAGGTCAATTGTCCTCAACCGAACCCTAATCCAGCACTTTCTTCACCACCATCTCTCTGTCAAAATCGATCAAATAGAGGTAAATCTAAAAGGAAGCTATCGCCGCGTGCGTCCAAGGTGGCTTGCAAATTAAGACAGAATGTATGATATATACACGCAATAAACATTCATTTACAACCCCTAGCTATTGTCGTGGTTAAAAATGTTGAGCTACTTTATGTACGCCTTGAAAGTCTTTCTTTCATACTTCGCACACACACTAACAAAGTGAGGTGTTGATTAATGTGTACTTAAGCCAATAAGGGATCATATAATAATCCGTAAGCAAATACCATCCTCATAGCTTGATAAATTAAAAGATCTGCTTGAAGCCAATAATAATACGTGTTGAATTGTACCTTCATTAAAGCTTATCAAGCGACTTGGTTTCCCTTCAGAAGTAAGTGAGGCATTTAGCAACTTTGTCTCCATCTTCCAATGTAGTGCCTGAGAAATCACATCCATACATCAACAAACTTTGAGAAATCAACATCTTAGCAATAATGTTTTCATCTCTGGTAAACAAAAGGCAAAATAATATAAATATGTATCATAATATATGTGAATTTATGACCATTATCTTAAAAGTAAGGCTTCTAACATTAATTTTAAGCACATGTCTGTTGCTACATAGCTTAGAAAGAGTAGAACATAGACATCTAAAAATACATTAAAGCCGATCGCCCAAATGTATACTTTAGGATGCCATCTCTCTCGGCTTGGCTAGGAGTGTTGCTACATATTTTCTTGTTACCAAATCCCCAACTCTCACCTGTACAAACATACAAATATTTGAATATTCTTACTGCAACAAAAAAGTAAACTAAAGAATTGTACGTTAAAACACCTGTAATGACTCCATGACATAAGGTTCCGTGGCCACACCATTAGAAAAAAGTAGTCGCATCCAATCTTGAAATTTTTTACACCGAACAACCTTTCGTCAAGAGTCCATATATCCGTTTTCTTCTCAGGATAGTTAAAAGTTTTATTCCATATTTGATAGCCCGCGGGCAGCATCTTAACATGTAAACATTACAAATTAGAACATAAACAATATATTACAACATATCATATCAACATGGTTTAATATGATAAATAACTTGAATACTCACCATAGACTTCCTATGGTTGTTCCAGACATATCGTGCAAATTCATAAACCATTGTAACTTTCGACGTTTATCATTTAGTTTGAAACAAATGGAAATTAACTAGCAATAATAATTAGTAAATGATAAAAAAAAGGTTAGTTTCCTTATGTTGTAATGGTAGCTACCTAACATAAGCTTACACAAGTAACCATGCAACAGACGAGATTAACAATAAAATAAAATAAATATACAACACCTAAGACGACAACAAACACGACATCATACATCATTCAAAATCCGTGTAATGCTTTGTATTGCTAATCGAAGTAAATACTTCATACATCACAATAAAGACCAAAAAAAAAACAAAGATCAGTAGAGCATATTATTTAATGCTTTATTTAATTTTTATCACAACAAACAAATCTCAACACTAACACTGCAATCTTGAAACATTCTAAATCGGGCAAAAAAAAAAAAACATTTAACAAAACCAAATAGGAAGAAGCAATCTTTCTACAATGTCAGTACTAATACAACAATCTTCAAAGAATACTTATCGAGCAAAAAATAAATCATTTAAGAAAATAAAATCGGAAGAACGCTAATCTTTCTCCAATGTCAATACTAAAACAATTGTATCTCAAAAGAATACTAAATCGGATACAATAATTGATCTTCAAATCAAGTTAATAACCATAATCGATCTTCAAATGAAGTTAACACTATCACCATCGATTAAATTCAAATCAAGTTAATACTATCACCATCGATTATAAAACCTAATTAACATTCAACCATTAACCAAATCAGACGAATCAAACCATAAAATATGTGAATCGAACCACAAGTAAGAGATTACCATCGATTAGAAAGTGTTGAAATCCACTGAATGAAGATTGAAGCCAACTTTGATTTCGTCGCTGATGATCTTCAGAGAGAGAAGATGATAAGAATTAGGGTTAAAGTGATAAGAATGTAGTTTATGTTAGGAGATTTGTATTTAGGCAACTTAATTAACAAAATTCGGGTATCTCCATTTGCAATTCGGGTTATCCGTATATGGTGTAATTGTAGGAGAGAAATGCATTTGAGGTGAAACCAGCGAATGACAAATTTCCCTATTGGTTTCTTTTATATAATATATAGATACATTAATCTGGAAAGTGCATACCATAGTGTGCCACGTAGACTGATTTTTGATAGTTTGTAGGAAAGGGTGATTCTAAGGAAGCGTATAGATACATTCAGAGATAAGTATGATATGCCTGAAATTAGTGTTGTGATGAACACCATTCACATGGAGTATATTAGAACTATGATATAAATGTATTAAAATAGATTTAATTAGTACAACTATGATATAAATGTATTAAAATAAATTTAATTAGAACGTATACGGTCGATCACCATATTCCAATCTTCACCGCTAATCCATGTCGGATGGTATCGATGCCCAAACACCTTTTTAATCAACATAAAATTCTTTTCCGCCTTCTCATGCAGATCCCCGTTTATGTGCCTAGACACACTTAATTAGTTGGCATTATAAAAAAAATTAAACACTCACGTGTACTAACTGATCCGACGATTTTCCTATGCTACATCTTTTAATAACACCAAGGACCTGGAAAACATTTCTTCATTATAGTTTACACATATGTGGCATATTATTTTATCAAATATGCGAAAAAATTTGACAAATATAAGTTTTAATTAAAAGATGTACAAAGTACACAAAAGTAAATAACCTATAACGAGCAAATTTCGTATAAGTTATCGTGTCCTATGGCAATCTTCTCACGTCGAGGAGGATTGATAGGAGGTGACAAATAAATATTTTCCCATGTACTTCCACGTTTTGAAATACTAAGATTAATATTTCTGGTAGATGTTCCCGAGATTGCTATTTATAATAAAAAGCTCAGATTACTATATATATATTTCGTTACTAACAAAATCTTTGATGGACATTGGACAAAAATATTAATAATAAAAAAATTAGGAGCAAATTCTAGAAAATTAACTGTTATGGAAGATCATAACCTATGGATTTCTGACAGATTACTGTCAACAACCAATATTGGACTGTTGATTTGGAATCACACCTGATTAAAGCTGATAAGAGCAATTATTGTTCTTTTTCAGATAATGATCACCGACAATGGTGTTAAAATCTTAATACCCCTTCTTTTCTTTTCTTCTTTTTTTCTTTTAATCAAAATGAGTTTTTAAGACATTTGTCAAATAGTTACCAACACTTTGGTTTGACGGACTATTTTTATTGGTGAAACATTAGGTGGGAATGTAATGGAATGAAAATGAAATTTATATATGAATAGAATTTTGATTTGGAATTTAGTTGGTTTGGTTTCACATAATTGAATTGAATGATATAAGGATAGAACATGAAGTAAATTGTGTTTTATGTTGTAGCTATTCCTTTTGTTGTAACGAAAATATAAATATAAGAAATAAAATTTACATTCTAGTTCCATTTAGATTCCGTTTCATTTTGTGAAACGAGTACTCTATTATTTTTTTTAGTGTTTTGAATTTTTTTTATATTTACCATTTTAAACAAAAACACATTGAAATCTAATATGATGTTACTAAAAACTACTTTCTTCTAAAAGCTTATGATATTAACAAAACAAGTGTGATAACTGACTCACCAAATTGCACAATCTGTCGTAAAACAAATCACTGAACTCAAGAGTGTGTTTATCTCAAAAATTTTGATATCAAAAGAAATGAATATAAATCTAGAGGACTGGAGAGTCCAAGGGTTAGTACTTCAAAAGGAAAATCCAAACAGATCTTTTACCCTGTTGAAACATCGGTTACCAAACAATAAAATGTAACCTCTGCTCCCAGAGAGGTTCAGGTAACAAATACTACACCAGCAAAACAATATCAAAAAGGATATGGTCAACCTACTTACAAGAGTGTACCACTTGGCTATGAGGTTTACAAACGACCATCAAAACCAAGGGTTAACAGGCATCCTTATGGTTATGAGCATTTAACAGGAAATGGCTAACAATAGTGGTTACAAAAATCTGTTCAAAACACTGACCATCTTCCTGAACTTGAGGCTGGACTGTTTGTGACCCAATCCAAAGCCATTTTGGCTTTGGAAACTCACCTAAACTAATTGTTTATTGATGTGCAGGGAGCTTCTACTTGCCTTGATAGTTTATTATATGTAGATAGTGGAGGCTCTAGGCATATGACAGGATGTAGATCTCTTCTTAAAGATTTCATGGCACATGGATGGGTTGATATATCCTTTGGTAACAATTCAAAAGGTAAGGTGTTAGGGTCAGGGACTGCCCAGGCTGGGAAACTCAAGTTTAAGCATGTCAATCTTATTGACAATCAAAAATTTTTAGTGTTTCACAAACGTGTGACAGACGTTATGGGTCATTCTTCACTAAGAAAACTTGTCAGATTGTTGGGCCAGGAGTGGTTAAAAAAATTGATCAAATCATAGCTGAGAGCAAAACACAACTTGTTGCTCACAGGAGTGGCAATGCGTTTGTGGTTGATATGTTGAAAGATAATCCAGTGCCCAATGCATGTCTGTTCTCAGTTACTTCTAACAAAGAGACATAACTTTGGCATAGAAAACTTGGTCACAAAAATCTTAAAACCGTCACCACACTCTCTAAACAAAATCTTGTCAGAGGTTTACCATCAAAACAATTCACTTGTGATGAATATTGTGTTTCCTTTTTAAAAGGTAAACAACATAAAAGTTCATACAAATCCATTGAAGAGTCTAAAACAAGCCAGTGTTTGTAATGTTACACATGGACTTGTTTGGCCCTGTAAAAATCATGAGTCTTAAAAGAAAATGATATTGTCTTATCATAATTGATGTTTTTCAAGGTTCACATGGACCTTCTTCATGCACTCCAAAGATGAGACTTCAGACATTTTGCAAAAATTTTGTTAAACAAGTTGAGAAACATTTTGACTTGCCAGTAAAAGTCTTTAGGAGTGACAATGGAACAGAGTTTAAAAATAAGGACTTTGATGATTTTTGTGTGTCAAAAGGGATTGTTAGGCAACATAGCATTCCAAGGATACCGTAACAAAATGGGGTGGTTGAGGAAAAATGAACCTTAATTGAAGCTGCTAGAACTGTGCTTGCAGACACAGGTTTACCCTTGTCTTTCTGAGCAGGGCCTGTAAACACTGCTTGCTATGTGCAGAACAGAGTTTTGATTAACCCAAGACATCAAAAGACTGCTTATGAAAATTTATTCAAGATCAAACCACTGATATCATATTTCAAAATCTTTGGCTGCACATGTTTTATTTTAAATTTAAAAAAATCAATTTCAAAATTTGCAGCCAAAGTAGATGGTGCTTATTTTCTAGGATACTCAACCACTGCTAAAGCCTACATAGTCTTTAGTTCAAGGACTAGGTGTGTGGAAGAGACCTTGAATGTTAAGTTCAATGAACTTTCTTCATTAAAAATCCCAGCAAATCCTGCTGAATTGTTAACTTAGACAAATTTACATTTAAAGATATGTCTATCAAGATTAATCCTGCAGGTACATCAAAATCTTCTCATCCAGACATTGAATATGACATTCCGATTCCACAATACAAAGTCATTTCCACCACTAGAGCAACATATGTTACTAACAAGTATGAAAACTCTGCCACTGCTGCATCAACAGTTGCTGATCCTCAAACCTCTGCCAGCTCATCACAACAAGTCACTATTGACAAATGTCTAGTTTCCATGAGCAACAATCAACCCATCTTTACACCAATCCCACCTATACCTCCACCTCTATTACAAACAGATGTTGGCTCTTCAAAATTGCCAACATATGTTAGCTCAGATGATTCCTATCTACAGTCTTCACCTCAAAATGCCATTGTTCCTTATAAGGGAGATTTAATCTACCTTAGAAACCATAGATCTGATCAAATCATTGGCAACATCAATGAAGGGGTGCTCAGCCCAAAACATTTGTCTTTTTGATGGTTTTCTATCACTCACACAACTTGTCAAGTACCTAGAGGCACTGAATAACTACAGTTCGGTAGAGGTCATGCAAGAACAGCTCCTATATTTCAAAAGACAACAAGTATGGAAACTTGTACCATTGCCAAAGGACGTTTGTCCCATTGGCACAAATGGGTCTTCAAGAACAAAAACAGATGAAAGGGGAATTGCTGTAAAAAACAAATCTAGGCTTGTGGTTCAAGGAGATAGACAAGAAGAGGGCAATGATTATGATGAAACTTTTGCTCCAGTTGCAAGATTAGAGGCCATCAGATTATTCTTAGCCTTTGCTGTCAACCATAACATCAAGGTGTATCAATTGGATATCAAATGCGCTTTTCTTTTATAGTAAGATCCACAAAGAGGTATATGTATGCTAACCTCATCGTTTTGAATATGCATTTTATCCTGATCATGTTTACAAGCTCAACAAAGCACTATATGACTTGAAACAAGCATCTACACCCTCGTATGAATCTCTCTCCACATTTCTTTTATACATAGGCTTTACAAGAGGTAAAATTGATAAAACGTTGTTTTTTAAAATGGAAAGGAAAAGAATTAATGATTGTCCAAATTTTATGTTGATGATATTATCCTTGGATCCACTTGTGATTCAATGTGTGAGGAGTTTAGGAAATTCATGAAAGCAGAGTTTGAGATGAGTGCCATGGGTGAGCTTCAATGCTTTCTTGGACTCTAAGTTAAGCACATGCAGAATGTAACCTTCATTCTTCAGAGCAAATATGTCAAAGATCTATTAACAAAATTTGATATGAATGACTGTAAACCATGTTGCACACCCATGGCCACATCAAAATTAGTCACTATTGATGACAAGGATGACTTGGCTGATCAAACTTTATACAAAAGCATGATTGGATCACTTTTGTACCTAACTGCATCAAGGCCAGACATCATGTTTGCCACATGTGTTTGTGCCAGATCCTAGTCAGCACCTAGAAAGTCAAATCTTATAGCTGTGAAAAGTATCTCATATACATAAAAGGTGCTCCCACACTTGGTATCTAGTATCCTGCTAATGGCAATATTGAGCTTTCGGATTAATCAGACAATGACTTTGCTGGAGGCCATGCCACAAGGAAGTCCACATTAGGTGGCTTTCAATTTCTAGGCAACTGCTTTGTCTATTGGCAAAGCAAAAAGTAAGCTGCAGTATCCATATCCACAACATAGGCTGAGTATATCGATGCTACAAGTTGCACTCCTCAACTCATGTGACTTCAAAACCAACTGTTGGATTTTGGTGTAATTAGTTTAAACATTCCTCTCGTGTTAGATAGTCAAGTAGCTGAAAAAAGCATCATTAAAAATCTACCCTCATTCCACAACAAAGCACATTGAAATCAGACATCACTTTGTGAGGGATTACAATAAAAAAGGTTTGATTTCTCTGCATCATGTTCCAACTAAGGATCAGTTGACAAATGTGCTAACCAACGCTTTAGACACATCTACCTTTGAAAGCTTGATTTCTAGAATTGGCATGCTTAACATGGATTAAAGCAAATTTTGTTTTCTATGAATAATAAGCATTAAAATGATTTCAGAAAATCAAAAATCCATCTTTAAAAATAGCATATATTGAAAATTTTCAAAATCCTAATAGTCTGTCAATAACCATTGTTTTAAAAAAAATAAAAAAATCTTATGTTTGGTTCTCTCTATCCACTGTTCATTGTATCCTCTACTTTCCATTTTCCACTGTTAGGCAAACCGCTGTGTTTTCCTAACCTCTTATATCTATCATCTTATAGTACAAAATCACCATTGTTTCATTCACTGTTCGAAACCTCTGTTGATTCTCAACAGAGGTTCTCAAACAACTGTCTTCCATTACTTCACAGAGGTTGCCACGTGGACAGATGTTAGCCATCATATATTTTGAAACCACTGCCACGTCAGCATTCGCTTTTTCCCTTTATAAACCATGTTTTATCCAAACAGAGTTTCTACTTGGTGTCTCAAATTCAAAATTCCAAAAAGCGGTTTCCATAACTCTCATTCATTTCACTAATTCTCACCTTTCACTCTCCGATCATGGATCTCATCTTCAAATCACCACATAAATATCTTCCTATCTTTGAGAAAACTACAAACAATATTACTTTCCATGCAATAATGGATGTCCTCACAACATCCAAATACAAGGACATCATGCTCGTAAAAGCACCAATCTACGTGGACACTCATCGACAGTTTTGCGCATGCGGAAGTTAAGTCTCAAAACAACAAGCCATATGTTTTCACTTCCAAAGTCGGAGGTACTCTTATTCCCCATCTTCAATTTCCACCACTTTTGGTATGAATGACCTAATAATAAAACTTCTTTCCCAAAGAAAGATTTTCATGATGAGTTCATTGAGCGTGGGTTATGAAGGTCAATTAATACGTATTACCATTTATAAACATGATTTTCCTGCTGAGATGAAAGTCTTTTTCATACTCTACTCATGTGTTTGTCAGCCAAGACAACACTTTTAATGAAATACCACAAAGTACTCAGTATCTAGGATATGCTATTTTAATAAAATTAGGTTTTAATTCTTCCCAAGTATTGTTTTCGGACTTGGTTACAAATTATAATAAAATTTCAAAAAATAAAGCTTTTCTCATTCAACCTAGGCTGTTGAGTATTATCTTCAAAAACAAGTTTTTGAAAATGATTTTCAACAAGGTGTCATTCGTGAAATTGGCAGCATTACTCATGAAACTTTTACAAGAATCATAAATCAAAAGCCAATGGTTTTGAAAACACAAGCAAAAGGGGGTTGAGCCAAATTTAGATGCACATACATCAACTGCTCCATCCTCTGTTGCTGAGCCCACTGCTCCGAGTGGGTATAGCACCATAGCAGGTGTTGTGTAACCCACACTAGAAAAATCCAAAAAGAATCCATCAAAATCCATAAAGCCCACTAAATCTAAACAACCCAAAAAGGTACTCTGGAAGATAAGATCCCATAGGATATACCTGTGACAACACAAAAGTCACCTACAACCACTGTTGCTACTTCATCACAACATTTGGAACAAAAATCTCCACCTAAATGCCAAACTCCTCTTGATTCATCACAAAAGAAACAAGTTGTAAGCACAAGGACACCACATTATGAAGCAATTGATTCACTTGAATCAATCTTCCACAAACCCTCTCCCAGGGCAATGTCTCTTTCTACACCACAACCCACTTCTTAAATTCCATCCACTTTTATACCTTAGTTTCATGCTATTGAGAAAACTCGACACATATCAGTGCCTCTCACTCACCTATTAAAGAGAGTACACTTCTACACTTGACTGAGTCAGAGAAAACTCAACTAGCTAACCCAGAAACAACTGAGGAGGCTACACCCCATGAGTTATTAGTAACTCTTGGTGGTATTTTAAGTGAAGCAGCTACTACAATTGTTGACACAACAGTGTCTCAGTTGGACAGTGGTCACATCTCTAAGTCTTCATTGAAGGCAACAATTGTTGAGGTTACTAGTGTAACCTCTTCTCTAGTTGGAGGTCCCTAGTACCAAGCCCAATGGGCATTTGTGTCATACAATATGGAATCTTCTCTTACTATTGACATAAATACAACTACCACTGGTAGGATTTTAGATGATCCTATTCATTTAGGTGATAAATTAAAATACCAAGAATTGACGGAGAGGATAACAACCATGGAATCATCAATTGATGAAATTAAACCCATGAAGAAAAAAGTGCTACAAAAATCTCAAAGTCAACCTTCTACACAAGAAATATCCAAAGAGCTATGGAAATTTGTGCAACCTATCATTATAGCTCAAAGAAATTTGGCAGATATTCATCATGAAACACACATGAAGCTGGTTCGCAACATGGTTGATGTCACACCCCAACCGATGGCGGAATCATCGGGGCGTGGCACTAGGCGAATCAGATTGTTCAAGAGAATCCATATAACTATTAATATGACAATATTTAAAAGTCTAATTTCCCATACAATTAAACAAAAATACTTCAAATAGTCATTACAGATTTCATGTTTCTCAAACAAAACTAATCCGACAACCTAGATTTCTAGATGAGTTTTCCAAACGTCCTATCCAATTGTTAATCCATTAACCTTTCACATACGTTAAAATAAAAGTCAATACAATAATGTAAAGGTGAGCATACAAGTTTGCATAGTAATAGTATATAAGCGATTCGCATAAACCGCATGACATACGTAAGAGATGTGAACTATGTTAACAACATTGATACAAGTAACCAACAAACCGTGAGTGCGAGTCATGCGGACAAGTGTCCACGTACTTAAGAGAAAATAAAGTGAAGTGTAAGAGTGTGAGCCCTAACAACCCCTGGTCTCCGGGTGGCGGGTCAACCTCTAGCAAGCTATCACGTTAAGGGTGGCATACAAGTCATCAAGCATGTATGAGCGGATTTGCGTTTTAAAGCATTTAAGCGTTGTGTGTTGTGTTTTGATATAGAGAACGTATTTAACACCCAAAAGTGCATTAAAGCAAAAATGGGTCAAGTATACTCACAGTGGGTGCGTAAAGAGAGTTGTAGGAGTAGAGGAGAGCGGGGAAAGTGCCAGGTCAGCCTGTAAGCAGGAACATAAGTGCATCCGTTTTCCATAGTGCTGAATCGGTCAAAAAGTAGTGACGATGTGGGAGAATCTGGCCAGTTCGCACAAACTACTACCAATTCGTACAAATTGAGCTTGGTGTGAACTAGGTTGTTTCGTGACAAAAAAATCGAGTGTTTTCGCGTTGTTTCTTCAGGAAATCGAGTGTCCATCCTTCCAACCTCAAGTTACTGAGCAAACCAAAAGATGGGGAGGTCTTTAGAGCAGTTTAGTCACTTATAGGAACTTGGGCTGGTTCGTACGAACTAAGCCAATTCGTACGAGCCAGTCCAGTTCGCACAAGCTGACTGCCTGCGTCTTCGTGCGTTCGGAACTGAGTCTTCGTGCGTCTGAATCAGATGTGATTTCGGGTCTTTTTTATGACGGCTTAGAAATCGCTCCATTCCACTGTTAAGTGAACGAAACATATGTTGGTGCATAATGTCTATGTCTTAGTCTTATATCGAGTCTGTATATTATAGAGCTGAATAGGCTAGGTATATGAAGTATTTATGATTGTAATAGCCAAGTTCGCCCATTAAGTGTCATGTAAGACATGTTCGGCCGAACTTGTAGTAGCAAGTTCGGGCGAACTTGTGTCCCCTAGGGTGAACTTGTGTCTCTATAAATACCTAGCTAGCCTCATTCATTTGTAACTTTGGCATCTTGGAGGCAAAGCTCTGTCAGATTGTAACCAGAACGTTTGATCAATAAAACTGATGATTAACAGATTAAATCTTGTCTATTGGTAAACACGACGTAATATTTCCGCTATTATGGACGTTAGATATCAAATTTAGGTTCCTAAGCATCGAGGATCGGTCCTACAAGTGGTATCAGAGCTACAGTTATCACCTACGCTCGTGAATTTGGACATTTATGGACATTAGGAGGGGTTTTAGACGTAAATCATCAAATAAACATACAATCCACGGACAAAATCCAAAATTGAACGGATTGGATTGTTAGAAAACAAATTTCGACCAGATCTATGGTGAAATCATCTCGAAATTCAAAGAAATAAGGATTTTGGATCGAAAAATGTGAAAATTAGCTGATTTGGGAGACCAAGTTCGCCCGAACTAAACATGGTTTTTCAAGACTTTTCATCAAGTTCGCCCGAACTTGATGATTTTCATTGAAATTAAGTACAAGTTCGCCCGAACTAGTCTATTTCATACAAGTTCGCCCAAACTTGGTGGTGGCCAACCAAGTTCGCCCGAACTTGTCACAATTTGACTAAGTTCACCCGAACTTGTCTCACTAGCATATACAACTTCGCCCGAACTTGTCAAGCATTGAAAAAATTTATTGTTCGTTTTGATGAGACGGGTGTCTAGAAAAAATCTGGTGATAGAAATTTTTTCGAAATTTTAACGTCCGATACTGACTATTCGGGGACACCGTCGGAGGCCTTAGAAAGAGGCTGAGATGATGAGGTTAGAATGGGTTGAAGATGAGAGGGTAGTCATTGATACCAAAGCAATTTGGTGATCATTAGGGTTGAAGACTACCGATGGGCCTTAAAGTAAATTTCGCATTTGTTAATTACTGAAAATTCCGGATTTGAGGAGGAATTTCAGTGGAAAAATTGGGATGGTCAGAATTTGCAAAAATGAGGGAGAATAAAAATTTTCAATATTTGAAGATTCCGACATTTTTGAAATTCGTGACACTGCAACAGTAATCGGGTGGTTTCTGACTACAAATTAACCGGGAAATACAGAGATTTGAGATTCATTTGTAAATTGATCAAGTTGATGTCTAGTTTGAAAGCAGGTGGTTATATAACTGAGTGTTGGAGGAGTTATTTATTAGATACTGCGGTCATGGTTGTGGATTGACACCTGAGTCGCGCGTATGGTTTAGAAGCACACACGACTGCCTATCTTTAACTCTGCTTTGCACATGAATCATTGACTGGACTAACCGCCAGGAGATAAGGATGCTTTGTAGTTTCAGTTGCCCCGGGTTGTACGCGGTACCATGATTAAGGAAGATGATTTATGGGATCGAATCTTCCAGACAAAGAAGTGTACCAGTTGCTGATGAAAGAGATTATCCATTTGGGATTCTGTGATCACAGAAAGTTCTAATTATTCAGATCATGATACAGATTAATGCTTAAGGGTTAGAGTCCTGATCTCCGTTAATGGAACAGTTAGCTGGATTAGCAGTCATTAGTACGAGTGAGGAACTGAGGACGTTCAAAACGTTCGGGGATGATCTTAGGAATTAGTGACTAACTCCGCAGACGGATGGTTTCTAAATTACGAAGGAAATCTGATGATAGCCTTTGGTGGCCATTATTTTTAATCTTTAAGCATATGATTCATTCTTCTCTTTGGACTAACCGTCGTTGAATGATGATGTTTGGTGATTAAGTGGCGCTGGTCTACTGGAGATAGCTATATATCTGACATTGTGACTGAAGAAGAAGAATGTGATTTTGATCGCAGACGAATGTTTCTCAGAGTCGAAGTGTTACCAGATTATTTGGTCCCGATGAAGATTTGCTGATTGAAAAAGATTACCGATTTGCTGATCTGGAGTGATTACGGAAATCGGGATTTCAGATTTTTGTGGGTAAACATTGATTTGAAGTTTACCAGTGTGGTAATTCGAAGTGTCTATCAATTGTCGGTTGAGTCTTGAAGATCGGAAGATCGAGCATGGGAGATATGCGCTAAACTGAACGCGGATGTGGTTAAAATTGAAATGGAGAAGCTACATTGATGAGCTTCAAATTGGTGTCTATTCAAGATAATCTGTCGGTCAAGCAAATCAGAGGAGGTTGGAAACTGTGCAACAAATATCTGAACTGGAGATTTCAGGGGGAATTAGATGTTGATAATGCAAACCCGAATCATCAGTTAAGGGGGAATTTGTTGACGCGTTTCGACGACATCGGCAGATACTTTGATTAAAGTTGCAGAATATTCGAACACGGCTCAAATTTGAAGACTAAGATTCGACAGTAACGAACAAGGGGAAATCTGTTGGTGACCTGGTGTTCGTCACTTGTCGAATAGGCTAGATAGAGCGTGTGTTGAATATTCTATAGGTTAGATCGAACACACGACCAAAATACGGAGTTTGTAGTGTATTTAGAGTCAAGTTCGCTTGAGAGTGTATGTTTTCTAGTCAAGTTCGGCCGAACTTGAATAAGCAAGTTCGCTCGAACTTGCTTCTACACCGGCGAACTTGACTAAGTATAAATAGGTGTGTTGTTCATTTGTAGTTTAAATTTTTGGCATCCCTACGGGGAGGTGCTGCCGGATTCTCTCCAGGAACTCTGGCAGCTCGACTTATAAAGATGTATACTCTTTCGGTATGAACGAAGATTTCCGTTGCATTCTGTTTCTATTCCATTCTTAATAACATTCTACTGAATCGGTTTACGTTTATCCACTAACTTCCATCTAGACCGCCTGATCACGGACCTTCAATTGGTATCAGACCTACGGTTATCACCTAAGCTCATGAATTTGGACATTTATGGACATTAGGAGGGGTTTTAGACGTAAATCATCAAATAAACATACAATCCACGGACAAAATCCAAAATTGAACGGATAGGATTGTTAGAAATGAATTTCGACCAGATTTATGGTGAAATCCTCTTGAAATTCGAAGAAATAAGGATTTTGGATCGAAAAATGTGAAAAATGGCTGATTTGGGAGACCAAGTTCGCCCGAACTTAACATGGTTTTTCAAGACTTTTCATCAAGTTCGCCTGAACTTGACAAAGTTTTTCATGAATTTTCATCAAGTTCGACCGAACTTAAGTGATTTTCATTGAAATTAAGCACAAGTTCGTCCGAACTTGTCTATTTCATGCAAGTTCGCCCAAACTTGGTGGTGGCCAACCAAGTTCGCCCGAACTTGTCACAATTTGACTATGTTCGCCCGAACTTGTCTCACTAGCATATACAAGTTCGCCCGAACTTGTCAAGGCATTGAAAAAATTTATTGTTCGTTTTGATGAGACGGGTGTCTAGAAAAAATCTGGTGATAGAAATTTTTTCGAAATTTTAACATCCGATACTGACTATTCGGGGACACCGTCGTAGGCCTTAGAAAGAAGCTGAGATGATAAGGTTAGAGATGGTTGAATATGAGATGGTAGTCATTGATACCAAAGTAATTTGGTGATCATTAGGGTTGAAGACTACCGATCGGCCTTAAAGTAAATTCCGCATTTGTTAAGTACTGAAAATTCCGGATTTGAGGTCGAATTTCAGTGGAAAAATTGGTATGGTCAGAATTTGCAAAAATGAGGGGAATAAAAATTTTTCAATATTTGAAGATTCTAGCATTTTTGAAAATCGTGACACTGCAACAGTAATCGGTGGTTTCCGACTACAGATTAATCGGGAAATACAGAGATTTGAGATTTATTTGTAAATTGATCAAGTTGATGTCTAGTTTGAAAGCAGGTGGTTACATAACCGAGTCTTGGAGGAGTTGTTTATCAGATTATGCGGTCATGGTTGTGGATTGACACCTGAGTCGCGCGTATGGTTTGGAAGCACACACGACTGCCTATCTTTAACTCTGCTTTGCACATGAATCTTTGACTGGACTAACCTACAGGAGATAAGGATGCCTTGTAGTTTCAATTGCCCCGGGTTGTACGCGGTACCATGATTAAGGAAGATGATTTATGGGATCGAATCTTCCAGACAAAGAAGTGTACCAGTTGTTGATGAAAGAGATTATCCATTTGGGATTCTGTGATCACAGGAAGTTCCAATTATTCAGATCATGATACAGATTGATGCTTAAGGGTTAGAGTCCTGATCTCCGTTAATGGAACAGTTAGCTGGATTAGCAGTCGTTAGTACCAGTGAGGAACTGAGGACGTTCAAAACGTTCGGTGATGATCTTAGGAATTAGTGACTAGCTCCGCAGATGGATGGTTTCAAAATTGCCAAGGAAATCTGATGATAGCCTTTGGTGGCCATTATTTTTAATCTTTAAGCATATGATTCATTCTTCTCTTTGGACTAACCGCCGTTGAATGATGATGTTTGGTGATTAAGTGGCACTGGTCTACCGGAGATAGCTATATATCTGACATTGTGACTGAAGAAGAAGAATGTGATTTTGATCGCGGACGAATGTTTCCCAGAGTCGAAGTGTTACCAGATTATTTGGTTCCGATGAAGATTTGCTTATTGAAAAATATTACCGATTTGTTGATCTGGAGTGATTACGGAAATCGGGATTTCAGATTTTTGCGGGTAAACATTGATTTGAAGTTACCAGTGTGGTAATTCGAAGTTTCTATCAATTGCCGGTTGAGTCTTGAAGATCGGAAGATCAAGCATGGGAGATATGTGCTAAACTGAACGCGGATTTGGTTAAAGTTAAAAATGGAGAATCTACATTGATGAGCTTCAAATTGGTGTCTATTCAAGATAATCTGTCGGTTAAGCAAACCAGAGGAGGTTGGAAAATGTGCAACAAATATCTTAGCTGGAGATTTCAGGGGGAATTAGATGTTGATAATGCAAACCCGAATCATTTATTAAGGGGGAATTTGTTGATGCGTTTCGAAGACATCGGCAGATACCTTGATTGAGGTTGCAGAATATTCAAACACGGCTCAAATTTGAAGACTAAGATTCGACAGTAACGAACAAGGGGAATCGCACCTGGTGTTCGTCACTTGTGAATAGGCTAGATAGAGCGTGTGTTGAATATTGTATAGGTTAGAATCGAACGCACGACCAAAATACGAAGTTTTTAGTGTATTTAGAGTCACGTTCGCTTGAGAGTGTATGTTTTGTAGTCAAGTTCGGCCGAACTTGACTAAGCAAGTTCGCCCGAACTTGCTTCTCCACCAGCGAACTTGACTAAGTATAAATAGGTGTGTTGTTTATTTGTAGTTTAAGTTTTTGGCATCCCTACGGGGAGGTGCTGCCGGATTCTCTCCAGGAACTCCGGCAGCTAGACTTATAAAGATGTATACTCTTTCGGTATGAATGAAGATTTCCGCTGCATTCTGTTTCTACTCCATTCTTAATAACATTCTACCGAATCGGTTTACTTTTATCCACTAACTTCCGTCTAGAACCGCCTGATCACGGACCTTCAATTGATATAGCAACTAAACACGAGGGTTGCGCTCGTTGCAGGGCGGTTCTTTGGGATGATCTAGTGATTGCACACCTTCAGGTGGCTTAATCGTATGAGCTCAGAGCTACGGTTATCACCTACGCTCATGAATTTGGACATTTATGGACATTAGGAGGGGTTTTAGACGTAAATCATCAAATAAACATACAATCCAAGGACAAAATCGAAAATTGGACGGATAGGATTGTTAGAAAACCAATGTCGACCAGATCTATGGTGAAATCATCTCGAAATTCGAAGAAATAAGGATTTTGGATCGAAAAATGTGAAAAATGGCTGATTTGGGAGACCAAGTTTGCCCGAACTTAACATGGTTTTTCAAGACTTTTCATCAAGTTCGCCCGAACTTGACAAAGTTTTTCACATAGTCTCTCATCTACTGTTAAATCCACAGAATTTGTGAACAACAGCTGGAGGCCAAAATATACTCAGCTTCATAGGTAGAGAGAGCGACCGTAGTCTGTTTCTTACACTGCCAGGTTACCATTCTTGTTCCGAGAGCTGGCATCCCGCTGTAGTTGATTTTGAATTCAACTTATCTACACCAAAATCAGAATCAGCATAGCCTGTGAGGTCGAAATTGTCGTTCTTCGGGTACCACAAGCCGGTTCTTGGGCATCCTTTCAGGTATCTGAAGATTCGCTTCACGATTTGCATGTGTAAGATCCTTGGGCTTGATTGATATCTGGCGCAGAGGCAGGTTGGATACATAATATCTGGGCGCCATGCCGTCAGATACATCAGCGATCCAATCATCGATCTGTATAACGTCTCGTCAACTTTGGCTCCAGTCTCGTCAACGCAAATTCCGTGATTTAGAGCAAGAGGCGTAGATAGAGGCTTCAAGCTTTCCATACCAAACTTCTTCAAGATGTCGTGAACATACTTAGTCTGATGAATGAAAATACCATCCGGAAGCTGCTCTACTTGCAAACCAAGAAAGAACTTCATTTTGCCCATCGAGGACATTTCGAATTTCTTTTTCATGATTCCCTCAAAATCCTTGCAGAGACTATCGTTTGTAGACCCAAAGATGATATCGTCGACGTAGATTTGAACAATAATCAGATGACCATCAACTTCTCTGGTGAAAAGAGTACTATCCACAGTTCCTCTGATAAAGCCGTTGCCGACGAGATGTTGCGATAACGTCTCGTACCAAGCTCTCGGCGCTTGGTGTAGACCATAAAGAGCTTTATCCAGTAGGTACGCTTTCTTCTTGTTGAGTGGATCGACGAACCCCGGTGGTTGTCCAACGTACACCTTTACACGTAATTTTCCGTACAGAAAAGCCGATTTGACATCCAATTGATTTGTCAATGATGTCTTCGGTCGTGTGCGTTAATGTTTATATGAAGACAGAGTTTTGAAGACTGATACAAGACGAAGACCATATCTAAGGGGGATTCTGTTGGTGCATAATGTCTATGTCTTAGTCTTATATCGAGTCTGTATAGTATAGAGCTGAATAGGCTAGGTATATGAAGTATTTATGATTGTAATAGCCAAGTTCGCCCATGAAGTGTCATGTAAGACATGTTCGGGCGAACTTGCAGTAGCAAGTTCGGGCGAACTTGTGTCCCCTAGGGCGAACTTGTGTCTCTATAAATACCTAGCTAGCCTCATTCGTTTGTAACTTTGGCATCTTGGAGGAGAATCTCTGTCAGTTTGTAACCAGAACGTTTGATCAATAAAACTGACGATTAACTGATTAAATCTTGTCTATTGGTAAACACGACGTAATATTTCCGCTATTATGCACGTTAGATATCAAATTTAGGTTCCTAAGCATCGAGGATCGGTCCTACAACATATGTCGGTTTTGATCCGTTTTAGTGCAAATACCTAGTTTAAAACAGTTGTAGTTGGATAAAACACTTAGTGAGCTTGAAACAACAAGGTTTCTATCTTGAGAAGCCAAAGCTAACTCAAATACACTCATTCAAGTGTAAATCCAAAGTAAAATCAGAAGTTTTTGGTAAAAATATGAAGATTTTTATACACAGAGAAGTTTAGATGAAATCAGAGATAAACTCGTGTAAAATCGTAGTCTAATTGTCGTGTTTGCGTGAAAAATAGTTGTTTCTTACTTGAAAATCAGGAAAACTAGAAAAGGGAGTTTCTAAGCGAAGTGGCAGCAAGAGTGGGAGCATGGGTGAGTTGGGTATTTATAGGAGGAGGAGGAGAAGGAGAGTGTGATCAGTTCGCACGAATTTATCAGTTCGTACCAACTAGCCAATTCGTGCGAATTGGCCAGTTGGTACGAACTGATCAGTTCACATGAAGTGGTCTGTTGTTGCGTATCTCGTCTCCAGTTGGCGCGTTGGTTGTTCGTTTGGCGTTTTCGTTCATATTAGTTAGTTCGGTTCGGGGTTTTAGCGAAGCGTTAAGCGTCATATTAATGGATAAAGTGAGTTGCATGAGCGAGAGCGAATACAATCCATAAAATATAGAGCACACATAACACATAACTAACATAAAGTAACATAAATAACTGCGATTGAGACTTGTGTGATAAGCGAGGTCATATACGCGAGTGGTTACCGAACAAACAAACACACCAGGCATATAAAGTAGAATAAGCTACTGTGATTCGTGTAGCGTTGGCGTTGCGAGTATAAAAGCGTTTCAAGTGTGATGTTATGTTGTGTGATGAAATGTATTTAATAAAACATATGTCCATTATTTATCGAATCCCGGATTACAAAGTGGTTACAAAATAAAATAATGGTAGTACGGAACAACCAGAAAAGTCGGGTTGTTACAGTTGATGCCAGATATAAGGATACTCAGACAGATATAAAAGCCATCATAGATCACCTACTAAAGACCACTTGTTTTGCCCTGGCAACAATACTTCAAGATGACCCTAAAGATGATGCAAAAAAAGGGGACGAAGATTCTCTAAGAAAGGTACATGTTGATTCAAAAGTACAAAAGCCAGGGTCTACTAAAAACCAAACTTTTGCAGTTGCATCAGATGCAAGCATTCAAAAAGGGATTGATGAGACCCTAAACTTACAAGCAGAAGAAATTGCAACCAAAAAGAAGAAGAGGCAAGATACACTGGAAGCTAAAGCTTCAAAATTAGTTGAACAAGAACAAGCTATGCATATGGAAAAAAGAAGATGTTGGTACTTCAAGAAAAAGAAAGCCTGCTAGAAAAGCCAGACAACCAACTTCCACCACTTCTGGCCCTACTCATAGTCTATCGTCTGCTCCAACTATACCAACATCAACATCTCGAAAGAAAAGGCAAACCTCACCAAAGAAATCATCCCCAACACCAAAAGAACCAACAGATGTTGGTACAACAATTGTAATAACAGATGTTACATTGCCACCACCAAGTAAACCAACATATATTGATACATCAAATGTTACCTCAACCTCTGCCATGATCACTTTCCCCACCTTAATTCAAGCATTAACCACACCATCAAGAATTTGTGCACAACCACCTTCACCAAAATTCAAATTCCAGTGCAAAAAGAAAAAAAATTGTTGTTGAAGATGATGATGAAGAGATTCCATCACCAATCCCTTTGTCATCACAACCAATGCCTACATCACTCTCATCACCTCCATCTAAATCCAATTCATTTCTAACCACTCATCAACCATCAGCATTTCTTCCAATGGCTGCTCTATATCCTCTTAAACAACATGTTGTAAGAAGTGAAATAGAGTCCTTCTACAAAATTGAGGATCCAAAACAATGAGATTTTCCATCTCTTCTTGGGTATCAAAAACCTAGAAACCTGCATGAATATTTGAAGCTAAAGGTTAGATTGGCTGAAAATGTTGCAAAGGAAGAGAACAAAGGAAATGATGACATGGCTTTACAAGGATCCATGCAATTACAACTTGGCAAAGTTAGACACATGGAAGAATTTGCTAAAGATTTGTGTAAGTCCATGTCAGAAAAACCAATCAATGATGAGTTTGACCCTGAACTGAAGCAAGACTACCTTGAACATATAATGAAGCACAAACCTTACAAAGCAACAAGAACACAAGTCGAAGACTAGTCTGCAAATGAGGTCAAAGAAGAAATTGATAGCATTCAAGCCATACTGAAAGACCATTTGAACAAGCCAACTCCACCTGTTTGGAAAAAGGCTAGAGTTGTTAATCAAGATAATGCCTTGAAGATAATAAGAATGAAGGCTGAGCTAGTTGCTATAAATTATGGAACAACAAGGCAAATTGCAAGATGGTCAGAGTCTAAAGTAGTTGATATATACAGAAGATTGGAAATGTTTAGAGAGAAAGATCCTTCTATTCCATGGAAGCAAGAATATCCACCAACAACAATCCTTCAACCACTGTCTTACCCACACTTACCTTAAACCAAGCAAAACAGCAAAATCAGATGGAAGAAGATGATAAAAAAGTATGAAGAACAAAGAAAAGAGGGAATTCAGAAGCAACTGCTATATCATACTGATACTGCAAGTGATAAGCTCATAGAAACCCTTTCAAGACTTGTCAGCAGACCTGTTTCACAAAACTCATCAGAAATAAATCTTCACCCAAGAAAATCATCTGTTTCAAAAATTCAAAAATGGAAGTCATCCGTAGATACCCGTGAATTGACTCTGCTCAGATCAGATTGTGAAATTCAAGAGCTTAGAATGGAGGTTGCATATGGTCTAGATGTAGCTGATCTCCAAGCCTTAATGAACCTTTACCTTGAAAGGGATTTTGTGACATCCCCGAAAATCAGGTATCATCTCTCGTAATTACGTGATTTAATATTTTAGAAACTTCGTGTCGCAAATAATTGTCGAGTCGTAATATGTATAGTTATCTAGCGAGTTATAATTATCAGTTAGCAAAATTTTATTTATAAATCCGAAAATCCAAACCGAACCGAGCTTGTGAAACGATTCGATTTCGTAACCAGACAAACCCAACCTGCCACCCTCTCCCTCTCGGCCCAAAAACTAGCCCAAACCGCCCCTCCCTTGGCCCCTTAGTTATGTATACGTATGTATGCATGGGGGGTTCAAACAAATTGCAAACCCTAGTTCCTTTCCCCTCCATTGTGTGCGACGGCAGCAACAGCCCCCACTCTCTCGTTCGCGCAAGGCAGCCCCCCCTTCTTTTGATCGATTCCAAGTGTGTCCCGGTTCGCTAGCTTTCGTCGTTTCAAGGTTAGGGTTTATTGCGTTATGATACATGTTACGTCTTACGTAGTTTTAATCATGAGTATGTTGCTTGTATGAGATTGTTATGAAAAAGTGTGGTTGTGTATGATTTTTTCGGAAGAATGTGCGAATCTTTGCGGTTACGATGATTGGATAAATAGTAAAATCATAGGCTGCGTTTTCTCTAGAGGATCATGATATATGCTTAGGGTTTCGATATAATGAATATGGATGCATGCTGTAAATTGTTATCATAAGTCGTGGTGATCATTAGGAGGGTTTCAGGTGGAGCTTTAGGGTTAAACCGGAAGATGATGCGTGAAGACAGCCAACTTCAGTTGGCTGTAAGCGAACCGTTATAACTCGAAAAATCGATTTTCTGAAGCCTAAAACATACGTTTTTGAAAAACGCTTCTAATGGCACTGGAATCACATTTTTCTGAAGTCGTTTGCTATTTTAAATTAGTGATTTCATGCAGCAGCTGAAGCTGCATTTTTTTCTGCAGAAAATTCATGTAATCTTTTCTGTCATAACCTGTAAACCGAAAAAAGTTTAGTCACGAAAGTTATACAGTTGATACTCCTAAGCGTTCAGAGGAATCTCAAATTGGAATTTTATCAATCGGACAAAGAGTATTTTTAAATGATTTTTCTCATGGACTGCAGTCAGAAAGCAACGAATCTGACTGCAGCCTAGTAAATAAATTCTTGTAAATAATTGGTAAGGAACCAAGACTTGGAACTTTTATAAAATATTCTACAGTCTAATTGACAACTTCTGTAAAAATATTGGAATTTTTGGACGTGGGAACTATTTTATAAAAATTCCCGAAAACAGCCCAGTTATGAATGTATAAGCTGAAACATGACAACTTATATTTGTGTGTATCTAAGTGATGTATGTGCTATCCTGTGTTTTTGACAAGTTGTTGGTCGTTATTTCGTATAGTGACACCTTGCATGCATGATTATGGTTTTGAACTTGTCATTACGTGTTTCGTACGGTGTGCTAGTTACGCGTAGGGTTTTATGTCAGTGTGCGTTCACACACTAACTTTGAACCGGTTGACATGATAGGACGTGATTAGCGGTTCCATCCTTTACTTCTTTTGCATTTATCTAACCGAGCAACTTAAGGTGAGTTCATGGCCCCTATTTCTTTAAACATTTGCTAAACACAGGGGGAGAAAACATGTACACCTTATAGTGATATATGGGTTGATTATATTACGGTACAATAATGTCTTTCTATTTAAAATATGTACACGTTACAGTGATGTATGGGTGGCATACATCACGGTACAGTAACTCCTTTCTATTTATAGTTAAGTTATACGGTTATGGTCATCAGGGAGCATATATCACATGTCAGTCCCCTTAACACTTACGATGCCGTTAGTATTAGATTATAGCGAGGGAATTTTTAGTAGTATTACTGGGCCCGACAAGCCCCACTCAAACTGGTCGCGCCAGTTAGACCGAACGTTGATGGTCACGAGTGTAGAATTTGCCTAACATTTAGCCATGGTTGGTGATAGGCCTGTCACAACAGGGCAGCAACATCAGCTTCGGATCAAACACTTTGTTGACATGACCTAGGCTAGCTACCTAAACATATAACACAAACTGCTAATCAATATAACAAAACGATTCGGGTTTTGAATGGGGAACAACTTATAACAATACGATTCAAGTTTTGAATCGGGAAACTTAAACATTCTGATTCGGGTTTGGATCAGGGGATACCTACTATAACATACTAGTTTGGGATATGAACCAATGGAAACAACTTATATTATATTTGTAAACTAAAACCTGTGAACTCACTCATCATTATTGTTGACACTTGATTTTGCATGTTTTCTCAGGTTGCTAAGGTAGCACACATCAGGACTAGGACGCATTATGGTGTCACATTGATTTCATCAAATATTTAGACACAACTTTAAATTACATTAGCTATTTTTGTTTTGTAATTGTTTACGCTTCCGCAACTCAATTGTATAAAGAGTATTTTCTCATGAATGAGCAAATAGGAAAATTTTCAAACTCATATAGTGGTCGTTCAATATGACTAATGACTGTGATCCTGGTTCGTCACGCGCATCGCGGTAAAACCCCGCAAGTGGATTTTTGAGGGTGTGACAGATTTGATGACATGATCTCCCTGGACTTTGAGTTACAAATCAAAGGACATATAAGGGAGAGATTGATGTGGAATAAAGATCAGGAATAAAGGTTAGTTTTGGCATCATCTGTTCTTGGGGGACATTATTGGTTCTATTAAACCCTATAAAATAATAGATGATAGAAAAGCCACAATATACTATTAACCTCTGATCTGAAATTAACGGAGTTTCTATACTATGCTCTCTAACATCAGCTGAATTCTAATGTATTGGTTACAAGTACTAATGAAGACCAAAGCTCTGCTGGAAGCTAATGTCTATTGAAGAGAACCTTTGCTGAAGACCAAAGATTATTGAAGCAAAGGTCTGCTGAAGACCAACAGAGGATCATCTCAGCAATAGTTTCATAGAAGTGTTTACTTGTAATTATTGTAACAGTGGTAGTGTAGTAGTGTTTAGAGTTTGTTTAGTTTGTTAAATGTCACTTTCATAGTGACATCAGCAAAAGATGCTCAGTGGTTTACTCTACACTATAAATGGAACAGTACCTGTACTGTTCCATTAATCACTTCACCTTGACATTTTGTGTACGAGCAAATCAGAGTGATCTTAGGCTGAGGGGGAGTTTGTAATCTTGCATGCATGTAATTGGTTTTATAAAAGCATGTTACTGAAAACGATCTTTCTATTGTTGTGATTTCAAAGTTTATCATTTACGCTGCATAATTCATAATTGTTTATCATCTTCCATTGATTTCATCTAAATAATCCCAACAATATCAAACTCAGATCCTAACAATTGATGTCCAAGTTCAACAGTCGCTCAACGCTAACGCCTCCACTCTTAGTTCGAAGGGGTTGAAGCTGAATCTTCCTCCCACAACAACCACAAAAAGAGTAGTGAAACTGATCAAAACTATGTCATACCCGCTTTTATGCTAAATCAAATTGCCCCTAATTCTCAACCCAATGGAAAGCCTTATCATGGACATAACCAAGAGAGTATTGAAACTGATCAAAACTACGCCATACCGGCTTTTCTACTAAATTAAGTTGCCCCTAATCCTCAACCCAACAGAAAGCCTTTTCATGAACACTTCCCAGAGTGCATAGCTTGCCAATAACATCACCCAGCCTACTGCCCGTGCCGTTACTACACCTAATGTGAAAATTTTGGCCACTTTTCAACACTTGTGGACGCTTTAAACCTCAAGTTGACCAACCCAAGATTTTATCAGATGCACCATTTGTGGTTACCCCCACATGTTCAACCAAACACACCACTCATGATCCAACCATATGTCCAACAATATCCTCCACCTATAGGTCAACTGACGGAAGAACATTATACCCAACACGTCCCTTACACCCGAGTCTGTTTCAATTGTGAAGACCAAATTCATGTTAGAAAATAGTGTCTTAAGTTGGTTAATATCATCCAACCTAAAGTACCAGCCAATCCAATCCGGTGAACCAAGATAACTAGACGATACACGAATGAGCTATCAACTTCAAATTAGTCCCAGTCAACAACGAAGTGGTCAACAGCGGGACATAGTCCTTGTGCTTTTTCTTCTTTGAATAAAACATGTATTTGTATATTTATTCTTTGTTTTTGAATGGTTAGGTTTGCTATGTTTTTTCTTTGAACCTTTTTTGTTCTTTACAAAAATGTTGAAGAATAAATTATTTGGGCCTCTTATGTATTAAAGTTAAGATGAAGAGTCCTCAGAGCATTCACATTTTATCCTTTATATGTGTGTGAGTGACTTTATATACTTAATAAGTGGTTGTGAGTGAAGAAAAAAGGAAATGTTAATACTTATCACTAAATTTGGTAAGACATTATTTACCCTATATATTTTTTATGTAATTAGTTCGTTTATTTCCTAAGCAAGTGACCGAGATTATTCCATATATCGTTGAGCAAGGGGTTGAAGCTAAATCGCCATCTCACAACAACAACCACGAGAGTAGTGAAACTGATCAATGCTATGCCATATCGGATTTTTTCACTAGATCAAGTTGCCGCTATCCTCAACCCAACGGAACGCCTTATCAAGGACACTCTCCACAGTGCATCGCCAGTCGATACCATCACCATACCACTCTCCGTGCAGTTACTACACATACTGTGACCATTTTGTCCACCATTCGTGGCTCCCGCACTTGTTTAACCAAACGCATAACTCATGATCCAATCGTATGTCCAATGATATCCTCCACCTATCGGTCAACTAATGTTACAACATAACAGCCAAGTTATCCCTTACCCCCAAGGCCATTTCAATTGTGAAGACCCAACTCATGTTAGAAAAGAGTGTCACATGCTTGTTGATATCATCCAAACCCAAGTACTAGTGATTCCGGTGAAACAAGATAACTAGATGGTACACGGACGAGCATTCAACGCCAAATTAGTCTCAATCAACAATGATGTCGTCAACAACGCGACCTAATCCTTGTGCTTTTTATTTTGAATAAAACATGCATCTGTATATTTATTCATTTTTTTGAATGATTTGCTTTGCCATTTTTTGTCTTTTAAACATTTTTGTTGTATCCAAAAATGTCGGAGAATAAATTGTGTGGGCCTCTTGTATAATAATCCTCGTGCGTATTCTTTTTGACTAAACATGCATTTGTATATTTATTCTTTGTTTTTGAATGATTCAGTTTGCCATTTTTGTCTTTTAACCATTTTTGTTGTATCCAAAAATGTCGGAGAACAAATTGTGTAGGCCTCTTATATATTAAAGTTAAAATGAATAGTCCTCAAACCATTCACATTTCATCCTTTATATGTATGTGAGCGACTTCTATATATTTTTATATATTGTATAGAGTGGTCGTGAGTGGAGAAAATAAGGAAATGTTCATATTTATCACTAAATTTGGTACGACATTATTTACCCTCTATAATTTTTATATAATTATTTTTTGTATTTCCTCTCAGATGCCTTCTCATGACTTCTCACCATCGTTGTCACCGCACAAGAATCTCGAATTGACGACTGGCCGCTTAATAGCTGAGTATGTGATTGATTATTCCTAATATTGGTGTCCATGTTCAACAGGCGCTCAACGCCAAATCCCCCTCTTAGTTCGAAGGGATTGAAGCTGAATCTTCCTCTCACAACAAACACAACGAGAGTTGTGAAACTAATCAAAACTATGCTATTATGCTTTATGTAACACTCCGACCGCGTATTGATTACATTGTTTTAAAAACACAAAGGAGTACACGTGATTGCTTTTAGATTCAAAAGCAATTGAAGGCACAAGTGCGTCCCTATGTGTAGCATGCTTGAAATATCAATACCTATAACATATGTGAAAATAGACGATCAACAATAATGTTAGCGAGCGACATAGATTTTTGTTGGCCAAATTTATTGCAAAAGGTTTGGTATTGCAACACATTGTCCAATTAAACGAGTTGTCGAAAAAGAAATTAATTTTTGTAGCCATTATATGGCAAAGAGTTTAGTATTGCAACGCCTCGTTTTTATAGTAAACTTGTCACAAAATGTATTTGTAAATGGTAATATGTATAAAACTAAGTAATTTTTGTGTTAATAAGAATTGTACATTGTACTTTGTTTCACTTGTAGTTTGTCTCATTATAACATAGAATCATCAAGTGATTTAGGTTAACCCCACGATAGGTAGTACTATAAGAACACTTATATATAGGAAGTACCAGCGGCGTATCCACCATGCCCTTATCGTATTACGCTCGCCTCGTAATTCGATCACTCTAGATTCCATGTTATAACACCACAAAGCACATAACCTGTTGTACTTTGTTTCATCAAACTAGATTTCACATAAACACTTAGCATAGAATTCGACCAAGAACTTGTCGAAGTAATCTTAGAAATCCAATCAAGGATTTAAACTAGTACTTTAAGAATCCATTAAGGATCTAACTATTTATATAGGAAGATCCTACAACGATTTGGGATTTGTACTTTGTTTCACCAAAACGTAGAATCTGCAAGTGATTTGGATAACGCTATAATGAGTAATACAACAAGATCACTTACATATAGGAAGTATTAGTGGCGTATCCACCATGCCTTTATCGTACTACGCCCGTCTCATTATCTAAATCACTCTAGATTCAATGTTATAACACCACATAACTTTACAAATAACTACACATACTTTGTTTCGTCACATAAGTTGTATACACAAAGAGCAATTAGTAAACAAATATGCCATACATTTTATTGGAGAAAATGGTTAGCATATATGACTCACCGCAAAAAGAAAATCAAAAACAGAAAAGAGGGGACTATGTACTCACATGGTGCTTAGATGATAATCCTACACGTGCCCGCAAAGCCTAAGAGTTTCCTAAATAAGGATTCGTTTGTCGTAATCTTTTCGCGTTTAATGTTTGTGGGTGAATGTGGGTTATGGAAACATCATAACATTGACGAAGTTTAGATGTTTTGGAAGATGGGAATTTTGGCATGCTTCTACATTATTTTCGTAAAATTCTTTAAAATAGCAAACTTGGTCGAAAAATTATATAAAATTCCAATTCAGTAGTTCCAAATGTGTTCTACAACTTTCATTTAGAAAGTTTTTTTCTGTTTGGAACCTTGAAAGTGGTCAAAACAATTAATCTTTACAAACTGTCCGGTTTTGACCATCGATTTTATTTTAAACCTAACATTTTGATTTGAAAGTGTCTAGAGGTGTTTTGACCCGTTATGACTAGCTTACGCTATTTAACTATCCGTATGCTTAAACTTGGGTCTGGACAGTCGGATGGGTCCTGTGACAAGTCTAACATATCAAAAAAAGTTTGTTTATGTGCTATGTTAAGTTTTGATGCATGAACATAAATCATATATGTTTTAAAAAGCTTTTTTGCCAAAAGGCAGTTTTGACCTTTTAAAGCATCATAGTTGACTCATTATTTAACTCACCAAACAACATAACCATAAGGTATAATCTCAAAGGGTTATTCCCTATATTACTCTGGTCATATAAATGGTCATGGTTGGATCCTAAAGTTGACCAAATGAGTTAGATTCGAAAGTCAAACTGGTTGACTTATGACTAAGAATTTGGCTCTAAACTAGAAATGATTAGTTAGAGATGTTAATACATGTCTAATAATGTTATATAATTGATTTGGTGCCAAAACTTTAGGTTTTAATACTTGAAAACTCATTCGTCGTAAAATACTTATTTATACATTTTTTACTTTTATTTTGTAAAAGTTTAACTCGTCATTTCACGTACTAAAGGTGATGATCATAGGGTGTAATCGCAAGGGAATAACACCATCATTATTACGATCATGTAGCAAAGGTTATTTTGAATTTTGACTTGACCGAAATGGTCAAAGATGAAAGTCAAAGAAAAAGTCAATTTGCTTGACTTTTCGCCCATAATTAATTAAATAAAATGAAATAGACTAGGAGAAATACTTACTAATGCTAGAATGAAAGCTTGAATTCAGAAAAGGAGGCTCTAATGACTAGAGTAAGCTCCAAGAAGTTTGAGAAGTGAAGAATGAATCGTGTGAGGAAAATGGTTGAAGAACCCACCTGTTTTTACTAATCTTGGATCAAGGAGGTGATGCTAAGTGTGTTATGATGATTCTTAGTGTCCTAACTAGATTATAAGTGGCAAGGAAGGTGCTAGGTGTTAAGAATTGAAGATAGGTGGCAATACTTGGAGCCCAAAAAAACTGTTGCATCTTGGCACCCTTATGGACGGTAACCGATGCCTTACGGTCTGTAAGGCACCATGACTCGCAAACCTTTGTTTTTTTTGATAGTTTTTGCCCCTCGACTTGTATTATCAACTTTTTGACATTTTTTAACCCCTCTAACTTGTTACTTAAGTTATATGAATGGTATTTAGGGTATGTGTACCTTATATCTTTGTCTTGGAATGTATGTTACATTAGAATCAGTGTATTGAAATATAGGTTAGCGAAGTATTTACCAAAGGAATATATAAGTTTTTGAAGGTTCGAAATTTTCGCGGGGGTTACACTATACCAGTTTTTCGGCTAAATCAGGTTGCCCCTACTCCTCAACCCGATGGAAAGCTGATGACTGTCGTTGGTGTCCTACAAAAACCGAAATAAACTAGGTAGCTAGAGTAAGTCAGGTATCGAACCAAATGAGTATTATGGAAAGTATTATGAATTAAGTACGAATTAACTAATTGTAGACAATATAAAATCAATTGTTGTGGGTGTTAATTAACTAGAAATTACTAAAACGAGGTTGTAAACAGTTGGAGAAAACAATGGTTCCTCCGGATTCTAGATTCCAAGCTAACGTCAATTAGGTGTTTAGGCGTGACAATCACATAGACATAATTGTTTAACTTGATTAACGAGTTGCCACACCTTGTAGCCAATAGGGACAAATTTCTCACAACACATGGACTAAAGTTTGATTGTATTGATTACATTGTTTAACAAACACAAAGGAGTACACGAAATTTCTTTTAGATTCAAAAGCAATTTAAGGCCTGAGTGCGTTCCTATGTGTAGCATTCTTGAAATGGCAATACCTATAACATATGTTAAAATAGACGATCAACAATAATATTGGTGAGTGACATAGGTTTTTGTTGGCCAAATTTATTGTAAATGTTTGGTATTGCAATACATTGTCCAACTACACTAGTTGTCGCAAAAGAAAGTGATTTTTGTATCCATTATATGGCAAAGAGTTTAGTATTGCAACGCCTCGTTTTTATAGTAAAACTTGTCACAAAATGTATTTGTAAATGGCAATATGTATAAAACCAAGTAATTTTTGTGTTAACAAAAACTGTACATTGTTCTTTGTTTCACTTGTACTTTGTCTCATTATAACATAGAATCATCAAGTGATTTTGGTTAACGCCACAATAGGTAATACTATAAGAACACTTATATATAGGAAGTACCAGTGGCGTATCCACCATGCCCTTATCATATTACGCTCGCCTCGTAATTCGACCACTCTAGATTTCTTGTTATAACACCACAAAACACATAACCAATTGTACTTTGTTTCATCAAACTAGATTGGACATAAACACGTAGCATAGAATTCGACCAAGAACTTGTGGAAGTAATCTTAGAAATCAAATCAAGTATTTAAACTAGTACTTTAAGAATCTATTAAGGTTCTAACTATTTATATAGGAAGATCTTTCAAGGATTTGGGATTTGTACTTTGTTTCACCAAAACATAGAATCTTCAAGTGATTTGGATATCGCTACAATGAGTAATACAATAAGAACACTTATATATAGGAAGTATCAGTGGCGTGTCAACCATGCCTTTATCGTACTACGCTCGTCTCATTATCTAAATCACTCTAGATTCAATGTTATAACACCACATAACTTTACAAATAACTACTCGTACTTTGTTTCGTCACATAAGTTGTATACACAAAGAGCAATTAGTAAACACATATGCCGTACATGTTATTGGAGAAAATGGTTAGCACATACGAATCACCGCAAAAAAAAATCAAAAACGGAAAAGAGGGGACTATGTGCTCACAAGTTGCTTAGATGATAATCCTACACGTGCCCGCAAAGCCTAAGAGTTTCCTAAATAAGGATTCGTTTGTCGTAATCTTTTCGTGTTTAATGTTTATAGGCGAATGTGGGTTATGGAAACATCATAACATTGAAGAAGTTTAGATGTTTTGGAAGATAGGAATTTTGGCAGGCTTCTACATTATTTTCGTAAAATTCTTTAAAAATAGAAAACTTGGTCGAAAAATTATAAAAAATTCCAATTCAGTAGTTCCAAATGTGTTCTACAACTTTCATTTAGAAAGTTTTTTTCTGTTTGGAACCTAGAAAGTGGTCAAAACTATTAATCTTTACAAACTTTCCGATTTTGACCTTCGATTTGGTTTTAAACCTAACATTTTGATTTGAAAGTGTGTAGAGGTGTTTTGACCTGTTATGACTAGTTTACGCTATTTTACTAGCCGTATGCGTAAACTTGGGTTCGGACAGTCGGATGGGTCCTATGACCAGTCTAACATAAAAAAAAGTTTGTTTACGTGGTATGATAAGTTTTGATGCAAGAACGTAGATCATATAAGCATTAAAAAGAATTTTTGCCAAAAGGGCAGTTTTTACCTTTTAAAGCATCATAGTTGACTCGTCATTTAACTCACCTAACAACATAACCATAAGGTATAACCTCAAGGGGTTACTCCATATATTACTCTGGTCCTATAATTGGTCATGGTTGGATCCTAAAGTTGACCAGATGGGTTAGATTCGAAAGTCAAAGCAGAAGTCAAACTGTTTGACTTACGACAAAGAATTGGGCTCTAAACTAGAAATGATCGGTTAGAGATGTTAATACATGTCTAATAATGATATATAAATTTATTTCGTGTCAAAACTTTAGGTTTAATACTTGAAAACTCATTCGTCGTAAAATGCATGTTTTTAAATTTTTTACTTTTATTTTGTAAAAGTTTAACTCGTCATTTCACGCACTAGAGATGATGATTATAGGGCGTAATCGCAAGGGACTAACAGCATCATTATTAGGATCACATAGCAAAGGTTATTTTGAATTTTGACTTGACCGAAATGGTCAAAACTGAAAGTCAAAGCAAAAGTCAATTTGCTTGACTTTTGGCCCATCATTAATTAAAATGAAATAGACTAGGAGAAACACTTACTAGTGCTAGAATGAAAGCTTGAACTCAAAGAAAGGAGGCTCTAATGGCTAGAGCAAGCTCCAAGAAGTTTGAGAAGTGAAGAATGAATGGTGTGAGGAAAATGGTTGAAGAACACTCCTATTTATACTAATCTTGAATCAAGGAGGTGATGCTAAGTGTGTTATGATGATTCTTAGTGTCCTAACATATGTCCTAACTAGATTAGAAGTGGCAAGGAAGGTGCTAGGTGTTAAGAATTGAAGATAGGTGGGAATGCTTGGAGCCCAATCAAAGTTGTTGCATCTTGGCACCCTTTATGGACCGTAACCAATGCCTTACGATCCTAAGGCACCATGACACGCAAACCTTTGTTTTTTGATGGTTTTGGCCCCTGGACTTGTATTATCAACTTTTTGACATTTTTAACCTATCTAACTTGTTACTTAAGGCATATGAAGGGTATTTAGGGTATGTATACCTTATATCTTTGTCTTGGAATGTACGTTTTATTAGAATCAGTGTATTGAAACATCGGTTAACGAAGTATTTACCAAAGAAATATATAAGTTTTTGAAGGTTTGAAATTTTCGCGGGGGTTACACTATACCAGTTTTCCGCTAAATCAGGTTGCCCTTACTCCTCAACCTAGTGGAAAGCTGATGACTGTCGTTAGTGTCATGCAAAAACCGAAATAAACTAGGTAGCTAGAGTAAGTCGGGTATCGAACCAAAGGAGTATTATGGAAAGTGTTATGAATTAAATACGGATTAACTAATTGCTGAAAATATAAATTCAATTGGTGTGGTTGTTTAATTAATTAGAAATTACTAAAACGAGGTTGTAAACAGTTGGAGAAAATAATGGTTCCTCTGGATTTTAGATTCAAAGCTAACGTCAATTAGGTGTTTATCGTGAAAATCACATAGACATAATTGTTTGAACTTGATTAACGAGTTGTGATTGCCTAAAGACTACTTACTTTGGTTGCAAAACAATAGGAGGTTATCATATAAGCAATCAACTAAAATTACCAACCCTAATCCCTATTAAATATATCCCGATTACTAGAATTCTAGGGAATTGAATGAATCAGAACCAAAGTTTAAATAAAAGGTAAAAAGCATCGAATGCTTAGATCACCGTATTCGCTAATAAGTTTAAACACTAAAAAAAACATTAACTTATAAGAATCCTCCGCCCGGAGGAAACCACTGAAAGACTAGCGGTTCATTGTAGTTGGTTGATCTTCGCAAGCTTGAATAATAATTAAAATCATCATCATAATTATCATATGATAGTATGAAGGATGACAAAATTATTAAAAGCAAAATTTCTCAATTGTCCTCCAAATCCACGTGACTAGATGATGATGATGAAATTATGTTGACTAATATTTTGTTGTTTCCCAAAACTGCCAAAAAGGGATGATGTTGTTGTTCTTTCGATCAGCAGCCAAAGGTCCATGTGACGGTATATATCCTCTTTTCTCAATTAGGTTTTCCCTTTTAAATCTATTCATCCCATCACCCAACATGTGCGCCACTTTTTTTTTTACATCTACCGTAAGTTAGGCATGTAAATTGTAACTACGGTTTAATGTTGCTGTTCGAACTTTTTATTTGCTGAAGTATAGAAACCGTAGGCTACGGTTATAGTAACAACCCGTATTTTCGCAGCTCGTTACTCTCGTTACGCCTAGCATCAGAGATTCAGATCATAATGTAAACTATATCGCTTACTACGCTACATCGCATATTTTCGCACTACATCGCTTATTTTTGAACTACATCCCACCTCACAATGGTTATAACGCACTCGCTAAATACTATAAACTTTCCGTGATGTTTCCAAGTCTATCTGCTCGCTTAGACAAAGCGACTCTCTCAGGACTTGGGAACTGAGACGCCTATTAAACGCTTAATACTCGCAACGCCCTCGCTCAAACAACTCGCGTTATCGCCTTTAAACGCAACGCTTAATACAATTAACTAATACGAACGAAAGCATTTAAAAAGGAATTTTAATAATTTTTAGGAATTTTTCTTGCATGGGTTCCTTTTGTAAAAAGTGAATGTTTTAATCATTAGAATTCAAAAAAAAAATCGTACGAAAATTCCAATTTTCGGGCGAAAATGTTGTATTTTTGGCTCCAAATGGAGTTTCATGCGAAAAAGACATATTTCGTGCGAAAATCGCATATCACGAAAATATGGATTTCAGCACGAAAATTTCACCAAACCACCTCCATTCCTCTCCGCCTACAAATACAACCCTATGTTTTCAGTCCAACTTGCTTCCATTCCGCACCAAAACGCTCTCCAGCCCGATTCTCTCTGTTCCAAGTAAGAAAATTACGTTTTTCACACGAATCACAATGATTTTACAACGAGATTATCTCCGATTTCATCTAAACTTCTCTGTTTTACGAAAACCTTCAACCGAGCATGTTTGAGTTAGTCTTGGTTTCTCAGACCCGAAACCTGGGTGTTTCAAACTCACCAAGTGTTTATCATAACAAAACTGTTTTATCAAATCGGTATTCACACGAAAACGGATCAGACCGACTAATGTCTCGTTCACTAAGTAGTGGAACGAGGCGCTGTCAAAACCGTCACGAAATAGACATGAACATACATCTATTTCAGACGAAGTCTTAGTCCCGAACGCACCAAGACGCAAGAACAGTCACTTGTGCGATCTGGACTAGCTCACGTGAACCATACTTGGTTCACACGGTCCAGTCCGAGTTCATACAAGAGACTCACTCACTCAAAAGACCTCTCCGATGCTAGGTTGATCAGTAACCTAAGGTTAGAGGGATGAACACTCGATTTCACGAAGTCAGACGCGAAAACACTCGATTTTAGACACAAAACAGGCATTTCCGCATGAAAATGTTCGCACGAAAATTCCATTTTCGTGCGAAATAGTCTGTTTCAGCATGACTCTCGTTTCAACTGTTTCAACACTCTGGAAGACTGATGCAATTCCGTCTCTACGCGCAGGCTAAACCGGCACTCTTTCTCACCTCTCATCAACTCTCAGTGTTCACTGTTACGGACCCACTATGAGTATACTTGAACCCTTTTTTGTTTTAAACGCACTTTTGGGTGTAACATACGTTCATATCAAAATACACAACGCAAAACTAAACTGTTTATCACACGCGAATATATGTTATACATGTTTATACGTGATGTTAGATACATATAAGCACCCTCGGCCTTTACTCGTTGATTCCAACTTAACTACTATGATATCATAGTTCGACTCACACCCGACGGGGTCTAGTTACGCGCATCTCAATCGCGCATCGCAGTCATCTCGGAATTTAATTGGAGTATTTGTCCCCCGATTTATATGTTATGTTGTATCCCGTTATTGTATATGTGGTATTTCGCGATGCTTTTATCTACTAGCTATTATATCAAAGCCTGTATGCTCGCCAATACATTTTTGTATTGACAATTATTTTAACGTATGTTGCAGGTTGATGATTTCTACTGTTGCAAACGGACTTAGGATATGCTTTAGAAACTTGTAATAATCTAGTTGACGAATATCGAATTGTTTGAGAATGATGGATTTGTAATGATTATGGAATGATTGTATGTTGATTGTATGGGAAATTGACGTTTTAAATATTGTTGTTTATAATAGTCGTTATGGATTTTCTCGAGCAATCTGAACCGCTTAATGCTGTGCCCCGATGATTCCGCCATCGGTTGGGGTGTGACAGATTGGTATCAGAGCCATAACTATAGGGAATTAGGTAGATTGCCTAGTCTATAGTAGGAAACTATGTGCTTACTCATTGCTTATCTGATTAAAACATTACCTTTGGACTTTAAATATTATACGAAGCTACACAGATACTCGTACAACACCAACGAGTCGATTTGGCGAGATTAGGTGTGAAAACCGCGAACTCTCGACGAATCACTCACTCAGCGTTTTCCGATTTGCACGAAATTCTCCGCTAAGTTAGGAGTGATATCCACATCTTAACGGAAAGTTTCCCATTCTATTCGGTGGAAACCTCCTGATGGGTCCGAGAGGGAAACCATAATAGAGGATTCGAAGTTATTAAGTCAGGGGTGAAACCCGAATCTTGACGACTCGTCTCACTCAACGATTTCAAAATCTCACCAAAGTCTCGATAATTTCGATGACTCGGGATGCGTAGTAACTGGAAGGGTAATGCCGGTAGCTGCGAGGCGGTGAGAGCAGATACCTATTAGGCCAAAGCGCATGCCTGAACTCAAAGGAATAGTCGAATCACTTTGGGTAGTCGTTGTCTCAAAACCCAGGACGCTCTATTAATTTTAAGCCTGCAATCGCCAATTTTACGCATCACCGAATTTTATTATGGTTATATGTTTTCGAATCAAAGATTTTACGCTTTATCGATTTCTCGATTTATCGCTTTTCGCTCCATAAACGTACGCATAACTCGCACAGTTATCGCAATCCAAAACAAGAGCTAAATACTCGCAACAAAACTAAATCATAAAAAACGCGTCCTCGCGCTATACTCTCTTAACCGCGTCCTCGCGCTAAACCTGAAAGTATATACGTATCTAAATATATACATACATAGTACGTGGTTACGTGTGCTTATGTTGATACGTGAGAATTTAGGAGATATGTGTTTCCTATGTGGCTCCTATGTGAATACGTATTACTATATCGACTATAACAAATTTTTAACGCGCTAAATCGCATCACAATTTCAAAATCATTATGATCGAATCTCATTCCAAATTTCTTTGTCTAGATGTCCTCAAACGCTTCCAACTTGCGACGTCAAGCCGAAGAAACCTCTGATAAGAGGATTGCCTCACTTGTGGCTAAGGAAATGGCCAAGGTCATTCCTCAAATCATCACCCAAGTCAGCAACTCTCAAACCTCTGAAGACTCCAAGACCAACGCACCAAAGTCTACTTTCTCCTACAAGCAATTCAAGGCCTGTGACCCGATGGTCTTCACAGGTGAAGGAGGTGTATCTCAAATGCTCCAGTGGTTTGATGCATCGAGGTTACCCTTCGTTAGAGTGGGTGCCCTGAGCATTTTCAAACCACCTGTGCTACTGGAGTATTTCAATCCCGAGCCCTCGACTGGTGGACAGCCGAACGCATCGAAGGTGGGAACAACGCAGCTTATGCACTATCGTGGGAGGAACTGAATGAGCTTATGAAGAGAGAGTATTGCCCTCTCCACGAAGTCCAAAAGCTCGGGAACGAATTCTAGAAAATCAAGCAAGTCGAAGGTGACAACGCCGACCTCACAGCAAGGTTCAAACAGCTTAGCATCATCTGCCCTAGCCAAGTCGACACTCCTGAAAAGGCCATCAAAAAGTACATATGTGCTTTGCCGGAGTGCGTGGGCGATTTTGTCGAAGCTGCAAGACCAGCTACCATCGAAGAAACTTATCAACTGCCGCAGAAATCAGCGACAAACGAGCATTGGAAGGGTTCTTCTCCAAAAATCCAGCCAAGAATCTGAATCAAGCTACTGTCGAATTGTCCGATGATTCCAACAACGTATCTGACAACGAATCCGAGAACGATTCTGACAACGACGACACACCACCAAAAGTTACCGCCGAGCCCAGCCGCAAGAGAAAAAGCTCGAGCCTCAACTACTCCGCGAATGAGTCGCTCAATCCTGAACCTCTTCGAGCAATTCCATTCTACCCAAGGCGTAACTACACGGACCTCATCCCCAGTGTCGGATGTGTACTTATCACCACTGGGCCGGAGCCAGCTGCTGTTAATGCACCAACTGCAACCGTTACGGCCAGTTCACCAGCAAGTGTCGCACAGGACCACAACAGCAAGATGAGTCGGCACCCCCGTAGTCACCAACCCAAGCCGCAGCCCTGCAGAGGAAGGCGTCGACACCAACCTCGACCAGGCGCAGGACGACATAACGAAGGTACGAATTTCGACGTGAGTACTTATGCTTTATAGTTATTCTATTATTTGATGTCGCTTCAATACACGACGATGTTTCTCTATCTCGAGTCCTCGCACTTAGTCTAAGCGCACACACTAACTATTATTACTAAGGCTATATAGTATATCACGATATAGTACATTTTCTACCCCTACTACGTGCCTTTAAGACAAGTTACGGTAAACATGCAAACACCGAACTAATCACGGGTGCACACAGGATTATTTTGGGGTCTACACGGGGATCTTAATGAGTTCTAATGGTACCCTAACGTTAAAAGCGTGGTTAAAACGTGGTTGATACGCCAATGGTACTTCCTATACATAAGCGTTTTAACCATGTCGACAAAGCGCGACACCCATCCACGAGATGGAGGAGGTGTGGTTAAAGCATGGTGGATACGCCGCTGGTACTTCCTATATATAAGTGCTTTGCCATTCCAACAAACTTCCATGGAGACGTGCCATGTGTAGTTGAACGTTATTAGACCTTCTATATTATGATGATTATTTTCACACGCAAAACTCCTCCACAAAGGCGTAACATCTCATCGCTTTCTCGATCGCGCAAACGCTAGATACCCCGCGAGCCTACAGCAACGCAATCGCACTATCGCAGGGATCTACCTCGCGTCGCTTATCGCTCGTCGCTTATCGCTTGTCGCTTATCTTGTCGCTTATTGCTTGTCGCTTATCACTTATCGCTTGTCACTTATCGCTTATCGCTCCTCTCTCTCGATGCCCGAACGCTATCTCTTCGCTTATCGACTTTACCTCGTGATGCTTTAACGCTTATCGCATCTCTCATTCTTACCGATTCGCTATTCCAATCGCTAAACCTTTCCCCGCAAGCTTTTATCGCGAACCAAGTATGCACTCAACTTCTCCATGCAAGCTACTTGGCTCCCTATTCAAACTTGGTCCAACCATTCGCCGCTTGGATCAAAGTCCATCCATGTCATGTTGGCACACATGACATCATTCCACGGAACGGAAGCGATATGGCTAAAACATGGTGGATACGCCGCTGGTACTTTCTATATATAAGTGTTTTAGCCATACTAACAAACTTCCTTGAAAAGATACCATGTGGGGTTCGATGCTATCTAAGCTTTGTAATTACTTGGTCCTATTCTTCACCGCATGGACCAAGGATATCGAAATCTATCCATATCATGTCAGCACACCTGACATCGCTCCACGAGACGGAGGCGATATGGCTAAAACATGGTGGATACGCCGCTGGTACTTCCTATATATTAGTGTTTAGCCATATTAACAAACTTTCATAGAAAGATGCCATGTGGGGTTCGACGCTAATTAAAATTTTGATACCGTTAAAAATTGTTTTTTTATCGTTATGTTTTGGAAATAAATGGAAAATTTTTCTAAGTATTTTGATTTTTATTAAAACCTTTAGACAAGTAAAATCCTTCTTACAATGTGAAATCGACTCAGCCTAACGTCACGTTATGAGAAAATTTTCATAAATCGAGTTTCCCTTAAAAGCCTTTCTGTAATAAGTTAACAAAACTTTTCAAAAACTTAAAAACATTTTTGGATCGCCAACTCGTGGGTTATCAACCGCGAGTCAGTTAAGCCGCCTTTACTCATCAATTCCCTACGCCACCGAGACGCTTTCACTCGTCAATCCTATATCGATCGCTCATTCATCCTCAAATTAGCTAACGTCTTATCGCTTCTATCGCTATCTATTCATGTGAATTCTCAAGGTCTCCCTTTGGAATAAATTTCGGGACGAAATTTCCTAAAGCAGGGGAGACTGTAACAACCCGCATTTTCGCAGCTCGTTACTCTCGTCACGCCTAGCACCAGAGATTTAGATCATAATGTAAAATATATCGCTTACTATGCTACATCGCATATTTTCGCACTACATCGCTTATTTTCACACTACATCGACAATGCTTATAACGCACTCGCTAAATACTATAAACTTTGTGTGATGTTTCCAAGTCTATCTGCTCGCTTAGACAAAGCGACTCTCTCAGGACTTGGGAACTGAGACGCCAATTAAACACTTAATACTCGCAACGCCCTTTCTCAAACAACTCGCTTATCGCCTTTTATACGCAACGCTTAATACAATTAACTAATACGAACGAAAACATTACAAAAGGATTTTTAATAATTTTTATGAATTTTTCTGGCATGGGTTCCTTGTGTAAAAAGTGCATGTTTTAATCATTAGAATATATATATATATATATATTATATATATATATATATATATGGATTCTAATGATATCGTTGTATTTTTGCTCCGAATGGCAGTTTTCATGCGAAAAAGACGTATTTCGTGCGAAAATCTTATATCACGAAAATATGGATTTCCGCACGAAAATTTCACCAAACCACCTCCATTCCTCTCCGCCTACAAATACAACCCTATGTTTTCAGTCCAACTTGCTTCCATTCCGCACCAAAACGCTCTCCATCCCGATTCACTCTGTTCCAAGTAAGAAAACTACGTTTTTCACATGAATCACAACGATTTTACAACGATTTTGCACGAGATTATCTCGGATTTCATCTAAACTTCTCTGTTTTACGAAAAGCTTCATATTTTTCATAAAACTTTCTTATTTTCTTGGTTCAGGTTTTACAACGATTTTGCACTGAGCTGGATAGTAACGTGAAGGTCGGATCGATGCAGGAATTGAGGTGGATGAGCAGACATGTTATGCTTGGTTCAGGTTTTCATCGGCAACAATCCTCATGTAGGATGAAGAATGTTGGACAGTAGAGGTGTGGGTAAAGGTTGGGTATTGGGAAAATGTTGGTTGATGTGAGAAGGGCGGTAGGTTGTTGAGATATGGAAATGGTGGCGGTGGCATGGGTGGAAGTTGAGTAGTAACCGGTTGTGTGGATTGTGGTGGTTGAACTGGTATGGTGGTATAGGGTGATGGTTGTGTAGGAGTTGGTGTGAATTGGTGTTGTGAAGGTGAGTTTTCGGATTGCTTCTCGTGGTTGCTTGAATTCTCCATTTTGTAAAGGCGGCTGCAAAACTTGGTTTCCCTGTGAAGTACTCGGTTCTGCTGAGCTGTTTTCTCAGAGGTGAAGACTTTCCGGATTTCCGATTATGATGCATGCACTTTCAGAATCACCTCCACACACGCAAACAAGAAAACCTTGCGTAAATCTGAACAAACAAAATAAAACTAATTTTTGAATTTTAATTATTTATTTAAAAAAACACTTAACACAGAGGGGGGTTACATGCACAAATATGAGATGAGTTATGGTCACTTCTTAGTGATTTGACCTGATTAAGTGTTAGGTTCCCACCTTGTGTGCTTATGTGTTTCGTGCTAGTTATATGGTGGGTAAATGTGATTATTTGTGTAGTTGATGAATGATGATAAATGATGCAGGTGACGAATGATGTTCCATTATGCAGTTGTCGAATATGTTAAATTGAGTAGTTGTTGGACGATGTTAAGTTACATTTGAGTTTTAGGTCACTAATCGTTATACCCTAGATACGGGTCGGTATGGTTAATAATTAAGATGCTTTGAGGGTCATCCTTTAGTGTTTAAGTAATCTGTTCCACAACGGAAACGATTACTTGTAGGATAATTGGAACTAGCTTATGGGTGAAGTTTGGGTCGTTATGGGTGACGGGTTGGATTCGTTAAACTTTAAAATGAGGTTCACATATTTAATAAGTGTCGATGATTTTATGCCGATGGTGTCTTGGTTTTGAAATAAAGTGTTAGATTGTTTTGCAGGTGTGTAATTTGAGTCGGTGTTACTCTTGGCTAGCGGATGAGATTACTCGTGATAGGGGTTGAAGGCATTCGTTTGTTAATGACTAAATAACATTTTGAGTTTAACTAATAATGTGCTATTTAATCGAAAATTTCCGCTGCATATTTTTGTGAAAAGTCTTAATTTTAAATAGTACATTGTGATGTGACCCGATTTTAGGGTACCCGGTTTGGGGGCCTTACAAGTTGGCATCAGATCCAGGTTTAAGAGAAATTGGCATTCTTGATGCCTAAACTTAAACTATAATGGGACCAAAATCACCATTACTACCACGAGTAATCCCGAGCCAAGAGGTATGTTTTGTGTTTTGTGTTTAATTTCTTCATTGTTGTGTGTACTTTATGTGGAAGGTAAAACACTAGTGTGACCATGACGGGACATGTTTAGAACATCTGCAGTAACACGGACAATCGATAGCACTTGATCAACGTTGTTGGCGGTCTATTGTTACTTCCCATGTTCTGAATAATGACCTAGAATGAATCATTCTAATGTTTTGTCTTGGGTTGGTGGTTAATCATGGGTTGATGGTGGCATTATGCATTTAGACGAGATTGCATTGTTTTATCGTCTATTAATTAATGATGGAGTCATTTATAAGTCTTGCTACGTGTATTGTGTGATTTAGACTTTGGTATGTATATATGTGGTTGTTGTTGGATTATGTGTAGTTACACGTGGCCATGTGGCACTGCTTGAACAACTTGATTTTTTACTAGCGTAATCTTTGACGTGCTATAACGGTCATTCTCGACCAATTTATGTCAGTAGACCAGTGTAGACATGGTTTGTAAATTTTGCGTGCTTACGGTCTTGGTTTCTTCTTGCGCATGTATGATGTTTAAAGTGATGTGTGAATGATTTCTCTTTAACGCAATCTATTGAGAATGTGTAGACGTTTCTAGCCTGGGTATGGTGTTTAGCATGATTATTGGTACGTGCCATGAAGGGTACAACCGTGTCAATTTTATATGAGTATGTGGTTGACGAGTGGCGGTAGCCCCAAAATGAGATAATTGTATTTACCAGGTTTAGAAATTAAGTTTATAACGTAAAAGGAGTGTAGACGGGGTACTAGAAAGCGAATGCTTTATGCTTTGTTGTTTTCAATATTGTGACACTTTTGTTCTTGTGTAAGACGTGTCGTGTTTTTGCTTGATAGTATACCCCTATCTTGTTTGATGTTTCTCGTGACAAACGATGTGGTGGTAAGACACTAGGTGTTCTGACGCCATTCTGGATGTGTGGCGGTTACGTGTGCTATTTTGCAAAATGCGATGTCCATGAACGAGGTTACAATAATCAATGGAAGACACATTTGTGCTTGCATGCATGGTCCGCTAGGTGACTATGACGAAATGACAACATGTTGAGAGATTCATCATAGAGTAACGATGTGGGGTGGCGACTTCCGGGAAGGGATTTCCATGGACAATTTGATTACGTACCTTCTCAAGACTTAGAAAGTCAATAAAGCTAGTGTTGGGACGAGACGGCAAACGGACGTTGCTTTTTAGTAGGACGCGACGACAACACTGCCATTGGTAGTAATAGTGTCTATGGAGATAGGAAAAGGAGAGGTCATGCAACATCACCTGAAGATAATGGACCATCCGATTTAGCAACGAATTGTATAGCAATACGAGGCAGTTAGCAATACAACCATGGTGAAACTGTGATGGTGCTAAGGGATTCGGCGCCAAGTACGGTGTTACGACAACCTGTGACAGGAAGGCTTCACATAGAACACTTAGTTGATGAATGTATTCGAATTTGAGGAGCTGAGATTGAACAATGGAGACGAGACCGTTGATACCTGAGGTAGATGATTGGCATATGATGTACGAGTCTTTGATAATCATCGAACTTCGATGAGTGTACGACCAATTGTAAAAATGGTATGCCCTACTTTCGGGTATGAGGGACAACAACGGCGTGGCGGGCAGTGTTCTGGTTCTCTGGGTGAGGCGACATCAACGTTATTGTTGTGATTACTCATAGAAAATGGTAGGTGAGTCGATGAGCAGGTGATAGTTACAAGATTTGGCAGTTTAGACGATGACAAGATGGTTGGGCGTTATCGGTGGAAGCTTCATGAGAAGGTCAACGCGTTGGAATTGTGGAAGGTCGCTCTATAATGACAAATTAGCACACATGTGAGTCGTAAGACAGAGACACCTTGCAAGTACGGAGTTGAACAATAAGTTGCATGCAGAATGTATAAGTGGGTGATGCAAACTTCAAATTTGAGAGCGTGTGGTGGAGAAGACTCATTTGTCTACAATGTGCGGTAACTGGATTGTCAAATATGATGATGGTGATGACAATTACGATATGACTAGGGGTCACTACGAAATGTGTTCGTAAGGCAATAGTGAGTACGTTTGGTTTTCGGACTGACGGGATTCGAGGACGAATCCTCTTTTAAGAAGGGTAGACTTGTAACATCCCGAAATTTCAAGATAAATGAATTTGATAATGTACCATCCTAATTTATATAAAAGGGATCGATTAACGAACTTTGACGCGTAGAATTTATTTAATAAAAATAAAGGAATCGGTGTATTGTTTTAAAGTGTACCTTTAGACAAAATGTGTGAAACGAAACTAAAAGAGCCTGATGGAAGTGGGTTTTAGTAGTTTAGGGATTAAAGAGTATTATGGTAGAAACATGGAGGATCACTTTGAATATTGTTAGTAAAATCAAGTTTGGACTCGTTTTGTCAGAATTATGGAGGGGCTTTAATGTATTTTGAGACTTTGTCATTATCTCTTAAAACCCTACCATAACCGACAGCCGCAAAGGGATCATATAATCATCGTCTTGCTTTGAAACTCGACGGTGACTAAGATATTGGGAAAACAGTTTGTGATTTACATCATACATCGACCTTAGCTCGATATGTATGACGGCACGTCTGCAAAGAATGAATTGGTTACGGATTGGGGGGTGTGTCTTCAGGTTCGGTTATCATGCGAAAAGCTAACGATATCATCATAAGATCCAGGTACAGCACTTGATCTTAGGCTTTGCGTTTCTTAAGATCTTTGTATTCGGTCAAGACAAGAGGTTCATTTTCATATTGTTATGCATGTAAGCATGCGTGAACCTGTTAAGGGTTTGTTATGGTGAGATGTTGGACGGTGATGATATGGCAGCTAGCGAAGGCAATGGTGTTTGTTGATGTAGGTAGTTGCGGCTGAAGGGGTGGACGAGAATGATGATGTTAGTGATGGAAGGTGTGACAGGAGAGGTGGATGATGTTGTTGGATGCCGAGTGGTGATGGAGAGCCACCACGGCGGAGGCGTCTAATCACGGAAGTAGTGAAGGATAGTGATGGTGGTTGACGGGGTGGTTTAGCGCTGACGTGACGGTTGCGGTACGTGAGGGAGATGAGGTTGGTTCGGTTGCAAATGTTTGTGACAATGGTAGAAGTTTTGGTCGTGACGCTCGGAACGAGTTGACAATGACGAGCTATGGGATGGTTGTACGTCACGTGCATGTGTGGGTGTGTTATAGTTGGTTAGTGATTTGATGTGTAAGTTGGGATGGATATGATAAGCGTTGCGTGAATGTTAAAGGTTGTATGTGCATGCAAATGTATAAATCCTAAATGGTGATGGCTACTGGTATGGTTAACTAATTAAAAAGATAGGAAAGGAAGCAAGCTAGCAGCTAGCTCAAGAAATATCACGTTGGATAAAAGAAAGAACCAAGCAACCATGCTACCATGTCATAAAAGTCTATGGAATTAATTATCAAGCAAGCAACCATGCTGAGAGCTGAATTAATTTAGCAAGCAGGTAACTAGGGCACACTCAGGCTAGCAGGTTCGGGTTTTTTTAGGATGATTGGACGATTCACGGCGTGAGAGTTTCATTTTCGCAACTAGTGAGTTCGAATTCCCCTTTTATTTTCTTAAATATTTTTGGGGCTAGCATACATGCTTTTCACATGATTTCATACGTGCTATGAGTGTTATAGCTTAACGAGTTTTGCAACTAAAATGTTTTATAAACGTTTTTTCCATGAACAATGTTTTACATGACGTAGTGATTACTTGGCCTTTATTAGTCCTACGTAAGCGTATGAGATTTTGTTTAGTGATGTCGAGGTCGTGTAGATAGGGGGCGTGGTAGATGTCGATATTAAAAGCACAACATGTGTCCTGATAAATTTTTATTTGATAACTCTATCATAGGTTTCGAACCTTAGAGGTAGCGAGAACGTGAAAGTGGTAGTTGTCGGGTAGTTGGCGTGCTTTTAACCTTGTATGTGTAGTCATTTGCTTTATGTGAATTAGCATCCTTGAGGTGTTAGATGCAGGTTACTTGTGATGGCGGCGTTACCTTCGGGGTAGCGTCAGGTCACGAGATGCGGGATATTTGTGATGGCGGTGTTACCTTCGGGGTGATATCAGGTCACGAGATGCGGGTTATTTGTGATGGCGGCGTTACCTTCGGGTTGGCGTCAGGTCACGAGAAGCACCTTGAGGTGCTTAGTTGATGGTCACGATTTGTGACAATGTTTTAGCCCTAATGGCAACGACAGTTTATGCGTGAGACGATGATGGCTGCAGTTTAGTAACCTGGCCCAAAGAGGGGGTTACATGCAACAATATGAGACGAGTTATGGTCACTTCTTAGTGGTTTGACCTGATTATGTGTTAGGTTCCCACCTTGTGTGCTTATGTGTTTCGCGCTAGTTATATGGTGGGTAAATGTGATTATTTGTGTAGTTGATGAATGATGATAAATGATGCAGGTGACGAATGATGTTCCATTATGCAGTTGTCGAATATGTTAAATTGAGTAGTTGTTGGATGAGGTAAAGTTACATTTGAGTGTTAGGTCACTAATTGTTATACCCTAGATACGGGTCGGTATGGTTAATAATTAAGATGCTTTGACGATCGTCCTATAGTGTTTAAGTAATCTGATCCACAACGGAAACGGTTACTTGTAGGATGATTGGACCTAGCTTATGGTTGAAGTTTGGGTCGTTATGGGTGACGGGTTGGATTCGTTAAACTTTAAAATGAGGTTCACATATTTAATAAGTGTCGATGATTTTATACCGATGGTGTCTTGGTTTTGAAATAAAGTGTTTACGAAGGTTTTTGAATGCTTTAACTTAAACTATTAGAACTCACTCAGCGTAGCTGGCTTTTGCATGTATGTTAGATTGTTTTGCAGGTGTGTGATTTGAGTCGGTGTTACTCTTGGCTAGCGGATGAGATTACTCGTGATAGGGGTTGAAGGCATTCGTTTGTTAATGACTAAATAACATTTTGAGTTTACCTAATAATATACTATTTAATCAAAAATTTCCGTTGCGTATTTTGTGAAAAGTCTTAATTTTAAATAGTACATTTGATGTGACCCGACTGTAGGGTACCCGGTTTGGGGGCTTACAAGCATGCTTAAAACAATAATTGTGCGAAAACCCTAATCACATGCAAGACTTGTGTGCTATGCTAAACGATATCTGTTATGTCTCAGAGGAATCCGAGAGCACGACATGGTTAACATGACACTATTAAGGGCCAACGATGTAAGGTTTGTGTCCTTAGCCTGTAACAGCGTGTAAAACCGGAGCTTGCCGTTTAACAGCACATTAATCATTTGTCGATGATTGTTAGGCCATCGGTAGGGCTATTTAAAGAGTCTGATTTCACGAAACATCTTATTTATGTGCCATAGACCATGACATAAGATTTGAAGCAAATCGGAGCTCGAGCACGCAAAATGAGGCAGTTTCCCTGTTAGGGAAACGCCTTCGTTTTAAAAACAACACAAGGCAACGAAACATACAAGGAACGGTCAATCAAGCCTAAAAACACTTAAACTACCCTAATACAGCCTATTATGCTTAAAACGTAACTGTGTTCGGATTTCGAGACGGTTATGCATGATTTTTAAAACCGAGTCTTTTAACACTAAGAACACGAAAAAAGAGTCAGTTTCGCAAATCAGTGACCCGTATGGGACCCGAAAACGAACCTAAATGCAAAACCGAAGACAAGCATCATTTTTTCACCTCGAAATTCGAAGCACGACATAGCAGGGGTGGGGTAGGGGCATCCTCCCCACTTGCGACCCCCCATTTATATTCTTTTTTTTTATTTTTTTCTTCACCTTTCTTCAAAATTCTGCTCATGAACATCAAGAACACAGCTGCTTATCCCTTAAACTCAACCCAATCAAAGATATTTTTCATGTTTCATATGGTTTTGATGCTGATTTCTTATGAAAACATGAATTAGACAAAGAAAAACCTTTTTAATCCATGATTTTGGATGATTTAAACATGATTCTTGGCTAATTAAGATCACATCAGGGATTCCTTGATGTTATATGGTAGCCAAGATCAAAAAACTTTGGTTTTTGATGCCCTAATCGAGCCCTAATCGACCAAAATCGAATAAAAAAGTTATGAACCGAAAAACCAAGAAACAAGGCTTGATTGACATGAATTATGGCCTGTTTGGATTGTACTTCATGTTAGGTACTGGATATAGCACCCACACACTTCTGGACTCAAGAGAAACGCCGGAAACGAAGCTTGCGCTAGGTATAACGCCCGAAACCTTAAACTTGCGTAGGAAGAATATTGTTTGGTCTATAACTTGGTCCGCAATGCTTGGATTGAGATGAAATTTGGTATGGTAATGTAGGGTACTGACAGGAATGTCCATGTAATATTTTAGAAATTTTCGAATTTTCTAGGATTTTTGGTGAATTTTTGACTATTCTACCAAAAGAAATCTAGAAAAAAAAATACAAAACAGAGTCAATAAATCACCAAAGTTTACATGAACAACAAGGAATATATAGCTAATGTTCTGGGAAGTTTGGGAGTCCGTTGATTAAATGTTGATTCTGATTAAAAATCCGCGTTTTTGTAGTTTTCGGTAGCCGGAAACGCAAATTTTTGTAGGGAGTTCCTGGACATATAAGGAGTTTACTGGAAGATTTTCATAATTTTTGAATATCGGATAATAAGCAATGTGAATTATTCGGTTAAATAATCTTTTACAAATAAATTATTTAAGTTATAAAAATAACTTTATAAATTCCAAAAATACTTTTCCTTGAATTTATATATGGTTACTGATTTCTACCAAAATTTCCAGGATTTTAAAATATATAGATCAAATGGGATTTTTCGGCTTTTAAAACGCTTCTTTTAACTTATCCGACAGTTTACCGGACAACGAACCTGCCGGAACTGGGAACGGACCGAACCCTATTGTGACTATAAGTGGAACACCGAGGGTATTCTGGGAAGTTCCAAGGTAAGCTAGATACTCTGGGTGTGTTCCACCACCGTTTGTGATAATCCCCGACGACAAAAACGGAAACTCAATTTTGGCCAAACTATACTCCCCAAACACCCAAACTCCTTTAAGGAAAAGTCAATATTTCTGACATAACAACATGTTTACACTAATGGAATTCTCGTACCATTAATCGAACGTGTTGAACAACGGACTTTGGCTGGCACGCGAACCGGTGCCCAGAAGCCAAACTGAAAACTGATACTACCCTGACATCCATCACCATACGAGTGGCCTATAGATTCAATCCATGGTGAAAACTCATAACCAGGTCCAAGTTATAACCAATACAAGCTTATATACTGATTGGAGTCCCTACTTGCATGCGTATTATTAAAGCTGATCCAGTTGATTGATCACTCTTTGGTTGAGACTATTACTTCCGCTGTGAGTTTCACTCCCCCACTTTTAAACTGTTTTACTGTTTTCTGGAATTATTTGCATGTTACAAACTGTGTTAATTGCACCAACTTGTGATGATGTAAATTACCTAACACACGAACTATCCCCACTACAAGTGATTAACGTAAGCCATGGGCAGTGGATAGTACTATTGGTCTGACATACCCAATTGCTACGACCGGACTGTGTGTCGGCAAACCGGCAACTACACGCGTCCTAAACTTGGTTATGTGGTTAGGCATAACTACACTGGGGCGTTGAACTGCACGTGAAGCAGTTGGTGGGCTGGGGGTGTCTGTGTGACACGGCCCGGGGCGTGCTGAGGTGTCGAACATGACACGGCACGGTTAAAACAGTCAAGGTTTCACTTGTACACTTGTGTAATTCCATCTACGATCTGTGACTCGTGCAATTAAACATGTTAAAGCATTCTGCTACGAAACAACCAAACCAGTGAAACTCACTGGCTCGTTTAGCTGACCCTTTTTAAAACTAATATGCATTTCAGGCAAAGCAAAACATGAATAAGGAATGTGCGTGTGGAATGGCTTGAGTAGCGGACCGTAGTAGAATAAGAGCTGTAGTGGCTCGTAGTACCGTATTTAAACTTGTGGTCTGTAATATGATATTTTATATACATTGTAACCATGTTCCCTCTTTATATCATATCATGTTTTTAAATTATGATGAACCACCATGTGTCTGCCGCACCCCGCAATTGTCTTCTGTAGGGAGTCGGGGGGTGACAGAAAATGGTATCAGAGCAATCGGTTATAGCGAATTAGGTATCCTTAAAGAACCTAGACTATAATCCCAAGTTTAGTTTCCTCGCACTGAGAACCTCTAGAGACTGAGTAGTATGGCTATTACAAGGATGGCCTTGTGGGGCAAATAAATTATTGTGGTCCGGAACACAATATTTATCTGCTCATACTTGGGAGTTCTGGGAACGTCATTGAGATAGGAAGGGGATGCGTCTACTAACATAACCAACCATGTATAATTTTTAAAATCTTAAAATCAAAATTTTGTACAATGCGTGCTTATGTGTATATCTCTGGAATGTGCATTTTTGGTTATGTTAGTTAGTAGAATCAGTGTTGTATGTTGTCTTTCTCTACAGGTACCATGTCGCGTCATTCGAGTCAACAGACTGCATCTCGTACCGAGACAGATCCTGAGGAGGATCCGCTTATGCCCCTTCTGTCATCAAGTAACGAGCCGGATCAGTCCGGTTATTGTTGTGGTAGTTACCCCCAGACCCCGTACCAGGCGCGAGGGAGAGGTCTTGAGTGCCTATAGTTACCCGTCTCAACACCCGCCAAACTCCTCGGAGCGTAGTCGTACCCCTGAGGTAGTTGTTTAGGTAGGACTTATCCCTAGGACCCCTACTCCTACTACGAAGCATAGGGAGTGGGAGCCTGTAGCCCCTCGTCTACCTACACTAGAGACTCCCCCTGAGCCTTATACTCCTTCTACCCCGAGCAGTCTACCTACACTAGAGACTCCCCCTGAGCCTTATACTCCTTCTACCCCGAGCAGTCTACCTACACTAGAGACTCCCCCTGAGCCTTTACTCCTTCTACCACGAGCACTTACTCACCATCTTCACCTAATTTTTATAAGGTACCCACTATTAGCCTCCGGCAGACGGCTCGTCGGAGAGTACCCGCACCTGTACCTATATTTTACACCACCAATCTCCCTTGTCCACCCGACACCGCTACCTAAGGGAGCGCGGAAGTAGGTCACTGCCCGTTTCATCACACCACCTAGTGAGGACCTTTCTTCTTTTCACACCTACGAGCGAGGTGGCCCTTCTCGCCCGTTCAGAGAGCCTTCCCCACCTGTATGGGGCGTACCATTCCCTCCTCAGGAGGCACCTGCCCATGTTACCGAGAGCAGTCTGATAGGCTTCTTGTTCGAGTAGATCGCAGCGTTACGAATGGCACGCGATGAGGATGAGTAGCACAAGAGGTCGATGGGAGATTATCTGATCGTCTTACAGCAGGGTATGGGTTATTTTCATCACGAACAGGACCGTTTACGGGCAATGCTGTATGGATGCATTGGTGCAATCGTAGGTCTGGTGGCAGGTTTTGTGGGTTTGGCATGTTGGTTATGGTGTTAGTAGTATGGTTTTCTTTGTAGTTTAGATAGGCATGATATATCTTTTGCACATCCTACCAAGCACTGGGTTATGTCCATGTCAAGGTGGTGATGTAGTCGTAGTATTTTCGTGTTCTTGTAGTTTGTACTTTCGTTGTATTGTGTATGTACGTCACTTCGGTGACCAGTTTTGACAACACATTTAAGCACTGGCCCTTATGGGCTAAGTCTATGTGCACTTTTTGACAGTTGTATGATGACGTATGCTATGATATATATGATGATGATTTTGGATATATGTGTTGTGGGTTCATGTGTGCAATGAAATTGTGTGATATGTGATGATTGAACATGTGACATTGATGACTACATATATATTGTTGATAATAGAATGACTCCAAAACGCGCACCACAAATGACGGAGGCAGAAATTGCACAAATGATAGCGCAACAGCTTCAGGCAATTATCCCCTCAATCGTGGCGCAGGTTAGCGCCAGGTTAATGCTAACTCGCAACCAGGGCCAGTAGGTCCAAACAATAATCAAAACAATGTCAGACCGGTCTGCACGTATAAGCACTTTATGGAATGCAGACCAATGGAATTTAGCGGGATTGAAGGACCGAATGGGTTAGTGAAATGGATCAAGAAGTCGGAATCGGTAATCAACATAAGTAATTGTCCCGGTGACTGTGCGGTTAAGTATACTACTTGTACCTTCACCGATGTAACACCCTGCGTTTTGCGTCCTATAAATTTCGACACGTGTCCCGATGATCCCCGTATGCCGTGTGCTGGACGAAAGGGACTAAAATCACCAACATGTTATTTTTATAACCTCTGAGTGGTGAATATTAAAGTTGAGGGGTTAAACGTGTCAACATGCTTAAACTATGCCTCTGAGTGACCTTTTAACGAACCTGGAGCTTAATGATGTTCGGTTATACTCCCGGGAGTGCTAAACAGGAGCCATATTGAATAAAATATGCTTTTATGTCGAGATATGGGAGTTTGGAGAAGTCCAGGCACCAAAATGGAAATTTTCTGAATTGTCATCTGTGGGCCACGCGCCAGGGACAGGGTGTCCGCGCGCGATGCGCGGGAGAAGCCTGATCGCAGAATTTTGCATGCCAGCTGCAACCTGCAGCCTTGGCCACAACTTAAACCACTTCAGCTCCTGAATTTCGAAACCATGGCCTCATGCCTGGTATTGGACACCTCATACTACACCTGGAGTGATCCTAAGTGAACTCTCAACACTTGGATTGATCTAAATCCATGTCCTTCAACTATAAATAAATCTCAATGTTGAGTTTCTTTCCTTGCTCATTTACCTCATTTCTTCTCTACTCTCTCTTGGAGTTGTTTCCTAGCTTTAGGAGACCTCCCCTAAGTTCGAATATTTTCTTTGGATCACTTGTAAGTGTTCCAACCCTTTCCTGTAAGTTTTATTAGGCTTAAAGCCAAAGTCAAAGCGTTGATATAAAAACGCTTTGACTTTTGGCTAAGACCATTACGGTCCAGCCAATGTTCGTAACGAACCTGGCTACGTGATCCTAATTAGGTAGGTGTTAATCCCTAAAAAGGGCACCTCCTAATTACCACGTTTGCTTGGTCAATTGACGGGTCAATGTTATTAATAAAAAGTCAAACTGGGCCAGATTTGAAAATAAATTCATATATGATAATGTAGGTGTTCTAAAATATGTTTTAACACTTAGACACCTTGGTAATTATTACTAGAACATGTGTAAACATGTTCGGCCCGTCAAGTCCAGGTCTAAGGTCGGTTCGCAACCGAAAGTCGCGAAGTTTGACTTCTACTTTGACTTCGATTCTGGTCCGAATTAACAACTTAGGTTACTGATTCGAAGTTACATTATGACCATGTTATGCTGTAGTATAACCCTCTGGATTTGTACTTCATCGTCATGTAGTAATCCGAGTTTTTATTGCAAGTTCCGTTATTATGCCTAAAGTCGACCAAAATGCCATTTTTGTTAAAATTAAGGTTTTAACTATAAATGAGCGTGCAAATGAGTTAAGTACTGATATACTAATTTAATTAAAATATCTTGATGTTATAAATATGGTCATAATTGAGTTTTGCAAAAATAATCGTAAATTATGTTTTAAAGCGACCAAATCGCCCTTTTGGCGTATAAAATGATTTAAACGTAATTTCTTCAACCAAACTCATTAGTTACTGATGTAATATCATAAATGAGATTATTTAGGATATCAAATCATATTGTAAACTGAGTTTGCACACAAGACCTTGTATTATGTCCTTAAATGACGATAACGGCCTATCGGCATATAAAATGGATTTTAACCAAGCTTTTATTATAAAACCTTTTACCCACTGATATGTTATATTAAATAACATATTATGGTTATATAAACTTGGTCATAACTTCCGTTTTCATTAAGCATCTTGAATATCGTCATTTAGTGACTTAATCGCCGTTTCGGCGCATAGTATGGTTTAAAACCATATTAGAGCATCAAGACTTAATACCTACTGACTCAAGAATGTAACATGTTTACCCATATTAAACAAGTCTCCGTGCTTGTCGGGTCTAAGCTACATTCTATTCCGGTCACCACTTAATCTAGCGTCTAGTACCGTTATTATCTTTAAGCTACCCAGTTCGAGTCTACAAAGTGGATAGGACCCGTTAGCATTCTAATTGGTTATAAACACCATCATTTCCAGACTAAGAGCCTCCCAGTAGATTGTTACCTTACTTGTCTTCTTGAGTTATTGGCTGAGTATTATTTTATTAAAGAATTAGCTCAGGTAAATACTTTTAACTTATTATCCCTATACAAGCTTGGGATACGGTATAGTAATACCGCTTGGTTGGGTATGGGATCATGTTATCGGATTGTGATTTACTAGATCCTTATAACCCGTTTTATTCTGTATTGTTTGATACTTAAACATTGGGGGTTAATTCGACCATGTCTGGGATATCCTTGGCTCATTTAATTTACTAACGGCCACGACGATAAGCGCGGGGTGTAGGCATACACCTGACAGATGCTAATGCTAATGAAAATATTAAATCCCGCTGGTGGATTATTTAAGTGGCGTGTCGGTTAATCAGATTATTCAGTTTCTGCATCGGACCCCATATGTATTGACAAACATGTAAAACTATAAACAAGGTCACTTTGAACTATCCCAAGTTATTTATAAAACGTGCCAAGTGCACCAAAAATCATTTTCAATAAATATTTACACAATGAGTCGGTTATTAGTATTTACCAGTGAAAACTGACGTATTTTCAAAAGACAACACCTCAATAGATCGGGAGCTGCGCTATAGTGACAATAGAGGATTTGCAAGTCTCTAGGTTGCTTAAAGTCTGTTGAACAATTACTTTCTATACATTAAATTCGATCCGCCTGTGGATCTTTTTATTCCAAGCCATGTAATTTATTTTTGAACTTTGGACATTCGCTTTGTAATAGTAATTTAAATCCAAGACTTCCGTTGTGCTGTGTTTGTTTGGTTATGATGTTATCAACTACGTCACGATATTCCCCAACCGGGCCCACCGGGTTACACGTGAAAATAGGGGTGTGACAGGTTGGTATCAGAGCCAACGTTCGAGAGAATTAAACACTAGCCTTTTTGTGTTTAATCTCGAAAATACAAAAAAGCACATTCCTTATACTTCCGAGTCTAGGCTGTGACCTAAGAGTATTCATTTCATTATTAAGTTATTATTATTGTTTTGCTTTGTTTTAACTCGTTGTTGAAGCAGGAATATGCCACCAAAATTTAGGCGCAGGGGCAAGGGCAAGGGTTCCATGAAGGGCGGACCCTCTATTACTGTACCATCTTTCAGACCCTCTCTAGCTGGAGCGGCTAATCTACCTGAACATAACCCTTACGAAGGATCCGGAGATTCTTCATCCCCTTTTGAACCTTACAGACACTGTATTTCACACGAATACTCCCCACCTCAATCACACTCTCATCATTCCTACCATTCTCACCATTCCCACCAATAACACCATTCTCATTCCCATTCACACCAAGAATTCTTCAACTTTAACTTCGTTATCCGAGTCAACCAACCCTCACCAGAAACCCCTCTAGTCGACTCGCCAACTCACATGGAAGAGGATTCCGATCCGAAAGAATTTCCCCAAACCAGATCATATGGTCATCCCATCGAGCTGTCTAGTGGCTCGAACTCTCGGGCAGGAACTCCGTTTCGAGGTCCTGATGACTATGAGCAAAGATGGGCGCAGTATGTGTTCGTCAACATACCCTCCTACCACAGCACTCCCCGACATCATGCCTCATCACCACATCCTCAAATCAAGAATAAACCTATGCAGCCGGTGGAGCAACCTCAGCCACCGCCTGAGTCATCATCACAATCACGCCAAAGGCGTGGAGCGCGCATGTCGGTACGTGCTGGCCAAAGGTCAGGTTCTCTACCACCTTTGCCACCATCTTACCCCATCATCCCTGAGGACCCACAAATGGGTGGGCCCTCAAACACTTCACCTGTGGCGGTTCCAACCCCACAACCTGCTGCTGATCGATGCCCCAACCGACAGTTCAGCCACCTTCATCGGGTTTAGGTAACTTGATTCCTACCTATCCAGATTTATCTTGATATGGTGCTGATTTTACTGCTCCTTCATACAATCCGTACCTTGAAGCAGCCATGCACAATGCCCTTTATCATTTTCCTTATCCTAGTTAACCACCTTCTTACCCTTCCTATGCGGCTACCGGGTATCCGCCTTATGTGTACACGCACCCGGGTATGCCTCAACCTCAACCACATCCGCCTCAGCCTCAGCCTCAACCCCAACCACAAGCACAACTCGAGGCCATTAATGAGGCCTTGGATCAGGTCTGGGAAATGCGGCAACAAGTTAAGATGTCGGAGAAGAAAACGACCAAATTTATCGAGAAGCTTTATAAAGCCGTAAAAGGGAGGAAGGATGAGTAGATCTTGTATTCCTGTTTATGTAATTTTAATATCAAAAAGTCCATGCATGGACATTGTTATTTCTTTTAAACCCCTGCGTGGGTATGTTTTCCTTATTATAGTCCCTGCGCGGACTAAATTTGTATTAAGACCTCCTTAGAGGCAAATTATGTAATTATCATCATTTGCATGAAATTTTGGAATTTTATCTCAATGTTCATTCTTATTGCTTCCTTTGTCGTTCGAGCATCTCAATTTTGATTTTATCGCTCCTCCATAAATTTCAAAAGAATTTTCTTGATGGTCCTCTTTGCACCGGAGCTATATACAAAGCATTCAGTGTAATGCTAAATCCTAAATGGTTTAATCATACCATGGCTAACTCATAACATTCCTAATTCACCATATAGTACCGAAGCGTTATGGCTCATTCTGACGGTGCTAGCAGCCATCATAACGGTGATGATCCGAATAGGACAAATATAGTCATGAATGAAGATGAGTTCCAGGATCGCATTCATGCAGCCGTAAGCAAGGCTATGGAAATAGCCTTAGAGAAATTTAACATGTCGAGTACTACTCACTCTAAAACGGTATAAAGGGCTGTCTCAAAACCTCCCACCTCTGAGAAGAAAGAGGGATTTGTACATTCCTTAACCGTGAGGAATGAGGCTAAGAAAAAGGAAATCCATGATAAAACCAACACTCCCTCTGGTGGTTGTTCATATAAGTACTTCGTCTCATGCAAGCCACGAGACTTCAATGGAGAGAAAGGGGCCATTGAGACCCTGAGATGGCTTGATGAGATCGAGACAGTCGTAGATATCAGCGGCTGTGCTGATAAGGACATTGTGAAGTTTGTATCTCAATATTTCAAGGGTAGCGCCCTGATATGGTGGAAGGCCTTAATGCAATCTTCGGGAAAGGTCCACCTGTATAACTTGGGTTGGTCCCAATTTGTGGATCTTGTTAAGGACACATATTGCCCACCGCATGAGGTGGAAAAGATTGAGATGGACTTTCTCGCTCTCACAATGAAGAACCTCGATTATCGGAAGTTTGTTACCGACTTTGACTCATATTCCCGATTAGTGCCATACCTAGTCACTCCAGAACCGTAGCGCCTTGCGTGCTTTATCAATGCTTTAGCCCCAGAGATCAGGAGTTTAATCAAGGTTGTTCTGCCTAATACCTAGAAGTCTGCAGTTGAACTAACCCTCTCCCTCACTCAAGATTATATGAGGGGATGTCGGCCCGAAAGGAAACAGAGGGAAAGAGGAGAAGGGAGGATGACAACTCCCAAAGGTTTAAAAAGAAGGGAAAGTTTGGATCCCACAAGAATCAGAGTAGGTCTAAGGATAGACCTGAATGTAAAATCTGCAAGAAAAGACATGGTGGACAGTGTCGATTTGATCCACAAGCTAAACCTTGTGGTATTTGTAAAAAGGTAGGACGCAAGACCCTGGACTACAGGGATATCAAGGATGCGACTTGCTTTAAATGTGGTGAGAAAGGCCACATAAAGACCAACTACACTAAAAATGCAAAGGATGATAATGCAAAATCTGGTGGGACTAAGAAAAGCAATGCTCGGGCTTTTCAGATGAACGCCCAGGTGGCTGTTAATGATAACAACGTTATAACAGGTACTTTCCTCATCAATGATACCTTTGCTAGAGTTCTATTTGATTCGGGGGCTGATAAGTCGTTTGTTGACCATAAGTTTAGCAAACTATTAAACTTACCCGTAAGAACTCTAGACATAACATATGAGGTAGAACTTGCCGACGGAACCATTGAACCGCTTCATCCATTCTGGATGGATGCTTTATATCCATCAAGAATCATTTGATTCCTATCTCTCTTCTACCAATGAAATTGGCGGGGTTCGATATAGTCTTAGGCATGGATTGGTTATCCCATAACCAAGCTCGCATTGCTTGTGATAAGAAACTAATCGAGATCAAAACGCCATCTGGTGAAATGCTCACCATATATGGAGATATACACTACGGGTTTCCAGAGAAATTTGCTATGCTTTAGGCCTCCCGATGTATGAAGAGAGGTTGTGTCATTTATATGGCGCAAGTAACCGTCGATAAACCTGAGCTGAAGATTGAAGACATACTTGTTATTTCGGATTACCCAGATGTCTTTCCTGAGGAATTACCCTGTCTACCCCCGGATAGACAAGTCAAGTTTAGGATTAACATACTACCAGGATCTGCACCTATTGCACGGGCACCCTACCGTTTAGCCCCAACAAAAATGTAGGACTTAAGAACCAAGCTAGATGAACTTTTGGAAAAAAGGCTTCATACAGCCTAGTTCGTCACCACGGGAGCCCCGATCTTATTTGTCAAAAAGTAGGACGGTTCAATGCGTATGTGCATTGATTACCGAGAGTTCAATAAGAAAATGATCAAGAACCGTTACCCTTTTCCCAGGATCGATGATTTGTTCGATCAGCTGCAAGGAGCAAGTTATTTCTCCAAGATAGATTTGAGGTCTGGTTATCAACAGCTTAAGGTTAGAAGTGAAGATGTCCCAAAGACCGCTTTCAGAACAAGATACGAACATTATGAATTCCTAGTGATTCCTTTCGGGCTCCCTAATGCACCCGCAACATTCATGGATCTCATGAATAGAGTTTGCAAGCCTTACTTGAATAAGTTTGTCATTGTCTTCATTGACGACATACTTATCTATTCGCGTAATCAAGCAGATCATGAGAAACATTTAAAGTGCATTCTAGAGTTGTTACAAAAAGAGAAGTTGTATGCAAAATTCTCTAAGTGCGAATTTTGGCTTCTCGAAGTCCAGTTTCTTGGACATGTGGTTAGTGAACGCGGTATCCAAGTCGATCCTGCCAAGATTGAAGCAATAATGAATTGGGAAGCGCTAAAAACACCTTTGGAATTGCGCAGTTTCCTAGGACTGGCTGGTTACTATAGAAGATTCATTGAAAATTTCTCAAGGATAGCCACTCCACTGACTGCTTTGACCCGCAAGAATATCATATTCGATTGGGGTCCAAAGCAGCAGGAATCTTTCGACACCTTGAAGCAAAAGCTGAGCAATGCTCCAGTTTTAACCTTGCCAGAAGGCATTGAGGAGTTTGTCATTTATTGTGATGCATCGCACACTGGTATGGGATGTGTGCTTATGCAAAAAGGCAAAGTGATCGCCTACGCATCACGACAACGCAAAGTGCATGAAAAGAATTACACCACCCACGATTTGGAGTTGGGTGCCATTGTATTTGCACTTAAACTTTGGAGGCATTAATTATACAGAGCCAAGTGTATTATATACACCGATGACAAAAGCCTCCAACATTTGTTCAATCAAAAGGATTTGAATATGCGACAACGCCGTTGGATGGAAACCCTTAATGATTATGATTGTGAAATCCGATATCATCCCGGCAAGGCAAACGTAGTCGCTGATGCGCTTATCCACAAAGAAAGGATTAAACCTTTAAGGATTAACGCCAAAAGCATTGAAGTCAGAAATAATTTGAACGAAAAGCTACTTGATGCGCAGAAGTAAGCCCTGATGGAGGCTAATATTGCACATGAGGAATTAGGTGGAACTATCGAACAGTTAATACCTGGAAATGATGGAATCCACAGATTCAATGGACGAATTTGGGTTCCAGTATTGGGGGGACTTAGAGATTTGATCCTCCAGGAAGCGCATAACACTAAGTACTCTATTCACCCGAAAGGTGATAAGATGTACTAGGACTTAAAATCTAATTATTGGTGGATGGGTTTGAAGAAATCCATAGCCACTTATGTAGCTAAGTGCTTGACGTGTTCGCAAGTTAAAGCTGAACATCAGAAACCGTTAGGACTTCTACAACAGCTTGAGATTCCCACTTGGAAATGGGAAATGGTAACTATGGATTTGATTACCAAGTTACCTAAGACCAAGCATGGTAATGACACGATTTGGGTCATCGTGGATAGGCTGACTAGGTCAGCACATTTCTTGCCAATCAAAGAAACGTTTAGTTCGGACAATTTGGCTAAGATGTATGTGGACGAAATTGTGTCCCTCCATGGAATGCCAGTGTCTATTGTATCCGATAGAGATACAAGATACACCTTCATTTTTGGAAAAGCTTCCAACAATCTCTTGGCAATCGATTGAACTTCAGTACCGCTTATCATCCGCAGACTGACGAACAAAGTGAGAGTACCATTCAATATTTGGAAGACATGCTACGTGCATGTGTGATAGAATTAGGTGGCAGTTGGGACGACCACCTACCTTTGATCGAATTCTCCTATAATAATAGTTATCATACAAGCATCAAGGCTTCCTCTTTTGAGGCCTTGTATGGGAGAAAGTGTCAAACGGCCGTTTGTTGGGCAGAAGTTGGGGAAGCCCAACTAACAGGACCTGAGATAGCCCTAGAAACAACAGATAAAATCTTGCAAATCCGCGACCGTCTCTAAGCTGCCCGAGATAGGCAGAAGAGCAACGCGGATAAGAGGCGCAAACCTCTTCAGTTCCAAATTGGGGACAAAGTGTTACTGAAGGTGTCTCCTTGGAAAGGCGTCATGCAATTCGGTAAAAAGGGCAAGTTAAGCCCAAGATATATAGGACCATTCGAGATTATCGAACGAGTCGGGTCTGTAGCTTACAAGCTCAAGTTACCCTAAAAGCTAAGTGGAATTCATGATGTGTGGCACATTTCAAACTTAAAGAAATGTCTAGCCGATGAGTTGCTAGTGATGCCGCACGATGATGTGCAAATTGACGAAAACTTGCGTTTCGTAGAGAAACCAATTGCGATCGAAGATCGGCAAGTTAGGAAGCTTCGTAGGAAGCACGTGCCTATTCTGAAAGTAAAATGGGATGCCCGTCGAGGCCCCTAATACACATGGGAAGTCGAGTCCTCTATGCGACAAAAGTACCCCTACCTTTTTGAATAAATCACGAGGTCGAGATTTCTTGTAACGGGGTGAGGATGTAACACCGTGTGTTTTTGCGTCCTATAAAATTTTGACACGTGTGCCGATGATCCCCGTATGTCGTGTGCTGGACGAAAGGGACTAAAATCGCCAACATGTTATTTTTATAACCTCTGAATGGTGAATATTAAAGTTGAGGGGTTAAACGTGTCAACATGCTTAAACTATGCCTCTGTGTGACCTTTTAACGAACCCGGAGCATAATGATGTTCGGTTATACTCCCGGGAGTGCTAAACAGGAGCCATATTGAATAAAACATGCTTTTATGTCGAGATATGGGACTTTGGAGAAGTCCAGGGGCCGAATGGAAATTTATTGAATTATCATCTGTGGCGCCACGCGCCAGGGACAGGGTGCCCCCGCGCGACGCGCGGGAGAAGCCAGATCGTAGAATTTTGCATGCCAGCTACAGCCTACAGCCTTGGCCACCACTCAAACCACTTCAGCTCCTGAATTTCAAAACCATGGCCTCATGCCTGGTATTGGACACCTCATACTACACCTGGAGTGATCCTAAGTGAACTCTCAACACTTGCATTGATCTAAATCCATGTCCTTCAACTATAATAGAGCTCAATGTTGAGCTTCTTTCCTTGCTAATTTACCTCATTTCTTCTCTACTCTCTCTTGGAGTTGTTTCCTGGCTTAAGGAGACCTCCCCTAAGTTCTAGTATTTTCTTTGGATAACTTGTAAGTGTTCCAACCCTTTCCTTTAAGTTTTATTAGGATTTAAGCCAAAGTCAAAGCGTTGACGTAAAAACGCTTTGACTTTCGGCTAAGACCATTACAGTCCAGCCAATGTTTGTAATGAACGTGGCTACGTGATCGTAATTAGGTAGGTGTTAAGCCCTAAAACGGGCACCTCCTAATTACCACGTTTGCTTGGTCAATTGATGGGTCAAGGTTATTAATAAAAAGTCAAACTGGGCCAGATTTGAAAATAAATTCATATATGATATTGTAGGTGTTATAAAATATGTTTTAACACTTAGACACCTTGATAATAATTATTAGAACATGTGTAAACATGTTCGGCCCGTCAAATCCAGGTCTAAGGTCGGTTCGAAACCGAAACTCGCGAAGTTTGACTTCTACTTTGACTTTCGATTCTGACCTGAATTAACAACTTAGGTTACTGATTCTATGTTACATTATGACCATGTTATGTTGTAGTATAACCCTCTGGAGTTGTACTTCATGGTCATGTAGTAATCCGAGTTTTTATTGCAAGTTCCGTTATTATGCCTAAAGTCGACCAAAATGCCCTTTTTGTTAAAAATATGGTTTTAACTATAAATGAGCGTGCAAATGAGTTAAGTAGTGATATACTAATGTAATTAACATATCTTGATGTTATAAATCTGGTTATAACGTAGTTTTGCAAAAATAATCGTAAATTATGTTTTAAAGAGACCAAATCGCCCTTTTGGCGTATAAAATGATTTAAACATAATTTCTTCAACAAACTCATTAGTTACTGATGTAATATCATAAATGGGATTATTTGGGATATTAAATCAGATTGTAAACTAAGTTTGCACACAAGAGCTTGTATTATGTCATTAAATGACGATAACGCCCTATTGGCATATAAAATGGATTTTAACCAAGCTTTTATTATAAAACCTTTTACCCACTGATATGTTATATTAAATAACATATTATGGTTATATAAACTTGGTCATAACTTCCGTTTTCATTAAACGTCTTGAATATCGTCATTTAGTGACTTAATCGCCGTTTCGGCGCATAGTATGGTTTAAAACCATATTAGAGCATCAAGACTTGATACCTACTGACTTCAAAACTTATTTTAAAGATATTTACAGTAGGTACATAATCTAAACTCAGATTCCTAAATAATTGTCAAATGATATGTGAAATGACCGAAATGCCTTTTCGAGGCATAGTTTGGTCTTAAACTCTAAACCACACACATACTCGATATCCTACTGATATAACATCATAAATAAACTATTTTTAAAGTAAGATTATGAACATAACATCAGTTTGCTCATAAGTTGTTTTACAAGTCATAAAATGACCAAAACGCCCTTTTAGGGCGTAACTTGATTTTAAAACCATAACAGGCATACATGTTGATATCCTACTGATATTAGAACATGTTTTAAATATAATGGCATACGGAACTTGTATACGACTCATTCGATTACCCAATTTGGCTTATATGCATACGGTTCGGCCTACGTAACTAGTTTACATAATTTAACCGAAACGGGTTAAACCTTATCATTTTATTTCCAAAATCCAGAATGTAACATGTTACCCATATTAAATAAGTCTCCGTGCTTCTCGGGTCTAAGCTACATTTTATTCCGGCCACCGCTTAATCTAGCGTCTAGTACCGTTATTATCTATAAGCTACCCGGTTCAAGTCTACAAAGTAGATAGGATCCGTTAGCATTCTAATTGGTTATAAACACCATCATTTCCAGACTAAGAGCCTCTCGGTAGATTGTTATCTTACTTGTCTTCTTGAGTTATCGGCTAAGTATTATTTTATTGAAGAATTAGCTCAGGTAAATACTTTTAACTTATTTTCCCTATACAGGCTTGGGATACGGTATAATAATACCGCTTGGTCGGGTATGGGATCATGTTATCGGATTGCGATTTACTAAATCCTTATAACCCGTTGATAACTTAAACATTGGGGGTTAATTCGACCATGTTTGGGATATCCTTGGCTCATTTAATTTACTAACGGCCACGACGTTAAGCGCGGGGTGTAGGCATACACCTGACAGATGCTAATGCTAATGAAAATATTAAATCCCGCTGGTGGATTATTTAAGTGGCATGTCGGTTAATCAGGTTATTCGGTTTCTGCTTCGGACCCCATATGTATTGACAAACATGTAAAACTGTAAACAAGGTCATTTTGAACTATCCCAAGTTATTTATAAAACGTGCCAAGCGCACCAGAAATCATTTTCAATAAATATTTACAAAATGAGTCGGTTATTGGTATTTACCAGTGAAAACTGACGTATTTTCAAAAGGCCAAGTTACAGGTTGCAACACGCAATAGATCGGGAGTTGGGCTATAGTGACAATAGAGGATTTGCAAGTCTGTTGAACAATTACTTTGTATATATTTAATTCGATCCACCTGTGGATCTTTTTATTACAAGCCATGTAATTTATTTTTGAACTTTGGACATTTGGTTTATAATAGTAATTTAAATCCAAGACTTCCGCTGTGTTGTGTTTGTTTGGTTATGATGTTATCAACTACGTCATGATATTCCCCAACTAGGCCCACTAGGTTACACGTGGAAATAGGGGTGTGACAACCGACCACGCCTTAAGCTGGTGGAACCTATTGTTCAATCTCGCGGGCAGGCCGTAATTAATGCTATGACATGGGACGATCTTAAGGCACTAATGATGGAAAAGTTTTGCCCGGCCAACGAAATTCAAAAACTTGAGCATGAGTTCTGGATCCTACAGATTCAAGGTGCTGATCTTGCAGGTTACACTAATCATTTTAATGAACTGGCACGCATATTGCCAGACATGGTCCGCCCGGAACACAAGCGGATCGAAAGATATATCTAGGGACTGGCCCAGAAGTGAGGAGTATAGTCAACTCAGTGGAACACCTGATTATGCGCGGAGTGGTAGCCAGGTTAGGTACTGTTACGTACGATATGGTTAGGCGTAGGATTTTCACGATGCTTGGAGAGCAGGCCGATAATAAGCGAGCAGCCGCGGAAAGTAGTCAGGTAGGGGAAGCTTCAGCGAAGAGGGGGAAAGCACCCAGTCATAGTTACGCCATGACTACCCCAACTAGTAACTCTGGTAACTACAAAGGAAACGCTCCAAAGTGAAACAAAGTGTACTCTCCACCATTATGGTGCATGCTGAGTAGTGAGATGCTCGAGGTGTAATAGAAATGGGCATGATGCCCAAAACTGTAGGGTGTTCATGGAACCCAACCCTACACCAACCCATTTCCAACCCCCTAGGCCTCAACCTCGTCAGCAGCGACCTTAGCAACCAACACAACACGTTACCTACCCCTGTACGTGATTTGGATGTGGTAGTACGGAGCATTTTCAGAGAAGTTGCCCAAAGTTAGCCCAGCAGGCAACATGAAGGAACACGCAGGGCCAAGCATCTACTTCAAATGCCGTCTGAGGTCGTGCCTTCATCATGGGATCTGGTGACGCATGCCAGGATCCAAATGTTGTCACAGGTACATTCCTCATTTCTGATCAATTTGCTTCAGTGTTATTTGATACATGCGCCGATAGGAGTTATGTTTCTATTGCATGCCCGCTATTTACTTAAAACAACCGTATTCCGTCGAACTTGCTAACGGGAAATCAATCACCAGTCACCAACTTATTTGTAACTGCCCTATAACCCTTAACGGTTACCAATTTTCTATTGACCTTTTACCCGTAGAACTGGGCAATTTTGACGTCGTTGTAGGAATGGACTGGTTGTCCAACCATTGCGCTGAAGTATTGTGCAAACAAAAGATTGTAAAGATTCCTTTGTCCCTGGTCAATGTGATCATGGTACAGGGAGAGAAGTTAGGTACCATGCTGAACCTCATATCCCACCTCAAGGCGTTGAATTGTATACGACAGGGATGTGACGTGTTTTTAGCTAGCGTCAGGATAGATGAACCTGCCGAGAAACGTGTGGAAGATATCCCGATAGTGTGCGAATACCCAGACGTATTCTCGGAAGAATTGCCCGGATTGCCGCCCAATCGGCAAGTCGACCTAATACCGGGAATAGCACCCATTGCCAAAGCCCCATACCGTCTTGCACCGTCCGAGATGCAAGAACTATCTACGCAAATGTAGGAGTTACTTGATCCTGGTTTTATCCGTCCTAGTTATTCTCCCTCTGCCTTGTTTGTAAAGAAAAAGGACAGCAGATTCCGAATGTGCATTGACTACAGAGAATTAAACAAGGTCACTATCAAGAACCGGCACCCTCTTTCGCGGATCGATGATCTCTTTGACCAGCTACAAGGAGCCCGATATTTATCTAAGATAGATCTTCGTTTGGGTTACCATCAAGTGAAAGTCCAAGAGGACGATATCCCTAAGACGACTTTTCGAACTCATTATGGCAACTAAGAGTTCCTGGTTATGCCCATTGGGCTACAAACGCACATGTTGTGTTCATCGACCTCATGAACCGGGTATGTAAACCATACCTCGACAAGTTCGTCATCGTCTTCATCGATGATGTTCTGATTTACTCCAAGAGCAAGGACGAGCACGAGTATCATCTACGTGCTATATTGGAAATACGACGGAAGGAGCAATTGTACACTAAGTTTTCTAAGTGCGACTTCTGGTTGCAAGCCGTGCAATTTTGGGACATATGGTGAATCAGTATGGAATTCATGTGGATCCAAGTAACATGGAAGCAATCAAGAATTGGCATGTGCCTAAGTCTTCGAAAGAGATACGCCAATTCTTAGGACTGGCGGCATATTACCGTCGGTTCATTGAAAACTTCTCCACTATTGCCCAATCACTAACAGCCTTAACGCAGAAGGATAGGAAGTATGAATTGGTGAAGACCAGGAAACAGCTTTCCAGCTGTTAAAACAAAAGTTATGTGAAGCCCCAGTTATGACGTTACCTGAAGGTAACGTTGACTTCGTCGTATATTGCGACGCATCTTGGCAAGGGCTTGGATGTGTCCTAATGCAAAGAAACAAAGTCATTGCATACGCTTCCAGACAACTAAAGGTGCACGAGAAGAATCACACGACGCACGATTTTGAACTAGGCGCGGTTATATTCGCACTAAAGATATGGAGACATTATCTATATGGTACAAAGTGTACTATATATACGGACCACAAAAGCCTCCAACATATCTTCAACCAAAAAGAGTTAAACATGAGGTAGCGCAGATGGGTAAAATTATTAAAGGATTACGACTGTGAAAATAAGTACCACCCGGGAAAAGCTAACGTGGTAGCGGATGCCCTAAGTTGGAGGGATCGAATTAAACCCCTCCGAGTTCGAGCACTGGGAATGATTGTGCAAACGAGCCTTAAAGGGCGAATCCGGAACGCGCAAATGCAAGCCCTGGAGGAAAGCCAGTTACCCAGTGAAGGGTTGCATGGAAATGAGAAAAGCCTGATGAAGAAAACGGATGAGGTGTTATATTTTAAGGATCGAGTGTTGATTCCTGCAAATTCGGAGCTGAGACAGTTGATCCTGGACGAGGCTCATAAATCGAAGTATTCAATTCACCCTGGTACACACAAGATGTACCACCACCTTAAAGAGTTTTATAGGTGGCCGGGGATGAAAAAGGACGTGCCAGAATATGTAAGCCAATGCTTGACGTTTGCTCGAGTCAAGGTAGAGTATTAGGAACCCTCTAGAATGTTGCAACAACCCAAGATACCTTAGTGGAAATGGGAACAAATCACAATGGATTTCGTGACCCATCTCCCAAGAACACCTCGTGGTCATGACGCGATTTAGGTAATCGTCTATCGATTGACCAAATTCGCACATTTTATTCCGATCCATACCACTTATAGGACCGACAAGTTGGCCGAGATAGCCAGACACGGTGTCCCGGTTGCTATTATTTCAGACCGAGACAGCCACTTCACTTCGCGATATTGGCAGAAGTTACAAGAAGCTTTGGGGACACGGATCGATCTGAGTACTGCTTGCCATCCCCAAACCGACGGCCAATCAGAACGCATGATCTAAACGCTAGAGGACTTGCTTCGCCCTTGTGTCCTAGACTTTGGAGGAAGTTGGGACAAGCATCTTCCAGCAGTGGAATTTTCTTATAAAAACCGTTACCACAGTAGTATCCAGGCAGCCCCGTACGAGGCACTTTATGGTCGAAAGTGTCGATCACCACTTAGTTGGGCCGAAGTGGGTGACACCCAACTGACAGGATCTGAGCTAGTACAAGAAACGACTGATAAGATCCACCAGATTCAGAACAGATTGAAAGCCGCTCAGGATCGGCAAAAGAGTTGGGCTAATGTGCGTAGAAAACAGTTATCGTTCAAAGTGGGTGAACGGGTATTGTTAAAAGTATCGCCATGGAAAGGTGTTATCAAATTTGAAAAAACTAGAAAGTTAGAACCCGATACATTGGACCCTATGAGATTCTAGCAAAACTAGGTCCCGTATCATATCGGTTGAAGTTACCAACCGAGATTACTGCCATTCATAATGTCTTCCACATTTCAAACTTAAAGAAGTGCCTATCAGGCGAAGCCACCCGGATACCTTTGGAAGACATAACGTTGACGATAAACTCCACTTTGTGGAAGAACCAATAGAAATGGTGGATGGTACGGTTAAACAATTACGATACAACAAAATTTCACTGGTTAATGTCCGGTGGAACTCTAAACAAGGACCCAAATACACTTGGGAACGGAAGGATGAATTCCGTAGAAAATACCCTCACCTCTTCCTAGCTAACCCGAGTAAATTTTGAGGATGAAATTTCTTAACAAGGGGAGAACGTGACACCCGTGACAAAACCAGGTACACCTTAAACGGTCTAAAACTTTAAAGCATGCTTAAAACAATAATTGTGCGAAAACCCTAATCACATGCATGACTTGTGTGCTATGTTGAACGATGTCTGTTATATCTTGGAGGAATCTGAGAGCATGGCATGGTTAACATGACATTATTTAGGGCCAACAGTGTGAGGTTTGTGTCCTTAGCCTGTAACAACGTGTTAAACCGGAGCTTCCCGTTTAACAGCGCATTAAACATTTGTCGATGATTGTTAGGCCATTGGTAGGGCTATTTAAAGAGTCCGAGTTCACGAAACATCTTAGTTATGTGCCATAGACCATGACATAAGATTTGAAGCAAATCGGCGCTTGGGCACGCAAAACGAGGTAGTTTCCCGGTTAGGGAAACGCCTTCGTTTTGAAAACAACACAAGGCAACCAAACATGCAAGGAACGGTCAATCAAGCCCAAAAAACTTAAACTACCCTAATACGAGCATATTATGATTATAACGTAACCGTGGTAAGATTCCGAGACGGTTATGCATGATTTTTAATACCGAGTCTTTTAACACTAAAAACGCGAATCGGGGACATGTGTGGGACCCGAAAACGAACCTAAACGCAAAACCGAAGATAAACATCATCTTTTCACCTCAAAATTTGAAGCACGACAAAGCGGGGATGGGGTAGGGGTGCCCCCCACTTGTGACCACCCCCCCTATATTCTTTTTTTTTTAATTTTTTTTCTTCATCTTTCTTCAAAATTCTGCCCATAAACTATAACAACCCGCTTCCTCGCAAGCTCGTCACTCTCGTTACGCCTAGCACTAGAGATTCAGATCATAATGTAACCTAAATCACTTACTACGCTATATCGCAAATTTTCGCACCACATCGCACATCACAACGCTTGCACTCATATCGCACTCGCTAAACACTACCAACTTTGCGTGAAGTTTCCAAGGCTATCTGCTCGCTTAAACTACAACGCGACTCTTGCAAGACTTAGGAACAAAGTCGTATGCTACCTCGCTTATCTTATCAAATCATAACTTAATTTAATCGATTAATACGCTTAAACGCTTTGCTAAAACGCTTAATATATCTATCTTATACGAACCGAATCGCCAAACGTATTCTTAACGCGAAATAATCGAACAAAACTTGGCCAATAGGTCAAGTTCGGCCGAACTTGTGCCTCACAAGTTCGACCGAACTTGCCCAGGCCACCAGAACTCAACCTTTTAGCCAAGGTCGCTTGAACTTGGTTCCCATCCAAGGAAATCAAGCAAGTTCGCTCAAACTTGTAACAAGTTCGCCCGAACTTGATGTCTCCAGCCTATCTTTCTCCCTCAACTATAAATACTCAGCTCCATTCTTCATTTGCACTAGCTGCAAGTTCGGCCGGAGCTCCATAAAACTGAAACCCTTTGTTTTCTAACTAAGATTCCACCCGTTTACAAGCTACAACTACGTTTACAATGAGTTTGCACAAGGTTTTACCTTCGATTTCATCAAAACTCTTCTATTTACGAAAATCTTAATCTTTTTATACAAAACTTCTGTTTTTCACTTAGATCTATGCTTAGATCGAAGTAAAACCTTTTAAACATCAAATTTTACACAATATTCGGACTAAATGACGTATGTTTCGTTCACTTTGAAGTGGAACGAGGCGTTGTCAAGCTAGATCTCAGATCCGGAAGCACAAGGACGAAAGCATCAGTTTGCACAAACTGGACTAAACCGTTCGAACCTTCAGGTTCGCCCGTATTAGTCTGAGTTTCTGTAAAATGGCTAAACTCGCTCCAAAAAGACCTCTTCAGCCTAGGTTTTTCTCAGTAGCCTAAGGTTGTAGGGATGGACACTCGATTTTCTCAGCAAACGACGCTAAAACGCACGATTTGGATACCAAAACAATCAAGTTCGCTCCAAAGACATCAAGTTCGCACGAACTTCTCACCAGATTGGTGACGAGTTCGCCCGAACATGATCAATATTTGACAATTTTCTAGAATCCCAATCAAGTTCGCTCGAACTTGCATCGTTTCCAAGGAAACCAGACAAGTTCGCCCGAACTTGTATCAACCTAGCATATGAGGCAAGTTCGCCCGAACTTGTATCAACCTAGCATATGAGGCAAGTTCGCCCGAACTTGTCCAGCTTCCCAGAAAACAAGACAAGTTCGCCCGAACTTGTACTCTCCCAAGGGTAATAGCACAAGTTCGCCCGAACTTGTACCCCAAGGTACAAGTTCGCCCGAACTTGTCTACTGTTCCTCCAACCATTAACTGTTGGCACTCTCCTCAACTCATCTCAGATCCCGTAACTCCCTCTAATCACACCAATTGTGAGTATACTTGACCCATTTTCGCTTTAATGCACTTTTTGGGTGTAACATACGTTTATATAAAAACACATGAAACACGTTAAACTGATTTATCACACGCGAAAATCTGTTTTACATATATATACGTGATGTTAGGAACATGTAAACTAGGACACATTTTCGTTGACTCCACCCTAGCTAGTATGGTACTATAGTTTAGCTAACACCCGACTGGGTCTAGTTAGAAGTCCACATCGCGCATCGCAGCCTTGTCGAGAGCTTAACATGTGAAATTTGTCTTGTGAGTTTGTATGTTATGTGTATCATGTTTATGTATGTGGAAATTCGTGACACCGTTTTATCTATTATGCTATTATATCAAAAAACCTGTATGCTCGCCAATACATTCTTGTATTGACAATTATTTTAACGTACGTTGCAGGTTATTGAATTATGCTTGCTACAATTGGATGTAGGATTTCATCTTTAGAAATACATGTAATAGAATCTAGGGAATATCGAATTATGTTTGTTTGAGAGATGTTTGGATATTTATAATAATTGTTTATGGATTGTGTGTTTGTTAGTATGGGATAACGAATGTTTAAATATTGTCGCGTAAATAATTGTTATGGATTCTCTCGAGCAATCTGATTCGCCTAGTGTCGCGACCTGATGATTCCGCCATCGGTTGGGGAATGACATATTGGTATCAGAGCCATAACTATAGAGAATAAGGTAGAATTGCCATGTTCGACCTAGTCTATAGTTAGGACACAAAAACAGACCGTTAAACATTGATTAAACACCGAAACTGAAATGAACAGACAAGTTCGCTAGGAACATGTAAACTAGGACACATTTTCGTTGACTCCACCCTAGCTAGTAGGTACTATAGTTTAGCTAACACCCGACTGGGTCTAGTTAGAAGTCCACATCGCGCATCGCAGCCTTGTCGAGAGCTTAACATGTGAAATTTGTCTTGTGAGTTTGTATGTTATGTGTATCATGTTTATGTATGTGGAAATTTGTGACACCGTTTTATCTATTATGCTATTATATCAAAAAACCTGTATGCTCGCCAATACATTTTTGTATTGACAATTATTTTAACGTATGTTGCAGGTTATTGAATTATGCTTGCTGCAATTGGATGTAGGATTTCATCTTTAGAAACGCATGTAATAGAATCTAGGGAATATCGAATTATGTTTGTTTGAGAGATGTTTGGATATTTATAATAATTGTTTATGGATTGTATGTTTGTTAGTATGGGATAACGAATGTTTAAATATTGTCACGTAAATAATTGTTATGGATTCTCTCGAGCAATCTGATTCGCCTAGTGTCGCGACCTGATGATTCCGCCATCGGTTGGGGAATGACAGATTGGTATCAGAGCCATAACTATAGGGAATAAGGTAGAATTGCCATGTTCGACCTAGTCTATAGTTAGGACACCAAAACAGACCGTCACATTGATTAAACACCGAAACTGAAATGAACAGACAAGTTCGCCCGAACTTGCGGGCAAGTTCGCTAGAATTGATCAAGTTCGCCCGAACTTGATCAAGTTCGTCCGGACTTGACCAAGTTCGCCGAACTTGTCAGTCCCCTACAATATCAACAAAGTTCAAATAGGATTGAGCAATTTCGCTCGAACTTGACATCAGACTGATGCCAAGTTCACCCGAACTTGACCAGAACCCTTCGAAACAAACTTTTAAACATACGCTTTTCCTAAAGCTGCCACTACACACATGAAGAACGCTCGTATCCCACAAACGAGTCGATTTGTCGGGATTAGGTGTGACAATCGCAAACTCTCAACAAATCACTCACTCCGCGTATTCTCATTTGCACGAAATTGTCTGTTAAGTTAGGAGTGATATCCACATCTTAACAGAAATTTCCCATTCTATCCGGTGGAAGCATCCTGATGGGTCCGCGAGGTAAAACCACAATCAGGGATTCGAAGTTATTAAGTTAGGGGTGAAACCCGAACCTTGAAAATTCGTCCCCCTCAACGATTTTCAATCTCACCAAAGTTTCGATTGTTTCCAACGCTTTGGGACGCGTAGTAACCGGGAGGGTGATGTCGTTAGCCGCGTGGCGGTGAGAGCATTTACCTATTAGGCCAATTAGTGTGTGCCCGAACTCGGCGGAATGATTGAATCACTTTGGGTAGTCGCTGTCTCAAAACCCAAGATGCTCTATTGATTTTAAGCCACAGTCTTCGATTTTACGCATCATCGATTTACATGTGCTTCGCGCCCATTTTAACAAATTTTAAACTTATACTTTTTCGATTTGTCGCTTTTCGCTTACCGCTTTTTATCGCTTTCATCTTGCTATGTTAATGCACAACTCGCACAGCCATCGTAATCTAAAACAAGAGCTAATTCTCGCAACATAACCAAATCCTCGCGTCCTCACGCTATACCATCAAATATATACGTATCTAGATATATATACATATATAGTATGTGATTACATGTGCTTATGTGAATACGTGAGAATTTAGGAAATATGTGATTTTCCTATGTGGCTCCTATGTGAATCTTAGAAATACGTATTACTATAACATTTAACGCGCTGAATCGCATCGCAATTACAAATCATTATTATCGAATCTCATTCCTAATCTCTTTGTTCAGATGTCTTCAAACGCTTCCAACTCTCGACGTCAAGCCCGAAGGAACTCCGACAAGAGGATTGCTTCACTTGTGGCCAAGGAAATGGCCAAGGTCATTCCTCAAATCATCACCCAAGTTCAAGCCCTCAACAAATCTCAGACGTCGGAAGATTCTCAGTCCGACGCACCGAAGCCTACTTTCTCCTACAAGCAGTTCAAGGCCTGTGACCCGATGGTCTTCACAGGTGAAGGAAGTGTATCTCAGACGCTCCAGTGGTTTGATGCCATCGAGGTTATCCTTCATCAGAGCGGGTGCCCTGAGCATTTTCAGACTACGTGTGCTACCGGAGTATTTCAATCCCGAGCCCTCAACTGGTGACAGCCGAGTGCATCAAACGTGGGAACGACGCAGCTTGCGCACTATCGGGGAGGAACTGAAGGAGCTTATGAAGAGAGAGTATTGCCCTCCCCACAAAGTCCAAAAGCTCGAGAACGAATTCTGGAAAATCAAGCAAGTCAAAGGTCACAACGCCGGCTTTACAGCAAGGTTCAAATAGCTCAGCATTATTTGCCCTAGCCAAGTCAACACTCCTGAAAAGGCCATCAAAAAGTACATACGTGCTTTGCCGGAGTGCGTGGGTGATTTTTTCGAAGCTGCAAGACCGGCTACCATCGAAGAAACCTCTTAGTTGGCCGCGGAAATCAATGACAAACGAGTCTTGGCCGGATTTTTCTCCAAGGATTCCCCCAATAAGCTGAACCAAGCTACTATTGAGCTGTCTGATGACGACGACGACGAATCGCCGCAAGCTAGCGCCGAGCCTAGCCGCAAGGGAAAGAGCTCGAGTTTCAACTACCCCGCAACTGAGTCGATCTACTCGGAACCTCTTCAGACAGTTGCACCTCTTCCAAGGCGTGCCTACACTGGACCTCACCCCTAGTGTCAGATGTGTACATATCACCACCAGGCCGAAGCCAGCTGCCGCTACTGCATCAACTGCGAGTTTTATGGCCACCTCACCAGCCACTGCCGCACAACAGCACGACAACCCGAGACGCTAGCACTTCCCGCACCAGAGGCACCAGCAGCTGCAACTCCAGCAGAAGAAGACGTCGACATCAACATCGACCAGGCACAAGACGACGTCCTCAATGGTACGAATTTCGACGCTATTATTTATGCTTTATAATCTATTATTCGACATCGCTTCAATACACGACGACGTCTTTCTATCTCGAGTCCTCACACTTAGTCTAAGCACACACACTAATTATTATTACTAATATTATATAGTATATCACGAGATAATACATTTTTCTACCCCTACTACGCGCCTTTAAAACAAGTTATGATAAACATGCAAACACCAAACTAATCACGGGTGCACACGGGATTATCTTGGGGTCTACACGGGGATCGTAATGAGTTCTAATCGTACCCTAAACGTTAAAAGCATGGTTCAAACATGGTGGATACGCCGATGGTACTTCCTACATATAAGCGTTTTAACCATGTCGACAAAGCGCGACACCTATCTCCACGGAACGGAGACGGTGTGGTTAAAGCATGGTGGATACGCCGCTGGTACTTCCTATATATAAGTGCTTTGCCATGCTAACAAACTTCCGTGGAGACGTGCCATGTGTAGTTGAACGTTATTAGACCTTCTATATTATGATGGTTATTTTCACACGCTAAACTCCTCCGCAAGGGCGTAACATCTCATCGCTTTCTCGATCGCGCAAACGCTAGATACCCCATGAAACTACAGCAACGCAATCGCAGGGATCTACCTCGCATCGCTTATCGCTTATCGCTTATTGCTTATCGCTTATTGCTTATCGCTTATCGTTTATCGCTTGTTGCTTGTCGCTTATCGCTTATCGCTATCGGTTCGCCTATCGCTTTTCGATGTTTCAACACTCTTGCTTTGCTTATCTCATCCTTACCTCGACGCTCGAACGCTATCTCTTCGTGTATCGTCCTTGCTTCGTGACGCTTTAACGCTTATCACATCTCTCTTTTTACCGCTTCGCTATTCCAATCATCAATCTATCCATGTCATGTCGGCACGCATGACATCACTCCACGGAACGGAGACGGTATGGATAAAACATGGTGGATACACCGCTGGTACTTCCTATATACAAGTGTTTTAGACATATTAACGAACTTCCATGCAGGATGCCATGTGGGGTTTGACGTTATTCAAGCCTCATAATTTCTTGGTCTAACCCTTCACCACCTGAACCAAGGATACGAAATATATCCATATCGCGTCAACACACCTGACATCGCCACGAGACGGAGGCGATATGGCTAAAACATGGTGGACGCCGCTGGTACTTTCGTGGAGGATGCTAGGTGGGGTTCGACGTTAACTAAACTTTTTAATACCGTTGAATTTTATTTTTACATTACGTTTTGAAAACAAATGGATTTTTTTCTAAATGCTGTGATTTTTGGTAAAACCTTTGGACAAATAAAACCCTTCTTACGACGTGAGTGTAAATTGACTTAACTTAGCGCTGCATTGTGAGAAATTTTTCATAAATTGAGTTACCCTTCAAAAGCTTTTTGTAATAGTTAAACAAAGATTTTCGAAAACGTAAAAACATTTTTAAATCGCCAACTCGTGAGTTATCAACCGCAGGTCAACTAATCCGCTTTTACTCATCGACTCTTTACACTTTCGAGACGCTTTCACTCGTCAGCCCTCGATCGTCCGCTCATTCCTCCTCGACTTACACTAAACGCCTTACCACTATCTATCGCTATCTATTCGTGTCAATTCTCAAGTCTTCCTTTCGAATAAATTTCGGGACGAAATTTCCTAATGTAGGGGAGACTGTAACAAGCCGCTTCCTTGCAAGCTCGTCACTCTCGTTATGCCTAGCACCAGAGAGTCGGATCATAGTGTAACCTAAATCACTTACTACGCTATATCGCATATTTTCGCACCGCATCGCACATCACAACGCTTACACTCATATCGCACTCTCTAGACACTACCAACTTTGCGTGAAGTTTCCAAGGCTATCTGCTCGCTTAAACTACAACGCGACTCCCGCAAGACTTGGGAACAAAGCCGCATGCTACCTCGCTTATCTTATCAAATCTTAACTTAATTTAATCGATTAATACGCTTAACGCTTTGCTAAAACGCTTAATATATCTATCTATTACGAACCGAATCGCCAAACGTACTCTTAACGCGAAATAATCGAACAAAACTTGGCCAATAGGTCAAGTTCGGCCGAACTTGTGCCTCACAAGTTCGACCGAACTTGCCCAGGCCACCAGAACTCAACCTTTTAGCCAAGGCCGCTTGAACTTGGTTCCCATCCAAGGAAATCAAGCAAGTTCGCTCAAACTTGTAACAAGTTCGCCCGAACTTGATGTCTCCATCCAATCTTTCTCCCTCACCTATAAATACTCAGCTCCATTCTTCATTTGCACTAGCTGCAAGTTCGCCCGGAGCTCCATAAAACCGGAACCCTTTGTTTTCTAACTAAGATTCCACCCGTTTTCAAGCTACAACTACGTTTACAACGATTTTGCACAAGGTATTTCATCAAAACTCTTCTGTTTACGAAAATCTTCATCTTTTTATACAAAACTTCTATTTTTCACTTAGATCTATGCTTCGATCTAAGTAAAACCTTTTAAACATCAATTTTTACACAATATTCGGACTAAATTACGTATGTTTCGTTCACTTTGAAGTGGAACAAGGCGTTGTCAAGCTAGATCTCAGATCCGGAAGCACAAGGACGAAATCGTCACTTTGCTCAAACTGGATGCACGATTTGGATGCCAAAACAGTCAAGTTCGCTTGAAAGACATCAAGTTCGCTCGAACTGATCACCAGACTGGTTACGAGTTCACCCGAACTTGATCAACATTTGACAATTTTCCAGAATCCCAATCAAGTTTGCTCGAACTTGCATGGTTTCCAAGGAAACAAGACAAGTTCGCCCGAACTTGTATCAACCTCTAGCATATGAGGCAAGTTCGCCCGAACTTGTCCAAAACAAGACAAGTTCGCCCGAACTTCTACTCTCCCAAGGGTAATAGCACAAGTTCGCCCGAACTTTTACTCCAAGGTACAAGTTTGCCTGAACTTGTCTACTGTTCCTCTAACCGTTAACTGTTCAGCATTTCGGAAGACTAATGCACTTCTGTTCGCTTATAGGCTGATCCGGCGCTGTCCTCCAGTCATCGCAGATCACGTAACTCACTCTAATCACACCAATTGTGAATATACTTGACCCATTTTTGCTTTAATGCACTTTTTGGGTGTAACATACGTTTATATCAAAACACATGAAACACGCTAAACTGATTTATCACACACGAAAACTGTTTTACATATCTATACGTGATGCTAGGAACATGTAAACTAGGACACATTTTCATTGACCCCACCCTAGCTAGTATGGTACTATAGTTTGGCTAACACCCGACTAGGTCTAGTTAGAAGTCCACATCGGGCATCGCAGCCTTGTCAAGAGCTTAACATGTGAAATTTATCTTATGAGTTTGTATGTTATGTGTATCATGTTTATATATGTGGAAATTCGCGACACCGTTTTATCTATTATGCTATTTTATCAAAAACCTGTATGCTCGCCAATACATTTTTGTATTGACAATTATTTTAACGTATGTTGCAGGTTATTGAATTATGCTTGCTGCAAATGGACATAGTATTTGATCATTAGAAACGCATGTAATAGAATCTAGGGAATATCGAATTATGTTGGTTTGAGAGATGTTTGGATATTTGTAATAATTGTTTATGGTTTGTATGTTTGTTAGTATGGGATAACGAATGTTTAAATATTGTCGCGTAAATAACTGTTATGGAGTCTCTCGAGCAATCAGATTCGCCTAGTGCCACGCCCCGATGATTCCGCCATCGGTTGGGGTGTGACATAAACATCAAGAACACAGTTTCTTATCCCTTAAATTCAACCCAATCAAAGGTATTTTTCATGTTTCATATGGTTTTGATGATGATTTCTTATGAAAACATGAATTAGACAAAGAAACCCTTTTTAATCGATGATTTTGGATGATTTAAACATGATTCTAGGCTAATTAAGATCACATCAGGGATTCCTTGATGTTATATGGTAGCCAAGATCACAAAACTTCGGTTTTTTATGCTCTAATCGACCAAAATCGAATAACAAAGTTATGAACCGAAAAACCATGAAATAAGGCTTGATTGACATGAATTATGTCCTGTTTGGATTGTACTTGATGTGTAGGTACTAGATATAGCACCCACACACTTCTGGACTCAAGAGAAACGCCCGGAAACGAAGCTTGTGCTAGGTATAACACCGGAAACCTTAAACTATCGTAGGCAGAATATTGCTTGGTCTATAACTTGGTCCGTGATGCTTGGATTGAGCTGAAATTTGGGAGTCCATTGATTAAATTTTGATTCGGATTAAAAATCCGCGTTTTTGGAGTTTTTGGCAGCCGAAAACGCACTAAAACGAAATCGGAAACAAGCAATGTGAATTATTCTGTTAAATACTCTTTTACAAATAAATTATTAAAGTTATAAAAATAACTTTATAAATTCCCAAAATATTTTTCCTTGAATCTATATATGGTTATTGATTTCTACAAAAAATTCCAGAATTTTATAAAATACATAGATAAAATGGCATTTTTCGGCTTTTAAAACGCTTCTTATAACTTATTTCGGCAGTACCGGACAACAAACCTGCCGGAACTGAAACAGACTGAACCCTATTGTGACTATAAGTGGAACACCGGGGGTATTCTTGGAGGTTCCAGGGTAAGCTGGATACTCTGGGTGTGTTCCACCACCGTTCGGAAGAATCCCCGACGGCAAAAATGGAAACTCAATTTTGGGCAAACTAGACTGCCCAAACACCCAAACTCCCTCAAGGAAAAGTCAATCTTTCTGACATAAAAACATGTTGACACTAATGGAATTCCCATACCATTATTCGAACGTGTCGAACAACGGACTTTGGTTCGCACGTGAACCGGTGCCTGGAAGCCAAACTGAAAACCGATACTACCCTGACATCCATCACCATACCAGTGGCCTATAGACTCAATACAGGGTGAAAATCATAACCAGGTCCAAGTTATAACCATTACCAGCTTAGATACTGATTTGAGTCCCTACTTGCATGCGTATTATTAAAGCTGATCCAGTTGATTGATCACTCTTTGGTTGAGACTATTACTTCCCCTGTGAGTTTCCTCCCCCACTTTTAAACTGTTTTACTATTTTCTAGGGTGATTTGCATGTTACAAACTGTGTTAATGCCACCAACTTGTGATGATGTGAATTACCTAACACACGAACTATCCCCACTACAAGTGATTAACGTAAGCCGTGGGTAGTGGATAGTACTATTGGTCTCACAAACCCAGTTGCTATGACCAGACTGTGTGTCGGCAAACCGGCAACTGCATGCGTCCTAAACTTGGTTATGTGGTTAGTCATAACTAAACTAGGGTTGAACTGTACGTGACGCAGTTGGTGGGCTGGGGGTGTCTGTGTGACACGGCTCGGCGGGCTGAGGTGTCTGTGGTGACATGGCCCGGGGCGTGCCGAGGTGTCGAACGTGACATGACACGGTTAAAACAGTCAAGGTTTGACTTGTACACTCGTGTAATTCCATCTACGATCGGCGACTCGTGCAATTAAACTTGTTAAAGCATTCTTGTATGAAACAACCAAACCCGTGAAAATCACCGGCTCGTTTAGCTAACCCTTTTTAAAACTAACATGCATTTCAGGAAAAGCAAAACAGGAATAAGGAATGTGCGTGTGGAGTGGCTTGAGTAGCGGACCGTAGCATAATACGAGTTGTAGTAGCTCGTACTACCGTACTTAAACTTGTGGTTTGTAATATGATATTTATATACATTGTAACCGTTGTTCCCTCTTTATATGATATCATGTTTTTAAATCATGAGGAACTACCATGTGTCTGTCACACCCCGCAATTGTCTTCCGCTGCGAGTCCGGGTTTGAGATTAAGAAGTTTCGTTATGTTTATATCTCAAAAACAATTTACTAAGTGTGTGAAGCCTACTGGCACATTGTTAGTAAGACTCTTTAAAAACTTTTAAACTTTGCAATTCTTTAGTATGCTATGATAGTCCACTCGTGTACTATCATTTACTCTTTTTCACACAAAAACTCATTTTTGTCTTTTTCATGTTTTTTTTTTTGTATTTTTCTCAATATTTCTCCCCCTAAAATCAAAAACATATTATTGTAATTTTAGTTTTAATGAAAATTTGACTAGCCGATGGGGATTACATCAAATCGCCATCCATCTCCGTTTTAACCTCTTTGTTACCCTGTGATGACAAATCTTTCATTCCGTTTAATTTGAAAGATATTGAAACTTTGTTTAGTCAAACATTTTTACATAAAATTAGCTTTTTGTTCATTAGTGTGGATCTTTTCTCGTAAAAGTCGTGAATAAAGTGATGATGTATATCGATATGTTTTATTTTAGAGTGTTGAACCGAATTTTTTGTTACGTAAATAGCAGCAACTATATCTACATATATGGGCGCGTTAAGAAATTGCAATTCATAGTCTCTCATTTGTTGTTGAATCTAAAGGATTTGGGAACTATAGTTGGAAGCAAAAATGTATTCTGCCTCACAGGTCGAGAGACGACTACGGTTTGCTTCTTACACTGCCACAATACCAAATGTGTGCTAAAGAACTTGCAACCAGCAGTTGTAGATTTAGCATTGATTTTGCAACACCCAAAGTCAGAGTCTCAGTAGCCTTGTAGATCGAAGTCGTCTATGCGAGGGTACCAAAGTCCGGTGCCTGGACAACCCTTATGGTATAGAAGGACCCTATTGACGATCATTAAGTGAGATACTCGTGGACTTGACTGGTAGTGTGCGTAGAGGCAGGTTGGATAAATGATATTCAGTCGTGATGCTATCAAATACATCAAAGAGCCAATCATCGAATGGTAGAGAGTTTCATCATATTCTCCCTGATAGGATCTGGTCCTATGTTGTGATTCTGAGCTAATGGGGTAGGTATCGGGGATGCGTCAAACATCTTGAATTTCTCTCTGAAACATCATTCACATGCTTCGTCAGATGGATAAAGATCCCGTCAGGTAATTGATCAACTTGAAGTCCAAGAAAAAGTTCATCTCCCCCAAACTTTTTCGTCATGATTCTTTCAAACAATTTACATAAAGCAACATTCGGCGAACCGAATATGATATTTTCTACGTTATATTTTTACTATCAGGATGTGACCGTCTACTTCTCACACGAAGAGAGTGTTGTTCATTGTGCCTCTAACAAAACCATTGTTGAGGAGATGTCGGGATAGCGTATCATACCAGGCTATCGAGGCCTGATGTAACCCGTACAATGCTTTGTCAAGAAAATATACTTTGTCTTTGTGGATTGGATCGACGTACCCTAGTGGTTGGCCGACATACACCTCCTCCTTCACCTTTCCATACATGAAGGCAAACTTAACATCTAATTGGTACACTTTAAATCATGTGAATGCCAGAAAGATTTGAAACGCTTCTAATCTCGCAACTGGAGCATGGAATTCGGTGAAATCTATTCCCTCTATGTAGAATCCCTTAACAACAAGTCGAACTTTGTTACACACAATCACACCGCGATCATCCTTTTTGCACTTGAAGACCCATTTAGTGTTTGTCTTTTTGTGGTCTTCAGGCAGATCGACAAGCTTCCATATACCCAACTTTTCGAATTGAGAGAGTTCCTCCTGCATCACATTAACCCAACTTCTTTATGTATGTGCTTCATTATATGTCTTTGGTTCTAGCTGCGAAAGAAAACATTTAAATAAGAACCGATTTTGTAAAGGTGCAACTTTGGAATAAAAAACAACTAAAACCCTGGTTGACTTAATGTCGGGTTTTAACACCACATTGTAATTCTCCAATAAAAACCCTGGTGGATGGTACGATAGTGTTCTAGGCATAACTTCGTTGGATACACTCACTTCCTGTTCCAGAATCATTACATTTTGTTCGACATCTTGATTGAGAGCACAAGTATCATTCTGAGCACTCGATCCTTCATTTTGATTGTCGGGTAACCTATCAAATTGAATTTCACCATTATCAGAAGTGGATCCATTATCGTCATATGTCGGTTCAGCTTCATATTCAGAGTTGTCAGACTGATCAAAACTGGGAGCTGGTTCATTCACCTCTTGTTCGATGTCAGGTTGATGTTGAGTACTTGGACCTGCTTCAGTAACATTTGTGCCAATGTGTGTCTGTGTCATGATGATTGGTCTGGGAACATGATATTACGATAAAGATTGTTAATGTTGGTAGAGAATAGCAAGTTCCACCTCTGACAGTCCTGCTTACAAGTCGAACGATTTCCAGAGACCCTCATAATCGAATAGTTAGATATCTCCTGGTTTCTATGCCGGAGATGTTTATCTTTGAAAATCTACCTGTTGAGCTTGAAATACCCGGTTAATGCTAGGAATATAGACTCTCTTTAATGGACTAGCATACCCCAAAAAAACATTCTAAAGATTTAGCCTCAAATTTTCCATTCGGGTGAATTAGTGTACACGACGACCCAAATGGTTTTAGCCATTTTAGATTTAGTTTTTGTTGGTTGAGTAGCTCAAAACATAACTTCTTATGCCCCCTTGATCGTCAATTCTCGATTATGAGTGTAACACACGGATAACACAATTTCGCTCTAGAAACGACTGGTAACTTGGAGTCGGCAAGCATTGTTCGCACAATCTCTATCAACGTTTTGTTCTTTCACTTAGCAACACTGTTTTGTTGTGGACTATACGGTGCGCTAAACTCATGCTATATTCCTTTCTAATTACAGTAATCTAACATCTTGTTATTCTTAAATTTTGTTTCATTGTCACTTCGAATACGTCTAATCGGTAACTGGTACATATTTTCTATCTTCCTAAACAGGATCATCAGATAGTCAAACATTTTGACTTTACTTTCCAGGAACATCACCCAAGAGAACCTCGAATAGTCTAGGCAATATAGATCCCTTGATATACTTCAGACGTTTACCGGTCTGAAGAGATCCATATGAAGCCTTACTAGTGGAAGTTTGATCGAATTCAAAAGCTTTCAAGGATGTGACTTTTTTATCTCCTTTCCTTTCTTGCAGCTTATGTACTCGTCATTCAGATAAAGTTCTTCACGTTGACACAGTCCATCAGATCGTTGTGTACAAGAAAGTTCATTTTTTGAGATGAACGTGCCCCGTCTTTCTATGCCGCAATTTTGACTCTTTCTCTGTAGCCTTTGAGACAAAACGTTGTGTTGTTTTCATTGTTGTAGTAGAAACGCTCATGTCTAACACATAAAGATCATTCTCGTGAAGAGCGCGCTTTAGAATCCATTCTTCAAGTATAATGAATCGTGGATTCAGAATAAGACATTCTTAGTCTGTGAATCGTGTCGTGAACTTTTTGTCATAAATCTGGGAAATACTGAGCAAATTATTCTCCAACTCGGCTATCTAGTTAACCTTTTCAAATGATACCATTATGTTGGTCAATATTCCTTCTCCCACGATTCGACCTCCCTGATTGCCTGCAAACCTGACGCAGCCATACTCCACTTCATGTGCCTGGATACTCCACTTTGATATGATGGATCTTGGAAGCCCCTGCACATGCAATTGACCCAAGCATTTCCGATCTTGGGTGGGTTGGCAATCTTTTTCACATCACTAACACACTCGACTTTCTGTTCATTTTTTTTCTACTTTCTCGGTTGAAACAGCTTCTGTCTTGACTTCAGAAGATTCTTTGTTTTTGACTTCCCATATTTGATTTTTACAAATAGTTTTCTTAGCATAGAATTTTGAATGTTTTTGTTAAATCGATTTTGATGTTTCTCAAGTTTTGACAGTTGCAACATTAGCAATTACTGGTTTAACTTCTTTTGTAGATTCATTGTTTCTTTTCAAAACTTTTACTTGTTTAACCATAGGCTTTTTGAGTTTCAGATCTTCTCTAGTCTTTTTGACACCGTAAACAAGTTTAAGATTCTTTTCTGGACATTTATAAGAAATGTGTCCAACTTGGTTACACCTAAAGCACGTTCTACTGTGTGTTACATCAGTAGATCCCTCAACCTGTTCACGTTGTTTTTCAATTTTAAAGAATTCTTTGTTGGATTGTTTGATAAATTGACTTTCCTTCTCACATTCGGAACTCGTTTCAGACACAAAAGTCATTTTCGCAGCTTCTAGCTCTTGTTTTAACTTTGCAATTATGTCGATATGAATATTAATTGCTATTTGTTTGTCTAAAATAGTGTGTTTGAGCATAGAATCGTTGCATCATTTTCGTTGTTTGCGACTCGAAACTGGTTGATTGTTTTGTTTTGTTTATCATAGGCTTCTTTCATACTCTTTAAGTCAGAAATCAAATCATATGTATGTTTTTCAACATTTTATTGTTCTCATATTTTCGATGCATAACTTGCAAGGTTCTGTGCATTTTGTGCATTGAAAAGATGTTTTAGGTTTGATTTCTTTTCCTGTTTTAACCTCTTTAACCACTGACTCTTTCACAACTGTATGTTCTTCTTCAGAGGTGTTTACTACCTCTTTGAGTTGAGCCATCACAACCTTTTTAGCAATCTCGGTCAAATTTTCAACGTTCATTTCATTAGATACACCGATAATCTCTTCTACAAGTTCTTTGTTATCTTCTTCAAAGTGTAGATCACTATAATTTCCCTCTTCATCGAAGAAACCTGCAAAGACTTAAAAATGTTAGGGGGTATTATAGATTTAAAAGCATTATTAATAACCTCAATTATTGGAATATTAAATCTTTCATCTTCCAACACAGATATTTCATCATTATCATAATAATCTTCATCTTCTGGATTTTCATCGAATGTAATGTCAACACAAACTTCTTAAGTAACTTTTCAACTCTCTCTTCCTCCATACTATGACCCTATTCATCCAATTCAACGAACTCATCCAATAATCTAAGACTGTTGGTTTTAGGAATAAGACTATTCCAGTTGAACCCTTGGTCTTCCTGAGTTACAACCAATGCCTTTTCGTTGGATTTAGAAGAACCATCCTCAGTCGTATCTTCCTTATCATGTATGGCGTATGTTGAGAGTTCTTGTGATAAACTGCCTTTAATAGTAATCACCACCAAAAGGATTACTATTGTCATTAACCACTATGTTTATACATTCACGCTTGAAGTGACCCTTTTCTTTACATTTAAAACATGTATCCTTAGATTTATCAAATCCTAACTTTGAATTTGGACCTCCAATAGCATTCCACCCCTTAATTTCCAAAAATCGTTGCGCTGTTCGGACTACAATCGCAATACACCACTTGATATCGAGCAGCTCCATTTCTCAATCTGATCATAATCTTCTTTTGTCATGTTCGAGTTTCTGATCCTTCCAGCAACCAAACTTTCGTACTATTCAAGGATTGACGCTAGGAAAACCATATGTTGTCTGGTTGTATCTTCCCTAAAACCTTGAGCATGCTACAAGTTAACTGTGATATTGCATTGAAGCACATACGGATTTGAATTATTCTCGCTTAAATAATTGTTTGAGCTTTGCGAAGATTGAGGACTTTGCATTGAAGTGTTCGGCTCAAAACTTGGATAGGAAGAAAAACCACCACCACTGCTTGAATTATTTGATGAGGTTCTAGATGATGTGTCTGCACTAAAAGCAATTTGAATCTTTGGGTTTGATCATTTGACGATCTGTTGCCCTTGAAGAACAAATTAACATCTTGCTGAACGTTTAAGCTTTTCATTTTTGTAATTTTTCGTAACTCGGGTTCATGCGCTTCTAACTTCTCAATAAACTTTCCTAATGTTAGATTATCATAATCTTTATTGTTCTTTATGATCATCAAATATGTTGACCATTCACCCTGTGGAAGAACATCGGCCAACTTATCCACCCATTCTACATCTTCTTTATCAATTTTCAATCACTTCATTTCAGCAACAAGATAACAAGACCTTTCGATGAGTTGCTTTAATGACTCTCCTTTCAAAGTTGTAAAGATGTCAAATTCTTTCTTTAACAAAGCTTTCTTGCTTTTCTGCTTATAAACGCCCCTTTGATACTTTGATTATAATGCTATCCAGATCGAGCAGTTCCCCAATGCTGCAACAAGGTGAAAATATCTTCCTTGATAGCTTGTTGAAGAAAAGTCGACATTTTTTTCTCGCTAATGAATTTTTCCTTTTCTGCTGGTATAATCGGGGTAATACTAATTCTTTCACTATTCCCCCCGTTGGGAACAATGTACTCTTCTTCGATTGCAAGCCAACAATCTAGGTAGTTAGCTTGTACCCAGATTTCAAACCTCTCATGCCATCCCTTGTAATCATCCGTACACATTAATTTGGCGGCTTTGTCATAGTTCCTATCTCATTGTCTAGATTGAGGATTTGAACTACAGATGTGGGGGTTGTGGCAAACGCATTGTAAAACTCGTTTTCCATTGTGATAAAAAATTGATGTTTTAAATGGATGTAAGCTCGTGCGGATGTACAAACAACTCTGAAAATGTTTCTTTGATATGCATGTGAAGTTTGAAGCGGATGCACTTGATTCGTACAGACTAAACATAAAAACAACCAAGGATTAATTTTTGTTAGAATGTATTTTTTTAAACAGATCAATTATTTCCGTGCGAACGTGAAAAACTCAAGTTTTCTCGTTTTTTTAACATTTTTAACATGATTCTGATTGAGTTTTAATAACATGTTTTTTATAACCCTTTAAGAAATCAGCCCATTTTTATAGTTAAATATGTGAAGAATGAAGAAAAGGAGTACATGTCTCATATATCAAGCCTCCTACCCTGATACCACTTGTGAGTCCCAATGATCGTAGACGTTATGCACATGATATCTCTTAACCTAGTCCATAATGCGCGGAATTCATTATGTTAAGCGACAAGTACATGATTATTTACTATTTCAATGATTCCATTCAGATAAACAACAGTTACAATCCAGAAAACAATCCAACGGAACTGTTGACGAAGATCTTAGTGCATATTATGTGTGTCCGCCACTGTGTCAATAGGCTAGATAAAGCATGTGTTGAATATTGTAAATTTTAGTGAGAAAAACGAACACATGACACATTGGAGGGGATGAGATCACATCCGTACGGAAGTAGCTAGTCTGCACGAACGTACTCATCCGCACCAAACAAATGTCTATATATAGTGTCGCGTGTTCATAGTTGTTAAGCTTGTAAATGAAGTATGCTCTTTCGGTATGAAATAGAATATTCCGCTGCTACTTCTTCTTCATAACTTTCTACAGAATTAGTTCTCTCCCGTCCAAACTTCCGTCTAAACCCGTTCAGTCTAGAACTTTCAAGCCTTATCATGGAAACAACCATGAGGGTTGTGAAATTGATCAAAACTAGGCCATTCTGGATTTTTTGCTATATTAAGTTGCCCCTAATCCTCAACCCAACAGAAAGCCTTATCATGGACACTTCCCAAACTGCATCTCATGTCAGAACCATCATCCAGCCCACTCCACGTGCCGTTACTACACCTACTTTGAGCATTTTGGCCACTTTGTCACCACTTATCGACGCCTTAAACCTCTAGCTAACCAGCCTAGAGTTTTATCAAATGCAAAATTTGCGGCTTCCCCACTTGTTCAACCAAATGCACAACTCATGATCCAACCGTATGTCCAATGATATCCTCCACTTATAGGTCAACCGATGGTACAGCATAACACCCAACTCGTCCCTTACACACGAGTCTGTTTCAATTGTGGAGACTAAACTCATGTAAGAAAAGAGTGTCTTCAGCTGGTATATATCATCCAAACCCATGTACGAGCCAATCCGGTGAACCAAGATAACTAGACAATACATGGACGAGCATTCAACGCCACATTAGTCCAAGTCAACATGATGTGGTCAACAGTGCGACATAATCCTTGTGCTTTTTATGCTTTGAATATGTATTTGTATATTTATTCCTTGTTTTTGAATGATTAGATTTGTTATATTTTGTCTTTTAACATTTTTTTGTTATTTCCAAAATGTCGAAGAATAAATTAGGTGCCTCTTATATATTAAAGTTAAGATGAAGAGTCCACATAATATTCACATTTTATCCTTTATATGCATGCGATCTACTTTTGTATATTTATATATTTTATAGAGTGGTTGTGAGTGAAGAAAAAAGGAAATGTTACTATTTACCACTATATTTGGTAAGACATTATTTACCCTCTATGATTTTTTTATATAATTATTTTGTGTGTTTTCTGAGCAAGTGACCGAGATTAATCCTAATATTGGTGTCCATGTTTAACAGGCGCTCAACGCCAAAGCCTCTACTCTCAATTCGAAGGGGTTGAATTTGAATCACCCTCTCACAACAACAACCATAAGAGTAGTGAAACTGATTAAAACTATGCCATACCGGTTTTTTCACTAAATCAAGTTGCCCCTAATCCTAAACCCAACCATAATGCCTTATCATGGACACTTCCCATAGTGCATCGCATGCTGATACCATCACCCAGACCACTCATCGTGCCGTTACTACACCTACTATGAGCATTTTGGCCACTTCGTCAACACTTGTCGACGCCTTAAACCTCAAGTTGATAAGCCCATGATTTTATCAAATGCACAACTTGTATCCCCCATACTTGTTTAACCAAATGCAGAACTCATAATCCAACCGTATGTCCAATGATATCCTCCACCTATAAGTCAACCGATGATACAGCACAAAACCCAACTCGTCCCTTATACCCGAGTCAGATTCAATTGTGGAGACCCAACTCATGTCATAAAAGATTGTCACATACTGATTGATATCATCCAAACTTAAGTACGAGCAAATCCGGTGAAACAAGATAACTAAATGGTAGATGGACGAGCATTCAACGCCAAAGTAGTCCTAGTCAACAATGATGTCGTCAACAACGCCACATAATCCTTGTGCCTTTTCTTTTTGAATAAAACATGCATTTGTATATTTATTCTTTGATTTTAAATGATTAGGTTCGCTATTTTTTGTCTTTTAACCATTTTTGTTGTATCCAAAAATGTCGAAGAATAAATTGTGTGTGCCTCTTATGTGTCTTCAGAGCATTCACATTTTCTCCTTTATATGTATGTGAGTGACTTTTTTATATTTTTATATATTGTATAGAGTGGTCGTTAGTGAAGAAAAAAGGAAATGTTACTATTTATCACTATATTTGGTAGAACATTATTTACCCTCTATATATTTTATTTAATTATTCCATGTGTATCCTGAGCAATTCACGGAGATTATTCCTAATATTGGTGTCCAAGTTAAATAGGTGCTGAACGTTAGAGCCTCCACTATCTATTTGAAGGGGTAAAAGCTGAATTGCCCTCTCACAACAACAACCACGAGAGTAGTGAAATTGATCACAACTATGCCATACCAGATTTTTCGCTAAATCATGTTTCCCCTAATCCACAATCCCCGTGACGTTATTGCACCTACTGTGAGCATTTTGGTCAATTTGTCAACACTTACCGACGCCTTATACCTCATGTTGACCAGCCTAAGGTTTCTCAAATGCACCATTCGTGGTTCTTATTCTTATTCAACCAAACGCATAACTCGTGATCCAACCATATGTCCAATTATATCCTCCACCTATAGGTCAACCCATGATACATCATAACACCCAAATCCTCCCTTACAACCGAGTCCGTTTCAAGTGTTGAGACCCAACTCATGCTGATTGATATCATCCAAACTAAAGTATGAGCGAATCCGGTGAAACAAGATAACTAGACGGTACATGGACGAGCATTCAACACCAAATTAGTCCCAATCAACAGATGTCGTCACCAGCGCGACATAATCCTTATGCATTTTCTTTTTGAATAAAACATGCATTTGTATATGTATTCTTTGATTTTGAATGATTAGGTTTGCTATTTTTTTTTTCTTTAACCTTTTTCTTATTTCCAAAAATGTCGAAGAATAAATTATGTGGGCTTCCTAGATATTAAAGTTAAGATGAAGAGTCCTCAGACCATCACATTTCATCCTTTATTTGTATGTGAGCGACCTCTATATATTTTTATATATTATATAAGGAAATGTTACTGTTTATCACAAAAATTGGTAAACATTATTTACCCTGTATATTTATTTATAAAATTATTTGGTGTATTTCCTCTCAGAATATCTTCTCATTGTCTTCTCACCATCGTCGTTGTTACACGACAAAATTGGATTGCCGTCTGCCAGATTTAATAGCTGAGCAAGTGACTGAGATTATTCCTAATATTGGTGTCCAAGTTCAAGGGCTCTCAACGGCAAAGCCTCTACTATTAGTTCAAAGGGGTTGAAGCTGAATCGGGCTCTCATAATAACAACCACGGGAGTTGTGAAAATGATCAAAACTATGCCATACCGGCTTTTCGCTAAATAAAGTGCCCCTAATCTTCAACCCAACGGAATGCCTTATCATGGACACTTCCCACAGTGCATCGCTTGCTGATACCATCACCCAGACCACTCCTAGGTTTTATTAAATGCACCATTCCTGGCTCCCGCACTTTTCAACTAAACGCATAACTCATGATCCAACCGTATGTCCAATGATATCCTCAACCTATAGGTCAACCGATGGTACAGCATAACACCCAACTCCCGAGCATGTTTCATTTGTGGAGACCCAACTCATGTTGGAAAAGAGTGTGTTAGGCTGGTTGATATCATCCAAACCCATGTACGAGCCAATCCAGTGAATCAAGATAACTAGACGGTACCCGGATGTGCATTCAACGTCAAATTAGTCCCCATCAACAGCGATGTGGTCAACAACACGACATAATCCTTGTGCTTTTTCTTATTTGAATAAAACATGCATTTGTATATTTATTCTTTGTTTTTGAATGAGTAGCTTTGGTATTTTTTGTCTTTTAACCTTTTACTTATTTCCAAAAATGTCGAAGAATAAATTATGTGGGCTTCCTAGATATTAAAGTTAAGATGAAGAGTCCTCAGACCATCACATTTCATCTTTTATTTGTATGTGAGCGACCTCTATATATTTTTATATATTATATAAGGAAATGTTACTGTTTATCACTAAAATTGGTAAACATTATTTACCTGTATATTTATTTATAAAATTATTTGGTGTATTTCCTCTCAGATATCTTCTCATTGTCTTCTCACCATCGTCGTTGTTACACAACAAAATTGGATTGCCGTCTGCCAGATTTAATAGCTGAGCAAGTGACCGAGATTATTCCTAATATTGGTGTCCAAGTTCAAGGGCGCTCAACGGCAAAGCCTCTACTATTAGTTCAAAGGGGTTGAAGCTGAATCGGGCTCTCATAATAACAACCACGGGAGTAGTGAAAATGATCAAAACTATGCCATACCGGCTTTTTCGCTAAATAAAGTGCCCCTAATCTTCAACACAACGGAATGCCTTATCATGGACACTTCCCACAGTGCATCGCTTGCTGATACCATCACCCAGACCACTCCTAGGTTTTATTAAATGCACCATTCCTGGCTCCCGCACTTTTCAACTAAACGCATAACTCATGATCCAACCGTATGTCCAATGATATCCTCCACTATAGGTCAACCGATGGTACAACATAACACCCAACTCCCGAGCATGTTTCATTTGTGGAGACCCAACTCATGTTGGAAAAGAGTGTGTTAGGCTGGTTGATATCATCCAAACCCATGTACGAGCCAATCCAGTGAATCAAGATAACTAGACGGTACCCGGATGTGCATTCAACGTCAAATTAGTCCCCATCATCAGCGATGTGGTCAACAACACGACATAATCCTTGTGCTTTTTCTTCTTTGAATAAAACATGCATTTGTATATTTATTCTTTGTTTTTGAATGAGTAGCTTTGGTATTTTTGTCTTTTAACCTTTTTCTTATTTCCAAAAATGTCGAAGAATAAATTATGTGGGCTTCCTAGATATTAAAGTTAAGATGAAGAGTCCTCAGACCATCACATTTCATCCTTTATTTGTATGTGAGCGACCTCTATATATTTTTATATATTATATAAGGAAATGTTACTGTTTATCACTAAAATTGGTAAACATTATTTACCCTGTATATTTATTTATAAAATTATTTGGTGTATTTCCTCTCAGATATCTTCTCATTGTCTTCTCACCATCGTCGTTGTTACACGACAAAATTGGATTGCCGTCTGCCAGATTTAATAGCTGAGCAAGTGACCGAGATTATTCCTAATATTGGTGTCCAAGTTCAAGGGCATTCAACGGCAAAGCCTCTACTATTCGTTCAAAGGGGTTGAAGCTGAATCGGGCTCTCATAATAACAACCACGGGAGTAGTGAAAATGATCAAAACTATGCCATACCGGCTTTTTCCCTAAATAAAGTGCCCCTAATCTTCAACCCAACGGAATGCCTTATCATGGACACTTCCCACAATGCATCGCTTGCTGATACCATCACCCAGACCACTCCTAGGTTTTATTAAATGCACCATTCCTGGCTCCCGCACTTTTCAACTAACGCATAACTCATGATCCAACTGTATGTCCAATGATATCCTCCACCTATAGGTCAACCGATGGTACAACATAACACCCAACTCCCGAGCATGTTTCATTTGTGGAGACCCAACTCATGTTGGAAAAGAGTGTGTTAGGTTGGTTGATATCATCCAAACCCATGTACGAGCCAATCCAGTGAATCAAGATAACTAGATGGTACCCGGATGTGCATTCAACGTCAAATTAGTCCCCATCAACAGCGATGTGGTCAACAACACGACATAATCCTTGTGCTTTTTCTTCTTTGAATAAAACATGCATTTGTATATTTATTCTTTGTTTTTGAATGAGTAGCTTTGGTATTTTTGTCTTTTAACCTTTTTCTTATTTCCAAAAATGTCGAAGAATAAATTATGTGGGCTTCCTAGATATTAAAGTTAAGATGAAGAGTCCTCACAACATTCATATTTCATCCTTTGTGTGTATGTGAGCGACATCTATATGTTTTTATATATTGTATAGAGTGGTTGTGCGTGGAGGAAAAAAGAAATATTACTATTTATCACTAAATTTGGTAAGACGTTATTTACCCTCTAAATTTTTTTAATATATTTTGAAAGTGGTTGTGAGTGGAGTAGAGAGAAAATATAATGATAATACTATAAAAAATAATATTTAACCAAAAACAAAAGAGAAAATTCAGTGATTGATAAGTAGTCGAAAGTCCGATGTTTTTCCATATTAGACTTTTTGTTTTTCCATATTAGAGTTTGTGTTTTTTATGTGAGTTTGTGTTTTTTCCATATACATTACTCTAAAGAAGTTTTAGGAGCATTTCAGTATATTGGATCAAAGGTAGGACCAAACGGGGGCGAGAAATGATTGAAACGAGCAAAATTAGGTCACCGACGTCGACGACGGCTCGAAACGGCGTCATGACGTCGTTCACGTCAACCAACTCTCGTAGACAGCTAGTTAGGGCGTAGACCAGCCATTTCTCATCGCTGACACCACTACTTCGCGTCACCAATGCCCATATTTGGTCCGCACAACGCAATTCGGTAAATTGAGCATTTACGGAGCTAGAAAATGAGTTTCGGGGCATATAATATATGGATTTGGGGTAACTCAAAAATGTCGCCTCTTCCACTATTTCGGGGTGAATTGTAAAAACGATATTTTTTTGGGTGTTATGTAACGAAGTGCATCTGTGATTAAATTAATTCTAAAACGTGTAAAAAACCCTAGGTCTTGCAATTTCGAACATGGTGTTAACTTTGTTTTAAATTTATTTTTTAATCAGTCAGTTAAGTTTTGCAGTTATTGTTAACAAACCATTTTCGTTAGTAGTACCAAATTGTCGGCTCATGCCCAACATCTTTTCAACCACACATTTCGAAAGATAAAATCAATTATAACAAACTTCATAATAGTAAACTTCATAATTGTTTGGTACGCTTGTTTCGTAAATAATTTATTTAATCAAACAACTTGTGGAATGTGGCCACATGCTCTTCATGGATACAATACTCGCCAAACCCTTGCAATCTAGGTTAATTGGGTTTCTGACTAATCGGGATGACATGATCTGTCAAAATTAATATTATCTTTTTTATGCTATAAATGAAAAGAAGGTTAAACGTTAAATAGTTATTTGTTATTTTATTATTATTATATTTAATTAATTTGTTATTTATCATTATAATATATTATCCCTATATCAATTTATAACTTTCTTTTCTTCACAAATTTACGATTCAGTTTCGTATGATCTAATTATAAGGTTCATAAGAAAACTAGTTTAAATGAGAAAACTAAAAAAGTCAAAAAAACATATCAAATTATTTTTCTTTTTTTGAATTTTATTATTAAAAATCGCTCAAAATTATTTATAAAAAAACTTTTTTTCAAAAAAAAAAGTTGTATTGCACATGTGCACTAATACGGAAAAGCCTAAACCACATAACCCACCCCCACCTCCCAAAAACCTAAACCCCCAAAAACCTAAATCCACCCTCCCACCAAAAGCCTAAACCCCCTCACCCCCAAAAACCTAAACCCCCCCACCCCAGAAAAAAACCCTAAAACTAAACCGTAACCATAAACCCCAAAAAAACCTATATCTTTCCGGATGACGCAAGATATAGCGTTCTAAGTTATCGATTCCCAGATTGATTTAGTGTCAATACTTGGCAGTCGGGAGAGGAACAAGATGATGGATTCGGGGAGAATGAAGATAATCTGAACTTCGACATCGGTAAGGGTTTCAACCACGATGAGGGGTACCAAAATGCCAACATCAATAATGGCAATGACGAGTGGGAATACGGTGATGGTTATGAGGATGATTATGATGGTGGGTACAACCGTAATGACGGTTATCAAAACAACCGCCAACCCCGGAACAACAATAAAAGGAATCCGAATTATAACCAAAAAAACGACAACCACCGGATTCCCGAGTTTGTGGGTATGGTGAATCAACCCAGAATCGACGGGTGAATCGTGGACCACCCGTAAACCAAGAAGTGAACGGTTCACCAAGGAACAACCGACGAGCAAATAGTAATCAACGTCAGCAACCGCAAGGGGTAGATAGTCGGTTCTGTCCTATGATATCAGAGTACGATTCTCTGATTGTACCACCACTAAGAGGGAGAGTAGCATTCGATTTTAAACCGAATTACATCAACATCCTTCCTCATTTTAATGGATGAATGAATGATGAACCATATACTCACTTAGCAGAATTATTGGCTAAATGTAGTACTATTAGGGGTGGTCACTTCACCCAAGATGAGGTTCGTTTACGCCTATTTAAATTCTCTTTCAAGGACAAGGCAAAACAGTGGTTTTTGACATTACCCACTAATAGTATTCATACTTGGGTCGAGAGGCAACAAGCTTTTCTTGATGAATACTATTCTATGGCTAAAACCAAAGATTCACATGATGAGATTAGAGCATTCATGCAACTCTTAAGTAAACCATTACATGAAGCATTCACTAGGTGCAAAGAATTGATTCGAAAATGCCCTCATCATCAGATTGAAAAATGGGAATTAGTCAAATGTTTTTGAGGGTTTAGATGGAGACACATGGAAACATCTCGAGTCGACTAGTAACAGAACTCTGTTGAGTAACCATGAGGATGATAATTGGGAGTTCCTCAAGAGGACGAGCAAGAGATCAAAGGCCAAGGAGTCGACCGACCGGGTTAAGAAATATCCGATTTCCCGATCGCTTCCTAGTCTTCATTCTAGTTCTAAAGACTGGATTACTCAATTGGAGAGAGTGTTGGCTCGCATGAAGAGAAAAGAGGTGAGCATAGTTCAATGCGGGTTGTGATGGTTGTGGGGATATCGGTCAAAGGACCGGTGAATGCCCAATGGGTACGGCCGAAGACACCGCTGAGGTAAACCAAGTGTTTGGGGATCGAAAAAATAATGACATGAATTCAAACACTTATCATCCTGGTTTGAGAAACCATCCCAATTTCTAATATGGGAATGCCGCTAAACAAACGATTCCGAATTTTCAATCGGGTAACCAAGGAGGATCCTCATGTCAAAAACGTCAAGGGGTAATCAAGGAGGTTATCAATGTAATTACAATCATGGGTATCAAGGATGTGATAACAACTATCAAGGTGGGTACCAAAGGAATTACAAAAACCAAGGCGGTAGTGGGAGTGGTTCCAATAATCAAGGTGGAGGTGGTAGTGATTTGAACACCAAAATAGATGCAATGCTTTCGATGATGCTATAATCTAAGAAGGAGAATGAAATTCGGGATAAGTCACATGAATCATTAGCGCAGCAAGTCGGCCAACTTGTGGAGGAAATGGCTCAAATGCGGGGAAGCGAATGAAGGATTTTGAAACATCCGGAAAGAACACACGAGAGGTACCAATTAAAAAATATCTTTATGTAGTGGTCGAGTCATTGATAATGGTGTCAAAACACCACCACTCCAGTTTGTTGAAGGGGTGGTGGAGGATGTTAGTGATGAGGTGGTTGATGACGGTCAAATGGGACAAAATAAAAGTGTTTCTAAAAATAATAAAAATACTCCCGTTGTGACCGGTCCGTCCCCATTGCTAAGGAAAAGGGTGTGGAGGTTAATACCACCCTTTATCCTGAAGCATTGAAAGAATCCGTGAAAAAGATTGTAAATAAAAGAGGTCCACAACAAGAAGAGTTGTTGGAAGTTTTCAAACAAGTAAAAATAAATCTACCTCTTTTGGATGCAATCAAACAAGTACCACCGTATGGTAAGTACTTGAAAACCCAGAAGCAAACTCACAAATTTCCAAAAAGTTAGATTTAACTGAAAATGTGAGTTCGATTTTTTCGGGTGCGCTTCCACCTAAACTCCAAGATTCGGGTCGACCCATTATTTCCATTTTAATCGGGTGATTTCAAAATTGGCCGGGTGCTTTTAGATCTTGGTGCGAGTGTGAGCATCTTTCCGGGTAGTTTGTACAACCAATACGCTTTTGGTCCTCTCCAAGCGGCAAATACTACCGTGGTGTTAGCCGATTTAACTCCCAAACTACCCCGCGGGATAGTCTCTGACGTGATAGTAAAAATCGAGGATTTTTATTATCCTGTGGACTTTTTAGTACTTGACCAAGAAACCTTCAGTCGACCGTTCTTAGCAACCGCTCATTCTCAAACGATTGATATGACATTTGGAAACCGAAGGTTGAGGTTGCATGTTTTTTCTGGGTTGCGACTTCAGTCGATGATGAATGCTATATGGCAGACATCATTGACAAGTGTATACCTCTCTGCGACACTGTTGTAGATGAGCAGAACACAATGGAGGAATGTTCTTTGTTTGACAGGTCATAGGTTGAAATGAATCGGAGCATAGACGGGGAAGTGAAAAGTTTGGAGGAGCTTGTGGTTAGAGAGGGAAAACCGATATGGATGCACCAAGTGGAGAGTTTGTCGGAAACCATTGATACAAAACTGAAGCCATCATTGTGGAGCCTCCAGAAGTTGAGTTGAAGGTGTTGCCGAAGCATCTTAAGGTGTTGCTTACGCTTCTGGTCATAATTATATCGAGTTTGAACGAGGAGCAAGAGAAGAAATTGATGGAGATTTTGGTCACCTATAGGGCGGCTATTGGGTGGGCCATAGCGGATTTGAAGGGCATTAGTCCTTCAATAGTGATGCATAAGATCATCACCAATGACACCATAACACCCGCTCATGACGCACAAAGGAGGTTGAATCCAAACATGCATGAAGTTTTCAAGAAGGAGGTATTAAAATGGCTCGATGCGGATATCATGTACCCCATATCTGACAGCCAATGGGTGAGTCCCATACAAACCGTCCCAAAGAAAGCAGGTATTCAATTCGTAAAAGATGACGCATGTGAGGAGGTAGCTACCCAGCCGGTAACCGAGTGGCGTATTTGCATTGAAAATAGGAAGTTAAATACTACTACTTCTAAGGATCACTTTCCCTTACCATTCATTGACCAAATTGTGGAAAAGTTAGCCGGACAAAAAATTTATTGTTTCTTGGATGGGTATTCCGGATAGAAAATTGCGCTTCATCCGGAAGATTAACAAAAGACTACATTTACATGTCCATATGGCACTTTCGCATTTATGCGAATGCCATTTGGATTGTATAATGCCCCCACCACCTTTCAAAGGTGTATGATGAGAATCCTTTCAGATATGGTGGGGGAGTCCTTAAAGATCTTCATGGATGACTTTTCCGTTTTTGAGTCATCTTTTGAAAAATTCTTAGACCAATTAGAAAAGTGTTGAAACAAATTTGGTTGAGTTGGGAGAAGAGCCATTTTATGGTTCAAGAGGGGATAATGTTGGGACATGTGGTGTCAAGTCGTGGGATAGAAGTAGATCATGCAAAAATCAAAGTAATCTCTACTCTACCATATCCTAAGAGTGTTAAGGGCATTAGGTCATTTTTGGGACACGCAGGTTTTTATAGGAGGTTTATTAAAGGGTTTAGTAACATTTCCAAACCATTATGTAACCTTTTACAAAAGGACGTGTCGTTTGATTTTAATGAGAAATGTAAAGATGCTTTTAACGTTTTGAGGTACAAGTTGGTTGAAATCCCAATCTTGCAATCGCCAAATTGGTTACTTCCATTTGAAATGATGTGTGATGCAAGAGATTATGCGGTTGGGGTGGGTCAACGGGTTGATAAGAAACCAGTTGCGGTGTACTAAGCAAGTAAGACTCTTTCGGATGCACAATTAAATTACACAACAACCGATAAAGAGCTACTTGCGGTGGTATATGCATTAGATAAGTTTAGGGCTTATATTTGGGGTAATAAAGTGATTATCTACTCGGACCAGAGTGTCGTAAGGTATCTTATGGAAAATAAGGATGGTAAGCCTAGACTAATCCGTTAGGTTTTGTTATTACAGGAGTTTGACTTAAAGACTCGGGACAAAAAGGGAAGTGAAAATGTGGTGGCCGACCACTTGTCCCGGTTGGTGGTTGAAGAAGATCCTACAACTATAGAGTCAATGAATCGTTCCAGATGAAGATATCTTGAGTGTATCTAAGTTACCATGGTATGCTAAAATTCTTAACTATCTTGTCCCAGGTGACTTACTAGCTCATTAGGATCTAAGGAGGCAACATTTTTTTGTCACAGATCAAGTATTACTGGTTGGAGGAACCAATTTATGGCGAGAGTGCGCAGATCAAAGGATCCGAAGATGTGTAGCCGATGAACAGATTCCAAGTGTGCTGAAGCATGTGCACTCATTTGCGTGCAGTGGCCATTTGAGTGGTCACAAAAGGGGTCATAAATTGTTGAATAATTGCCTTTATTGGCCTACTAAATTTAAAGACGCATTTGAGTTTTCTAAAAATTGTGTTGAGTGCAAAAGGTTAGGGGTTATATCGAAAAGGGACAAGATGTCCATGCAGCCAATCCTCATAGTTGATGTTTTTGATGTGTGGGGCATTGACTTTATGGGTCCGTTCCCCAATACTTATGGTAATTTATATATCTTGGTGGTCGTTGATTATGTGTCAAAATGGGTCGAAGCAATAGCCACCAAGACGAACGATCATACCGTAGTTTGTAGTTTTGTCCAATATCACATATTTTCAAGGTTTAGGATTCCTCGTGTCATCATAAGTGATGGAGGATCCTGTTTCAAAAACTTTAGGTTTGGAAAACTTTTAAAAAGGTATAGCGTTGACCATAGAATCGCTACCCCTATCACTCGCAAACAAGTGGGCAAGTGGAAGTGTCAAATCGACAAAGCAAAGAGATTTTGCAAAAGACCGTACGGCCGGATCGTAAGGATTGGTCAATTAAGTTGAACGATGCTTTATGGGCCTACTGGACGGCACATAAGACACCCATTGGCACCACACCTTACTGGTTGGTTTATGGTAAAACTGTCTTTATCTATTGAACTTGTGCATCGATCATTATAGGCTATTAAAGAGGTCAATGTTAATTATGATGATGCAGGTAAGGAACAGAAGCTCAACTTGTGCGAGTTGGAGGTGCTAAGGGAAATGGCATATGAGTGCGCGTCCAAATACAATGATGGAATGAAGAGGGCGCATGATGCTAAGTTAAGGAAGAAAGAGTTTGTAGTGGGGCAAAAGGTATGGCTTTACAACTCGAAGCTTAAGTTTTTTCCCGAAAGCTCTGAAGCAAATGGATAGGACCCTATGTGATCACCGGGTCGGACAATTGGGTGACGTTACTATTGAGGATTCGAAGGATGGGTCACAACAAACGCTGAACGGTCATCGACTAAAGCCTTTTTGTTATGTTAACGAGCGGATAGATGAAGAATAGGAATCAGTGAGCTTTTTGGCGACCATCCCGGTTTATGAGGCCGACTAAAAAGGGTTGGTAACGTATTTGTAGAGTTTTGTACATTTTATTGTTTGAGTTTCGCGTGTTGTTAGTTCGTTATTTCGGTTCATATTAACTCCGTTGGATGTGTGAAGTTTCAGAAACCATGAACGAGTCATGAAGTTGTAAGGTATTTGGGGGTGATAGGAGCGTTAGACGATTTGTTGTTCATAAGATTAAAAACCGAAAAGTTCACAAAAGGATTTTTAATATTTTTTTGGAACTAATTTAGCATATGTCATTTTTGTAAAAAGTGCGTGTTTCTGGCCATATTTTAATAAAAAAGAAGAAGAAATAAAAAAAGAGAAAAAAAAGAACGCCAGTTTTCGACCACACATCAGCAGCAAAAATATGTATCTTTAATTTCAACTGAAGACTATAAGGTGGACACCACCATATGACATATTTTTGTGGATTCTCATGAAGAAAAGAGAAACGATCCGAACATTAGAAGTCGATCGTCATGAATTTGAATGAATATTAGAAGTCGATCTTCATGAATTTGTATGTAATAGTGTATGGTTTTCTTATCTTTTCTCAATATTTTCCTCTCAAAATTTATCAACTCTTCACATTCGTGTTTCGGCTATTGTATGCACTTTCTTTGGAAGTTAAATTTATCTTCAAAGTACTATAATCGAGTTGTGTTTGTACAAGTGCAACCATAACACCCAAAATGTGTTGATGCACTTTGTATTCGTCACTTGTCATATAGGCTAGATAGAGCGTGTGTTGAATATTGTATAGGTTATATTTGAACACATGACCAAGTTAGCACGAAGTTGTAGTGAAGTAGACAAGTTCGCACGAACTTGTATTTAGGTGGCCAAGTTCGCACGAAGTTAACTTCGGACGAAATTGGTCATCACTTTTTTGGTGCGAACTTATATACCTGTATATAGGTGGTGTTTGTTCATTTGTTGTTTAAGTTTTTTGCAATCCCTACAGGGAGGTGCTGCCGGATTCTCTCAGGGAACTTCAGCAGCCTGACAAGATGTATACTCTTTCAGTATGAATGAATACATATGACTTTCGCCGCATTCTACTTCTACTCCTTTCTGTAATAACATTCTACCGAAACCGCCATACTGCGCACTAACTTCCGTCTAGAACCGCCAGATCAGGACCTACAAAATGAATGCCAAACAACATCTCCCTACTTTTCTCTCAACTCCCCACCCTCAATTCGTACAAACACCCTTTTCAACGTGTAGATTCAAAGCAAGAAGGAATAAGGCATCGAACTTCACATCGGGATTTCCCCTTCGTTTCTTAATCAATTAAGGTAGTTTTTAAGCCCAACTTTATTTATTTTTTAAGCTCTACAAAACCCCTCTATCCATTTCTGTGATAGAGGGCTTACAATTCAAAATTTTAATTTCTTAGGTTTTTAGGATTCTTAGAATGTAGAATTTGGTACTTTTGATTAACTTGTGTTTCTTGATATGGAAAATAGATTACTGCTTAGTATCATGTTAGATTAGGTTTTGAAAATTTTTAAAATGTTTGGACAACATTTGAACTTATTTCATATTTTTAATAATATTATATTATTAGGAAATTATATAAAAATATAAAAAATTGTCAACATAAAAGTTTATAAATATTGTTTCCAAGTTCCAAGAAATATGAAAGGTATTGGATTTTTATGAAAAATTCATGTCTCTCCATAAATCATTTTTCCAGAAATAGATTTATTGAAATATGGGACAATTAAGTCTTTTATAAATTATTGATTTTAAGTAAATGATAAATATTGATTTATAAAGTTATTGAATTTATTTTTACTAACATATTTAAATATATCATTTACAACATATAATGACCAAATAAATGGTTATTATTATAAATAATCACATTATTTGAATAGTTTAATTACTATTTTTTCATATTGGATATTATTAAACACTTACACTATACAAAAGTCCCCAAATCAAAGGAATTGATTTTATAGTTTCATTTATATTATTGGTCGTCTAGAATTATATTATTTTTATATTGTCAGAGTGTTTTATTTTCATGGATCAATCTTCGAAACAATGAGTTGATCTATCTCTCCCCCTTTTTACAACTAACATTTTTAGGGTGTATCATGTCTCGCAATATCTCATTTTATATTTTACTTAATTATCAACATACAAATTAAGTGCGTAGATTATGTGCTATATATTAGTTACTTGTTGTTTACTCGCTTTTCTCTCAGTATCACATTATTTGTTTACTCGCTTTGTGTCTCAATATTACATTATTTGTTTACTCATTATGTGTCGCAGTTTCACATGTGGATCCACTTGCAGACTAGGTTCCCTACAACATGGGTTGTAGCCTAGTACCCCCACCACCATATTCGTTCTTTGGGGCTTAAGTCTCGCAATATCGCATTTATCGCATTAGGTTGGTGGTTTATTTATTTTCGTAATATTGGTTTTGATTGGATATTTGTTGTGTTTATTGGTTGGATCGTCTTATTAACACATTATTTGTATGTTAATCATTTTACATAATAATTAAACAAGTTATTTTATTTAAATAAACATTTACTCACCAACTTATGTTGACCCAAAAACAATTTTACTTATGATACAAGAAATCAAGTTTAACGAGACGAGGATAAAGACATGTAGGAAATGTCTCAGTCGAATAGATGGGATTGTATTTAATATTTTACATTTTGATTGAAGTATGGATTATGTGGTATTTAATTGTATATCTCACATTTTTAATTTGGATAAGAATAAAAATTTTAACTTTTAATAGTTGCCTTAAGTGTTGGACAATTATCTCCCTTCGACCGATTGTCTTCCCTGAGCCAATGTGTGAAAGATTGGTATTAGAGCCAATGGCTTTAGGGATTTAGGTTAAGTTATTAGACTCTTAGACCTTGACTTTAGCTTAATTACATGCCTTATGTGCTAAATTATTTTGTCCTAGATTATAATTTATTTTCGCATGTTTAAAAATTTCCTAATATCACACACATATACATGCGAGCACCTGTAGTTGCTCTATGCTAAGTGTTTTGTGCTTTACATGTTAAATATGTGAAGTATTACCATCCTATAGTTTATTTCTAAGTGTTACACTTGCACACACCATATATAAGTATTAACTCGTCTAAGTATTCCATTTTTTATATGTACATTAATGTTAAATCAATTTAATGTTCAATGGTTTTCAATTATTCTTAGATTTTATTTTATTTCATCTCGAGTTTTGAATTTCAATCTCGTCAAAGTGAGTTCTTGTGACTGACATGTTGTAACTTGAAGGGTTTGGTACAAGTAGTCGGGACGCCCTGTCTAGGTTGACATTCTTATAAATCTGAATCAACTAATGGACCAATTTGTCTACTTGGACATTAACGATCAGAATACAATAACCCAAATGTCAACGTGTCCATGTTAAAATATGGATGCTTTTAAGACCCCTCATTCAACATCATCTTAACTCGTGTTATAAATTATTTCACTTTTTCTTCATATTAAGTTGTACGTCAATGGTGAACATATACGGATCATGCAAAAGCTCGAAAATTGCAGGTGTACGCGTAATTACAAAAGCGACGCACTGATTTTTTAAAGATCTGCGTCGTATGAGAATATTATGTAAAGATTTGCATTTTTGTTCATTTCGGCCTTAGAAACATGAACGGTATGACTTGATTTTGCTACCACACATTCTTAAAATGGTACTCCTTAGACTGCATATTGTACAACCATTCATAAGCACACCGTTCACTCATTATTGTACACCCTTTAATTCCATACAACCTTGTGGTACAAACACTTGTAGTAAAAAGTACAACCATATTATGCATGGAAACACACCAGCAAGTAACCACACACTTGTTGGTGGGTCGCACACTCCCTTTGGGCCATAAATTGCTTGGGTCGCACACTATCGTGCTTACGTTCTTGGACTGCCCAAGTTACTGTTTTGAGTGTTTTTACTTGGGTTATAAATTCATAAATGGCCCGCATGCTTAACGTGATACGCTATGTTTTAGCTTGTATGCTACGTGTTGGATGTCTTCAGAAAATACGTCACTTGCTTGTATGTGAATCTGATAAATATTGGTAACCATAATAGGACGTGGTTGACCGACTTTAAAACGGGTAAATTATCTGCCTACCTAAGCAAAGGTCAGTTCACACATTTACTAAAAGCATGTATTCCCGGTGGTTGGGAAACAAACTACACTTTCCCTGGTTTGGGATTGCATAGTATTCCGGGGAGGAATACTACTAAATAGTTTTTATAATTCATGTCTTAGTGTACTAAACGCAACTCTATAAATGAAGTCCCCACTTACTATACCGATTAATCGCCTGGCCTAGCGAACAGGATATTAGTTGATAACGCTATTAGGTCTCACAAACCTCACACCGTATCTAAGAGAACGGGCGTGAACTAGTATGCCTTGGCAACCGTCAATGATGATAGACATTCACAAACGGTGCAACTCGAAAACAACAGTCGCAAGTGTTCGATATTACATAGTTTAGTAGCTTACAGATGGGGTAGCTCCCCATAACATGATTTATAAATGAGCAACTAAACAACTACGTTTTTGGAAATAAAACTGGAAAATCGTGAACTCGCCAACTTTATTGTTGACTCTCTACTACATGCTTTGCAGGACCTTAGGTACAGCTCTGGAGCTTGCAGCGAAGGAGTGTAGTGGTTGCGTTGAACCTTGTTGGGTTCCTAATAAAATCCATGAATTTTGAACTTTTGCTTGGATTATTAACCTTTATGCTTCTGCTGTAAACTTTAACGTTGTTCTTGAACTATGAACTTTAGTAACTAATGGTATTGTGGTGATGGATTTACTATGTTTTATATTAAGTGTTTAATATGATTGGTGGCATCTAGTCAGTCACATGCCTCGCGGTAATACTCCGTTGTGGAAATTGAGGGTGTTACAGATTGGTATATGAGCCATTGATTATAGTGAACTCAGTTTTATAAAGAAAAAGTCTTTTTGGAGAAAAAACTAATCTATAACCTGATTTATATTAAACAAACCGCAACGACACTATATTCCAAGTGTAAGGCTCAACAAACTAGAATCGATAGCTCGAGCATGTTACTTGTTACTTACTTGATACATATTTAATGATATTTGTAACCTTATACTTTGTATGTAAAACCCTAATAGTAAGATACGTATGTATATGTTATGGTCAAACTTTCTTCTAATATTATGGCTATTATTCTGTTGGTGCACTTTGTGTTCGTCACATGTCGATAGGCTAGATTGAGCGTGTGTTGAATATTGTATAGGTTAGAATCAAACACACAACCAAAATACGGAGTGTATAGTGTAAAAGGGAACAAGTTCGCCCGAACTTGACCTGTGGAGGTCAAGTTCGCTCGAACTTGACATGTTGATGTCAAGTTCGGCCGAACTTGCATATGCAAGTTTTCCCGAACTCATCTTCACTACCAGCGAACTTGTCTCCCTATATATAAGTGTGTTGTTCATTTGTCATTTAAGTTTTTGGCATCCCTACGGGGAGGTGCTGCCGGATTCTCACCAGGAACTCCGGCAGCTGGACTTATAAAGATGTATACTCTTTTGGTATGAATGAAGACTTCCGCTGCATTCTGTTTCTACTCCTTTCTGTAATAACATTCTACCGAATCGGTTTACGTTTATCCATTATTCCGTCTAGAACCGCCTGATCACGGACCTTCATATTCTCACATCACCATTGCGTCGTTCTTATTCTGTGTTTTGTGGATGTGAAGAAAATGAGCGGACGCGGGAGAGGCAGTGTTAACCTGACTCAGGGCTAACTGGCGGCCATGATTAGCGCACGAGTTGCAGAGGTTTTGGCAGCCCATCCCGGAATGCAACATGCTCCCCCTCAACCTCGCATTTGCACTTTCAAAGTTTCATGGATTGCAAACCTCACTACTTCAACGACACCAAACGAGCTGTATGACGTCTGCACTAGGTCAAGAAGATCAAGTTTGTGTTCGAGATATGTGAATGTCCTGCTAATAATCGAGTGAAGTAGGATACTGGCACTCTTGAAGGAAACGTGTTCTCCTGCTGGAACGCACAAATTCAAATGCGCGGATTGGCGGATGGCAATGCCACTCCCTGGAACCAATTCAAGGATCTGATCGAGGAAGAATACTGTCACATGGATGACATTCGGAAACTTGAGGTGGAGTACTTTGATTTGAAGATGGTTTGATTAGAGGTCGAGGCGTATACGAAGAGGTCTAACGACTTGGCTTCGCTTTGTCCCGACATGTGATAGCCAACTTACAAATGAATTGAGCTTTATCGATGTTAGATCGCTCCATGTTTAGCATAGGAACCTAAATTGGTATCTAACATTCGTATAGGCGGAAACTATATGATGTGTTAATCGAATATGCAAAGATTACTCATTTAATAATTGTTTATTGATCTTAAATGTCAAATACATGTCAAATCCAGATCGAGCAGAGCTTCGCCGTCCAAGTGAGAAAGTTGCAGAAGTTACAAATGAGAATCACAAGTAACCTATTTATAGTGTGACAAGTTCGCTGGAAGTATCACAAGTTCGGGCGAACTTGTATAGAACAAGTTCAGCCGAACTTGTTCTCACATCATGGATCCGGGCGAACTTGTCTTAACCATTTACATAAATAAGACTATTTCTAATGTATTCTAGCCCAAACTAAACAGACTTGATCCAAGACTAAGACATAGACATTATGTACTAACAGACTCCCCCTTAAATATCGTCTTTCGTCTTGATCAATCTTCAAAGCTCTACTTTTGTCTTACGCGTCCAAAGAAGTTTTTGTATGGTTTCTTTTTTCGTTCTTGTGACGGATTCGACGTTTGATCTGTAGGTGGCACTTTAGTCATGAATTTAAAACGTCTAAGTCTCGCCTATCTACCCATCTCATGTATACGTTAATACGCTTCTCCTTTTTCAAAAACTCTTTGCGCTCTAATTCTCTCCAACTAGATTCCCACATTCTTCCAGAATTAACACCATGCACGTAGCAAACATTTACGACCCTTTGGTACTGCATCGCTTGTTCTTTCTCACGCTCTTCATAGCATATCTTATTAAAGAATAAACGTTTAATATCCTCTTTCGAGCAATTCACTAGCCACATCGGGTCTAGTAATCGTCCGCCATAACCCTCTCAATCCTTCTGTCCTAAACATTTCAACCCTTTCTTTAGTGATATCCAAATGATCTTCAAATCTTAGCACTATCACTGCTTCGCACGTCGTTGGATCAACTTGCCACCACTTAAACAGAGGATAGAAATCTTGTTCAATCGGCATCAGAGGCATATTTCTCATTGCTCTTGGATGCTTCATAGTCAACGTTATATCCCTTTCACCAGTCTTTTTATTTGTTTTGATTCGGCATTTCGGAATGAATGGTTTCCAGTATTTAAAACCTTGCGTCGCTTCAAATTTAATCATCTTCCACAGTAGTTGATCAATAAACTTCGTATGATAAGTAACATTTCTTGTCTGCACCAACTCCTCTACATCCCATTATGGAAGTGTTTTCAAATCTACCAAGTATTTGAAGTAATGAACTCCAAATTCACGTTTAACGGCGTAAACATTCAGTTCTTTAAACCATCCCCAGCTAAGTATATCTCCCAATGAAACATCTGCATCTCTGGTAAAGAATTCTAATGGACGTCGAAACATTCTTTCTATCGGCATCTCTTTGAACCTGGATTTCTTTGCTTGTGCAATCTCTTCTTTCATCATTGGTTTAGGGATTTTACCATCACGTGCAGACTCAACAATTCTATCTTTCAACAGATCTTCATTCAACTGATCATACATCTCTTCGAAATGTAGAAAAGTTATATGTATTTGTACCAACATACTTTTCAGCTTCATCCTTTTCATCGTCTGAAGACCAATCTTCAATAATCACCTTGTTGTAATCGTCAACATCAGATCTTCTTTTGTAGCAATATTCGTTCGGTTCGAACGTATTAAATATTCACCACATCTTCTTTGAAATCAAAATCAAGCGTTTCAGCTTCAACATTGAGCAGCTTTGCCAAATCTTCCTTCGAATAGTTGTGAACGAACTCATCTTCCTCAACATTATGATCTAACATAAGAATCATAGGCTTCATAGGTTTAGCAGCAACAGGGTTTACAATAATCACATATGTCATATCAACATCATCTTTTTGCCATGTTTCCCCTGTTTGCTCCCCCTGACTTTGATCTTCCATCATATTAGCATCATCGTTAAGCAACGAGGAAAAATCAAATTCATCATTAACTTTGGCATAAACAATCTTCAGACCAACTCCACCCTGATCATCATTATTTCCATCATCGTTATCGGAGTCGTCTTTTGTATCATCGACAGATTCATCATCATCTTTATCTTCAGCTTCTTCATCGTCTTTCTGTTCTGTCTCTTTCTCAGGAATACTGACAGACTCAAAAGCTTTCGCAGATTCAACAATAACCTCTGTAATCTCAGGAATACTTCCAATTACATGTTTACCCTTCCCCTGTTTAGCCAATTCTTTTTTCTTCTTTATCTCTCGCTTTCTGCAAATCTAAACGAGCATATTCTACAGCAAAATCAATTCCCAAACTGTTGGATAAAAATTTCTGCAATCTATTGAATCTTTTATCATTCAAATCCCTTTCTGATTGTAGATCTGCTATCTCTTTCTGCAGTCGTTCATTAGCGTCCTGCAAACTTTCAATTAGGGCCTTCCAATACCCTCGATCACCTTCCAGGAATTTAACCTTATCATTCAGAATTTCCTTTCAACTTCCCCTTGCTTCACTAACGTTTCTAACTCTGCTTTCTCAGCCTCATTCTTTGCAACTTTATCGTCCAGAACTTTAACACGCTTTTCTAATTCATCAATATCCGATTCTGGAAAGAAATCATTCAGATCTTGTAGAGAAACTGGCTCATCAGGAATGTTTCAAACATCTTCGACCTCGGAGTAGTCTTAGGTGTATACTTAGGCGTACTCTTTGGTGTAGAAACTGGAACTTCTTTCGGTGTTGAGCTTTCAGGTTGAGAAGTTGTCGGTGGATCTTGAGATGTAAAGATAGGAATTTCAAGCAATTCAGACTCAGGAGGTTCTTGTGTAACTCCTGTCTGTACTAACGTCTCTTTTACTTCAGCAGATTTTGTTGTAGCAGTCGCAGGAGGTTCTTGTGTAACTCCTGTTGTTTCTGCACCAGAAGGTTCTTGTGTGACTTTTGTGCTTTTCTTCTTTTGACTCACATATCGTCTGCTTTTAGGCTTTTGTACTTTCTTGCCTTTTGTCTTTGGAGATCCAGTAGTCTTCGTTGTTGTATCTATTGCTGAAGACTTAACTCTTTTTGCTTTCTTCTTTGGCCTCTCCTCATCTGAATCTTTATCAGATCCCGGTTGATATTCAGCATCAGTTTCTTTAACTTTTTCTGCTGCTGTTTTGGCAATTGCTTTCTTTGTAGCCTTTTCCAAAGAATCATCACTATCTTCGTCTTTATCTGACGTCGTAGAAATAATGTCATCTTCTTGTGTAGATTTTTCTACCTCTTGACTTTCAGTGTTTACTACAGCACTCGAACCAGCCTCTGGTTGTTCCTTTTCAGGCTCATTTTCATCGTTAACATAGTATCAACTTTCTTTAGCTTTCTAGATGTTTTCTTCTTCTCTTGAACAACAACCTTCTTTAGAAACCAATTGCTGCATTTCTCTTTAAACGTCGATAACCATTCTAGTTCAGCGTTCCTTTCATTCTCATCACCGCTGTCATCTTTACGCCATTTGTATTCTGGTGGCGCGACGTAATTCTCAGAATCTATAGCACCGAATAAAGGCTTTGCAATTGGTGCTGAGGACTGTTTCTGGAATGTGATAAGTTTCTTGACAGTAGAATCATCCAAGTGACTAAGATACAAGATGTCATTAGGATCTTTCGCTATCTTCTTGAATTTATCATCTATTAACATCTGTACAAATCTCGGGTACATCACGAGCCTATTCGATCCCATGTTATTCTTCATGTGTGTAAACACCAGTTTTGAAAAGTTGAATCTCTTGTTAAGAATAAGCGTTGTGGCCATGCATGCCATGTAATCTTGTACATCATCCAATCCAGCCTTTCGATGACTGAAAGCGTGAATAATAGCGTGCATCAGGAACTATTAGGGGTTAGGAACTGATCCTTTCTTCAAAGTTGATTCATTAATATGCCCCTTGTATCCCATACGACAGAAACACCCTCTAGCCATTGTTTCATCTAGCATCATTGGATCATTTGCTGCGTCGTTAAAGTTCAGAACTTTTTGGATATCAGCTTCAGACACTGTAATTTCCTTGTCTTCGTTTCCTTCACGACCCACAGACTTAATCACTGTATCATCTTCATTCATCGCCGCATAATTCCAAAATCTGTAGACGTGCGACCTGTAGAACACTTTTTTTCAGTAATTGCCTTGTGTATCGGAATTCGTTCCATAAACACGAGAATACTATCAAAATCTTCCAAAGATGGACATATGGTCTTGTCTAATGTAATGCACATGTTGTGGAATTTGTTGAACAAGAACTGAATATTCTGCAAAGACGTAAATCGTGACAAAATTAATCAAAGTTTGACAATTTTCACAAAATCCATATCAAGTTCGGGCGAACTTGCTTGGTCATTTAACCATTACACAACATTAACTTCGAGCGGACTTGTATTTAATATAAACACATTACAAATCATCAAGTCCAGGCGAACTTGTTAAACAATTTTAATCACTTTCTAAGCAAGTTCGGGCGAACTTGTCAATGTTTATCAATTGAATCAAAATCAGACAAGTCCGGGCAAACTTGTCAGGAAAACACTTTTTCGGGTTTCAAGATAAGTTTGGGCGAACGTAGTTATCATATTTTAAACTCATGAGGACAAGTTCGGCCAAACTTGGTTCAAAGAACCAATTGACAAGTTCGGGCGAACTTGTCGTCACTTTCATCAAAACCTGCACATTCCATGTGTATGACATTCTGATCAAAGTGATGACTTGTTATGGTCGTTTATGTTTATTTAACATGTTTTAAGTGTTTAATTTGTCTTTTAACGATCTATAACATGTCCATTCGACTATCACAGATCTATATCATTCAAAACTTATCAATTCACGGTCCAAAAATTTCTCACCATTGCCATGATCCTTAGTGTGCCAATCACTAAGATTCAAGAAAGATTTGGGCAGCAATTCGATGTATTCGTGCCAATTTTAGAAATCGCCTTCAAGTTCGCTCAGTGTGTTAAAGACTGATAATGAAATTCGGGCGGACTTGTCTTCTATTTATAGTTGATACGTTCGGGTGAACTTATTAATCCAATCAATTAAGATCAGACATAAGTCCGGGCGAACTTAATAATTGATAACAGTTTTCAAGCATATACAAGTTCGGTCGAACTTGATTACAAGTCCGGGTGAACTTGATCAATTTCAAACTCAAAATTTTCAAATTTTTCAATTTAGACCCTGAACTTTACAAATTTTGTCAGTTTAACAATCCACTCAGTTGACCAAGTCCAAGCTAATGACCTTGGTTAACTAATTTGTCTACCGAGTCCAAGTTAATGACCTCGGTTTGACCCGTTATGAACAAACTGTTGGTTTTTCTCAAAATCAAGTTTCAATTTAATGAACTTTTAATCGTTTTGGCTTATCAGATTTTACAGATTAGCTCCCAGCCCATTGTCAATCAGATTCCCACCAGTTTAGCACCTTACCAGACTTCGAAGATCCGTTCTCCAACATTGGCTTGTAGAAACTAATGTATAAACAAAATCTTAATGTAATTTTGTAAGTTTATGCTAAAACACACTAAAAATATTTTTGGTTTTAATCTGTAAAGCAGATAAACTATGTACAGAACTATTTACAGACTTTTAACAAATAAACTATGTACAAACATATTTACAGACATATTTTTTGTGAATTCGTGTCTAAGGATCATATCAGTTGATTGGGACATATCACCAGTACCGTTGACCTTTTGATGACTTTATGTTTAAACTCGTTTACCTAGATTGTCGATATGTTTGTCCTCTTAAACTTCGACACATTTTTCAATTGTTCCAAGAGATGTTTGGTATGAATTATGAAACTTGACTTAACTATGGTTCCCATCTCAGAATATACTCCCGTATCAAGATTCCTTAGATTTCATCTTACAGGTGAATATTGCGTAACTGATATCTGTATCTGGGTTATGCGAGACCTTGAGAGCTCAGGTTAGTACTACCGTACAGACAAAGAGATGACGGCTTGTCTTTAAGGTGTGTTCCACTAAAGGAATCTTTTAAGCACTGCAAACGATTAGATCTTTCGATTCTTTTCAGCTTTGCATGCAGTTTAGGCTATTACTTCCGCAAAATCAGAAGAACCTGTATAATACCCCAGATATCAATCATCTATAAAGACTTCGTATCTCAGAATCAAGCAATCTCTCAAATGAAATTTCGGAGTACTATGTCCATATATCTGAGAGATGTTAATCCACAAGATTAAGCAGTTGTAAAATTTAGTTTATATCTCAGAGACAATTTACTGAACGTGTAAAACCTATCAACACATCCATAGTATGACTTGTTTATCACTTTTAAACTTTACAATTTTTTAGCGTACTGTGATAGTCTATTGATGTACTATGATTTCCTTTTTTCTGACACAAAATTCTTTTTGTCTTTTTCAATTATTTTGTACTTTTTGATTTTTCATATGTTTTTGTATTTTCTCAAAATTTTCTCCCCCTAAAATCAAAAACATATTTTTGTGTTTTAGATTTTAAGAAATACTAATCTAAAAGATATACAAACCAATGTGGATCACGTGAACTCGTTGTCCGATCCATATTCAACCTCTGCCTCCGCACATGTCAACAAATTTTTAATACCGTTAAGCCTCATTAGATATTTAAATCTCATTAAAGGAAAAGCTTTGGTATAAAAATCAGCTTTTTGTTCATCGGTGTGGATTTTTTCTATTCGCACCAACTTCTTTCATAGCAGTCACGAATGAAGTGATAACGAATTTCAATGTGTTTAGTTCTAGAGTGATGAACAGGATTTTTAGTGATGTCGATTTCTGCCTTATTATCTACATATAAAGGCGTATCAAGAAATTGCAATCCATAGTCCCTCATCTTTTGTTGAATCCATAGGATTTGTGAACAACAGCTGGAAGCAGAAATGTATTCTGCCTCACAAGTTGTGAGAGAGACCGTGGTTTGTTTCTTGCATTGCCACGTTACTAATCTAGTTCTGAAGAACTGGCAACAAGCCGTCGTAGACTTTGAATTCAGCTTGTCCACCCCAAAGTCCGAATCAGCGTATCCCGTCAGATAAAAAATATTGTTCTTTGGATATCACAAGCCCGTGCTTGGACATCCCTTCAGGTAACGGAATATTCACTTGACTATCTGCATGTGTGACACTCGGGGATTAGACTGATATCTCGCGCATAGGCAGGTAGGATACATGATATCTGGGTGAGATGCCGTCAGATACATAAGAGATCCTATCATCGACCGAGAGCGTATCATCCACTTTGGTTCCTGTTTTGTCAATGCAAATTCCATGATTCAGCGCCAGAGGAGTCGAAAGCGGCTTCGAGCTATACATTTCAAACTTCTTCAGAATATCGTGAACAGACTTCGTTTGATGAATGAACATGCCGTCTGGTAACTGATCAACTTGTAACCCGAGAAAGAATTTCATTTCGCCCATAGAAGATATTTCGAACTTCTTTTTCATAATCTTCTCGAATTCTTTGCAAAGACTATCATCCGTTGAACCAAAGATGATATCATCCACATAGATTTGTAAGATGAATAGATGGTTTCCGACTTCTTTGGTAAATAATGTACTATCCACTGTGCCTCTCGTAAAGCCGTTTCCAACAAGATGTTGAGATAACGTCTCGTACCAAGCTCTCGGGGCTTACTATAATCCGTATAAGGCTTTGTCCAGGAGATAAGCTTTGTTCTTGTTCAGCGGATCAACGAAACCCGGTGGTTGGCCGACGTACACTTGTTTGCGTAGCTTACCATAGAGAAATGCGGATTTCACATCTAATCGGTACACTTTAAAACCTTTCCAAGCAGCGAATGCAAGGAAAATGTGGATTGACTCTAAGCGTGCAACAAGTGCATAGACTTCCGTATAGTCAATTCCTTCTTGCTGGTGGAAACCTTTGACAACCAACCGAGCTTTGTTTCTGACAATCGCACCTCGATCATCTCTCTTACACATAAAGACCCACTTTGTATCTATTGCTTTCTGCTTTGGTGGTAAGTCAACAAGCTTCCAGACTCCCAGTTTTTCAAACTGTAACAACTCTTCCTGCATCGCTATCACCCAGTTCTCATCACCCAAAGCTTCATTCACAGTCTTTGGCTCGATTTGAGATACGAAACATGAATAAAAACAATAATCTTGAGTCGGAGCCACTCGAGTATAGAAACAGCCTAAAGCTTTGTTGAGTTGATTTCTCGTTCTCACGCCAGTTTGTAGCTCACCAATAATGTTTGTTGAAGGGTGATAGGAATAACATCGTGGCATTTCCTCACTAGGAACATCAACTGAGCTATTCAGATTTAAAATATTCAGATCAACTATCAAATCAACATCAAGAGCATTCAATGTTGCTTCGTTTTGAGTGCTAGTGCCAGTAGATTGATTTAACATATTGGACATCTGCTCGGATTCTTCATCAGAGGAGGATTCACCATCATCATCAAAAGTTAGAGCTTCATCGGAGTCGGAATTCTGATTTTGAGGAATAATGGTCTCTATTGTTGCATTTCCTGGTTCAGTGGAAACATTTGCTGGAGTTGTAGTAGGTGCTACTTCTGCTTCAGAAACTTGTTCATCTAGAACACCACTATCACTCGGACCTGCACCAGAAGACGATGTAGAACCAGTGGGTTGATTAACCACAATTAGACTTAGAATCTGTTCTTGATTAGCCAACTGTTGAAGATAATAGAGAGCTACAAGTTCTTCAGACGGTTCTTCTGGCAAGTCGAATGACTTCCACAAATCTTGGTAAATGAACAACCACGCGTCGGCCTTTCCTCAGAATAGGAGTTGTATAACGAAAGCAATCAACGTGTTGTGCTTCGATCACCCTTCTCGACGCACGAACATAAACTCTCCTTAGCATACTAGAATACCCAACAAAGAAACCTTCAAGCGTTTTAGCACCAAATTTCCCATCTTGCTCAATCAATGTGCATGGTGCACCAAACGGCTCTAGATATTTGAGATTTGGTTTCCTTTGGTTGATCATTTCGAAACATGTCTTTTTAGTCGGTTTGACAGTTAAGACCCTATCCAAAGTGTAGCATGTCGCTGCAACCGCCTCACTCCAAAAGCTGACAGGAAGCTTTGAGTCTGCAAGCATAGTTCTTGCCGTTTCGATCAACGTTCTGTTCTTCCTCCCTGCTACGCCATTTTGTTGTGGAGTGTACGATGCACTAAATTCATGAAAAATTCCTTTAGCATCACAAAATTCCTTCAGCATCACAAAATTCTTTCATTTGTTGTTTTTGAACTTCGTTCCATTATTGCTTCGAATATGTCTGACAGGGAGATGATAAAGATTTTCGAGTTTCTTGAAGAGAATCACTAGATTTTCAAACGTTTCATCTTTTGACTCTTGAAAGAAAACCCATGAATATCGAGAATAATCATCTGTGACTACCAAACAATATAGATCTCCTGAAATACTTCAAACATTTACCGGACCGAAAAGATCCATATGTAGACGTTCAAGCGGTAACTTTATTGAGTTAAGATTCTTCTTAGGATGTGACTTTTTAATCTTCTTCCCTTTTTTTTACATTCTACACAATGATCCATCATGTGGAAGCTCTGAAGATTAACCCATTCAACCAGGTCGTTGTGAACCAGAAAGTTCATTTTCCTCTGATGAATGTGCCCCATTTTCCTTTGCCATAGAATCGAATCTTTCTCCATGGCTTTTGTGACAAAACATTGAGCAGATTTTGTTCATGTGGTAGCAACACCCATGTCTAACACGTAGAGATCATTTTCGCGTGGAGCGCGCATCAGAATCCACTCATGAGGAATCCTAAAGCCCTGCTTCAGTATCATGCACTCATTATCATTGAAATGAACTGTGAACTGCTTGTCGCAAATCTGTGAAATGCTTAGAAGATGGTTCTCTAGCTCAGCAATGTAATTCACACGATCAAATGATACCACGCCATTCGATAGTTTTCCTTAAGCTACAATCCGGCCTCCTTGATTTCTAGCGAAGCCTACATACCCTCCATTAATAGCTGTGATATTGAAGAGTAGTGCTTTCATCCCAGTCATGTGCCTTGATGCTCCGCTATCCAGAATCCACTTTGATAATATGGATCTTTGGAGCCCCTGCACACATTAACATTCAGTGAAAAAGTGCGAGCCAAGCCTTCTTGGTCTTGGGTTTGGGATAATAAACTTCATAATCATCCTCAAAATCACCATTTAAGACTTCATCGACACTATCATTTTCAAACTTGACCTTTTTCTTAACTTTTGAAAGTTTGACAGTTTCAGTTTTATCTTTTGAAACAGACCCTTTGTCGACCTTGGTTTCAACTGACTCGGATTTTACAACTTCAAATGTTGTTGTTTTCTTTTTGGCAACCCATGATTGTGATTTAACTCTTGCTTTCTTTATGTAAAACCTTGAATCTTTATTTTTGTTCATTCTCGAAGTTTCATCTTTTTCAAAAGTTGAATTTTCAAACTTTGATTTAGTTTTAGGTTTAACTTCAATTTTAGATTCATTGTTTCATTTTAGAATTGTGATTGGTTTTACAATCTCTGGTTGTTTGAGTTTCTCAACATCCGAACTTGTTTTTCTTCGAGGATAAACATGCTTAGATTTCGAACACTTGCGAGCAATGTGACCAACTTCGTTGCATTTAAAGCAAGTCTGATCATCATGAGAATGTCCACTAGTGGGTTTTATACCACTTGCGGCTTTAGCCTTTTCCCGAAGTTCTTTTTCCTTTTTGAACTCATCATTTGATTGCTTCCCAATCAAACTCTCTTCATGAACCGTACTCGTTCCATACACGAAAGTCATGTTTTTACTCTTATATTCGTGAAATGATGACTTCTGTTTCTTATTCGGTTCATTTTCAACCTCCAAACCCAAACCCGCTCTCCTGTTTTCAGGAAAGTCACCACCATTCCTTCGGTAGTAATTATAGTTTCTTTTAGGTTTAGAATAAAATATTTTTTCATTTCTTTCCAAATCTTCCGATGATATTTCAACAAGTTTGAACAATATATCAATTTGGTCTTCCTTCACATTTTGAATCGGAAAACTGTCATTGAAATTTAGTATATTAGATTCCTTAACCTTGTACATGACAATGTTAGGATCATCACTTAAACTATCTTCCGATGATGTATCGTCATCTTCAGATTGTGAATCAGAATGTTAGAACTCGAATTGGCGCTCTCAAAGCTGCCATCATCAGATTAACTCAAAACATTTTCAACAACATTTTTAACCACTGCATCGCCATCATCACTTGTGCAGGTTATATCAATGTTCTCATGCAGCTCATTTTTCTTTTCGGTTAAAAGTTCAATGTTAAGCGCCTTATCCATCCCTTCAGCTTTCTTGCGACAATACTTTTCGCATAAGGGTGGTGGAACACTGCTATAATATCCACGTTTTTTACTTTTTGATTTTTGAATATCTTCTTCCGACTGAATCGTTGGAATAATGTGATCAATGACATAAGCATTCGTGGTATAGCTCTTTAGATGTTGTCTGGTTCTTTCTGTTTTGATTTTCATGTCTTAAAGTTCTTGTTTCACTTCAGCAATGTTGTTTATGTAAATGTTAATAGCCTTTTATTTTTCCATTAAAGTGGCTTTTAACATTCTTATCGTATTATCTTGTTCAATGTTATTTCTATTAAGCCTGCCATAATCATCTTTCATTTTGTCATATGCCTCTTTCATTGTGCGATAATCATATTTGAAATTGTTATTATGTACATGAGTTCAGCTACGATTTGGCTCTTTTTAGCACATTGAACACATGACTCATCACATTCTGCATAAGGTTTTTCAACCTCAACGATTTACACTTTAACAACTTCCTTTTCTACAACTTTTACCTCCGGACCTACCTTTGTCAGATTTGCCATCATAGCTTTGTTGGCAATCTCTGTGAGGTTTTCTTCATTTATCTCGTTGGTCACGTTGATGACTTCTTCAACCTTGGGTTTCTTCTCAGCAACATGCTCCGAAGATGTTGTATCGCCAAAACAACCTGCAAAACTAGAAGAAAGAACACTCTGCATCTTTGTGTGATGATAAATCTCCTCTTCTTCAGCTTGTTGTAAGTATTCTTCTAGCATTCCGCTATCCATGGTTGCATCTTCCACAGATGTGTCTTCTACGATCTCAGCCATTAAAGCAACTCCGGTCTTTTTGCCAATGTATGAATTCTAGTCAAAACCATCATCCTCACTCGAAGCAACCATAGCTTTCTCTGTGTTGTTGGATGGTTTCTCTTGAACTTTAATTTATGTCTTCTTTAGGAATGGCTTGTACTGTAGCGACTTCTTGTAATAATCATTGCCACCTCCAAATGGACTTTGGTTGCCACTCGCTTCTGGATTCTACAATTCTATTTTAAAGTGCCTTTTTTGTCGGCATCTGAAGCAAGTAACTTTCGTCTTATCGAAACCCAGATTGTTGCTTGAATTCCCGATATCTCTGCCGGTTAGAGCAACAAAATTAGTGACCCTTCGAATGATCGATGCTAATGACCATTTGATGTCCATAAGCTCAAGCTCTTCCTCGTCCACTTCATCATAATCCTCTGCGGTCAATTTAGGATTACCGATATTTCCGGCCACCAAACTTTCATACGATTCCAACAGTGTGGCAAGAAGTGCCATATGTTGTTTGGATGCTTGTTCAGAAACGGCATTATTCAAGTTGACAGCAATGTTGCATTTGAGCACATTTGGATCAGAATTTGATCGACTATTCTGATTTGACTGATCTGATATGAAGAATTAGACCCTGTGCTTGAATATGAAAAATTTTACGGACTCTGGTCATATTTCGGATATGATTGATTTTGACTTTGTGGCGAATGATTCGAAGAATTCAGATTCGCACTAAAAGCGGTTTGGATCTTCGGGCTAGTGATATTATCTTGAGCTCCTGACTTGTAGTACAGCCTTATATCTTGAGTCACGCTTGCATTCTTTGATTTGGCTATCTTTAACAACTCCATCTCATGACCCTCCAGTTTATCAATGAAAGTGGATAGTTTAAAGAACTGCCAGCTCGGACTTTCTTTAAGAACCATGAGATATGTCGTCCAATCTCCTTCAGGCAATGCGTCAGCCAATTTATCAATATATTCCTCTTTTTTTTCTCTCAAGCCCGTGTCTCCTCATAATCACTTTTAGATGAGATAACCTTTCGATCATCTGCTTCATCGTTTCGCCTTTGATCATTGTGAATATATCGAATTCCTTCATGATTAGTGTTTTCTTGCTTTTGACCATTTCTGCACTTCCCTGGTATTTGTTATTCAAGAATGTCCAGGATTCCTGTGAAGTCTTATATTCCGGTAGCAGCACTAATATATCTTCTTTCACCGATTGTTGGATCAAAACTTATCAGTCTCTTCTTGGCGACGTAGGCATCTTTTTGTATAGTAGAGAACTTGCTGATGTCGATAACATTATCATTCTCATCTCTGGGCCAAGTGTAGCCAGTCTGTACTGCAACCCAACTGTGGAAATACGTAGCTTTCACCCAGTTAGTCAACTTTTCTTTCCAACCCTCGTACTCATCTATACACATGTGTTTTGACGGTTTCACGGATGTGCCCATTTTGTTATCAATTTTCACTTGATTCACCATTTGAGCGTTTGATGTTGTAGCAGTCATGAATGCACTGTTAAGATCTTCCATCTTGAGAAACTGACGAATTTTACTGAAAACACACGTTCACAAACTTCAAAAAATGATCAGTACACTGACAAGTTAGGGCGAACTTGCAGTTTGAGAAAATCAGGTTTTGATTTTACACAAGTTCGGGTGAACTTGTGTTGACAATTCTGAAAAGTTCACCCTGATGAAGTTCAGGAAAACTTATAAGATTTTCAAGAAGGATAAACAAGTTCGGGCGAACTTGTAGATAATTTTCAACAAAGTTTTATCAAGTTCGGGCGAACTTGATAAAAACTAAAGAAATTTCTACTAAGTTCAAGCGGACTTACTAAAATTCCTTGAAATATCGATCAAGTTCGGGCAGACTTGATTAAAATTGATAAGATTTTAATCAAGTTCGAGTGAACTTGATGTCAAGTTCGACCAAAGCAAGTTTGCAAATCATGGTTTTTTGAACTTTTTGATATCAATTCGTTTGAATTTGATGTTCAAACTCTCAGGGGGTTTATCATAAGTGTATTTTACATGACATATTCAAAAATTAGCGACTTTTATTCGTGAATTCATTGTTTTTCTTGAAAAAATGAAGAAAAATGGTAGAAAGAGGTAAAATAAGAGTAGATCTTGCAATGATTTCACAAATTAGGTATCCAGGCTCTGATACCACTTGTTAGATTGCTCCATGTTTAGCATAGGAACCTAAATTGGTATCTAACGTTTGTATAGGCGGAAACTATATGACATGTTAATCGAATATGCAAAGATTACTCATTTAATAGTTGTTTATTGATCTTAAATGTCAAATACATGTCAAATCCAGATCGAGCAAAGCTTCGCCGTCCAAGTGACAAATTTGCAGAAGTTACAAATGATAATCGCAAGTCACCTATTTATAGTGTGAAAAGTTCGCTGGGATAATCACAAGTTCGGCCGAACTTGTTCTCACATCATGGATCCGGGCGAACTTGTCATGCCATTACATAAATACGACTATTTCTAACGTATTCTAGCCCAAACTAAACAGACTCGATCCAAGACTAAGACACATACATTATGTACTAACAATCGAAAGGGTTTGGTTCCCAAAATCCAAACCTTGGTAACTTTATCTAATCTCCCCACAATTCAGCAAGTCATCCGTTTGACACTTCTGGTGACAAAAAGCGCAAGTGGGATAACAGCCAAGGGAAGGGTTCCAACTCCTCACAACCTCAAGCTCAGCAGAGGAAGTTCAAAGACAACAAGAATCCCAAACAACAAGGTCCAACCAACCAAAACCAGGGTGGTTACCGAGGAAACCGACCCACGTGTAACAAGTGTAATCGGCATCACAGTGGGCAGTGTGAGAAGAACCGTTGTCAGCGGTGCTACAAGCAAGGGCACGTGGCTAAGGATTGTAAAAGCCTGTAACTAGTGAGACAAAACCAACCACATCAGCAGCGGCAACAGCAACAGGCAACAATCAAGGATGTTTTCAGTGTGGAGCTGAAGGGCATATGAGGAGGAATTGCCCTCAACTGAATCAAAACTGTGACAACAACAACCAAGGTGCTGGGAACAACAACAACACTGGAAACAATGGTGCAAGAGGACGAGCTTTTGTGATTGGCGCAGGCGAAGTAAGGAATGATCTCAAAGTTGTGACGGGTAAGTTCCTACTCGATGGTCATTTTGTTTCCGTACTTTTTGATTCTGGAGCCGATGCTAGTTATGTTTCCGTAAGTGTCAGTGAAATGCTTAAGTCTACCCCAACTCCTTTGAAATCTAAACGTGTCGTCGATCTAGCTAATGGTAGGAATATGGAGGCTACTCATATCATCAGCGATTGTAAACTTGTGTTATCCGGTAATACGTTCACTATCAATCTTCTCCCTATCGTTCTCAAAAGCTTAGACGTTATCATCGGAATGGATTGGTTGTCCCAACATCGAGCGGAATTACTCTGCCAAGAGAAAATCAACCGCGTCCCTCATTCAATCGGCGCACCTCTTTTTATCCAAGGCTAAAGGAGTGGTGTTGTTATAGGTATAATCTCATTCTTAAAGGCTCAGAAGTGTTTACGAAAGGGCCATACCACTGTTCTAGCTTTCGTCACCGATGCTCAAGCTAAAGAAAAGAAGATTGAAGATATCCCCATCGTTCGCGTCTTTCGTGAGGTAATTCCTGATGAATTACCTGGTCTCCCACCTCACCGTTAAGTCTAATTTCAAATCGAGCTAACTCCTGGAACGACACCTATAGCTCGTACACCTTACAGACTAGCCCCAACCGAACTAGAAAAGTTGTCCATGCAATTGCAAGAGCTACTAGATAAGGGTTTCATTCGTCCTAGGTCATAACCTTGGGAGCCCCTGTACTCTTTGTCAAGAAGAAGGATAGCACTTTTCGCATGTACATCGATTATCGCGAGCTGAACAAAGTAACCATCACGAATGGTTATCCACTCCCACGCATCGACGACTTATTCGACCAACTGCAATGGTGTTGAGTTTCTATTCAAATATTGATTTGAGATCTAGCTATGACTAGTTGAGATTCCGAGAGGAAGACATCTCCAAACAACATCCAGGACTCGTTACGGCCATTATGTGTTCCTTGTTATGCCATTTGGGTTGACTAATGCACCTGCGGTTTTCATGGATCTCATGAACTGAGTGTGCAAACCTTATCTTGATAAGTTCGTAATCATATTCATCGACGACATTCTGAGCTACTTGAAGAGTCTAGAGGAACACGAGCAACACTTACGTCTTATCCTGGAACTCCTACGAACGAACAACTCTATGCTAAGTTCTCGAAATGCGACTTTTTGCTTCGCGAAGTCCATTTCCTTGGACACGTGCTCAATGAAGCTGGGATTTATGTCGATCAGCTAACATAGACTTTATAAAGAACTGGCCTATACCAAGAACTCCAATCGAAATTCACCAATTCTTAGGTCTGGCGGGTTATTATCGTAGATTCATCGAGGGTTTCTCGAAGATTGCTCAACCCTTCACAACTCTAACCCAAAGGGTATCACCTACAAATGGGGTGTTGCGCAGGAGTCTGCCTTTCAGCAACTAAAGGAAAAACTCTGTAGTGCACCCATTCTTTCATTACATGAAGGCACAAAGGATTTTATATTCTATTGTGATGCGTCCATCCAAGGACTCGGTTGTGTGCTAATGCAACGCGAGAAGGTCATTGCCTACACATCATGCCATCTCAAAATTCATGAAAAGAACTACACCACCCACGACTTGGAACTTGGAGCCGTAGTCTTCGCACTTAAGATATGGAGACATTACTTGTACGGTACCAAGTGCATGATTTACACCGATCACAAGAGTCTCCAGCACATATTGGATCAGAAGGAGTTGAACATGCGACAACGTAGGTGGGTCGAACTCTTAAACGATTACGAGTGTGCGATCAAATACCATCCAGGCAAGGGAACATTATAGCCGACACCCACAGCCGAAAAGAGATCAAACCTAAGCATGTTCGTGCGCTTCAGCTTACTATTCATTCAAACCTTCCTGATAAGATTCACAACGCTCAAGTTGAAGCACTGAAAGGCGAGAACCTTTTAGCAGTGTCCATGCGAGGCATGGAGAAACAATTCGAACTCAGGGATGATGGCACCTACTACTTTATGGAACGTATATGGGTTCCATCCTACGGAAACCTCTGAGAGCTTGTGATGGAAAAGCACACAAATCTCGCTACTCGATACATCCTGGTTCCGATAAGACGTATCACGGCCTAAAGGCTTTGTATTGGTGGCCTAACATGAGAGCGATCATTGCAAAGTACGTTAGAAAGTTCTTGACCTATGCTAGGGTCAAGATCGAATACCAAATGTCATCGGGATTACCTCTACAACCGAAATTACCAATGTTGAAATGGGAGCAAATTTCCATGGATTTTGTCACCGGTTTGCCTAGTTCTCAAAGCGGAAATGACACCATTTGGGTGGTTGTGGATGGCCTAACTAAACCTGTGCATTTCCTTGCGATCAAAGAAACCGACAAGTTTAAGGAACTTCCAAGAATCTACTTAAAGGAAGTAGTTGCTAGGCATGGGGTGCCAACTTCTATTATCTTTGACCGTGACCCACGTTTCACATCTGATTTGTGGCAGGCTATACACAAATCCATCAGCTCACCTTTAGACATGAACGTCGTTTATCACCCGTAAACGTGTGGTGAAACCGAGCTACCATCCAAACTCTTGAAGATATGCTACGAGCATGTGTTATCGACTTTGGCAATAACTGGGAATGACACTAACATCTGGTAGAATTTTCTTTTAACTATATTTACCACACTAGCATTCAGGCTGCGCCGATTGAAGCACTATACTGACAGAAATGTCAATCACCCTTGTTTTGGGCTGAGGTTGGCGATAGCCAAATCACTGGCCCTAAACTCGTACTCAACACAACGGAAAAGATTACCCATTTCAGACAACGAATGGCGGTCGCCCGCGACCGTCAAAAAAGCTACGCTGATAAGCGTAGGAAACCTTTTGAATTCCAAGTTGGAGACTGAGTCTTGCTAAAGGTCTCGCCATGGAAAGGTGTGGTTCACTTTGGAAAACAAGGCAAGCTTAATCCACGATATGTCAGACTTTGTGAAATCGCTGAGAAAATTGGTAAAGTGGCTTATAGACTAAACTTGCATTAAGAGAGGTCGGTGCGGTACACAACGTCTTCTACGTGTTGAATCTGAGATGTGTTTATCAAATGAGACTCTCATCGTTTCTTTCAAGGAACACGTCATCGAAGATCAGCTTCGTTTCATTGAGGAACAAGTTGAGATCATGGACCCAGAGGTCAAAACCCTCAAGCGTAGGAAGATATCTACAGTTCTAGTTTGTTGGAATTCACGTCGTGGCCCAAAGTTTACCTGGGAACAAGAAGACCAAATGATGCGCAAGTATCCCCAGTTGTTTAAGAACAACACATCCGGCATTGAAGCTACTACAGAGTTCCAAACCAACATGGGGATACTGTGACACCCCAAGAAAACGTTTAACTACATTAGTTGATTCAGTAACTGCATGCTAGATTTTGGGACAGAATTTTATTCAACTTGGGGATAATGTGACAACTCGGACTTTCCCTTCACGTTCCACCCTTACGTTGCAACTGTGTCGTACGTGTAATAAATGTGGTTATAACAAAGACAGTTGATTATATGTTATATTGGATTATTTAAATGTTGTAAGTTATTATATATATTTTTTCTTAGTCGTACACTTTATAATATAAGTGAACAACCGTACACTTGAAATATGAATATTAGTGTACAACCGTTCATTTGAATTGTGAACACAAACCAAACCAGTCGCAGACTCTAGTGTGCGACCTCATTTGAACAGCCGTACACTTGTTGTACAACTTAGTCATGTGCAAACCTAATTAATTCAGGCCCATAACTAACCCTAGTGAGCCGCATACTCCAATGTGTTTGAGAGTGCGGAATCTATCATGTGTATAAATACCCATGTGCTGCCAAACCCTAAAACATTTCCCCCAATCATTTGTGACGGCAACCCTTCCCTTCTCTCTACAACATTCTCATACAAATTAGCAAACATTCCTTTCTTCTTTTCATTCTTTCAAGATTTAAAGCACCAACAACTTTTCCTCTTTGAAGTTCCTTTCTTTTGAAGATCTCCTCTTTCTCACTACTTCTATTTTCGTTTCCAGGTTAGTATATTTTAAGTGTTTTATGTTTCAGATTCTTCATCTATTTTGACACTAAATGGTTTAGAGTAGTGATTCATGTTAATGAAATAATTGGATCTGGATAAAACGTTATAATATCTTTGTTAAGATCTGAGTTTGACCTGATTGTGTTGTTTTAAACAAATTGGATATAAAATGAGATAAAAACATATAAAACTTGCAGCGGAAAACGATTTAAAACTTTATAACACAATCAAATGAGAGATTAGCTTTCATCACACAATGTTTTCATTACTCAAAAGATTAAAAAGGATTACAAGTAATTATATGCATGAATCACTAACTCCCCTTTAGCCCGAGCTTCACACATATCAGATTGTACAAGATAAGTGTGTGTGTGTGAGAGAGAGAGAGAGATCTAAATAGAACAGTACATGCACTGTCTATTTATAGTACAAATCCTAACCTCTGAAGCATCTCTGCTGACATCACCAAGACAATGACATCTAACTATCCTAACAACCTCTAACCACTGCTAATGCTATACTTTGATACATTTTCAAAACACTGATGGTTATCCAAATAGGATGCTAACCACTGATGAGCTTAACCACTGTTGAAGCTTTATCATATGTTCTTCAAAGGGTGATCAGACCTTTGACTTTCAACAGACTTTTGACTTCAAGCAGAGGTTTGGTCTTCAACAGTCTTTACAGTCAGCAGAGCTTAGCACTGAGCAAATGTTAGGGCTATCCGATGTTAGGTGCCTTGTCATTGAGGGAAGTTGTGAACCAAAACACTGTTTATTTTGGATCATTTAGACCTTGTTATATAATCAACTTTCCCATTGGACTTGAGCAAAGTCATTACATGGGTCTGTTTATCAGACATCCGCTTTAGTATTTTTTAGTTCAAGGGGTTTCTTGGGAGAAGTTTTATTTGTGATGAGTTTGGTGAAGATGGTTTGCTTGATAAGAATGTGGCAGTGATAATAGATGGTTCCTGACAATCTGATGAAGTAACATCCATTTTAGATTCTTTCATGTTTTCATCTTCCTTCTTTTATTGTATCTTATCAATTTGATGTTCTTTCCTTTGATTAAAGGCTTGGATGTATTCATCTAAGGCAAGATCTACACTTGAAATAGTTTTCTTGAACTTGTTCCAGTCTGGTGCAATCTTCCTTATCTAAGGATCATTCTTCATTCTTTCACACCTGTTTGCCTCTTGTTGAAGAGCTTTGAGAGGCCATTCTTCAAATTGATGCTCTTTCGCTTGATATGGTTTGTCTTTTATGATAATTTCTATGAAGTCTCTTCTTACTTTCTTTTGAATATCAGTATCAGGTGATTGAGTTGACCCCTTCTTGTTCATGTCTTTTGCAAAGTCTTCCTGTTTCTTGACTTTACTAAGTGCAAGCTGCATTCTACTTGACAAGTAAACTTCCCCTTCCCTTTGCTCTCTTCTTTTGCAATGTTATTGGCTTGTTTGACTTTTAATTTCAGATACTCCCCAATGTTCCTCAGAGCTCTGTAGCCAAAAAGAGATGGGAATGTTCTTTTGGATGGATTATCCTCTGTGAAGAATTGTAGCATTTCATCTTTAACTGCAAGCACTTCCAAAGGATAATTTACTGCCAGAGGTATTTGTCTTGTTGGATTACGGCCAGTAGATGATTGAGTAAGTGGGTTTGATGTTGGTGATGATGGAGGGACGAAAGGTTCTTGATTAGTTAGAAAATGTGGTGTAGGTGTGGGTGTATCATCAGTCACTTTAAATTTCTTCTTCCTTGTATAGACTGAGCTTGGTGAATGAGTTGTTGTGGATGTGTGTGTAACGGGGGTTTGAATTTGAGAAGATATGATAACATTGGCTTGGCTAACAGCTGATGAAGGAACTGTTGTCTCAACCACTGTTGTGTTAACTTCTGTTGTACCTTTTGTAGTCACAACATCTGTTGCAGTGAGGGTTGGTGATGAAGGTGGTGGCATTGTTTTCTGCCTTTTAGCAGGTGATTTGTGAGGTGGGGTTGTTGGTTTAGTTGCAGCAGTGGATATAGTACCAGCAATGGTTTTGAGACCATCAGTGGTTTGCTTTTGGGGTTCTTGTGGTGGTGGTTTCTTTTTGTTTGAAGTGCCAAGATCCTTTTTAAAATCCTTTTTCTTGTATCTTCATCATCTGTTTTAATGTCTAGGGTTTCATCAACTCCCTTTTTCTTTTCTTTGACAGATGTTTCAGTAGAAGTTACCAACGATTCTATTGCAGGTTCTGATCTTGCTTTGTCATATTATCCACAGACTCAGTTTCCTCCCCCTTTTTTGGCATCATCTTTTTCGGAGATAGGTGCAGAGGAAGTGCCAGACTTCTTTGTAAGGAATTCTTTGATGCCCTTGAGGTCTGCCTGAGTTTCTCTATATCTTTCATCAACCAAATCTTTGAGCATTTTTACACGTATTTCATGTTGGTGATCAGCAAGTTGGCGTTGTTGTTGAAACAGAGGATATACTTGATTGACTATATCAGCGGTTGAAGTGCGGAGGATTGAGCAGTGCTTTGAGACTTTGAAGCTTCTAACATCTGTTGTAGCATATTTTTTATATCTGCCACTAATGTTTCTATTTTAGTAACTCTCTCTGTCAATTTTCTATATTTTATATCATCACCTAACTTAATAGGATCATCTGAACTCCTACTAGAAATGGTAGTTGTATCTATGTTACCATGAACAGATGTTTCAACCCTTGTTTCAAACACAGATACCCCTTTTTCTTGGTACTGGGGACTTCTTTCTACAGCATAGGTTTCCTTAGTAATTCCAACAGTGGTTTTAACACCAACAGTGGTTACCATGGTAGCCTTAGTAGGAATTGCCTTCAAGGGATACTTACTTATGTAACCACTGTCCAGAGATAGAACAGTGGGTCTAACATCTGTAGTAGTTGCTCCACTTGAACTACCAACATGAATTTCGTGAAATTCAGGTGGTGTTGCCTCCTCATCTATTTGTGGGTTAGTCAATGAAATTTTATCAGACACAGCCATTGTAGAGGGGGTATTCTCAGTAATGTGTTGATGAGAAAGGTTGTTTTGTGTCTGACTTCCAATGACCTCAAACAGATACTTCAGGGTTGATTTAATTTGAGTTGTGGGGAGTGAGGTGGAAAGAGAATTTGCCCTGGGAGAAGGACAGTTCAACATACTCTCAAGTGAGGGTAATGTTTCAAGTTGTGGTTTCCCTGTGCTTACAACATGTTCCTTTAGTGAGGAATCATGAGGAGTTGTGGTTTTGGGTGGAGATCTTTCCAGCTGTTGTGAGGAAGTAGCAACAATGGTTTCTTGTGACTTTTGTGTTGTCACTGGGTTAACTTCTGGGATCTCATCTTCCAGAAGATCCTTTTTGGGGGATTTGGTGGGCTTGATGAATTTCTTTTTGGTCTTTTTGGTGGTTTTTATGGGGATTGCACAACAGTGGTTGTGCTGCTGTGGTCACCAAGAGCAGTGGGCTCAGTAGCAGGTGGTTTAGTTTAGGCAGGTTGTTCTGATAAATCTTCCTCTACCACCTCTACTTGGGTTTTTGAAACTTTATCTTGATTAGAAATGTGTGTAAAGGTTTCATGACCCATAGCTCCTGCCTTGCTAACTCGGCCAATTTTAGAATCATCTCCAAGTAATTGATTTTGAAGATATATTCTTAAAAACCTGGGATGTATCAGAAAAGCTTTTTCTTTTGCGATATTATAGTAGTTATTAAAAATGTCATTGAACAAGACTTGTGAAAAATTGAAATCTGAATCAGTCAAAATAGCATATCCCAAATATTGCATGTTCAATGGAATTTCATTAAAACCAGTAGTTTTTGCTGAGAGACATGTCAAAATAGTATGAAAGAAAAATCTCATCTCAGCGGGGAAATTTGGTTTGTATATAGTCATACCTTTGAGTTGACCAAAATCCCTCTTTCAATAAACTCTGCTTGGATCTCACCCAGAGGAAATGTCACAGGATATGACATATCATTCAATTTAAAGACCTGTGAGATTGATTGTGGGGTAATTTTCATCAAGGTTTTGCCCGCTCTTGAGATTATAACATAAGGTGCTCCCTCTGTTGAGTGAACCTCAGCATTTGCCCAAAATTTCTGTAGTGAACCTTCATAAATTGGGGCTTTTGTTGTCAACATCTCCTTGCATTTGGACTCTTTTAGTAATCAAATCATTGAATGATATCTCGTATTTGACTCAGTTTCCTACAGAATAGCAGTGTAGTTATGAGGAGTTTTGTTGATTAACGTGATTGACGATGATACGGGATTAGATTTAGCTTTTGATTTTGCCTTGGATTTTGTTTTGGGAGGCATGATTTGATTGAAAAACTGTTTGAGATGTTTGAAATCGACACAGTTTGGTGAAACTCTTGTCTAGATAGCACAACGTTTTTATAGGCTTTTTGAAAAAGTGATGATGACGTGGCATCTGATGCAACAACTGTCGAATAACATGTGACCACGTGTAATCTCTGTTTGTGAATGAAAGACAGTTGTTTGGCAAACCACTGTTGGAAATTTTGTTCAGTGGTTAAGAACAATAGTTGCAACTATCAGAGGATACACTTTTTAACAGTGGATAGATTTTTCTAACCGAACAGTGTTTTTGTGCTATCAGTGCTTTGAACAGACTTTGAGGATTTATTGAAAAATTCAATTTTAACCTATTTTTAAGGATGGATTTTGATATTCTAAAACATTTTATTGCTATTTACACAAGGATCACAAAGAAATTTTGTTTTTAATCCATGTTTAGCATTCCAAGCCTAGGGATCAAGTTTTAAAGACAGATGATTCCAATTTTTTTTGGTTTCCATGTCTCCCAACTGATCTTTAAATTGGATATGTTATAAAGAAATCAAACCCTTTTTATAGCAATCCCTCATAAATGATGTCTGATGTCATTAGTGTTTGGATATCATGTGATAGCAGTGATTTTGATACTGATTTGATCACCAACTGTTGAACCAGCAGAGGATGAGTTTTGACGATTGTTTTGAACGTCTGCTGCTTTTGTGGTGAGAAATGTGAGTATCTGCAAGGTTAGCCTAGACACGCATAATAGGAGATAACCTTGACCATCAACAGATTTCTTTTGATCCATTATCAAGGAAGAGTAACTCCCTTCTCTCTAAAAATAGAAAGGTTTTACTTCCTGGCAGGTATTTGAGCTTTGACTATCTAAAACAAGTAAAAGCTCATCATGTGTTCCTTTAAAAAAAACTTAAAGGTTTAACACATGTCCTGATATGTACATGAAGCTTTTACTATCAAAAATTTAGTACAAACTTGTCACACCCGACCGCGTAAAGCAACCAACCGCGGCGGAAACGTCGGGGAGTCGTGTGGCAGAATTATTGTTTCACAACCCATGATAATTAGAGTTTAGTTTTACAATAATAAAAATTTATTAGATTGTCTTGATTCAAACGGAAACATAAGATAAGGATAATAAGTTTCATGATTTTAGATTTCTAAGGCCCAAGTCGCCCTAAGTGAAGCACGCTCAGATCAGACATTCGTTCCTGAAACATATGTGAAAGTAAATACGTCAGCATAAAAATGCCTGTGAGTAACATAGGTATAGTGTTGAAGATTCATGACTTAGAAAGTTATACGAAATGTTTTCGAAAAGTAGTCATGAACCTTAAAAAATGTTTCCTTTTATGTGTAGGACCAATCCTCGATGCTTAGGAACCTAAATTTGATATCTAACGTCATAATAGCGGAAATATTACGTCGTGTTACCAATAGACAAGATTAAATCAGTTAAACTTCAGTTTTATAGATCAAACATTCTGGTTACAGACTGACAGAGCTTCGCCTCTGAAATGCCAAAGTTACAAATGAGATCTAAGCTAGGTATTTATAGGAGCACAAGTTCGGCCCAAGGAGATACGATTTCGCCCGAACTTGCATAAGCAAGTTCGGCCGAACATGCTTAAACATGATAACACATGGGCGAACTTGGCTAAGATACTTCATAAATACTTCATAACCTAGCCTATTCAGCTCTATACAATACAGACTCGATATAAGACTAAGACATAGACATTATGCACCAACAGACTCCCCCTTGGATACCATCTTCGTCTTGTATCAGTCTTCAAAACTCTATCTTCATATAAACGTTAACGCACACGACCGAAGAAGTTCTTGTACAGCTTCCTTCGTCGTTCTTGTTTCGGATTCGGCGTCTGATCAGTTGGCGGTGGTCTTTTAAAATTAGCCATTCTTAGCGAACTTAGCCTTACCGCTTTTTCCATTCTTTCTTTGATCGCCTCACTTCTGGTTTCTTCTTTAAGAAATTCTACTCTCTCCAGATTCCTCCACTTCGTTTGCCACATTTTACCAAAATTTACATCACGCGCATAGCAAACGTTAACAACTTTCTAATACTGCATCGCCTGTACCTTTTCTCTTTCTTCAAAAACAATCTTGCTGTAGAAAAGACATTTTATATCTTCTCTCGAGCAGTTAACCAACCACATAGGATCTAGAATCCTTATCGTCCTCCGCAAACCTCTCATACCCTGATGACCCATCATTTCAACTCGTTCTTTAGCAATATCCAAGTGATCTTCAAACTTTAACACAATCACTTCTTCACAAGTAGCTGGATCAATCTGCCACCACTTGAATAAAGGATAGAAGTTCTGTTCGATCGGCATAAGTGGCATATTCCTCATGGCTCTAGGACGTTTCATAATCAACGTTATGTCCTTTTCCCCTGTAACCTTGTTAATCTTTATTCTTCGTCTCGGAATAAACGGCTTCCAGTGATTCCAACCTTTATCAGCTTCGTACTTAATCATCCTCCACAACAACTGATCAAGTGTCTTAATATGATAAGTAACATTCACTGTTTCTACTAGCTCTTTAAATCATCTTCCATATCCCAATACGGTAATGTCTTTAAATCGGCAAGGTATTTGAAGTATTGCACTCCAAATTCTCTTTTTATTGCATATACGTTAAGCTCTTAAACCATCCCCAACTAAGTATATCCCCCAAAGAAACATCTTTATCTCTGGTGAAGAATGCTAGTGGACGTCGAAACTTGCGTTCACGAGGCATCTCCTCGAACCAGGACTTTCTCGCTTCAGCTATCTCTTCTTTGGTCATCGGTTTAGGAATTTTTCCTTCTCATACCGCTTCAGCAACCTTATCCTTGATCATATCTTCATCAAGCTGTCTGTACATTTCTTCAAAAGTAGGAAAACTTTCTGAATCCTGACCAACATACTTAGCTTTCTTATCTGATTCATCATCTGAGGACCAATCTTCCACAATCACTCGATTATACTCATCAGCTTCAAACCTTCGTTCGTACTGATCTCTTTAGGTTCAAATGTGTTGATATTTAAGACTTCTTCAAAATCAAACTGTAAGTTCTCAACTTCAACCTCAACCATCCTCGCAAGATCTTCTTTTGAGTAACTATGTACAAACTCACCTTCTTCAACATTGTGTTCCAACTTCAGTATTAAAGGCTTTGTAGGTACTGCAGTCATAGGCTTCGCAGAACGATCAACATCTAACAAATCAATATCATCTGACGGACCTTTCTCCCCTGACTCCCCCTGGCTTTTATCTTCCATTCGATTCGATTCATCGTCCATGAGGTTAGAAAAATCAAACTCATCAGATACTTTAGCTTCATTGATCTTTAAACCTGTACCACCCTGATCAAAATCATCATCTCCTTGATCAAAATCATCGTCATCATCCCCAACATTCCAATTTTCATAACCTTCTTCCTCTTCGTCTTCATTCTTATTCTCTTTCTCGGCTTCATCATTGTCTTTTTCTTCAGTGACAACAATAGAATCGGAAGGCATGAAAGATTCATCAACCTTTTGAATATCAGACTTAGAAGCTTTCGAACTATCTTCAATTGGTTTCTCAGGAATATCAGAAGATTTCTCAGCAGTAGATTTAGGGGCTTCACCCGCAACCTGCTTCCCTTTACCACTCTCGGCCAATTCTTTCTCAGCACGTTCCTTGGCTTCCTGATGATCCAGACGATCGTATTCAACAATAAAATCAATATTTAGATTGTTAGATAACACCTTCTGTAATCTGATGAATCTTTGATTGTTCAAAGCTTGAATTTTCTTTAATTCTGCAATCTCTGTCTGTAGTTTTTCATTTGCGTCCTGCAGACTTTCTATCAATGCCTTGAAATATTCACGTTCATTCTCAAGCACCTTCACTTTATCGTCAAGTATTTCTTTTTTGACTTCGCTCTGATTTACCTTCTTTACAAGCTCAGCCTTTTCTATCTCGATTTGTGCAACTTTCTCTTCCAATACCTTCACACGTTTTTCTAGTATCTCAGCATTAGTCTCTGGGAAAAACTCATCCAAGTCTTCGAGACTGATTGGACCGTGTGGCATATCACCAAACATACTTCCCCTTGGTGTCTTTGGTGTTGAATCTTTAGGTGTTGCAGTTTTCGGTGTTGACTTCTTCGGTGTAGAACTTTCAGGAACAGAAGTCTTTAGAGCACTTGGAGATTTAGCGATAGGAACTTCAACAAATTCAGACACGGGAGTTTCTTGTGTAACTCCTGGCCTTTTAGCTTCAGCATGAACGATAACAGGAGGTTCTTGTGGAGGAGGTTCTTGTGTGACTCCTTTCTCCTGAGCACCAGAAGGTTCTTATGTAGCTTCTGTGCTTTTTACCTTGCTCTTGTATCTTTTGCTCACAGCTTTCTGGGCTTTCTTAGCTTTTCGTTTTCCTTTTGTATGAGGTGACCCTGTAGTCTTCTTTGATATTTCAATTCCTGGAGACTTTGTACGCTTTGACTTTTTCTTTGGTCTCTCCTCGTCAGATTCATTTTCAGCGTTAGGGTCAAAATCTGCATCCAATTTCTTTTCCTTTTCTGCTCTAATTTCTGCTTCTGTCTTTTCAGGCTCTTTATCAGATTCTTCATTCTCAGAAGTAGCAGATATCACCTCTTCTTGAGTTAACTTTACAGTTCTTGACTTTCAATTACAACTGCAGCGCTCGATCCAGCAACTGCTTCAACATTTTCAGATTCTTCTTCGTCGACAAGAAAAGTTTCGACTTTCTTTGACGCTCGCTTCTTTTTAGGCTTATCAGCCTCTGCCTTTAAAACCAATCGCTCCTTGCCTTTAGTTTGAATTCCTTAAACCATTCTTGCTAAGCTTTAAGTTCTTTTTCGTCGTTGCTACCATCTTTTCTCCACTTGTTATCAGGCGGCGATACATAACCCGAGTCTTTAATCGCTCTGAATACTGGCTTTGCAATAGGAGCTAAAGCTTGTTTCTGGAACTTAATAAGCTTCTTCACTGTAGTCTCATCGAGATGAACTAGATAAAGAACGTCATTCGGATCTCGAGCAATGTTGGCATACTTTTCGTCAATCAACATCTGTATAAACCTCGGATAAAGACACAATGTTGAATCTTCCATGTTCTTCGACATGTGAGTAAAAACAAACTTCGAAACGTTGAACGACTTCTTCAAAATAAGCGCCGTTGCCATGCTAGCCAAATAATCATGTACATCATCCAAACCGGCTTTGCGATGGCTAAATGTATGAATTAACGCGTGAATCAAAAGCTTGTAGCGGTTAGGCACTTCCCCTTTCTTCAGCATCGGCTTGTTTACGCTTCCTTTATAGCCCATACGGAAAAAGCATCCGCGAACCATCTTTTCGTCTAAACGAATCGGATCATCTTCTTTGTCTTTGAGCTCCAAAATCCTTCGGATATCACCTTCGGTTACTGTGATCGGCTTTAGCTCATCACCAACTTGTACTGTAGAAGAAATTGTCTTCTCGTCAGCGCTCAGGCTTGTGTTCATCCAGAAATGAACAATATGAGAACGATATGATACGGTGCGCTCAGTAATTGCACGACGAATATGAATATCTTCGACAAATTTCAAAATACTATCATATTCTTTCAGCGACGGACAGATCGTCTTATCAAGCGTGATGCACGTATTGTGAGTCTTTGAAAACTCAATAGAAATAACACGCGCTGGAACCTGTGCCTGAAAAACGACGCAAAACAATTAGCACGCTTTTTGAGAAAAATAACACAAAAATTTCTAACACCTTTAATCAAGTTCGGGCGAACTTGATTAGTGTTAAACATTTTGATTTTCACAAGTTCGCCCGAACATGTATCTTACATGTTCAATTAAGTTCAAATGTAAGTTCAGGCGAACTTATCACTTAAATACATCAAAGTTTCAAAAACCTAAGTTCGGCCGAAGATATCATGTATACATTTTTATTAACAAGTTTTAACACAAGTTCGGTCGAACTTGACAACAAGTTCGGCCGAACTTATCATCTTCTCCAAACATACAAGACTTGTTCAAACATGCAAGAGTGCATTTCAGTTCAATAAAAATCAATTTCACGGTCGATTTTAAGTATAGATTAAAGATCTATGTTCAATTTTGTCCAATAACATCTTTAACTATCAGATTTTAATGATTTCATATCCATTCAGTTAGTTCATGGTCAATTCGTGGTTTAATCTCAAATCAGTACCTCTGCCATAGTGATTGGTGTGCTAATCACCAAAAACTAACTCAAATTGGACAGCGTAACGGTATAAAATTGTCAATTTCACACAAATGCTCTCAATGCTCAAGTACGCTCTATTGTTTCTTATAACAGGTAAATGAGTTCGACCGAACTTGAATGGTATTTATACCATGTCAAGTTCGGGCGAACTTGTTAAGCCCAACATGAGGGCCCATATGAGTTCGAGCGAACTTGTCTTTTTTAAAAACAACAACCATCCATCTGCAAGTTCAGTCGAACTTGCTGATTGTTAAACTTGAATTGTTTAGCAAGTTCGGCCAAACTTGCCAAACCTCAAAATTACAAACTTTTTCAATTTTTTTCAATTTTTCATTTTAACCCCTGAGCTTTCCAACTTTTTATCAGTTATGAAAATCCACTCAGTTGACCAAGTCCAAGTTAATGACCTTTGTTAACCGATTTGTCTGCCGAGTCCAAGTTAATGACCCCGGTTTGACTCGTTATGAACAAACTGTTGATATTTTCAAAAACAAAGTTTCAAATTAATGAACTTTTTATCGTTTTGACTTTTCTGATTTTAACAGATTAGCTCCCAGCCCGTTGTCAAAGAGATTCCCCCCAGTTCTAGCATCTTACCAGACTTCAAAGATCCGTTCTCCAACATTGGTTTGCTGAAAACAAATGTAGAAATAAAATATTTTTGAATTTTTTAAAGTTTATGCTAAAACACACTTAAAATCTTTTTGATTTTAATCTACAAAACTGAAATACTATGAAATAAGCAATGTAAACTATGTACAAACATATTTACAGACATATTTTTGTAAATTCGTATCTAAGGATCATATCAGTTGATTTAGACATATCACCAGTATCGCTGACCTTTAAATGACTTTAAGTTTTAAACTCGTTTACCTAGATTGTCGATATGCTTGTCCACTTAAGCTTTACCACATTTTCAACTGTTTCAAGATATATTAAGGTAAAATTAATGAAACTTGACTTATCTGTGGTTCCCACTTCTTGAATATACTCCCGTATCTAGATTCTCTAGATTTCATCTTACAGGTGAATATAGCGTAATTGATATATGTATCTGGGTTGTGTGAGACCTTAAGAGCTCAGGTTAGTACTTCCGTACAGACAAAGAGATGAAGGCTCATCTTTAAGGTGTGTTCCACTAAAGGAATCTTTTCAGCAGTGCATATGATTATATATTTCGATACTTTTCAATATTGCATGCAATTTGGGGGTTAAAGCGAAAGTATTATAGAAGTTATAGGCCATTGCTTCCGCAAAATCAGAAGAACTTGTATAATACCCCAAATATCAACTATCTATATAGACCTCGTATCTCAGAATCAGGCAATCTTTCAAACGAAATTTCGGAGTACTAAGTCCATATATCCAAGATTTGTTAATCCACAAGATTAAGCAGTTGTAAAATTTAGTTTATATCTCAAAACAATTTACTGAACTTGTTAAGCCTATCGACACATCCACAGTAAGACTCGTTTATCACTCTTAAACTTTACATTTCTTTAGCATACTGTGATGGTCCACTGATGTACTATCATTTACTTTTATGACACTTGAACTCATTTTTCTTTTTTAATGTTTTTGTACATTTTGAATTTTTTATATGTTTTTGAATTTTAAAATTTTCGAATGTTTTTGTATTTTCCCTAACAGTTCTCCCCCTAAAATCAAAAACATCTTTTTGGATTTTAGTTTTTAATAAAATTCTAAACTAGAAAGATATTTACAAACCAATGTGGATCACGCGAACTCGTCGTCCGATCCGTATTCAACCTCAGCGTCCGCACCTGTCAGCAAATTTTCATACCGTTAATTCTCAACAAGTATTTAAATCGTGACAAAGAAAATAGTTTGGTATAAAAATCAGCCTTTTGTTCGTCGGTGTGGATTTTTTCTATTCGCACCAATTTCTTTTCGTAGCAATCACGAATGAAATGATAACGAATTTCAATGTGTTTTGTGTGTGAGTGATGAACCGGATTTTTAGTTATATCGATGGCTGCCTTGTTATCAACATACAGCGGAGTGTCTAGAATTTGCAGACCATAGTCTCTCATCTGCTGTTGAATCCACTGAATTTGTGAACAACAGCTGGAGGCCGAAATATACTCAGCTTCACAGGTAGAGAGAGCGACCGTAGTCTGTTTCTTACACTACCAGGTTACCATTATTGTTCCGAAGAACTGGCATCCCGCTGTAGTTGATTTTGAATTCAACTTATCTACACCAAAATCAGAATCAGCATAGCCTGTGAGATCAAAATTTTCGTTCTTCGGGTACCACAAGCCGGTGCTTGGGCATCCTTTCAGATATCTGAAGATACGCTTCACAATCTGCATGTGTAAGATTCTCGGGCTTGACTGATATCTGGCGCATAGGCAGGTTGGATACATAATATCTGAGCGCGATGCCGTCAGATACATCAGCGATCCAATCATCGATCTGTATAACGTGTCGTCAACTTTGGCTCCAGTCTCGTCAACGCAAATGCCGTGATTGAGAGCAAGAGGTGTAGACAGAGACTTCAAGCTTTCCATTCCAAACTTCTTCAAGATGTCGTGAACATACTTAGTCTGGTGAATGAAAATACCATCCGGAAGCTGATCTACTTGCAAACCAAGAAAGAACTTCATTTCGCCCATCGAGGACATTTCGAATTTCTTTTTCATGATTCCCTCAAACTCCTTGCAGAGACTATCATTTGTAGATCCAAAGATGATGTCGTCAACGTAGATTTGAACTATAATTAGATGGCCATCAACTTCTCTCGTGAAAAGAGTACTATCCACAGTTCCTCTAATAAAGCCGTTTCCGACGAGATGTTGCGATAGCGTCTCGTACCAAGCTCTCGAGGCTTGATGCAGTCCATAGAGTGCTTTATCCAGTAGGTACGCTTTCTTCTTGTTAAGTTGATCGACAAACCCTGGTGGTTGTCCAACGTACACCTTTTCGCGTAATTTGCCGTACAGAAAAGCCGATTTGACATCCAATTGATAGACCTTAAATCCTTTCCATGATGCAAAAGCTAGAAAAATTCGAATAGATTCCAATCGAGCTACTAGTGCATAGGCTTCCGTGTAGTCTATCCCTTCCTGCTGGTGAAATCCCTTGACAACAAGCCTAGATTTGTTACGAACAATAACTCCTTTATCATCACGTTTACACTTAAAGACCCATTTTGTATCAATTGCTTTCTGATTTTCTAGTAGGGCTTCAAGCTTCCACATACCCAACTTCTCAAACTGCAATAATTCTTCTTGCATTGCTTGTACCCAGTTTTCATCGGCTAAAGCTTCATTAACTATCTTAGGCTCAATCTGAGAGATGAAACATGAATAAAAGCAATAGTTCTAGGTTGTAGCAACGCGTGTATAGGAACAACTGAGTGCTTTATTAATTTGCCCTCGAGTTCTAACACCAGTTTGAAGTTCTCCGATAATATTTGTTGACGGATGATAGGAATATGATCGCGGCAATTCTTCACTTGGAACATCTACTGAGTTTGCTGATTCATGATGTTGAGATCAACAACCAATTCAATATTTAGAGAGCTTGATGAAGCTTCATTTCTGTTATTCGGGACTGAAGATTGATTAAGAAGACTTGTTATCTGCTCCACTTCTTCATCTGAAGAAGATGATTTCCCATCAGCATCAACTGTTGGTGCTTCATCTGAATCAGAATCTTGATTCTGAGGCATACTAGGCTCTGTTGTTGTATTCACTGGTTCAGTAGAGGCATTCATTGGAAAAGTAGCAGGTGTTGATAATGTTTCAGAAACATTTTCAGCTGGAACACCACTATTGTTTAACCTTGCGCCAGAAGAAGATGGATCCAACGTGGGTTGATTAACCACAATTGGTCTAACAATTTGTTCTTGATTCGCTGACTGGTGAAGATAGTATAACGCTGCAACTTCTTCATCAGTTGGTTCTTTGGGCAAGTCAAATGACTTCCAAAGGTTTTGATAGTTAAACAGCCACGCGTCACCTTTCCTTTGAATAGGATCCGTGTAGTTGAAACAATCCACGTGTTGTGCTTCAATAACCTTTCTTAATGAAGGAACATATACTCTTCTCAACGGACTCGCATATCCGACAAAGAAACCTTCAAGAGATTTAGCTCCGAATTTGCCATCTTGGTCTATCCGAATCCTTAATTTTGTACATTATAAGCAATTCTTCCACGAGTTTAAAGAATTTATCAAGCAATTCTTCCTTCACATTCTAAATCGGGAAGCTATCATCAAAATATAGTCTATCCGAATCCTTAATTTTGTACATTACAATATTAGGATCGTCACTTGGACCATCTTCTAACGACTTATCGTCATTTTCAGATTGTGAATCAGAATTCATTGAACTCGGGTTGGCGCTTTTGAAGCTGTCATCATCAGAATCACTTAAAACATTTTAAACCACTTTGTTAACCACAACCTTGTTATCATCATCAGATTTAGCATAGACTATATCAATATTCTCTGGCAACTCGTCTTTCTTTTCAGAAAGTAATTCAACATTGAGTGCCTTGTCCATCCCGTCCGAAGATTTAACACAGTATTTCTCGCAAAGGGGTGGAGGAACATTGCTATATTCTTTGCCCGCTTTCTTTTTAGGTTTTTCTTCCGTTGAAATTTTCGGAAGAATGTGATCGATAACATACGCGTTGGTGGTATAACTTCTTAACAATTGTCGAACTCCTTCAGTTTCGATTGTCATGTCTTAAAGTTGTTGTTTGATTTCAGCAATGGTGTTGATATAGGTGTTAATTGCTCTTTGTTTATCCATTACTGTACCACTCAACATTCTTATATTATCATGTTGTTCGATGTTATTTCTGCCGAGTCTGCCATAATCATTTTTCTTGTCATACGCTTCTTTCATTGTGCGATAATCATATTTTAACCAATCCTTATGCACATTGTTTTCAATGATGATCTTTGATTTTTCGGCACATTCGACACAAGGTTCAGTACATTTTGTACAAGGTTTTTCAACCTCTACAACTTGTACGTTGACAACTTCTTTCTCGATAATTTTTACCTCTGGACCTACCATGGTTAGATTAGCCATCAAAGCTTTATCTGCCATGTCCTTGAGGTCTTCGACTTTCATTTCTTGCGTGACATCAATGATCACTTCATCAATCTTTTTCTCCTTAACCACTTGTTCTTTCGTGCTTCCATCAAAGTGACCTGCAAAACTGTCACAAGAATTAGAGGATAAAATTCTTGTCTCTGCATATGGATATATTCCTCTTCTTCCTGTTGTTGATGCAAGTATTGTTCCAGAATAGCTTGTTCGAAAGCTGCTGCTTCTCTGCTGCCGCTGCTTCAGCTGCCGCCGCTGCTTCAGCTGCCGCCGCTGCTTCCTCTGCAGAATTATCTTCAACTATCTCCGCCATTAAAGCAACTCTGGTCTTTTTGCCGATATATGAATTCCAATCAAAACCGTCATCTTCTGTGGATGCAACCATGGCTTTCTCTGTGGTACTACTATTTGGCTTTTCTTGGATCTCAACTTGAGTTTTCTTCGGGAATGGTTTATATTGAAGTGCCCTCTTGTAATATTCATTCCCTCCTCCGAAAGGACTTTGATTTCCGGTTGCCTCGATATTCTTACACTATCTTTTAAAATGTCCCTTTTGTCGGCATTTAAAGCATGTGTTTGGATCTGTCAAAACCCAATTTGTTGCTGGAGTTTCCTATGTCACGGCCTGTGAGTGCAACAAACTTTGTCACTCTCCTGATGATCGAAGCTAAGGACCATTTGATGTCCATTAGTTCGAGTTCTTCCTCGTCTACCTGGTCATAATCTTCTGCGGTCATCTCGGGATTTCCGATCTTACCGGCAACAAGTCATTCATAAGATTCTAAAACGGTAGCCAGAAGTGACATATGTTGTTTTGCAACTTCTTCTGAAACAACATTGTTCAGATTCACTGCGATGTTGCATTTGTAAACATTCGGATCAGAACTTTGTTGTTGGTTCTGATTTGCTTGACTTTGAAATGTTGAATTTGAACCAGTGCTCGAGTAAGAACTTTGTGGACTTTGGTCATACTGAGGCTGTGAATGGTTCTGATTCTGTGGAGAAGCATTCATGTTTGCACTAAAAGCAGTTCCAATTTTTGGACTCGAAATGTTATCTTGCATTCCGGTTTTGTAGTACAAACCGATGTCTTGAACAACATTAGCGTTCTTTGATTTCGCTATCTTCAGAAGATCCATTTCGTGGCCTTCGAGTTTATCGATAAAGGTTGACAACTTGAAGAATTCCCACTTATCACTATTCTTCAGAACCATCAAATAAGTTGACCATTCACCCTCTGGTAGTGCGTCAGCAAGTTTGTCGATGTATTCTTGTTCTATTTTCTCAAGACCGTGTCTTCGCATTTGCACTTTGAGATGACAAAAATGCTCAATCATTTGCTTAATGGTCTCATTCTTTAGCATGCTGGCCTTCTTGCTTTTTATCATTTCAGCACTGCCTTGGTATTTCTTTTGTAACGACAACCAAAGCTCTCTTGCTGTAGTATACTCTGGTAACAGAATCAGAATATCTTCTTTGACTGACTGTTGAATGAGACTGGTCATCTTTTTCTCAGCAATGTATTCGTCTCTTTATACTGTCGAGTAGTTGTACTTCTCAAGAACTTGTTGATGTTCATCTACCGGAACAGTATAACCTCTTTCAATTGACACCCAGCCAGCGAAGTGCATGGCTTGAACCCAGTAGGTAAATTTCTCTTTCCATTCTTCGTATTCGTCCATGCTCATCAGCTTGGGCGGTTTGACGGTCGTTCCCATTTCGTTATCAATATTGACTTGATTAATCACGTTGGCGTTTGACGAACTAGCTCCGGACATATAAGCTCTTAATTGATCTTCCATTGTGAATCACGAAACGTGTACACTGAAAATTTTTCAAAAACTTTGAAAACAATTAGTCCTACTACAAGTTCGGTCGAACTTGTAGTGACAAATGAAGAATTCTCTGATTTTTAACAAGTTCGGTCAAACTTTTTAGATCTACTTTGAAAATTTTTGTTTATCTTCGGTCGAACTTATAACACCAATCAAACAGATCTTCAAGCGAACTTGTCAACACAATTTTGATGAAATACAAGCAAGTTCGGGTGAACTTACTTAAAACCTTCTTTATTTTACACAAGTTCGGTCGAACTTGATGTAAAATTAATGAAAATTTAGTATCTTTGAGCGAACTTGACTTAAATTCCCTCAATAACCACCTAAGTTCGGGCGAACTTACTAAAAAATCAGTTGAAAAGTGATGCTTTAAGGCAAGTTCGGCCGAACATGGCCAATAAGTTCGTTCCTGAGGGTTTTCAAAAACATGGTTTTTTCAAAATTTCGACATAAATTTGGTTGAATTTGGTCTCCAATCTTTCAAGGGTTTATCTTTGTTGTATTTTACATGATATATTCAAAATTCAAAAGATTTTGACCATGAATTATTCATTTTATGTTCAAAAGTTAAGAAAAAATAAGAATGGAGTAGAAATATAAGTGTTCTTGTCTTGATACTATCAAATCAGGCTGTTCTAGCTCTGATACCACTTGTAGGACCGATCCTCGATGCTTAGGAACCTAAATTTGATATCTAACGTCCATAATAGCGGAAATATTACGTCGTATTATCAATAGACAAGATTAAATCAGTTAAACGTCAATTTTATAGATCAAACGTTCTGGTTACAGACTGACAGAGCTTCATCTCTGAAATGCCAAAGTTACAATGAGAGATCTAAGCTAGGTATTTATAGGAGCACAAGTTCGGCCCAAGGAGATACAAGTTCGCCCGAATTTGCATAAGCAAGTTCGGCCGAACATGCTTAAACATGATAACACATGGGCGAACTTGGCTAAGACACTTCATAAATACTTCATAACCTAGCCTATTCAGCTCTATACAATACAGACTCGATATAAGACTAAGACATAGACATTATGCACCAACATTATTAAATCAAATGAAAATCAATATGAAAATCAGATGATATAAAAGAATGATGTATGGTTAAGTAAATAACCAAATGAAAATAATATGTATGAATTATGTCATGTCTTGTCCTTGATAAATTGGTTTAGATAACGCCACGATATGTAATATAATAAAAGCATTTATATATAGGAAGTACCAGCGGCGTATCCACCATGCCGTTATCATATTACACTCGTCTCGTTATTCAAATCACTTATCAATGACCATCAAATAATGTCTTGTTTAAACCAATGTCAAATGTTATGTGTAACAATGTCTAATGTCAAGTATAGATCATGTCTTGTATGGCAAGTATATAGTATTTACTCAAACCAAATGAATAATGCTCTGTATATTTAATTGTCTTGTACAAAACAAGGTCTTTGAATAAACAAATGTTTAAATCAAAAGTTGTGTTTTAAAACCCATTCTTTTATCGATATGAACATTTATTAGATTTGTTTATCGCATACATTCAAGCCTTGAGACTCCCTCATAAATCCTTATCAGGATCAAGGTTTATTGAATAATAATGTTATCGGATCCTGTCATTCCCTAACACTGCCCAACAAGCCTCGGGAGCGGGAACGGGATTTGTCAAGTCCTATGGTACCATTACATACTACCGGTCGGCGCGATCACTGTTAATGAATGTATTATTGTCCCGTTAAACATATCAAATGTCATTTTCAATGTAAGCATATCATGAAAATGTTTGAAAACCATGTACTCGACATACTAAGTCAATATGTCAAGTAAAAAATGTTTTTTTTTTTGAAATAGTGTATTATATGTACTATGTAACAAAACATGTATAATGTCATGAAAACGGAACGTAAAGTTATGCACATATGTTTCACCCCAAAACATTTATAAAACGTAAAAGAGGGGAATATGCACTCACCTTTGGGTGCGTTTTTTATGTGTTAACACAATCCCTCAAATTGATTATTCGTCCTCAATTAAATAAGAACGATTTAATAATCAAAACTTACAAAATACCTAAGTTTTTCCAATACTTAGAATTTTCACATAACTTTGAGATTTTCTCGAAAAGTCTTTGTTTTGATTATGTTGGTGTATTTATATATATGTGTTCATATATATTATGATTTTCGCGACTTAAACGATTGTAGTGGTGACCCTTAATATGTTATATCTGTTATCACACGCATTTGTAGGCAATATATATATATATATATATATATATATATATATATATATATATACATAAATGTGAACATATAAACAAATATCGTCATACACGTATTTTGTTAACTTATACATAGTATCATTTTTAAAGCATTCATACATGAAATAACTTTTCTAGTTAACCTATGTATCATTTCATGCTCGACAAACAAGTTACACATATAACGCAATATTCACCGTTTTAACCGCACAAGTGTACATGCATAGTTTAAGCTTCTACTATCATGTTATCATCTAGCATATCACATAACATATTCTCATAATCACATATCACATCATAATATACCAAGTTCACTTTTGTACAACCCATGTTCGTGTACATTGAAATCTGCGTATTTAGCATTTTCGGTATCGTTTTCGGGCGTCGAAAGTCACGTATGACTAGCCAAACACCAAAGATACTTAATATAAGTTAAAATACTTATTTTTATATCAAAACTATCAGTTTACTTACTGATCTAAAATAGTTTTATAAAAATCACTTGAAAAGACGATTTTTTACCGTTTTTAACGCATAGTTTTGCACCGAAATTTACCACAAGCGTCCCAAATCGAAACGAGTTTATATATTTTAACACAATACATGTTATATACTGACCAAAACCATAATTTTAATCATATATATGCAGGTCTCATAAATAGCACAAAAATCATGCAAATATCACCCGATTTACTACTTTTCAAGCCTTAAGTACAACATGCAATGCTACCAAGTTATGACATAATTTTTATAACTTTAACATACATCAAATAACTTTATTTTACATGTTTATTTACTGATTTGAATGAACATTTATCATATCATGTATAAATCATCAACCCTTGCATTTTAACTATCATTCAAGCACATGCAACAACTTAATAACTAGTAAGCTTCATGACAAAGCTTCATGTTATTTAACACTTCAAATATTATTATTTTTAGTGTTTAGGACCTGATTAAAAATCATCCTCATCATGTCATATTTTATTCATCATTTCATGTCTATACATCCACATGCATGTCTTAGTACAAGCATCTAATTGTATCATCTTTCAAGAATCCGATCACACAAGAGTTAATCAAAAATCAAAACATCATCTCTATCATAATACATACACATCCATGGCCATATATATATACACACATATATCCATTTTTATTTTTTTTTTAAAACTCATTTGTTTTAGTTTTCAAGTTTGTGTTTGATCACAAGAACAAGAGAAACTTTCACTATCATCTTCATCACCATGAATCATGAACAAGATTTGAAAGATGAAATGTTATACCTTCAAGATTCTAGTGGGTTTTTGATTAAGATGATGATATGAAGCCTTGTTCTTGCTTGAATCTCCTTGGAATCACCCTAAAGCCCTCTTGGATCTTCAAAAGTGCATGGAATGAACTTGTAAGAACATAATCTTCAAGATCTTTAAAGTTTGAAATTTGAAGTGTGTGTATGTGTGTGTGTTCCGTGAGTTTAGAGAGAGAGTGAGGAAAGATTTGTTTTGATTGATTTTTCTTGGAATTGTGAGGATATGGGAAGATTATAATGACATAAATTCATGTGGAAACCAACAAGTGTCATGCATGCAAGGAAAAGAAGAGAGGTGGGCTGCCATAGAGCTGCCAATAAGTCTCTCTCTCTCATATATACACGCATACATATGTATATGTAACATATATTGGCCAAAAGCTGGTATTTAACTGGTTACCGGGTATTTTATCTAGCGTTTTAATCCCATTTTAACGCGTTTTAAATTACTTTTAATGCTCTATAAAAATAAACTCACTGAAATATTGTTGAACAATATTTTATTTGTCTGGACACACAGCGTTGTCGGTATTTGGCAGTATGCGCGCTGTGCTGCGCAGTACGCGCTTAAATTCGCGAAAATAGAGTTTTTAAGCGTTTTAAATAATTTTTCTTCACGAACATGACTAAATATAATATTTTAATCATAAAAAAATATTTTTAGGATTTTAACATTAATCGGGCGGTCACCGACGTTCGTTTCGCATTTTAACCGTTACGCGATAAGAGTTTGTCTCAAAATTGCCAACATAATTTTTAATAAATTTTAAATGTATCAACACATCAAATAACATAAAAATACATCAAATTTAATATAATTTGTCTTTTTATTTAATCATAACGCGTGTCACATTAGTACAGGTTCAAAATATCTGGGTGTCACAAAACTTCTTGATAAATGAATCAGTTTCACCTCATAGATGTTCTAAGTCCCTTTTTGAAACAATTGCAACCTTGAGATTCATCAGTTACTTAAACTTACCTTTAAATAGTGAAGGTTTTCCTTTTGTAGTACTAGTCTGTGAACTCTCAAGTGTTTTAGGTTTATACTCTTTTCTTTTAACATCAAAAGTTTTGAGATAATGTCACTTTTAAGTTTTGTTATTTTTATTTTGTTCCCCTTTTAACCTTTCCATAGGCAAATGTCGTACCATTCACTGGAGGGCTTTTGAGGAAAGAATAATCAATCCATAATCATTTACAGTAACGTTTTGAGAACCTTAGACATTTTTTTGCAAAAATGCTTCTGCTAAAATTCACATTACTTTTGATTTGGTCTTCTAAATATAACCCATAACCATTTTAGGATTTGATCCTTTTAACATTTTCTCATAGCTTTTGTTCCTCATATAGATATAGTTCCTAAGGTTTAGGTTCACCTCAGTCTTTTAAAGACATTAGATGAGTCCTTAGCAACCGTCAATCATGGAATCAACACAAAATCCAACACAAATATTGAACTCGTATATAACGTGATTTGACTTTTACTCTGTTTTTCCACAAATACGAACAACAAAGTATCACTGAAATTGAGTTGATCTTTTTATGTCAAATCGATTGTTAGATCGAATTTGACTGACCTGGCTCTGATACCAATTGTTAGGATCTAAGTTTGACCTGATTGTGTCGTTTTAAACAAATTGGATATAAAATGAGATAAAAACATATAAAACTTGCAGCGGAAAACGATTTAAAACTTTATAACACAATCAAATGAGAGATTAGCTTTCATCACACAATGTTTTCATACCTCAAAAGATTGAAAAAGGATTACAAGTAATTACATGCATGAATCCCTAACTCCCCATCAGCCCAAGCTTCACACAGATCAGATTGTACAAGATAAGTGTGTATCTGTGAGCTAAATAGAACAGTACATGCACTGTCTATTTATAGTACAAATCCTAACCTCTGAAGCATCTTTGCTGACATCACCAAGACAATGACATCTAACTATCCTAACAACCTCTAACCACTGCTAATGCTATACTCTGATACATTTACAAAACACTGATGGTTATCCAAATAGGATGCTAACCACTGATGAGCTTAACCATTGTTGAAGCCTTATTATATGTTCTTCAAAGGGTGATCAGACCTTTGACTTTCAACAGACTTTTGACTTCAAGCAGAGGTTTGGTCTTCAACAGTCTTTACAGCCAGCAGAGCTTAGCACTGAGCAAATGTTAGGGCTATCCGATGTTAGGTGCCTTGTCATTGAGGGAAGTTGTGAACCAAAACACTGTTTATTTTGGATCATTTAGACCAAACCTATTTTGGCATTTTATCATATGTTCTTTGGTAGGAGTCAATCCCAACAATCTCCCCCTAGAACAGATGATGCCAAAACTCTTCTTTATTAATGATCTTTATTCTCTCATCAGTTTTTCCCTGATTTGTCTCTTGAACTGTAGTTCAAAATTCAGGGAATTTTCATCATCTTCATCCCTGCACAGTTGAAGTTCCAAAAGATCCTGAAGGTCAGCTACACCCAAGCCTAGTGCATGTTTCCTTGTTATATAATCAACTTTCCCATTAGACTTGAGCAAAGTCATTACATGGGTCTGTTTATCAGACATCCGCTTTAGTATTTTTAGTTTAAGGGGTTTCTTGAGAGAAGTTTTATTTGTGATGAGTTTGGTGAAGATGGTTTGCTTGATAAGAATGTGGCAGTGATAATAGATGGTTCCTGACAATCTGATGAAGTAACATCCATTTTAGATTCTTTCATGTTTTCATCTTCCTTCTTTTCTTGTTTCTTATCCATTTGATGTTCTTTCCTTTGATTGAAGGCTTGGATGTATTCATCTAAGGGAAGATCTGCACTTGAAATAGTTTTCTTGAACTTGTTCCAGTCTGGTGCAATCTTCCTTATCTGAGGATCATTCTTCATTCTTTCACACTTGTTTGCCTCTTGTTGAAGAGCTTTGAGAGGCCATTCTTCAAATTGATGCTCTTTCGCTTGATATGGTTTGTCTTTCATGATAATTTCTATGAAGTCTCTTCTTACTTTCTTTTGAATATCAGCATCAGGTGATTGAGTTGACCCCTTCTTGTTCATGTCTTTTGCAAAGTCTTCCTGTTTCTTGACTTTACTAAGTGCAAGCTGCATTCTACTTGACAAGTAAACTTCCCCTTCCCTTTACTCTCTTCTTTTGCAATGTTATTGGCTTGTTTGACTTTTAATTTCAGATACTCCCCAATGTTCCTCAGAGCTCTGTAGCCAAAAAGAGATGGAATTCTATCATTCCCTAACACTGCCCAACAAGCCTGGGGAGCGGGAACGAGATTTGTCAAGTCCTATGTACCATTACATACTACCGGTCGACGCGATCATTGTTAATGAATGTATTATTGTCCCGTTAAACATTTCAAATGTCATTCAATGTAAGCATGTCATGAATATGTTTGAAAACCATGTACTAGACATACTAAGTCAATATGTCAAGTAAAAATGTTTTTATTTTTGAAATAGTGTAATATATGTACTATGTAACAAAACATGTATAATGTCATGAAAACGGAAAGTAAAATTATGCACATATGTTTCACCCCAAAACATTTGAAAAAGGTAAAAGAGGGGACTATGTACTCACCTTTGGGTGCGATTTTATGTGTTAGCAAAATCCCTCAAATTGTTTATTCGTCCTAAATTAAATAAGAACGATTTAATAATCAAAACTCACAAAATACCTAAGTTTCTCCAATACTTAGAATTTTCACATAACTTTGAGATTTTCTTAAAAAGTCTTTGTTTTGCTTATGTTGGTGTATTTATATATAGGTGTTCATATATATTATGATTTTCGCGACGTGAACGATTTTAGTGGTGACCCTTAATATGTTATATCCGTTATCACACCCGTTTATAAGAAATATATATATATATATACATAAATGTGAACATATAAACAAATATCGTCATAAAAGTAATTTGATAACTTATATATATTATCATTTTTAAAGCATTCAGACATGAAATAACTTATCTATTTAACCTATGTATCATTTACATGCTCCACAAACAAGTTACACATATAACGTGATATTCACCGTTTCAACCACACAAGTGTACATGCATAGTTTAAAATGCTACTATCATGTTATCACCTATCATAACACATTCTCATAATCACATCATAATATACCAAGTTCACTTTTGAACAATCTTTGTTCGCGTACATTGAAATATGTGTATATAGCGTTTTCGGGCGTCGGAATTCACGTACCACTAACCAAACACCAAAGACACTTAATATAAGTTAAAATACTTATTTTTATATAATAAATATTAGTTTATTTACTGATCTAAAACAGTTTTATCAAAATCACTTGAAAAGGCGATTTTTACCGTTTTTAACACATAGTTTCGTACCGAACTTTACCGTAACCATCCCAAATCATCATACTTGATATTTAACATAACACATATTATCTACTGACCAAAACAATAACACATATGAAGGTCTCATAAGTAGCACAAAATCATGCAAATATCACCCGATTTACAACTTTTCAAGCCTTAAGTACAACATGCAAAGCTACCAAGTTATGTCATAATTTTTATAACTTGAACATACATCGGATAACTTTATTTTACATGTTTTTTTATTGATTTGAATGAACATTTATCATATCATGTATAAATCTTCAAACCCTTGCATTTTAACTATCATTCAAGCACATGCAACAACTTAAAAACTAATAACCCAAAACCCACATGCATGTACCTTTCAAGAATCCGATCAAACAAGATTTAATCTAAAATCAAAATAAAATATCTAGCACACATATATATACACTCACGACCATATATATACTCATACATACATCCATTTTATTTTATTTAAAAACCCATCTGTTTTAGTTTTCAAGTTAGTGCTTAAATCCAAGAACAAGAGAAACTTTCACAATCATCTTCATCACCATGAATCATGAATTTGTTTGAGAAATGAAATTGTATACCTTCAAGATTCAAGTGGGTTTTTGAATGAAAATGATGATACAAAGCTTGGTTCTTGCTTGAAACTTCTTGGAATCACCTTAAAAGCACTCTTGGATCTTCAAACTAGCTTGAAATGAACTTGTATGAACATGAATCTTCAAGAACTCCAAGATTTGAATTTTGAACTGTGTGTATGTGTGTGTGCCGTGAGTTTAGAGAGAGAGTGAGGAGAGATTAAAATCTTTTTGGTGTTGGGAAAATGATTATAATGGAGTTTTTCTTGATTTTGTATAGAACTCATGCAAGATACCCTCAACACTTGTCCTACTTTCACCTTTCAAGAATGAGGTGGGCTGCCATGGAGCTGAGAACAAGTCCCTCTCTCTCATATATATACGCATACATACACATATATAAGTTTATACAGGTATTTAACGCGTTACCGGGTATTTTATCTAGCGTTTTAATTGTGTTTTAACGCGTTTAAAATTATTTTTAATTCTTTATAAAAATTAACTCACCAAAATATTGTTGAACAATATTTTATTTGTCTGGACTGGCAGCATTGTCGGTATTTGGCAGTATGCGCGTTGTACGTAGTACGCGCTTAAATTCGAGAAAATAGGGATTTTGAGCGTTTTAATTTATTTTTCCTAGCAAACATGACTAAGTATATTATTTTAATCATAACGGACTATTTTTAGGATATTAACATTAATCGGGCGGTCACCGACGTTCGGTTCGCATTTTAACATTACGCGATAAGCGTTTATCTTAAAATTGCTAACATAATTTTTAATAAATTTTAAATTTATTAACACATCAAATAACATCAAAATACATCAAATATGATATAGTTTATCTTTTTATTTAACCATAACACGTGTCACACTAGTATAGGTCCAAAATAACCAGGTGTCACAGTCTCCCCTACTTTAGGAAATTTCATCCCATAATTTAATTAGAGGAAACTTGTCAGCAAAGGTGTGGATACTTCACCTTCATTTGATCCTCTCGTCCCCAAGTAAACTCTGGGCCACGTTTGGATTCCCAGCGAGCTTTGACTATCGGTATGCGCTTGCACTTCAGTTTCTTGACCATACGGTCTAATATTTCCACCGGCTTCTCAACAAAGTGCATCGTGTATCAACACGAATTTCATCAAGAGGGAAGTGGAGGTTTTCATCAGCCAAACACTTCTTCAGATTGGACACGTGGAAAGTTGGATGAACATTTCCAAGTTGTGGAGGTAGCTCAATTCTGTAGGCTACTTTTCCGATTCTTTCAACGATCTTGAATGGTCCAACATATCGTGGTGCAAGTTTTCATTTCTTTTCAAATATGACCACACATTTCCAAGGGGATACATTGAGAAGGACGTGATCACCGACTTGAAATTCCAATGGCTTGCGTCGTCTATCTGCATAACTATGTTGACGGCTTCTAGCTGTTAAGAGGTTGTCGCGAATTTTCTTGACTTTATCTGTAGTTTCTAGAATGAGTTCAGGTCCGGTGAGCTGAGCTTCACCAATCTCATTCCAGCAGACTGGTGAACGACATTTTCGACCGTATAAAGCTTTGAGAGGAGCCATGTTGATGCTGGAGTGATAACTATTGTTGTAGGAGAACTCGATCAAGGGTAGATGCGAATCCCAACTACCACCAAAATCGATCACACAAGCTCTAAGCATACTTTCCAGTGTCTGGATTGTTCTTTCAGATTGTCCATCCGTTTGAGGATGATAAGCTGTGCTCAAATTGAGTTGGGTTCCCATAGCAGATTGCATGGTTCTCCAAAAGTGATATGAGAATCGAGCATCTCGGTCAGATATGATGTTCAAAGGAACAAGTCGGGATACAATCTCATCTACATAGATCTTAGCAAGCTTATCAGCAGATAAATCCTCACGGATTGGCAAGAAGTGTGCAGATTTTGTCAAACGATCAACGACTACCCAAATGGCATCATGACCTCTAGGAGTGCGGGGTTAGTTTGGTAATAAGATCCACGGCAATGTTTTCCCATTTCCAAACTGGAATCTCTGGTTGTTCCAATAATCCAGATGAATGTTGATGTTCCGCCTTGACTTTGAGGCAAGTAAGGCATTTGGATACGTATAAGGCAATGTCTTTCTTCATTCCCGGCCACCAATACTGGGTTCAAAGATCCTTGTACATTTTGTCTGCACCAGGATGAATGGAATATCGAGACTTATGAGCTTCATCCATCAATAAGATACGGAGATTGTCTTGACTTGGAACCCATAAACGGTTCATGAAATAGAGTACCCCTTCGTCTTTCCTTTCGAGTTGCAGCTTGAGGTTAAGTGGTATTTTATTTTTCAACAAGCCTTGGGTTACACATGTACGTTGAGCTTGAGAGATGCGGGATTGAATATCAAATTGAACTTGAACACAAGGAAGCTTAACGCGTTCTTTTCGACTTAGCATATCGGCTACGACATTCGCCTTGCCAGGATGGTAGCGAATCTCGCAGTCGTAGTCATTTAGAAATTCAACCCAACGTCGTTGCCTCATATTTAGTTCTTTCTGGTCGAAGATGTGTTGGAGAATTTTGTGGTCAGTGAAAACCACACGTTTGGTTCCGTAAAGGTAGTGTCTCCAAATCTTGAGAGCAAAAACCACAGCGCCTAACTCAAGATCATGAGTTGTGTAGTTCTTCTCGTGGATCTTCAACTGTCTTGACGCGTAGGCTATGACTTTGTTTCTTTGCATGAGAACAGAACCAAGGCCCAAGTTTGATGCGTCACAATATACGACAAAGTCATCGTTTCCCTCGGGTAAAGATAACACATGAGCATCACAGAGCTTCTGTTTCAAGGTCTGAAAAGCTTCTTCTTGTTTGGGTCCCCACTCAAAAGGTTTGTTCTTTTGACTTAAGGCTGTGAGAGGAACCGCAATCTTCGAGAAGTTTGCAATAAAGCGGCGGTAATAACCCGCGAGACCCAAAAATGCACAAACCTCAGTAGGAGTAGTAGGTGTATCCCATTCCTTAATCGCATTAATTTTGGCGGGATCTACATGTATACCTTGTTCGTTGACGATGTGTCCCGAAAATTGAACTTCCTTAAGCCAAAATTCACTCTTGGAGAATTTAGCGAAGAGTTGTTCCTTCTTTAGGAGTTCCATTGTTAGACGGAGATGTTGTTCATGGTCAGCTCGTGTCTTTGAATAAATCAAAATGTCATCAATGAAAACGATGATGAACTTGTCCAAATAAGGCTTACAAACCTTATTCATCAAGTCCATGAAGACGGCAGGAGCATTCGTTAAACCGAAAGGAATAACAGTGAACTCGTGTGCGGAAGGCAGTCTTAGGAATATCTTCTTCGAGTACACGAACCTGATGATACCCAGAACGTAGATCGATCTTCGAAAAGCAGGTAGCAACCTGAAGCTAAAGAGATCATCAATGCGAGGTAGGGGATATCGATTTTTGATACTGAGTTTGTTGAGTTCACGGTAATCGATACACATTCCGTAAGATCTGTAACATCTCCAAAAAATTTATTTACAAAAATTTAAAATAATGTATATAGAAACTAATATTATTGAACGGGTAGATCACGGGTAGATCACGGGTAAGTTGACTGTTAGAAATATGAGGTATTTAGACAAATATAGGAACCGTTTAAAATTATAATAATAAAATACATTATATTTGACCTTACTCCGTTTTTAATGAAACTTAGGTGAAAATATAGATAAAAATATGCCCGTTCTAATGGCATATTCATTGTTTTAAAACGTCATATTTTAGAAGTTATAAACGATAAATGAGTTGAGCTGCTTAAATTAGTCTTCGAGAGGCTTAAAAAATCAAAGAACACGGAGCGGTAAAATCAAACTCATGGAATTAATTAGAGTATATATAATAAAAAAAATCAAAATATGAGAATTGAAATGTGTGTACACGTGGACTTAGAAACGTATCGTACAAGTTGAGATTTCAGTATAAATAAGAAACATCACTTTTCCTTTTTCCCTGTTCCCCTCTCTCTCGTTCTCTCCCTCTCTTTCATTTTCTTTTCTTTAGTATTTCACCAATATATTCCAAAGCCCTGCCTTATTTTAAATGTTTTAACTTCTGATCATTGAGTCAATACTCTGTTTGATTGATCTTGATAAAGGTTATACCTTGTAAATTAAGTTAGGGTTCTGTCTCGAGGTGTATTGATAAAGTTGAATTTGGTTATTATACTTAACATAAGTGCATTATATATGTTATTGAGAGCTTAGGAGCTATGCCCAAAATTATACCAGGAGGTCTATAGTTAGACCCTAAAATTTACCAGGCGAGTACATTCTCTTTTTGTAAATCTTTTTGTAATTACTTTGCAAAACCTCAAATGTTTTTCAGTTATACTTACATGGATTAAGTCTGTGTAATCTATAATTGTTTCCAGTAGTTGGGGTTTTGTACATTACTAGTCCACAGTCACCAAGGGTGTGACAGGAACCGTTACTTGTTGGGAGACAGGTCCCACAGTAATATGACCATGAGCACAGGGGAGTGTCCCAAGTCGCCTACTGTGTTGAATAATTGATAGAAAACTTACACTGTAATCGCCCTTAATACTGTAAAGTATAAAAATGTGTTATTTCCTAAACTGGAATGAACTCGCCAGTATTTCTTGCTGATAAAATGTTTTCAAAACGCGTTTCAGGTAACCTGTTGTGAAATGATACAAGCCAGCTATGGAGCACTGAAGGCTTAAATAAAGTGGCTAAAATTACCTGAATAAAAAAAGAAAATTTGTATTTTATTAATTGGGGTTTATCCCTATAAAAACAATTAAGTGAAATACGGGTTTCAACCCATTTGTTTATTAATAAAAGTTTGATGTTTTACAACTCTGAAATTATTTTCTAACTACGATCCTGATGAATAATTTTATTTTTCCGTTGCGTATTTAATAAACACCGGTACCACTTGACTGGTCCACGGCTCCCAGGGTGGGGTCGGAGGCCGTGACAGAAGGTGGTATCAGAGCCACTTGTTTAAGCCATTTAGGTGTTCTTTTAATACCTAAAACTTAAACATTATGTTAGGAAATTAATAATTTATCTGTTATTGTGTGTAGATAAATTTTAATATATATACTATATATGTTTTAAGTTCATAGTATGAGTGACCAATATCTAAATCTTACAATTATGTTATGGTTAACATTATATATAAAAGTGATCTATTATTAATGTTATGTCTTGTTAAGATTAAGTTCCATGATATATAGACATTAAGAAATATTTCATAAAATAATATAATAATCTAAATCCATTAATATATTTATATTAATATCATAACATAAAATTTTGTATAAGTTTCATAACATTATATTAATGTTATGATATTAGTATTAACTAGAAAATTATCCTGCGCTTCGCGGTGTGAATTCGGTTGATAATGTCCGCTTCTCTATAATAATGATACTCGAAATAGCAATAGAAAAAAAACCAATGCTACAACACTTTTGAATTGAAAGAAGGCAAAAGAAAATATAAAAGTAAAAAAGTTAATGTAAAAATACAACTTGTATCGAGGTTATTTTGAGTATCTTACGAACGTGTCAACTCGTTCACATTCACAATACAAAACATCTTTAAATATAAGTAGCATTTAATTAAAATAATAATTTGAAAAAAACATTGAGTGTTACGTACGAATTTGTACCTAAAACAATTTTAGTGTATATGAGATATCTTTTATAAATTTTTTGGTTTGATAATTTATAAAACTTTTGGTTTTATAGTTTATAAACTTAAGAAAGAAGTACAACTGCATAAATATATTTATTTATTAAAAATATTAATTATTTATACTTTAGAATTAATATATGGTGGAATAAATTTGGACGTACACTAATAAGTCCAACTAAAACTTGTGTAAACTAAAAAGTAAAAAAAAAAAAAAGTAAAACCCAGGTGGCAAAAAAATAAATAGAAAATAAAAGACCACTTCTAAGATAAAAATTTGAAACAAATTAATATTTTATTTTCAAAAATTGTAGACAAACGGTTACATTTGGCAAACATTTGTGTGAAATCTGTTGTGTTAAAAATTTTTCTTCGACACATTGCTATAGAAAAAAAATTATTATTCTAAGTAAAGTATTTTCTTTTATAACTTATGCAAGTGTTGAACCGGTACCCTGACGGTTCAGACTGATAACGATTGAATACCTGCCGCATAACTCAGTGAATTCCACTAATTAAATTTAAGATATTAAATGAACTATATATACTATTAAAATAACTGTTCATTGGTTTTCATTATTAATATATGATAATATTTTAAATTCATTACAATTCTATTTTTCGAAATAATATATGTTTATACACGTATATAATGTAACCTAAAATTTATTTTATATAGGATACATATTAAATTTTATACATTTACACCTATAACATAATTAAAAAAAATGTATGTTTAAAAGATTATTATATATATTATATATAAATAATCATGTTTTTATTCTCTATCTAGAATATTATACTTAATAAAAGTAATAATTTTTATTATTTTATAATGTATATAAAAGAAAAGAAAAGATAGGCCTGATAGTTTGTGCAATCGGTATATATAGAAAAAAATTATATAAGTAAAATTTTAAAAAGTAAAAGATATTCCAAAACATATTTTATTACCCAACTTAAATCAGTAATTTAGTATTTGTTTATTTATTTTACCTGGCACGTTAAATTTTCCTAAACATTCTAGTTATTTTTTTATTTTCAAAGCTAGAATCAAAATGAGAGCCCCACGTAAAAATAATTGACTCAAATTTGTATTTGTCCTTTATATAGCTTTAGTTAAAAAATCAAATTACAATTTTAATATTATAATATCTCTAAACCAAATTACTATTGTTTGAGATATATATATACTCTAAATACATGTATATTACTTCATTACCTAATATATTTAGAATGAATTTTAGAAACGTCAAACTTGTATTACCTACTGTAATACTTTTTTGAATAAATAATATAATGTAAACTAAGAGTTAAAACCAATATGGTTCAACCGACTATTTAAAGACGAAATTGTTCTCTTTCGTCCAGAAAGTTTATATTTTGATAAATGTATTTCATTAAAATTTTGTCCCAAAATATTATAACAGAAAGTTTATTCAAATATGCTATTACTATTTTCATTATTATAAAAAAAAAGATAAAGTTATAGGAATAAGCTTGATAATTGGTACCTTCAGTTATATAGTTGGATTTTTTTTATAAATTAAAGATATTACAACATAATTTTGTATCATATATATCTATATTACGTAAGTTATGATATTAACAAGAGATCTGAAAATTTATGTTTCTAATGATAAATATACACATATATGCGTATACATAATAGGATTTCTTGATGGTATACACAATATAATAATCAAATATCTTTTGTCGATAAACATAAGAAAAAAATACCACTAGTGATTTATATATTAAGTCATTATAAAGATGAACGATAAAACGTGTTATGTTCTAAAAATGCCATCTGTTTGAATAAAACATTCCTTGCGAAGGAATCTAATGTTGTATAAAAATGAATAGAGTTAGCTATAAGCATACTCATCACAACGAACCTAGCCATAGTGTCAATGGAGACAATAATATTTTATCAGAAGTCCATTTTCCAAACAAAAGAAAGTCACAACCATAACAATAACAATATCTATGCTTAAACAAAGAGAGTAAGGATATTGATATTTACTGATAACACAGGATACTATTTAGACTTAAACCTAAGAAAAATGCCTTAGTATAAAGGTTTGAGATAAGCTAATTACTTGCATAGATAAAGTATGATGGGTATTGGTATGCCGTGGTGATGATAACTAGAACAGTGCAAGTATGATAAATAAGCGATAACACCTCGCCACTGTTATTTCTTGTTTATTAGTACTACTCGATTCTAGAATATGATCTGTCATGAGAATACTAATTTCCTTGTTTCTTGATACAAGCCATAATATATGATGCACTTTTAAAATTATGATTTGAGATAAGTCTATTTATGGGAAATATCATGATAATTACCTCTCCGGTAAAACTGGGCATGGTGCGGTAGACTGTCCAGCTTGTTCGGGTAAGATGGGGTTACCTCTCCGGCAAGATTGGGTATGGTGTGGTAGACTCTCCAGTTTGTCCGGGTGAGATGGGGTTACTTCTCCGGCAAGACTAGTTATGGTGCGATAGACTCTCCAGCTTGTCCGGGTGATATGGGGTTACCTCTCCGGCAAGACCGGGTAAGATGGGGTATATGTTTTGTTAATGGAATTCCCTAAATAGTACCATGACCTGATGTCTGACCTGTTTTTGGAAATATTATACATTAACCTTGTAATGGTGTGTATATTATAGTACGTGAAATACATGAGTATATAAATATGTATATCTATAAGGAAATCCAAAGACCTAATGATTAACAATTAGGGATGAATCACGAACATGTGTCAATAATAATTTTAGATTTATCAGGAATCTCTCGTAGACGTCTATTATTCCGATATCAAACACTATTTCGTTTGATCATCTGTCTCGTTACTCTTGCGACAAAAAGAACAACGGGAACCCTCTAAGTTGGGACGCCCTCGAAAGTATAAGAATTGCCCTTGCGATTTTCAATGCCTTAGGAAATCTGTAACTAAGGGTCGAGCTAAGACGTAAAACATCTAAAAACTTTAAGAGTGATTTCACCTTCATTACAAGATAAGGATCTCAAAGCATAGAGAATAGTTCTAGTCAAAGTAAAGTAAAATTCAAAGGAAAGGCCATAATGTACTTAGAAACTAGGTCACTGATGAGCTAAAAGTGTTCCTCTATGTTTCAGTGAATCTCGAGGACGATATTTAAAACAAGGTGGGGAGGATCTAACATCTCCAAAAATTTTATTTACAAAAAATTTAAATAATGTATATAGAAACTAATATTATTAACCGGATAGATCACGAGTAAGTTGACTGTTAGAAATATGAGACATTTAGACAAATATAGGAACCGTTTAAAAATTATAATAATAAAAATACATTATATTTGACCTTACTCCGTTTTTAATGAAACTTGGGTCAAAATGTAGATAAAAATATCCCCGTTCTAATGGCATATTCATTGTTTTTATAAAACGTCAAATTTTAGAAGTTATAAACGATTAATGAGTTGAGCTTCTTAATTAATTAGAATATATATATAATAAAAAATCAAAATATGAGAATTGAAATGTGTGTGTACACGTGGACTTAGAAACGTATCCTCCCAGTTGAGATTTCAGTATAAATAAGAAACATCACTTTTCCTTTTTTCCTGCTCCCCTCTCTCTCTCTCGTTCTCCCCCTCTTTCATTTTCTTTTCTTTAGTATTTCACCACTATATTTCAAAGCCCTGTATCATTTTAAGTGTTTTAACTCCTGATCATTGAGTCAATACTCTGTTTAATTGATCTTAATAAAGGTTATGCTTTGTAAAATAAGTTGGGGTTCTGTCTCGGAGTGTATTGATAAAGTTGAATTGGGTTATTATACTTAACATAAATGCATTATATATGTTATTAAGAGCTCAGGAGCTATGCCCAAGATTATACAGGAGGCCTATAGTTAGACCCTAAAATTTACCAGGCGTGTACATTCTCTTTTTGTAAATCTTTTTGTAATTACTTTACAAAACCTCAAATGTTTTTCAGTTATACTTACAGAGATTAAGTCTGTGTAATCTATAATTGTTGCCAATAGTTGGGGTTTTGTACATTACTAGTCCACAGTCACCAAGGATGTGACAGGAACCGTTACTTGTTGGGAGACAGGTCCCATAGTAATATGACCATGAGCACAGGGGAGTGTCCCCAGTCGCCTACTGTGTTGAATAATTGATAGAAAACTTACACTGTAATCGCCCTTAATACTGTAAAGTATAAAATTGTGTTATTTCCTAAACTGGAATGAACTCGCCAGTATTTCTTGCTGATAAAATATTTTTAAAACGCGTTTCTAGTAACCTGTTGTGAAATGATACAAGCCAGCAATGTAGCACTGAAGGCTTAAATAAAGTGGCTAAATTACTTTAATAAAAGAAGAAAATTTATATTTTATTAATTTGGGTTTATCCCTATAAAAACAATTAAGTGAAATACGGGTTTCAACCCATTTGTTTATTAATAAAAGTTTGGTGTTTTATAACTCTGAAATTATTTCCTAACTAAGATCCTGATGAATAATTTTATTTTTCCGGTGCGTATTTAATAAACACCGGTACCACTTGGCTGGTTCACGGCTCCCGCTCCCAGGGTGGGGTCGGGGGCCGTGACAAGATCCATCCTTCTTCTTTACAAATAGAACAGGCGCGCCCTAGGTGAAAAGCTTGGACGAATAAATCCTTTGTTAGACAACTCCTGCAGCTACTTCGACAACTCTTGCATCTCAGACGGTGCAAGACGGTATGGAGATCTGGCAATCGGGTTTGCACCAGGTACAAGGTCAATACGAAACTCAATTTGACGCGTTGGGGGTAAACCAGGTAACTCTTCATGAAACACCTTAGATAATCCCGAACAACGGGGATGTCTTGAATAGTCTTACCCTTGTCTTTGTCCTCTACGACACGTGCCAAGAAAGCCACGTAATTCTTTCGTAGGTATCTTTGTGCTTGGGTGCTTGTTATCAATTCAAGGCTACTCGTGGGCCTTTCTCCACGAACCTCTAAGGTTTCACCAGTCGAAAGCGGCACACGAACAATCTTGTCAAAACAAACCACCTCTGCACGGTATTTGGTCAACCAATCCATTCCTACTATAACGTCAAAACTCCCAAGTTGCATTGGCCTGAGATCAATGGGAAAAAGGTGACTATTGAGGTTCAACTGGCAATTTCCAATGATAGAATCGAGTACAAGAGGTTCGCCACTAGCTATCTCTATTATCAAAGGTTTTCCTAGTTTTGTTCTAGGCTTTGCAAGTAAAGGTTCGAAGGCTAGGGATACAAAACTCTTTTCGGCACCCGTATAAAAAGGAATAGATGCAAGTTGGTTGTTAACAAAGAAGGTACCGTTAACCACTTCGTTATCGGCACGCGCTTCATTGGCATTGATATTGTATGCTCGTCCACATGTCGGGTTCACATTAGCCAACTTCGGGCAATTGTTCCTGTAGTGAGTCAGATCCCCACAATTGTAGCAAGACCCAGGCGGAAAGGGAGGTCGTGCAGGATTTGATGGCTGCTTGGCAGGGTTTTTAACCACTTGATTCGGAGTAGGAGGTGAGCGACATGAGTTAGCCAAGTGGCCAAATCTTCGACAGTTGGTGCAAAGACGACATTGAAAATGTGGTTGATGATGACAATTGCACTTGTTACATAGAGGTGCAGTGCCAACATATTGTTTCTTGGCAGGTGGCTGTGCTGGCTAGGTAGGAGCAGCTTGATTGGTCTGTGCAACAGCATCAAAGTTCTTGGAAGAATTGCGTTTCCTAGACTTCTTCGAGGTTTCAGCCTTCTTTCCCTTCTGTTTCTCAGTCTTGGCAGATGATTTTTTGTCACCCTTGCGGTGTAGTTTTCCCTTCTTGACTTGGGACTCAGTCAAGTTTGCAGCTAGCTCAATGGCTTGTCTAACAGTGGTAGGGTTACTACCGGTGAAATATCCTGAACAGGATCAGGAAGGCCATCTATGTACTTCTCAATTGCCTTGTCCAAAGGCGTGACCATGGTGGGACACAGCACGCTCAGTTCTTCGTATCGGTCCGTGTAAGCTCGTTGTTCCCCACTATCTTGCTTAAGATCGAGGAATTCGTTTTCCAGTGCCCGCAGTTCATGACGAGGACAAAAATCCTTCATCATAAGAGCACGAAGATCTTCCCATGTTTGAGCCATTGCCACATCAGCACCCCTGTCTCTCATCACACCATTCCACCATGTAAGCGCCATCTTCTGAAATACACTGGAAGCAAACTCAGCCTTTCGCTCATTTGGGCATTGCACGTGACGAAATGTGCTTTCGACACTCTCAAACCACTGTAGGAGCCCATAAGCTCCTTCAGACCCAGAAAAATGGAGCGGTTTAGCCGAATTAAATGTCTTAAAGTTGCACGGAACAGGTGCATTGTTATTGTTGTTGTTGTTGGCTTGGTTTAACTGGGTTACTAGGTTCGGAAGTACAACAACGATTTGCTGAGCGATCATGGTTGCCATAGCGGCATCTTGAGTTTGATTACCTCGAGGAGGCATTCTATAAGAAAATGAACACAAGGAAATGTGTGAGATTGGCGCGGGATAAATCAAAAGGAGTATTGAAAATATTGACAAGTCATAAGGATGTTGTTTCTCAAAACAATCAAATGACACACGGTGACTAATCAAAGTACATGGGTCTTTATAATGTATAGTGAAGACATGCTTTAGCCTATAAGTGGACACTCACCCCAAGAGTTCCCAGGTAAGAGTGACTGGTCCGATAATGTGGATTTGTGCGAACACTCTAGCCTTAGATAGAAAACTCAGGGTACAGGCACCCACCCTTCCAGGTTGCACGTGTTCACATTATTAAGACCCAAACTTTGACGAGATTTGAAAACTTTAAAGGCATAAAGAGACCGATGATTCGTTTTAGACTTTACGCCTTCAGTTATATTTTGTTTTTGGTAATCACCTAAGGATAGGTGATGGTATTGCTTTAAGAATCTATACACAAGATAACTTGTGTTAGGGTCCTAGAAAGGTTATAATCTAGGTCAAAGAATTACTAATAACCTAATTCCTATAACCATGAGCTCTAATACCAATCTTTCTGTCACACCCCGACCGCGTAAAGCAACTAACTGCGGCGAAAACGACGGGGAGTCGTGTGGCAGAATTATTGTTTCATAACACATGATACTTAGAGTTTAGTTTTACAAGTAAAAGAGGTTATTACATTGTCTTGATTCAAACAGAAACATAACATAAAGGTAATAAGTTTCTTGATTTTAGATTTCTAAGGCCCAAGTCGCTCTAAGTGAAGCACGCTCAGATCAGACATTTGCTCCTAAAACATATGTGAAAGTAAATATGTCAGCATAAAAATGCCTGTGAGTAACATAGGTTTAGTGTTGAAGATTCATGACTTTGAAAGTTATAAGAAATGTTTTCGAAAAGTAGTCATGAACCTTATAAAATGTTTCCTTTTTATAAAATCAAATGAAAATCAATATGAAAATCAGATGATATAAAGGAATGTTGTGTGGTTAAGTAAATAACCTAATGAGAATAATATGTATAAAGTATGCCATGTCTTGTCCTTGCTAAAGTGGTTTAGATAACGCCACGATATGTCATATAATAAAAGCATTTATATATAGGAAGTACCAACGGCGTATCCACCATGCCTTTATCATATTACACACGTCTCGTTATTCAAATCACTTTATCAAAACCATCAAATAATGTCTTGTTTAAATCAATGTCAAAGTCATGTGTAAACAATGTCCAATGCCAAGTATAAACCATGTCTTGTATGGCAAGTAAATAGTATTTACTCAAACGAAATGCATAATGCTCTGTATATTTAATTGTCTTGTACAAAACAAGGTCTTTTAATCAACAAATGTTTAAATCAAAGGTTATGTTTTGAATGCCATTGCTTTTATCAATATAAATATTTATCAGATTTGTTTATCGCACACATTCAAGCCTTGAGACTGTCTCATAAACCCTGATCGGGATCAAGGTTTATCAAAAAAAATGTTATCGGATTCTGTCATTCTCTAACATTGCCCAACAAGCCTGGGGAGCGGGAACGGGATTTATCAAGTCCTATGGTACCATTACATACTACCGGTCGGCGCGATCACTGTTAATGAATGTATTATTGTCCCGTTAAACATATCAAATGTCATTTTCAGTGTAAGCATGTCATGAATATTTTTTGAAAACCATGTACTAGACATACTAAGTCAATATGTCAAGTAAAAATGTTTTTATTTTTGAAATAGTCTATGTAACAAAACATGTATAATGTCATGAAAACGGAAAGTAAAATTATGCACATATGTTTCACCCAAAATCATTTGAAAAAGATAAAAGTGGGGAATATGTACTCACCTTTGGGTGCGTTTTTATGTGTTAACACAATCCCTCAAATTTTTTATCCGTCCTAAATTAAATAAGAACGATTTAATAATCAAAACTCCCAAATTACCTAAGTTTCTCCAATACTTTGAATTTTCACATAACTTTGAGATTTTCTCGAAAAGTCTTTGTTTTGATTATGTTGGTGTATTTATATATAGGTGTTCATATATATTATGATTTTTGCAACTTGAACGATTTTCGTGGTGACCCTTAATATGTTATATCCGTTATCACACATGTTTATAAGCAATATATATATACATAAATGTGAACATATAAACAAATATCATCATACACGTAATTTTTAACTTATATATATTATCATTTTTAAAGCATTCATACATGAAATAACTTATCTAGTTAACCTATGTATCATTTTCATGCTCAACAAACAAGTTACACATATAACGTGATATTCACCGTTTCAACCACACAAGTGTACATGCATGGATTAAACTCCTACTATTATGTTATCACCTATCATATCATATAACACATTCTCATAATCACATCATAATATACCAAGTTCACTTTTGAACAATCTATGTTCATGTACATTGAAATATGCGTATATAGCGTTTTCGGTATCGTTTTCGGGCGTCGGAAGTCACGTACGACTAACCAAACACCGAAGATACTTAATATAAGTTAAAATACTTATTTTTATATAAAAAGTATCATATTTACTGATCTAAAACAGTTTTATCAAAATCACTTGAAAAGGCGATTTTTACCGTTTTTAACGCATAGTTTCGTACCGAACTTTACCGTAACCATCCAAATCATCATGACTTGATATTTTAACATAACACATATTATCTACTGACCAAAAAAATAATTTAATCATATATATATGCAAGTCTCATAAATAGCACAAAATCATGCAAATATCACTTGATTTACTACTTTTCAAGCCTTAAGTACAACATGCAAAGCTACCAAGTTATTACATAAATTTTTATAACTTTAACATACATCAAATAACTTTATTTTACATGTTTATTTACTGATGTGAATGAACATTTATCATATCATGTATAAATCTTCAAACCCTTGCATTTTAACTATCATTGAAGCACATGCAACAACTTAAAAACAAATAACCCACATGCATGTACCTTTCAAGAATCCGATCAAACAAGATTTAATCTAAAATCAAAAATACAATATCTAAACGCATATATATACACTCACGGCCATATATATACTCATACATACATCCATTTTTATTTTATTAAAAAATCCATTTGTTTTAGTTTTCAAGTTAGTGTTTAAATCCAAGAACAAGAGAAACTTTCACTATCATCTTCATCACCATGAATCATGAATTTGTTTGAGGAATGAAATGTTACACCTTCAAGATTCAAGTGGATTTTTGAATGAAAATGACGATACAAAGCTTGGTTCTTGCTTGAAAACTTCTTGGAATCATTTAAAAGCCCTCTTGAATCTTCAAACTAGCTTGAAATGAACTTGTATGAACATGAATCTTCAAGAACTCCAATATTTGAATTTTGAAGTGTGTGTATGTGTGTGTGCCGTGAGTTTAGAGAGAGAGTGAGGAGAGATTGAAATCTTTTTGGTGTTGGGAAAATGATTATAATGGAGATTTTCTTGATTTTGTAAAGATCCCATGCAAGATCCCCCTCAACACTTGTCCTAATATCACCTTTCAATAAAGAGGTGGGCTGCCATGGAGCTCCCAAAAAGTCTCTCTCTCTCATATATATACGCATACATACACATATATAAGTTTATACAGGTATTTAACGCGTTACCGGGTATTTTATCTAGCGTTTTAACGCGTTTAAAATTATTTTTAATGCTCTATAAAAATAAGCTCACCAAAATATTAATATTTTATTTGTCTGGACTGGCAGCTTGTCGGTATTTGGCAGTATGCGCGCTGTGCTACGCAGTACCCACTTAAATTCGTGAAAATAGGGATTGTGAACGTTTTAATTTATTTTTCCTCGCGAACATGACTAAATATATTATTTTAATCATAACGGACTATTTTTAGGATATTAACATTAATCAGGCGGTCACCAACGTTCGTTTTGTATTTTAACCGTTACGCGATAAGCGTTTATCTTAAAATTGCCAACATAATTTTTAATAAATTTTAAATTTATTAACACATCAAATAACATCAAAATACATCAAATATAATATAATTTATCTTTTTATTTAACCATAACACGTGTCACACTAGTAAAGGTCCAAAATAACCGGGTGTTACACAAGTGATTATATCTTGTCTGTTTGTTTCTTCTATTTACTTTGTTTTATATATATATGTTTACTTATTAAAAATCTTTTCTCTAAAATTTTATTAGATCAGACGTCGACGATAAAATAAAAACAACTTGGATTCCCGACACTCTACAAACAAGACCCAAAAAGATTCAAGTGTGGGGGTATTTGATATGCACCAAAAGCAACATATAAACTGTATCCAATACGGTATAAAATCAACTCTTTTTAGTACAAATGTTGGAAAAGTGTGTTTTTTTGTATACTTTTGATTTTCAGGATTAAAAGAGATTAAATGTACAAAAGGAACAAAATAATAACATAAACCAGCATAAGTACAGAAGATGGGAAGATGACACACTATACCGACCCTCCGAGCTTCACTCCAAGACCAAAAACAACAAGTCAGAAGTCCAACTTGGGCCCGTGCCCTTCAAGATTGCAGATGAGAAAAAGACAAACAGATGCAGACAAGAGACACGGGGCCGTGTCCCTTGGACACGGGTCGTGGTCAACTTCAAGTTTCGCCAATCTTGGATACTACAGCATGTTCAATGACCACGGGGCCGTGTGAAGCTTCTGTTTCCAGCTATAAATGTGGGTGCTTCATTTCATTCCAACTCATCCTTTGGAAAACTACTTCTCTCACACCTGACACCACTCCACCAACAAAATACCGCCATCATCCGCCATATTCGTCCATCATCCATCCTTAGAGTGTGTGTAGTAGTCTCGGGATCCAAGAGTGTGTGTAAAAGACAAGTTATTTATGTATTACTTTTGATTTCCTAGCTTTGGTAAACTTTCTAATAGTGTATGTATTAATGACTTCAATAACTAGTTGTTTATATTGAAAGTGAACTTTATTCTATCATCTCTTCATGTTTTGTAGATTCACTCATCCGTATCTTTACGGTCTACATAAAGCACGTTATCTGCCTGGAAGGGGTTCGAAGGATGGTATGGGTAAATTCTTGCGTCGTTTTAGTGTATAGATCCTACGAGGACTTCATTCTAGCTTATTAGGACTTCCTTTGAGGAAGATAGCATCAAATTGGGGGAAGTAAGAACGGCTTGAATCCCATATAAATAAACTACTATTAAAACTTTAAACCAGCCTTGCGGGACTGTATCCAAGCTAACTCAGAACAATATGACCGAGGGTAGCGTTGCCTCCAAAAGAGGGACATGCCACATTTTGCATTAATAACTTACTTAATTATCTCTCAATAATACGGCCTTGCGGGATTGTATCCCTGCTGACTCAAACAAATATGGATGAGGGTAGCGTTGCCTCCGAAAGAGGGACATGCCACTTTAACTAAGATAAGCTCTTAAAAAACTCGAAGCACGGAAATCATCAAAGGATACATAAATAACGAGTCGGAACCAAGTGATTATGTCTTGTCTATTTGTTTCTTCTATTTACTTTGTTTTATTTCTTTATGTTTACTTACAAAAATCTTTTCCCCAAAATTTTATCGGATTACACGTCGCAATATTCTGGTATTAAAAGCTTTTGTGTCCTTGGACAACCTCGGTATTTTTCCATCACTAAGCTACGCCAACGATGTGTGCACTTACCCTATCGTGTTGTAGAGGGTAGGGAGTAGCAAACGACACCCGGTACCGGTACCGAATTTGCCGAACCAGGTACCGACTTTTGACATTTTCGATACTGATCCGGTATGGTACTAGTTCGGCACTGGTATTTACCTAAAATACCGGTACCGAACAGTACTGTACCGGGTATATTCGGTACCGGTACCGGTACCCACTTTTGCGGATTTTCGGTACCAGTTCTTTTGTTACCGGTCGGTACCGAGCTCATCCCTAGTAGAGAGTGATAGTGTTATATCGTTTTTTTTATGAATATAAAGCTTGAATAAACGAGTGAAAAGTGCTTAAAATGTATATAAAATCCACTCACACTCCACTCACGTCACTTATCATGGATACAACCATGAGAGTAATGAAACTGATCAAAACTATGCCATATCGACTTTTCCATTAAATCAAGTTGCCGCTATTCTTTAAACCAATGGAAAGCCATATCATGGACACTTCCCACAGTGCATCGCCTGCTGATACCATCACCCAAACCACTCCCTGTGCTGTTACTACTCCTACTGTGAGCATTTCGGCCACTTTGTCAATACTTGTGGACGCCTTAAACCTCAAGTTGACCAGCCTAGTGTTTTATCAAATTCACCATTTGTGGGTCCACCACTTGTTCAACCAAACGCATAACTCATGGTCCAACCGTATGTCTAATCATATCCCCCACCTATAGGTCAACCGATGGTATAGCATAACACCCAACTCGTCCCTTACACCCGAGTGTGTTTCAGTTGTGGAGGCCTAACTCATGTCAGAAAAAAGTGTCTTCGGCTGGTTGATATCATCCAAACCCAAGTACGAGCCAATCTGGTGAATGAAGATAACTAGACGGTACACAGATGCGCATTCAACACCAAATTAGTCCCAGTGAACTGACGGAAGGACCCTACAATGATCCTTAATGGTTATAAATATGAATGAAACTGTACGCTTAACTGTTTTATTTTAAGGAATTAGATGACTATGGTGTTGTATGGCAATGCAAGTAAAGGAGTGCAAATGCGTGAAAACTAAATATTGGATCGGGTCACGGAGTACGGAAGGAAAAGAACGAAAATGAAGTTAAAGACCATTCTTGCCAAAGCTCTACCTTAGGCTACGGTAGCCACCGTAGCCTATGGTGGAGCCTGACGTTGTTTGTTTGTTTTGCTTTATAGTCAACTTTTGGAGTGACCTTTGGGTATCTTTTTCATAATTTCGATCCAGAACTTGTGGGGGATGAATTTAGGGTTTGAAGACAGTATTTTGGGTGCTTTTCTTGTTGCTTTATCGTCCTTGATTCACATGAACAACGGATTTGAAGTTATGATGATCAACCAAACTATGTGTGGCTAAGTTTTTTATGTTTTTCCTGGATTGTAATGTTTTCTTATGAATACTTTGTCATTGTCTCTTATATTTGTGGGATACTATTTTAATCTTTGTGATTGCATTGCTATGATGATTGTGTGTTTGTTTAGTGACGGTTTATATTGTTAGATTTCATCTTCTAAACCATATGTTCTTGGTGCCATAGGCAATCAGGATTTAGTGGGAGGGATTTGGGGTTGGCTATATTAATCTGATTATCGGGTAACAACCTTGCATTCTTGTAATCCAAGTACGTGGTCCCCTTTTATCACAATGAAACACACACACACGAACTATGTCTATGTGGTTCATCCCTAGTAAGATTTGACATTGTTATTCATAGAAAACCTGAAACTGGGGAAGACATTCTCCCTCATTTCTGAATACAAAACTTGTAAAGTGATAATTAGTTAATTTTTATGATATAAACAAATCAAACCAAATTTCGAGATTACTTTTCTACATTTTAGTTCTGTTATTAGTAATTTGCAAACTACTTAGCGAACACATTTTTCACAAACTCCCTGTGTTTGATACCTATTTACCACTATTTATTTAGTGTTATTGATTTATTTTTGAGTGGGACTTTGACACCACATCATCAACAACGATGTGGTCAACAACGCAACATAATCCTTCTGTTTTTTCTTCTTTGAATAAAACATTTTATGCTTGATTTTTGTATGAACTAGTTTATATTAAATAAAATTTAGTATGATATTTTAATACAAGTTTAATGAGTTGATTTTTGTAGTATATTTTAAATTAAATGCTAACATGTTGCCTATTACGACATAAACTCAAATAAACACACCCTTGTAACCTACTCAATATAGGTGGTGGTCCCAAACATCCTGAGCGTCACAGCCTTAACTATTTTCGTAACATGTGCCTAGAGATTTTCAAATTCGAGTCAACGGCACATAGATTTTTCTTAAGACATAAACGAAGTATTTTTATAAATTTAATTGTTTTGTACTTAGTGAATTATTAAATATAACCAAATATGCATACCTCAATGTGAGTCTATTTAGCAAAAATAAAATGGTGACCAATACAACACCATTTAACAAATAAAAGTGAAACCTAGAATTTTTCATACTACCACTTCATCACCTAAGATGAACCTTCAGACTGCCATTTCAAGAACCTTCGATATGCTTCTATCATTTACCTTACAGATTTCAAGAACATTCAATACGCTTTTGTAACTTACCTTATGGTACCCTAGAGTTCCTTAATTCGTATTTATCCCTTGACTTTTAGAATTTAAGATGATTTTTGCATTTTTTTTTGCTTTAGTCTTTGGACCCCATGTTTGGTTTTTCTATAATATCGACCATATCTACCATTCCCACTTCATATTATTGACGTTCATACTAACGTCAAGTTAACTTAAGTTCTAGACAATCATCACACTTCGACCGATAATCTCCCACGGGTCGAGGTGTGACAGAAACACCCAATTATTAGGAAAAAGGTCTTTAGTGAGGAAGTTGACACCGATCAATAGCCTAGTACCCACCATCAATGTCCTGCTCGCGGGGGTGTTTCTTAATATCCTCAAGGGACGGCTAGAGGAGAAAGTGAGGTTGAAAATGCTGAATCTACCAACAACTCAGGTTCTTTTGGGAGAATTAATGATCCTAGTATACCCGTTAGAAGTTCAACTAGGAACTCGTCTATACCAAAAAAATTAAATGATATTTTTTCGACAGAAGAGTGAAGTGTGGAATCTAAAGAGTAGTCCACTACTGTCACACCCCGACATCCATGTGTCTACCGGTGGGTCCGGTGGGGAGTATCGTGACGTACAGTTGATATCATCATAACCAAATAAGCATAACACATCGGAAGGCTTGGAATAATTAAACTATTACAACCGATAATTTCTAGAGTCCAAAATAAATATATACAGACATGGTTGTAACTAGATCCACAGGCGGATCGAAATGCATACAAAAATGATAACAGACACTACAGGCAACTCCCTAAGGTCGCAATTCCTTAGTTATTCGCCCCACAGCTCCCGGCCTATTCCGTACTTGCAACCTGTAACTTAAGCTTTGAAAATACGTCAGTTTACACTGGTAAATACTCTTAACCGACTCATTTTGAAAACCTTTTCAAAAATGGTTTTATGCGCACATAGCACATTTTCTTAAATAACTTGGGATAGTGCAAATGACCTTGTATACAGATTTACATACTGGCTTTTACATATGAGGCCCGGTATAGAAACCGAGACATGATCGACTGACACACCACTCTTAACTTCCACAAAGAAAGCAGATAGAAATTACCCATTGTGTGCCTACACGCCATGCTATATTGTCGCGGTCACTAGCAATTTAGTGAGCCAAGGATATCCCAGACACGGTCAAGTCCACCCCCAAAGTTTTAGTTTCAGTCAAAACAGATCAAAACCGGGTTATGTAAGATTTCTGTTAATTATCACAGCTGGATAAAACATTATCCCATACCCGACCAAGCTGTAGTAATCTACCGTACCCCAAGCCCGTATAGGGAAAATAAGTTAAGAGTATTTACCTAAATTGAAGTTCGTAAGTAGAGGAGCAATCTACCGGGAGGCGTTCAGTCTGGAGTGATGGTAATTAATAACCAATATTAGAATGCTAACGGGTCCTTAGTTAAGTCCTAGACTTGGACCGGTTAGTCTTACGCTAAATTGGTGATACGGTACGATACGCTAGATTAAGCGGTGATCGGAATAGAATGTTAATTGGACCCGACGAGTACATAGACTTGTATAATATGGGAGGACCAATAAGATTCTGAATTTGATAAGGAATGGACAAAGTTAAACCCGTTTTGGTTTAAATACGTAAACTAGCTACGTATGCTTAACTGAATGCGTATAAGCGAAACCGGGTAACCGTAAGAGTCGTATATAAGTTCCATAATGAGATATGTTTCAAATATGTTATAAAATCAGTAGCATTTGCAAGGATAGGCCCGAGTTATATTTAAAACCGATTTATGCCTTACAAGGGCATTTTGGTCATTTTTAGGCATATAAAATATTTTTAAAGTGAATCTGATGTTGTGACCTTAAATATTCTATAAAAACATATATTTATCATGTTATAACAGTAGGATATCAAGTATATGTGTGTTTGATGATTTTGAAACATACCATGTCCCACAAGGGCATTTTAGTAATTTTATACATAGCTTTGAAGCCGAATTTGGGATTTTGAGTTCGGGACTTGTACTTACTGTTTTTATATTAAAAATAAGTTTGTAAATCAGTAGGTAATAAGTCTCGGCTCATGGTTATGGTTTTAGACCATACTTATGCGCCGGAAAGGGGTAAAAGTCGCTAAAATGCCGTTAAATCGATATTTAATATAAACTGAAGTTAGGACCTGTTTTAAATGGCCAAAATATGTCATTTAACTTATAACATTATTAAGATAAGGTTTTGAATAAAAAAGTCTGATTCTTGCTATTTTTCCGTAAAAATGGTAGTTTAGTCGTTTAGCGGCGATTAGCGATTTTTAAGCATGCATTCAGGTCATAAACCGAACAAACATCCCAAAGGATCCTACTTATCATAACTTATTAGTAAGTATACCATCCATATGCTCATATGTGCTAAAGATCTCATTTTGCGCAAAAAGGACCTATTTGCAAAGTTTTAAGGATTTTTACGGAACTTATATAATAACTCAGATTTTTTAGAAATTGAGTCACGAAACTTTTGAACAATATTCTAACCATAAACATGATCACAAAATGACCAAAACTCAGTAGCAAGGATGGCTCAAAATGGGTCAGAACTGAAAATCAACAGAAAGTTAACTATTTGAGACTTTCGGTTACAAACCGAGCCTAGACCAAAATTTGACGAGCCGAATCTGTTGTCATAAGTTCTAATACTTATTTTATGGTTATTAACGCTTCAAAACATATTTTATAATATCTAGATTGTTAGTTATGATTTTTATAAAATTTCCTTAGTTTGACTTTATTTGACTTTTCGATTGACTCGTCAATCGGCCATGAATCCGTGATAATCTGGAGATGTCCTCTTGAGGGAACATCACCTCCATCATTATGAATGTGTAAGAACTTTTGTTACGCACAATGGCGTGGCGTACACGGATCTAGATCAAAGTCAAGTCGTTTATACGACAAAACCTTTTTGAAGCCAAAAGCTATTAAGAATCAATTTAGCAGGGATTGTAGACTTACAATATGTCCAAGTGAATGCTAGGAACGATTTGAAACACCTGGAATTGATCAGAGCCTTCTTGCACAAGAACTAGATGCACCCAAGTTGAAGAAATTTGGTTGCAACTTCAAAAAGGCTCACATATATGAAGCAAGGATGTTCCAGAGGTGTTACCAGATGTTAAGTGTCGAATATAGGTGTCCCAAGTCGTGTGATACATGCAAGAAATGCAACAAAACACTGAAAAGGTTGCAGTTCACACGACTGCCACATTTTAGCTCGCTGGCAGGTCCTTACGGTCCGTATGGGTCAAGCCTTGCGGTCCTTAAGGACCTCAGGCGCCCACAGTAACAAGTGGCCTTGCGAACCGTATGGATACTGCCTTGCGGTTCGCAAGGGGTCTCCAAAACATGAAAATTTCCATGCTTCACCTTTTGGCCCCTCGACTTTGATCCATAGCATAAATGAGGATAATAATAAGCGATTTAACGACTTTAGGTCCCTCCTGGTTTGACATACGCCATATTTAGGATTCCCGGGACACGTGTAAGATAATTATAGGATGTAAAAACACGTAGTGTTACATCATCACCCCTTAAAATAGATCTCGACCCGAGATTTCAATCAAACAGTTGTGGGTACTTCTGTCACATGACAGGCTCTACTTCCCAAGTGTACTCGGATCTCTACGGGCGTCCCATGTAACTTTTACAATCGGCACGTGCTTCCTACGAAGTTTCTTGACCTGACGATCCTCGATCGCCACTGGTTTCTCAATAAAACATAGATTCTTATCAATCTGAACCTCGTCGTGTGGCATAGCCAACGACTCGTCCGCTAAGCACTTCTTTAAGTTGGAGATGTGAAATACATCATGGATTCCACTAAACTTCTCGGGCAATTTGAGCTTGTACGCAACAGCTCCAACTCGTTCGATAATCTCGAATGGTCTAACATACCTTGGACCTAGCTTTCCTTTCTTCCTGAAGCGCATAATGCCTTTCCAAGGCGATACTTTTAGTAAGACCTTTTCCCCTACCTGGAATTCGAGTGGTTTGCGTCTTCGATCAGCATAACTTTTCTGCCTATCCCTGGTAGCCTTGAGACGATCACGAATTTGTAATATCTTATCCGTCGTCTCCAGGATTATTTCTGGTCCTGTCAGTTGAGCTTCCCCAAGCCCAACAAACGGGTGTCCTACACTTTCTACCATCGAGTGCTTCAAACGGGGCAGCTTGAATGCTTGCATGATAGCTGTTGTTGTAGGAGAATTCAACAAGCGGCAAGTGGCTATCCCAATTTCCACCTAGATCAATCACATAAGCGCGGAGCATATCTTCCAAAGTCTGTATAGTGTGCTCACTTTGCCCATCCGTTTGAGGATGATAAGTTGTGCTAAAATTTAACTGAGTTCCCAAGGCTTGTTGAAAGATTTTCCAGAAATGAGAGGTATACCTTGTGTCTCTATCTGATACAATGGATACTGGCACGCCATGCAATGACACAATTTCATCTACATAAAGCTTAGCAAGCTTATCCGAGCTATATCTCTTGTTGATGGGTAAGAAATGAGCTGACTTAGTCAGCCTGTCCACGACCACCCATTGCGTCATTCCCTTGCTTTGTTTTTGGTAACTTGGTAATGAAATCCATAGTTATGCATTCCCATTTCCACTTGGGAATTTCCAATGGCTGCAATAGACCTGACGGCTTTTGATGTTCAGCTTTAACTTGTGAGCACGTCAAACATTTAGCTGCATAGGCCGCTATGGATTTCTTCAACCCGGACCACCAATAGTCGGGTCTCAAATCCTTATACATTTTGTCACCACCGGGTGAATCGAATACCTGGAACTATGTGCTTCTTGGAGGATCAAGTCTCTAAGTCCTTCGAAAACTGGAATCCAAATTCGTCCTCAAAATCTAAGAATTCCATCATTCCCAGTGTGAGTTGTTCTACCATCTTTCCCATTTCTTCTTTAGGGAGGTTTATCTCAAGTAAAGCCTGCTTTTGAGCTTCCAAAATTTTATCTTTCAGACTATTCTTTACTTCAATACTTTTAGCATTGATCCGTATGGGTTTAATCCTTTCCTTGCGGCTCAAGGCATCGGCAACCACATTTGCCTTGCCTGGATGATAACGGATCTCACAATCATAGTCGTTCAGCGTCTCCATCCACCGACGCTGTCGCATATTTAAATCCTTTTGATTGAATAAATGTTGGAGACTTTTGTGGTCGGTGTATATAACACACTTTGTTCCATATAAATAATGTTTCCACTGTTTGAGCGCGAACACCACGGCACCTAGTTCCAAATCATGTGTGGTGTAGTTTCTTTCGTGTATCTTCAATTGCCTTGAAGCGTAGGAAATTACCTTTCCTCTTTGCATGAGTACACACCCCATGCCGGTGTGTGAAGCATCACAATATATCATAAATTCTTCAATTCCTTCTGGTAGGGTCAACACAGGAGCATTACTTATTTTTGCTTCAATATATCGAAAGCTTCTTGCTGTTTTGGACCCCAAACAAATTTAACATCTTTAAGGGTCAGGGTCGTCAATGGAGTAGCTATCCTCGAAAAGTTTTCTATAAATCTTCTATAATAACCGGCCAAACCCAGAAAACTTTGGATATCAGATGGTGTCTTGGGGGCTTACCAGTTCATTATTGCCCTCGACTTTGGCAGGGTCAACTTGTATCCCACGTTCACTAACCACGGGGCCTAAGAATTGTACTTCACGCAACCAAAATTCACACTTAGAAAACTTCGCATAAAGTTTCTCTTGTCTCAACAACTCCAAAATACACCTTAGATGTTTCTCGTGGTCCGCATGACTACGAGAGTATATAAGTATGTCATCTATGAATACGATGACAAACTTATCCAGATAAGGCTTGCAAACTCTATTCATCAAGTCCATAAACGCTGCAAGTGCATTAGTGAGCCCAAAAGGCATCACTAAGAACTCATGATGACCATATCTTGTTCTAAACGTCATCTTTGGAACATCTTCAGTACAAACTTTGAGTTGATGATAACCTGACCTCAAATCAATCTTTGAGAAGTAGCTTGCTCCCTGAAGCTCGTCAATAAATCATCGATCCTGGGCAATGGATAGCGATTCTTAATTGTTAGCTTATTCAAATCGCGGTAGTCAATGCACATTCACATTGAACCATCTTTCTTTTTCACAAACAGTATTGGAGCTCCCCAAGGCGAAGAGCTTGGCTGAATGAATCCTTTTCCCAACAATTCCTCAAGTTGTGTCTTCAACTCTTTCATTTCTGTAGGTGCAAGTCTATACGGGGCTCTAGCAACTGGGTCTGCACCAGGTATGATATCAATTCTAAATTCTACTTGCCTATCTGGAGGTAGACCAGGCAAGTCTTCAGGAAACACGTCAGCAAATTCCGAGATAACGGGTAGATCTTCGATCTTTGGCTTAGTTCCATCAATGGTTACTTGTGCCATGTAAATGACACAATTCTTCTTCAGGCATTTCGAAGTTTTAAGTAACACATCCTTTTCAGACAAACCATAACGTACATCACTTTGGATAGGCAGCAATTCACCGGTCGAAGTTTTGATTTCGATGAGTTTCTTGTTACAGGCTATATGGGCATGGTTACTAGACAACCAGTCCATACCAAGAACTACATCGAATCCTGCCAACTTTATTGGCAATAGCGAAACAGGAATAGAGTGATCCTTAATGGAAATAAAACATCCATCAAGAATTGTAGAAGCGGTTTCTATGTTCCATCAGCAAGTTCTACATCGTATGTTATGTCTAAAGTTCTCATGGGCAAGTTTAATAAGGCGCTAAACTTATGATCTACAAATGATTTATCAGCCCCTGAATCGAAAAGAACTCTAGCATAAACATCATTAATAATGAACGTACCTGTTATCACAGTGTTATCGTTTACAGCCTCCTTGGCTTTCATCTGGAAAGCACGAGCCTTTCCTTTCTTCGCCCCATCGTCCTTAGCAGTGTCATCCTTCTTGTACTTAGGACAGTTAGGTTTGATATGTCCTTTCTTGCCACAATTAAAACAGGTGGCCTCCTTTAAATCCTTACATTCCAGAGCCTTGTGCCCATGCCTCTTACAAATCCCACAAGGCTTTGTCTGAAGCTCGTCCCGACACGCACCAAAGTGTCGCTTGTTGCACTTTCTGCATTTAGGCCTATTATCAGACCTTTGATGATTCTTATTTGACCCAAACTTCCTGCTCTTGTCAAAGCGGTGAAACCTGTCATCATCTATCTTCCTTTTCTCGCCACCTTCAGACCTAAGAGACCTCTGTCTCTTCAAATCCTGAGTCAAGACCATAGAAAGGTCCACAGCAGACCTAAACGTCACGGGCCTAGATGCCCTGACATCACCCTTAATCTCCGGATCTAATCCGCCAATAAAACGTGAGATGCGTTTGGATTCGGGAGTGATCAAATATGGCACCAATCTCGACATAGATTTAAACTCCGATACACACTTCCCACAGTCGAGGTTCTTCATGGTTAGCCCAATAAATTCTGTGTCGATCCTTTCCATTTCATGAGGTGAACAATAGGCATCCTTTACCAACTCAACAAACTTTTCCCAACTCAAATTATAAAGATAGACCTTCCTAGAAGACTAGATCATCGACTTCTACCACGTGAGGGCATCGCCCTTAAATGATTGTGCTACATACTGCACTACGTCTTTCTCAGCGCACCCACTGATTTCCACAATAGTTTTGATCTCGTCTAACAATCGGAGCGTTTCCACAGCTCCTTTTTCACTAGTGAAATCACGTGGTTTGCAAGACACGAAGTATTTATAGGAGCAACCTTCCTTTTTAAATTGGGTCTTTCTGTGGTACTCCTTTCTTTTCCTGTAAATATTCGACGAACGAATACTCAGAGTCGTCTTTCTTGTGAGAGGGATGTTCAGATTTCTTTGGCGATGAGTGCTTCGAATGGTGCGAAGATGTATGCCTGGATGTGTGCTTAGAAGTATGCTTGGTATGTGAAGCACTGGATTCACCGTTCTTCTCGTCACGATCTTTAATTGCTTTTTCTACTTTGGTGGCAATTAATGCCTGCAGTTCACCTCTAGTAGTTACAATCTGTTCGTTGGCACATCCATCCCCACGGTGGCTATCTACTTCATCTGAATTGGCAATCCTTGTACTTTGACACTGAAGCAATCACGTGGAATTTAATTAATTACACTTGTTTGATTTGATTGATAATGACACAAACGACCTTAATAGGGGGGGTGTTAAAAGGTGGCACAATAGGCATGTCACAAGGACAATTTAAAGCAGCACTAAGGGCTTGAATTATAAAATTAAGATCACCAATGGATCAAATAGCTTCGAGGTTCAAACATAGTTTTACTACCTCGAGATAGAGAGTCGTAGATTGCAACTATCATTGTCACCAATGGACATAACATAGCCCGAGTGCATTACATCACTAATGGATGTATTAATATGGTCGTAGGCACTACACCACTAATGGGTGTTTAATTAAAGTAATCATCGCACTGATGATTTCTGATCGAGATCAAAATAGATTATATAGGCTTGGACGTAGTCCTTTGCCTTGACGACTTATGTGGTTCCTCAGGTCACACTGCCAAGAGGTTAATACCTTGAATATATTAACCTTTTAGAATAGTAATTCATTGAAATGGTTTAAATAGCTAGTCCAGATCAGGCAGACTAGTGAAGTTTAGAACGTAGTTCACCACTTCTGAATAGAAGGGACTCCTTTGAGGATTTCTCAACCTTAACTATCAGGGTAGAACACCATATATTTACTACCGTTTTACCTATATAAGTGACCTAATCACTTGGCAGGTTTAAACCATCAAGGAGATTTCTTGGAAATGTTTTGCAGATCACAAATTTCGAATTAATATCGAGACGCCGGCTTGAACAACTGATATAATGATAGTATATATAACATTAATCCAAAGAAATTCCATTAATTCAAATTATAATTGCCCTAAACGGGTCTTTTACAAGAAAATAAGATAGATTGTCCTCGCAGGGACTAAAATAAGAAACATACCCTCGCAGGGGTGTTAAAATTAAATACTTGTCCATGCAAGGACGTGATTTAAATTAAACATAGTACATAAGGATAATAGGGAGCTTAATCCTTCTTCCCCGTTAACTTTTTCACCAGCCTTTTTAATAGTTTTTGGTTCTTCTTAGCTTCCTTGACTGATTTCTCTTGTGGCTCTTTTACTCGTTCTATTGCTTCGTTCAGAACGTTTATAGTTGGCGGCGGTTGCGGTTGTGGTTTAGGTGGCACAACCGATGGATGATGACTATGGAAAGAGTATCCACCAGATTGGTAAGGATAAGGGTAATGTGCATTCATAGCCGTTTCAAGGTAAGGGTCAGGATGAGATGTGTGATGGCTATGGCTATGCTCTAGCCAGGTAGAAGGATCAAAGGGGTTGTATTCTGGCAATTGTTGCTAGGTAGGTATGGGTTTATCAAAACCCGGTTGCAGAGGTGGTTTAAAAGGTTCACCAAATAGTAGGGGTGGTTGAGGCTCAGGCTCAACAGTAGAAGGCGGTTGTTTGTTGAAAGGCGAGGCATAAGAAGGTCTGCCCATTTGTAGATCTTCTGCGATAGTGGGGTAGGATGAAGGCTGGGGAGATAGTGTCCCAACTCTGGGCCCCATTCGCATGGACATGTGTGTGTTCCTCTTCCTAGGTGGACGAGGTGGTAGTTGCGGTTGTTCCACCTGTTGGTTTTCAGGTGGAGGGGTGTAGTGTAACGGTGTATGGTAGGATGGAGTGTGGTGGGATGGTGTGCTATGGTAAGATGGGGTGTCGTAGAAAATATATTGTGAAAACTTTTCCTGAAATTCATCAGGATAATACTGTGGCGTTCCAGCGTATGAATTGGACCCGCTAGATAAGTAAATGGGATGACCCATTGATCCCGTTGCCGGCATTTCTGGGTCGGAGTCTTCTTCCATGGGCTCTGGGGAATCTTCAGGTGGGGTTACAGAAGGTGAGTGGAATTGAATATCGGGGTTATAATTTCCATGGAAAGAATGGGAGTGTGAGTGGTGAGGTTAGGTAGGTTGTGGTGGCAGTGAATCTAGTGGTGGGGAATACTCGTGGGATATAGAGTGACGATGAGGGTACGGTTCCCATGGTGATGAGGAGTCTCTTGACCCCTCGTAAGGGATATAGTTTTGCGGATTAGAAGGTTCTTGACCCGCAGCTCCGCCTCTCTTGAGGACTTTTCCTTTCGCTCCTCTAGAAAACTTCGGAGGCATCTTTGACAATTCCTGTCAAAAAGCAAATTAATAACCAAAGCAAGCAAAATAGCTAAACAAGGAAACGAATAATCCTAGGTCAAAGCCTAGACTCGAGAGTCTAAGGAATGTGTTTCCTTATATCGTTTGAGATCAAACACTAATGGCAAGTGTTGAACTCCCTCAAACGTTGGCTCTTATACCAACCTGTCACACCCCGACATCCACGTGTCTACCGGTGGGCCCGGTGGGGAGTATCGTGACGTACAGTTGATATCATCATGACCAAATAAGCGTAACACAGTAGAAGGCTTGGAATAATTAAACTATTACAACCGATAATGTCTAGAGTCCAAAATAAATATATACAGACATCGTTGTAACTAGATCCACAGGCGGATCGAAATACATACAAAAATGATAACAGACACTACAGGCAACTCCCTAAGGTCGCAACTCCTTAGTTATTCGCCCCGCTGCTCCCGGCCTATTCCGTACTTACAACCTGTAACTTAAGCTTTTGAAAATACGTCAGTTTACACTGGTAAATACGCTCAACCGACTCATTTTGAAAACCTTTTCAAAAATGGTTTTAGGCGCACATAGCACATTTTCTTAAATAACTTGGGATAGTGCGAATGACCTTGTATACAGATTTACATGCTGGCTTTTACATATGAGGCCCGGTATAGAAACCGAGACATGATCGACTGACACACCACTCTGAACTTCCACAAAGAAAGCAGATAGAAATTACCCAGTGTATGCCTACACGCCATGCTATATTGTCGGGGCCACTAGCAATTTAGTGAGCCAAGGATATCCCAGACACGGTCAAGTCCACCCCCAATGTTTTAGTTTCAGTCAAAACAGATCAAAACCGGGTTATGTAAGATTTCAGTTAATTATCATAACTGGATAAAACATTATCCCATACCCGACCAAGCGGTAGTAATCTACCGTACCCCAAGCCCGTATAGGAAAAATAAGTTAAGAGTATTTACCTGAATTGAAGTTCATAAGTAATCCAAATTCAGCCGTATTCTAGAGCAAGTACAGGAGCAATCTACCGGGAGGCGTTCAGTCTGGAGTGATGGTAATTAATAACCAATATTAGAATACTAACGGGTCCTTAGTTAAGTCCTAGACTTGGACCGGTTAGTCTTACGCTAAATTGGTGATACGGTACGATACGCTAGATTAAGCGGTGACCGGAATAGAATGTTAATTGGACCCGACGAGTACATAGACTTGTATAATATGGGAGGACCAATAAGATTCTGAATTTGATAAGGAATGGACAAAGGTAAACCCGTTTTGGTTTAAATACGTAAACTAGCTACGTATGCTTAACTGAATGCGTATAAGCGAAACCGAGTAACCGTAAGAGTCGTATATAAGTTCCATAATGAGATATGTTTCAAGTATGTTATAAAATCAGTAGCATTTGCAAGGATAGGCCCGAGTTATATTTAAAACCGATTTATGCCTTACAAGGGCATTTTGGTCATTTTTAGGCATATAAAATATGTTTAAAGTGAATCTGATGTTGTGACCTTAAATATTATATAAAAACATATATTTTATCATGTTATAACAGTAGGATATCAAGTATATTGTGTGTTTGATGATTTTGAAACATACCATGTCCCACAAGGGCATTTTAGTAATTTTATACATAGCTTTGAAGCCGAATTTGGGATTTTGAGTTCGGGACTTGTACTTACTGTTTTTATATTAAAAATAAGTTTGTAAATCAGTAGGTAACAAGTCTCGGCTCATGGTTATGGTTTTAAACCATACTTATGCGCCGGAAAGGGGTAAAAGTCGCTAAAATGCCGTTAAATCGATATTTAATATAAACTGAAGTTAGGACCTGTTTTATATGGCCAAAATATGTCATTTAACTTATAACATTAGTAAGTTAAGGTTTTGATTATAAAAAGTTTGATTCTTGCTATTTTTCCGTAAAAAGGGTAGTTTAGTCGTTTAGCGGCGATTAACGATTTTTAAGCATGCATTCAGGTCATAAACCGAACAAACATCCCAAATGGTCCTACTTATCATAACTTATCTGTAAGTATACCATCCATATGCTCATATGTGCTAAAGATATCATTTTGCGCAAAAAGGACCTATTTGCAAAGTTTTAAGTATTTTTACGGAACTTATATAATAATACAATTTTTTTAGGAATTGAGTCACGAAACTTTAGGACAATATTCTAACCATAAACATGATCATAAAATTACCAAAACTCAGTAGCAAGGATGGCTCAAAATGGGTCAGAACTGAAAGTCAACAGAAAGTCAACTGTTTGAGACTTTCGGTTACAAACCGAGCCTAGACCAAAATTTGTCAAGCCGAATCTGTTTTCATAAGTTCTAATACTTATTTTAAGGTTATTAATGATTCAAAACATATTTTATAATATCTAGATTGTTAGTTATGATTTTCATAAAATTTGCTTAGTTTGACTTTATTTGACTTTTCGGTTGACTCGTTAATCAGCCATGAATCCGTGATAATCTGGAGATGTTCTCTTGAGGGATCATCACCTCCATCATTATGAACACGTAGGAACTTTCGTTACGCACAATGGCGTGGCGTACATGGATCTAGATCAAAGTCAAGTCGTTTTTACGACAATACTTTGTTTGAAGCTAAAAGCTATTAAGAATCAACTTAGCAGGGATTGTAGACTTACAATATGTCCAAGTGAATGCGAGGAACGATTTGGAACACCTGGAATTGATCAGAGCCTTCTTGCACAAGAACTAGATGCACCCAAGTTGAAGAAATTTGGTTGCAACTTCAAAAAGGCTCACATATATGAAGCAAGGTTGTTCCAGAGGTGTTACCAGATGTTAAGTATCGAATATAGGTGTCCCAAGTCGTGTCATACATGCAAGAAACGCAACAAAACACTGAAAAGGTGGTAGTTCACGCGACTGCCACATTTTAGCTCACTGGCAGGTCCTTACGGTCCGTATGGGTCAAGCCTTGCGGTCCGTAAGGACCTCAGGCGCCCACAGTAACAAGTGGCCTTGTGGACCGTATGGATACTGCCTTGCGGTCCACAAGGGGTCTCCAAAACATGAAAATTTCCATGTTTCACCTTTTGGCCCCTCGACATTGAACCGTAGTATAAATGAGGATAATAATAAGCGATTTAACGACTTTAGGTCCCTCCTGGTTTGACATACGCCATATTTAGGATTCCTGGGACACGTGTAAGATAATTATAGGACATAAAAACACGTAGTGTTACAACTACTCAAGATTATTTTTTTAAAATTTCCTCATTTCTAAAATATCCGTTGAATCAAGAAACTTTTATGAAGCCAGAAAATATTCGTACTAGGTAACCACCGTGAATGTAGTGATGCAGGTGTTGAATGTAAATAACACAAAGACCTTGGTTGATCTTCACGAGGGTAGTAAGTCAATAGGTTGTAAGTGGGTTTAGAAATTTAAATACATATCCATTGGAGAAACTGAGAGGGATAAAGCTAGATTACTTGCCAGAGGCTTATAGTTAAAAAAAAATAAGGGTTTAGCATTGACATACCTGCTCTCCAATTGTCAAAATTGTTACTGTTCGGTGTCTAATGAGTCTAGTTGTTGAAAAAAACTAGCCTCTTTTCAACGTGATACTAATAATGTTTTTTTATAAGGTAGTTTACATAAACAGGTTTATATGTGCTTACCTAAAGGTTTCTTTCCTAAACATATAACAAAAGTGTGTAAATTAAACAAATACTTGTATGGAAATGGAGTATATCTATCTCAAAGAAAATATTATTCTGGATGATATGTCAAAATACTTTCTAAGAAAATATTATTCTTGGTGATGAAGATGTCAAGTTACAACTATTAAAAATAAAATTCTTAATCTTGAGTTGTTAAAATACTTTCTAGGTATAGAAATCTTTAGAAATAAACATGGAGTATGTGTGTATAAAAGAGAATATTGCATGGATCTTTTATTCGAATTTTGTCTTAGCGGGGCTAAATTGGTTAGTAAACCTATTGAACAGCACTATGTTGTTATGAATTTATATAAAGAAGATCAATACATTGTTAGCAACATAGCAGATTTTCAAAAACTAATGGAAAATTTGATTTATTTCTCTTATAATCTTGAGTCAATTCATGGATAAGCCTAAAATTCTCATTTGCATATCGCTTTAAGGTAAGTACTTTAAAAGTGCTTCTTGTAAGGGAATCTAATTAAGCAAAGGCGCATTTTTTAATGTTTGTGCGTATGCAGGTTCTGACTATTGATTCTAGGCATTATGTTACAGGCTTTTGTATTTTTTTAGGCAACAACTTAGTTTCTTAGAAAAGCAAGAAGCAAGGGACTATTTTAAGATCTTTTGCTGAAGCTGAGCAGAGAGGTTTGTGTGCTGCCACATGCGAAGTTTTATGGTTAATCAATCTATTAAAGAGCTTCATGTAAGTGTAACATTACCAATAGAATTCTACTATGATAGTAATGTTTACTATATCTATAGCAGTAAACCTAGTTTTTCATGATCGAATCAAACATTGTGAAAAATATATGTTTTTCTTCCGGAAAAATACCAACAGAAGTTATTAAAAGTGTTTCAACTAAATCAGAAAATCAACCGGCTAATATACTTATAAGAGGCGTACCCGTACATCAACATGATTCCCTTCCAATGCACGATGTATTTAGATTATCAAATTGAGAGGGTTGTTTAAATTATTATCACGTTCGTTTCATAATCCAAAAACATTCCATTTCTAGTATTTTTTTTGTTTTCTTGTCTTGCATATGGATTTAATTCTTGTGTGTTGTTTGCTTGTATCAGATATTCTTGAGATTTTGTTGGGTTTTATTGTGCAGTGCATGCTTTTTCAAGATGGGTTTTGCCTTAATCTTGCCTCATTTCTGCAAGTCAAAACAAGTTGCATATGCGACTTTCCTTTGGTATCCTTCTTGCCAACTATCGATCTTTCCACTCCAACGGTTTAATTGAGCCTGGTTATAATTATCATCTGCTTAGGTTTGGTGGCGAGGTATCCTTATTAGATGCTATTGGTGGCGAGGGCTCGGTGACTTCCTCAAGTTTGCTTACGAGCATTACTGAAGTTGTTAACTTATGGTTTGGGGGATCTTACCCTAAGGTGCTTGCTGAATTTGTTGCCTCGCCCCCCCCACCCCCTTATTGAAGCCCGATAAAGGAATTCGGCCTATTGTTGTGGGGGTATTTGGCGAAGGTTGGTTTCCAAAGTGGCGATGAAGAAAGTTGGGAAAGAAATGACCCAGTACTTGGGTGACTATCAATTTGGGGTGGGATGCCAAATGGGGCAGAGGCGGTGCTTCATAGTGTAAACAAGTTTCTCAACTCGTTTCATGCAGATGGTTCCTTAGTCTTGCTTACTGTAGATTTCCCCAATGTTTTCAACACGGTCGACCGCACAGCCTTTCTCCAAGAGGTTCATCACCGTTGCCCATCAATTTATCGGTGGGTCCAATTTCTTTACGCGCAGCCTGCTAGGTTGTATGTTGGTAACGAGTGTATTGGGGCTACTACTGGAGTTCAACAAGGAGATCCCTTGGGGCCCCTTCTCTTTGCCCTTGCCTTACACCCCCTTATTCTCCTAGTTCAAGACTGAGACGATTATCGACAATGCCTTCTGAGGTTGCTAAGGCCTTAGACATCATCAACGAGGAGGGGCGATCTCTAGGGATTTATCTCAACATTAAGAAAACAGAGGTCTTTTGGCCGACATGCGACGGGTGGAAAGTTCAGGATGGGCTTTTCCTGAGAGGGAGCGGTAGACCAGAGAAGGGGGTTAAGCTCCTTGGTGGAGCTGTTAGTCGGGATCCTAACTTTATTGCGGAATTGGCAGGGCGGCGGGCCTCGGGGGCGGTTGAACTCCTGAAACTCTTACCCTACCTGAGGGATCCCCAATGTGAACTCCTTCTGCTAAGGTCATGCATGGGGGTTGCTAAGTTACTTTGGGCTGCGAACTTGTCAACCCCATTTAATGGAGGATGCGGTATCTTGGTTCGATGATGGCTTTAGAGAGGCTATAGAAGATATGGTAATGGGTGGCGGCCCTTCTTTGGTGACCTCCAGTGGCGTCTAGCATCTTTACCAATGCGTCTAGGTGGTTTGGGCCTCTTATCAGGTCGAGATTTGGGGCTTATGCCTTTGTGGCGTCTAGAGCTCAGTCTTGGGAACTATAATATCATATCCTTCAGAACAGTGAGGTCATCGGGCTTGACCCGGACTATCAGCAGGCGCTCGAACGCTTATCTCTCTCCCAGACTTGGATATTGGCGGTTTCTCTAATAAGGACACCGCCCCCTCAAAGCCATAAAAAACCTTTGTTGAATGCCCTGTTTAGCAAAATCACTCAAAGCCTGGAAGAAGCTTTTGATCTGTCATCCCACTAGAAGGCGGTGTTTGAGTGCCTGAAGGGTCCCCATGCTCAGGATTTTTTGACCGTTATCCCGATTGAGGGGTTGGGACAATGCATGTCTGCAGTAGAATACAGAGCCATTCTCGAATACCGGTTGATGATCCATATGTACCCGGAAGATGAAACCTGCCTGATATGTCGTAAAGCTTGTATGGATAAATACGGGGAGCACGCAGTTCATTGTAAAGAGCTCCCTGGGTTTAAATATCAGTACGACTGGGTGCAAGATGTTTTGTCGGACATCTTAAGAAGAGTTGGGATTTCTGCTAAGAAAGAGGCCCCTGTGAATTTTCTCACAGACCCTATGGAAGGGAGATCTACTCTGCGACCAACGGATCTGCTCTCTCTGGCTGGGCTGGGGGAAACATACTTGTGTAGACCTCACAGGGGCTTCCCCTTTGGTTGGTTTAAGGGAAAACGGGTTTGTAGCTGGACAAGCGGCAAGAAAGACAGAATCTAAGAAAGTAGATAAGCACGCTAAAGCTTGCGTAGAGAACCAGCATGTTTTTGTCCCTTTTGCCTTTGATACTTTTGGCTCCCTAGCGCCAGAAGCTCTCCACTTCTTGACGAGGATTCAACGGGTCGTACACAGCAATTGTTCAACCCCAAGGGGTTAGGGGGTTGTGTTTGAAAGGTTAGGGTTTGCAATTCAGAAAAGGTTGGGGGCACAGCTTGTTGCCCGTCTTCTGTTTGATGTAACTTGCCAAGTTTTATGCTTTTGAATATAAGTGATATAATAATAAAAAATTTCAAAAAACTAAAAAACATAAATAAATAAATAAATAAATAATTGTATACTGGTTTCTTTCATTCAGTCTTCATTTTTGTTAAATAATGTTGTAGTTTTGTTCATTACCATTGTTGTTGACACTCTTGGAATTTAACTAACTCTACGATATTAAAAAAAATCATATATATTTTTATACTTTAGTAATATAAGTTTTCTATTTACATTCATTCATTTTATTTGTAGCATACTTTTGATATATGTTTTAGTTTTTTTTTTTTGAATTGCAAATTTTTTTTTATTCATGTCGTCTGTACGACTTGAACACAAGAAATTTCCTAAGGTGTTTAAAGGCTTCGTCTTTGTCATTAACCATTAAAACAATATGACAACCTGTACTGTACTAGTCCGGATTTAAAATCTTCATACAAATCTGATCAAAGGAATCCACCCATTTTACACTTAACCTCTTCATTATCTAAAACACGAATACATATTTTTATTCGAACAACCCATTAATTCATAATGCAACCATTATTTAGTGAAGAAAAGTAACAGAAAAGTTTGAACAAAGACAAGTTGGTTAGACTCTAATGGACAAATTGTCCATAGGTACCGATTTAATATTTTTAATAATAAAAGATTTAAGATGGAATAATAATATTTTTTTAAGTACAACAAGTAAACGTAGTTTCGTACACGTTTTTTTTTAGAAACAAGCCGAAATATTAACAATGATTTAGGTGGGGAAGGGTTGGCTTAATTTGTCTTCATTTTTGTTAAATAATGTTGTAATTTTGTTCATTACCATTGTTGTTGACACTCTTGGAATTTAACTAACTCTACGATATTAAAAAAAATCATATATATTTTTATACTTTAGTAATATATTCTATTTACATTCATTCATTTTATTTGTAGCATACTTTTGATATATGTTTTAGTTTTTTTTTTTGAACTGCAAATTTTTTTTATTCATGCCGTCTGTACGACTTGAACCCAAGACATTTTCCTAAGGTGTTTAAAGGCTTTGTCTTTGCCATTAACCATTAAAACAATATGACAACCTGTACTGTACTAGTCCGGATTTAAAAACTTCATACAAATCTGATCAAAGGAATCCACCCATTTTACACTTAACCTCTTCATTGTCTAAAACACGAATACATATTTTTATTCGAACAACCCATTAATTCATAATGCAACCATTATTTAGTGAAGAAAAGTAACAGAAAAGTTTGAACAAAGACAAGTTGGTTAGACTCTAATGGACAAATTGTCCATAGGTACCGATTTAATATTTTTAAAAATAAAAGATTTAAGATGGAATAATAATATTTTTTTAAGTACAACAAGTAAACGTAGTTTCGTACACGTTTTTTTTAGAAACAAGCCGAAATATCAACAATGATTTAGGTGGGGAAGGGTTGGCTTAATTTGTCTTCTGAACTTTGAAGCATATATCAGTTTCTATAGACGTAGTCAGATGCCACGGAGGCAACGATAAAGATATGAGCTGTTTATGTTGATTACGAATACTTGGTGAATAAGGAATATTACGATATCATTAGGATCATACGATGTCACGTGTTTTGTAGTTTAGTTCAGATGCACATAATAATTGAAATTTTTAATTTTACATATCATTTCTTGTGTTGTTAAATAATAATATGATGGATCGATAAGCAATTGCTCAATTTCACAATGACAATACAGACACAACTTATTATCATTATTTTGATGATCACTAAATGTCACTTATAGAAAATGTAATAAGTACCATTGGGGTTGGTGGTCTAAGAAGCGAAACTTTGTTGTATAAGGAGTAAAAAATAAATTTTGTCGTTTAAAAAATATGTAATAAATACTTATTTAATGTTTAAGATAGATTGACATTAGTATACACTGGGATGGGCAAAAGAACTTGATTTGTAATATGTGTATATATAATACAGACATCTATATTTTCTGTTAGGACATGTATGGAAAAATATAACTTCAAACTGTATTGAACATGAAAAAGTATGCACAGCTTGACTTTGAATTAAATTGAGGACCTACCTTAGAATAGTTTCAGTTGTTAAAACACATGCTTCGGTTTGGTTTGAAACCAGCACAGTGAAATAGTTGACTTTATATCAAAAGTTTGACACTTAACAAATATATCTTATAAAAATAAGATAGAATTATACATGCATAACTAATTTATAACAAATTGATATCGCTTTCTTTTCGCAATCTATCTTTAAAGTCTAAACTCTGAAGTACTATATTTATTTAACCCCCATGGCGGCGAAGTAGTAATTGTCCTAGTTCCTTCCAATAAAGGTGTTAGGATCTATTCCAACTTGCAATGATTTCTTACCATTAGTACCCCTAAATGCCATCTATCTAGGAAAATACACTTGGGTATTGGTAGGTCTCGTGAATTTACGGAAACGGCTTCTAACATTCATAAACAAGCGACAACTTTATTTAACTTATTAACTTAATGATTAAATAAAACACACTTTAGTTTTCAAGCTTACTTAACAGAAAGTTATACGTTTGGCTTAACAACTAGAAAGAGGTTTTTTATTTTTATTTATTCATTTACGTTCCATCAAGATTACTTAAAAACCAAACCATTTTTATTTTTGTAAGAAAAATGGTCCAGACAATACTACTGAGTTGGACAATAGCTACCAATTTTTTGTCAGCAAACTCTCTATTAATAGCGACCGATTTGTGACTAAGTATTGTCGATACCAAAATTAGTGACCAAATTGAATTCCTCTGTGATCGGCCCCAACATGTTTATTTATCTTTTTCAAAGAAAACATATAGAAAATATGTCGTAAATTCTCTATATTCGCATATTATTTAAAATATAAATAAGTGGTCAGAAGTTTTATTAAAAACAAAAAAAAAAACGCTATTATTATGTTCAGTTATATCTTATTATAAGCGATTAAATCTTGTTTCAAATAATATGGCTTAATAGATTATAATAATCATGTTCGGCTTAACATAATCAAACATTGTGATAGTTGGTATATTAATAATCATGTTCGGCTTAAGATGGGTTACTATAACATCCACAGGAACGAAAAAAATGGTATAGTAAAGTTGTAAAAACTCGTTTCGAATTTGTTATTTATCAAAAAATATATTTGAACTAGTAATTCTAAGACATCCCCAAAAAATATATTTGAACTAGTAATTCGAAGACATCTCTTGAACATACCCTCGCCAAGAGCTGGGTGCTAGTTAGACTGTGGGGTGTATGTGGGCTTGGGTTAGGGGCGTGGGTAGCCAAGTAACGCCGCTTTACCCATACCGAGCCAGCATGGGTAGCGGCGTTGCCCCGCTGGTGTGGCTATAGAGCATGGCGTGGGACGGGTTGCGGAGATGAGGTGGATGGTTGCGATTGCCTGGGTTCATGGGACCATTGGTCTAGACGTTGGCCAACGGCTATTTAAAAAAAATCTTTAACCATTATTCTATATAAATTAAACAATTCATACTAAATTTTACTATCCAAATATTCAAAAACCACCTCCCGTCACCAAAAAATATGTATTCAATGAATTCTTCAAGTTCAAGCGATTCGTCTGATAGTTATTCGTCATCCGCATCGGACGACGGAGAAATATTTTTATCAATAGTGGCGACGGTCCTGAAAGCTAACGTTGAAGATTGAGATGAAGGGACTTCCCAAAACCAACCCAAACGGAAGAAGTATATCGTTCGTGAACGCGAAACCGCTAACGATTTTCTGGTAAGCGATTATTTGTCATCCGAGCCAACTTATGATGAAAAAATGTTTAGGTGTCGTTTTTGAATAAGTACAAATTTATTTTTAAAAATATCAAAGGATTAAGAGGATCGTTATGATTTTTTCCGACAAAGACCCAATGCACATGGTAATTTAGGATTTTACATGTGCAACGGGTCTATTTAAAAATGTTGGCACGGATGGCTAGGGAAAGTCTTCACAATTTTTGTGCGTATATCATTGAAATATAAATGCAAAAGTACTTGAAAAAACCAACGTTCAGTGATATGCAACAAATTATGGAGCATCATGCTGAATATAATGGTCTCCCACGGATGATAGGTAGCTTAGATTGTATGAAATGGGAGTGAGAACTTTATCCAACTGCATGGCAAGGCTCTCACACAAGCGGCTCTAATGGAATGTCGGCTATGATGCTTGAAGCTGTTGCATAACAACATTTTTGGATATGGCATGCATTCTTTGGTATGTCAGGTTCACACAACGATATAAACAGTATTCATCACTCGCCCCTTTTCAATGATCTAATAAATGGTGTGGAATACCAGCATGGGTACTATCTTGTTGATGGAATTTACCTTGATTGGGCTGTTTTTGTGAAATCCTTTTCAAGAGATGAAACCCTAGATCCTAAAAGAGTAAAGTTCAACAAAGTTCCGATGGCGGCACCAAAGACGTCGAGCGAGCATTTGGTGTGTTGCAAAAAACATGGCGCATTTTGAGCATGCCTTGTCGATTGATGAAAAAGATCAAATAAGAAATGCAATGTATGCGTGCATCATTCTACACAACATGATTTTAGAGGATGAAGGCCGGGCAATAGTTGAATATTTTCCCGAGGAGACCGAATCAAATAACAAAGACATTAGTAATGAACAGAGAACGCAAAACCAAAATCTAATCGAGTCACGACAAATATTTCAAATCCCCGAGCTAGTTTGATAGAACATGTTTCAACACTTTCTATATTTGACAACATTGAAGACGAAGACGGAGATGATTGTTTTTTTTTCGTGATGTAATGTATTTTTTTGTATTTATTTAATATTAATAAATTGGAAATTTACGAAAATAGCCATTGACCACCATAACTTCAAAAATAGCCACCTCATGCGTCTTTGGAGCAGCGCATCATGCGCGGAATGACTCCTTTAAGCACGTGATGCGTCTTTGGAGCAAAACCCAATAAAAATGCAGATGTGGCCAAAGGATGCGTCCATCAAGCCCGGGATGCGTCCTTGGAGCGAGGCATCATGCACGGGATGAGTCGGGGCAAGTTGCTGAAGAGTCTGGTGAGGTTTCCGGTGAGTCTGAAAGATCATTTCTGATGGGTTTGAACTTAACGTGTTTTGTTTTGTTTTGTAATAGTTTCTTCTTCCATGGATTTTCTCTTTCTTCCATTAGATTGTTGTTGTGATTCAGCTTATGGGATTTCTAGTACGTTTAGTTCTTCGTGTTCTTGATCTTGTTTATGATGTTCTTGATCATGTTCTAGATGTTGTTGTTGATGAAGATGAGTATCTTTGACTTTGGTACTCATCATATGAGGTTTCAATTCGCTTACATCTGATAATATTACTTCTGATAATCTTATTGGTTTCAAGAAAATTCTTCTTCACCTTCTTCTAAGCATCTATTTATAGGTCAAAATGACATATGAGCATGCATCCACTGGAAATGATCTTTCAAACTCGTCGGAAACCTCACCGGACACTTCAGAAACTTGCCCGACTCATCCCGTGCATGATGCCTCGCTCTAAGGACGCATCCTGTGCTTGAAGGACGCATCCAGCGCATGATGTGTCGCTCCAAGGACGCATGAGGTAGCTATTTTCGTAAGTTATGGTGGTCAATAGCTATTTTTGTAATTTTGCGTTAATAAATTCTATGTTTAAAATATTTAAAAAAAAGAAAAATAGGTGCCAAATGGCACCCCACGCCGCGTAGCCACACCCCCACCACACACCACTATTTTGGGTGTGGACTGGTGGAGCCCACATGTGCAACATGTCAACCAATGCCCTAACCCAAGCCCCCCACACCCCAAAGTCTTAAAAGGGAAGATATTTCACTTAGGTTGCATTCTTGCTTTCTTTGTTAAATCTCATTTGGTTCATCTCTCATCCTCACCTTAAGCTAACTTCATATAATTTTACTCATTATGTCCATGTCTTTGATCTTCACGTTCCATCTTATTTTCTGTGTTGCTTCATTTCTTCTCCTGAATAACTTTTAAATATATTTATATTTCCTCCCTTAGCTTTCAAAGAGTCTTTTCAGACCTACACATTCTCATTATCAGGTAAAAATTCAAAGATTTCAATAGGTAACAAAGATCCACATGCATGTGAGCGGAGTTTGAATAGGTAATTACGAGTTATTCAGTCCGTTATTTCTTATATAGTTTTCCATCACCTTCCTATTTTGGTGCGAAGATCAGGGCTAGAAAAGGCATAATAAGGGTAGCATGTGCATGTACTCATCATGAGCAACAAATAACTTTTACTTACAAAAACCATTAATAATGAGTCTACATATTCACACACCCAGTTGCCTATTTGCACACCCCTTTAGAGACCTCGTACATCTCGGTATGAGGAGTATAGGGTTCTTGTCTCCCACCGAGTGTGCAACCTCGTACAGCGTCACATCAATCATGTGTACGCCAAGTATGGCCTGTACGATGTGCATATACGATAGGCGAAGAGGTCCTGTCCAGCCCTATACGCGGCGTATATTTTTCTGATTTGACTATGATATAATGTTGAATGGGCACGTGATTAAAGTTTTACGCCAAATACAGCATTGTACGCGGCGTTTATTTTCAATTTTAAAGTTGTTAAATAGTGACCCACTAAGAATTCTTCACAGTCCACTTCCAACTCAATTCTTCTACTCCTTCTCTTTGCATTCTATTTTTATCCAAATGTAGAACTAGCGATTATTAATTCAACACGCTACAAATGTCATCATTCTTGGAGGGGAACTATTTCTAAGTTAGCAAAAATTTGGACATTTTAAGACATTTTTAGGGATAATTATGTCTGAGTTGGTTAAACTTGATTCATCGTTTGGTGGTGTAGTAGACTTCTTGTGTTTTGATTTATAATTTGATGGTTGTATTTAACTACTTATATCCAATGTTTAAGGATAATATTGTTTTTATTTTCTTATTTTCAAGTTAAATGTTCGTTTGCGTTCGTTTTTATTTGATTGCGTTCATTTGTGTTCGAGACCAGCGTTCACAAACTGTTCATGAACAGCTGAATTTCCTTAACGAACGAACACGAACATAAAGTTATGTTCGGTATGCGTTCATGGACAGTTAACGAACATGTTAATTTCCTTAACGAATGAACACGTTCGGTTCGTTTACAGCACTACATAGACTAAAAAGAAAATAGTTATCCACTCATGGACTTTGGAATTTAATACATGATAAATAGAAGAAAGCCTTTACTCGTCCTTCTTTCCCCTAACTAGCTTGGAGAGTTTCTTGAAGAACTTGTTTGTCATCCTCTCAGTCTTTTCAGCCTGACGCTGAATTTGCTCCGCTTTTTCCAAGGCCTGGGTAATGGCGTGTAATTGTGATGGTGGGCGGCGGCTGTGGCTGTGGCACAGCAGGATACAGGTACCCATAACTTGGATATCCCGTAACTTGGATATCCCGTAGTTGGATATGCAGAGGGAAAGGAGACGAGTATAAAGCATTATGTACGATTGCTTGCATATAAGTGATGTATGATGGTGCTTGGTAGTCATATTCCATCAGTGTAGATGGGTTTAAAGGATTGTATCCAGATGTATCTAGCTACGTAGAGATTAGGTTATCAAAACTCAATGGCGGTGGTGGTTGAACAAAAATTTATGGTTTTGGGTCAACCACAGGTATAGTATTCAAGGGTCCACCCGTTTGTGGGTCCTCAGGAATAGTGGGGTATGTTTGGGGCAATGGTGGTAATGAGCCTGACCGTTTTCCCATGCGTACAGACATGCGTGCTCCACGTTTTCTCCTTGGTGGTTCTAGAGGCGGCTGTGGTTACTCCACTGGTTCCATTTGCACATCTCGTTATGGAGATGGCAGAGGCGGTATCAGAGAATGATAAGGAGGTGTTTAGCAAATGTAAATTGGTTCCAATATTGGTCCTATTTGTTAGGACCTTAATAAGATGATCCTGCATAAGATGTAGAACCACTAGAAATTTATATGGGGTAAATATGTGACCCCGATGGTGGCATTTCCGGATGTGAGACTTCATCTGGCTCATTCGATTGGTCCAACTGGTTTTGGGCAGCTGGAGGTGTGTTGATGTACTAGTTTGGATCAAATGACCCGTGAAAGGAATGGAAGTGGGAGTGGGAGTTATGGGAACAATGAGAATGGTGTGAATGGTATGAGTGACGAGAAAGTGTGGGTGATGAGTTATACGAGATGGAATGACTTGCTGGTTGTGATGAGTAAGAATTTCCCGAATCTTGGTTAGGATCCGAGCTGTGAAAATGAGGGGGTATATGTCCTGATGGTCCTCCCCTGATTGGACCTTTTCCTTTCCCTCGGACTCTTGGCGGCATTTTTCCTGTTTTAACATAAAAAGAAAATAAACAATAACAACACTTAATATGGAGATGAGTGATCTTAGGTCAATGCCTAGACTCGGAAAGTCTAAGGAATATGCCATTGTGTTGTTTGAGACTAAACACAAAAGGTTAGTGTTTAATTCTCTCCAACGTTGGTTCAGATACCAACATGTCACACCCCGATATTTCACACGACGCCCGGTGGGCCTAGATGAGGAGTATGTGACAATTGATACCAATAAACAATATAGCACAACGGAAGTCTTGGATTTAAATTATTACAATATAAAATGTTCGAATGTTCAAAATATTATACAGACAAATAGTATCTGAAAAGATCCACATGCGGATCGAAAAGTTACAAAATGAAATAACAGACTATATGCTTCTATACAAGAGAGTTGCAAATTCTCCTTAACATTACTGAGCACTTCCAGCCTATTTCGTAACCTTGCAACCTGACACTTAGGTAGTGTTCGTTCCATGAATTGTAATGGAATTGGAATGGGAATTCGCGCAAAGATTGAAAATTGATTTGTAATTTAGGTGTGATTGTTTTGCAAAATAGAATGAAATTTGTATGGAATTGGGGTATAAATTCTCTTCCTTATGTTGTTGTTCAATTCCAACTCATTTTCTTATTAAAACCAATAAATTAAGTAGTGAAATCAAGATTCCATTCCATTTTGTGAAACAAAAGCTACCTTAATCTTTTGAAAAAATACGTCAGTTTACACAACACAAATAATCGACTCTTTTGAAAATGTTTCAAAATTTTTGTAAATGCACAAGGAACCTACAATTTCATAAATAACTTGGGACAATTATAATAATTTTGTATACAGTTTACATGTTTGTCAATACATATGGGGTCACCGAATAATATGATTAACCGACACACCACTTTAAACCACGGAGTGGTATGCCCAATATAGGTAAGAAAACATTTTATAATAGCATTAGCATCTGTCAGGTGTATGCCTACACCCCGTGCTTAGTCGCGGCCATTAGCAACTTAAATGAGTTGTGGATATCCAGGACATCGTCGAGTTAACCCTCAATGTTTAAGTTATCAGACAAAACAGATTAAAATGGGTTATGCGGATTTTCTAGTCAGAATCCGACATATGATCCCATACCCGACCAAGCGGTAATAATTTACCGTATCCCAAGCCTGTATAGGGAAAATAAATTACGATTATTTACCTGGCTAAAGTATGTCTTACAATGCAAGATAATAAAGTAGGCACAACCGTTATCAATTAACTAAGGTTGGTTGCAATTTACCAGAAGGCCTTAGTCTAGAATAAATGGTATAATAACCAATTTAGAATGTTAACGGGTCCCATTCAAGTCATAGACTTGGACCGGTTAACTTAAATTAGCGAAAAATGGTACGCTAGGCTTGATTAAGCGACGTCCATAATAGAATGTAGTTTAAACCCCACAAGTACTAGGACTTGTATAAGATGGGTAAACATTATACATTCTGGAATTTGAAACAAAATTTAAAGGATTTACCCGTTTTGGTAAACTTACGTAAATTAGTTACATAAGCTTGGTCGTATGCATATAAGCGATATCGGGTAACCGAGTGAGTTATAAACAAGTTCTATATGCCATTATACTTTAAATAAGTGTTAACATCAGTATGTTATCAACTTATGTGACCACTAAGATTTTAAAATCAAAAGATATACCATGAGGGCATTTTAGTCATTAGGTGGTATAAGTTAGGAACTTGCATAAAATCTGAGTTACAATCAATTATATAATCTTCTTTGAAAATATTTTAATTTTTTTATAATATCAATAGGTAATAAGTTTTGATTGATAGTTATGGTTTAAAACCATACTATGCGCCAAAAGGGCGTTTTGGTTATATTATAACATAATTTTCGTTCTTTAATCAAAACTCAAGTTATGAAAATATTGATAGTACCAAAATATGCTACTTATATTAACATATCAGTAGGTAAAGTATTTGCAAGTTCATTGTTGATTAAAACCAAGTTTTATGCAAAAAGGGCATTTTGGTCTAAGTTAGGCATATTATAGAGACTTGCATATAAACTCAGAATCTAATTATGATCATGTAGTATAACCTCTACATTATAATATGATCATAATACAACTTAAACTCGGTAGCTAACTATGCTAAATCGGGTTAGAATCGAAAGTCAAAGTAGAAGTCAAATTGCTTGACTTTCGGTTGTAAACTGACATGTAAACCGGAAATGACAGGCTGAACATGTTTATACATGTTCTAATATTAGCTTCTAACTAATTTAGTTTCAAAAACATGATTGAAAACAATTACCAGTTCATTTTATAAGTTTTCCGAAAATCTACCTTTTGACGTTTTATTGAACAATACTTTGACCCGTCATTTGACCACTTTATCGTGATCTTCAGGAGGTGCCCTCATAAGGGATTAACACCTACCCTATTACAATCACGTAGCCACGTTCGATTCGAACAATGGCTGGACCATAATGGTCTAAACCAGAAGTCGAAGGAAAAGTAAATTTCCTTGACTTTCGGCTTATAAAAGCCTATAAAAATGAAAAGAGCTGAAAAGGAACACTCGCTTGTAATCCTTAAAATATTTGGAACTCAGATGGATGCTCCTTTATAATAAGGAACTTCAAAATAAAAAGTATGGAAGATATATGAGGAACGAGCATGTATGAATGCAAGATTAGCTTACTATTTATACTTGGAGAAGATGCATAGGATCATTACAAGTATTAAGGGATATTCTAAGATCATCCCAGGTGTATTTTGAGGTGTCAAGAGTTGCACAAGAGCTCAGGTTCGCGGGATAGGTGGCACAAGGGCAGAATGCCTTTGCCTCCAAACAAAAACTATCATTGGTAGTTGGTTACGGACTGTATGGGATTATGGATACGATCCGCAACCTGGTCCTAGGGGCCAAGTTTTTCATTTTGGCAGATTTGGTCCCTGGACTTGTATTGTCGCGTTTTGTCACTTTTAACCTAATATTTAGGCTATATAAAGGTGTTAAGGCATGTGTAACTTAGATTTTCCCAGAAATGTCGTGGATGTTGATTCGTTCGATTGTATGGTTACACGTTCGTAAATAAAGTATAAGACTTTATCGAACACGAAAATGATCGAGATTGCAGAACGATTAAAATTATGCATTCCTAACCCCTCAAAACATATATCTAAGTTATGTAAAGGGCATTTAGGGTATCTGTACCTTATGTCCTTGTCGCGGTGTGTACGTTACGTTTTGAATCTTATACGGACACGTGTCGGTTTATTATCGGACACAATTTTACGAGGTGTTACATGACTCCAACGAAATCTACCAAGAAACCACCGATTGTCCAACAAGATATTCATGGGCGGCCAACATCAAAGAAAGTACAACAATGGTTAAACAAAGCTATAGGATACAAGAGACTGTGAGAAACATCTCCTTCAATGATGCAAGCAACTCCTTTGATAGTTCCCAACAAAGAAGGTACGATGCTCCCCGGCACAGTACATACGTACCGTCTTAGGGCTCTCATGGAACAGGTTCGGTCGTAAAGTCTAAAAAACCCAAACTACAACGAAGTTGTTCAACGACTTCTTAAAAGAAGGAAAAACGAGTTGATAATGGGTTTCCATAATTCATGGGATACGTGACCATGCTCATCATCAAACAATTTAAGCCATAGATTCCAACATTGTTTCACTAGTATAAAAGATGTGAAGCAAGACCGTCATTGTGAGTTTCGGTTTGTGGTTGTGGGTTTCAGTATGGGAGAACACATGTGGCCCCACATTCGAAAAGACTTTCTAAAAGAGATGGATCACAACTTATCAACATGGTGGGATATATTTGAAATGGGCCGAAGGAGATTTTAACCAGATATGTACAGGCCTATTTTGGAATTCAGTGTAGATGTGTCCCCGAGTCACTATATGGAAATGGCCCATGTAGGGCTTCTCAATGCGCAAAGATATGGTGTTCTCATGCATGTGTTATGTGTCGATAAGAGTTCTAATTTCTTCCCGATATTGAATCCTCCTAATAATCCACAACCTCAAGTGATAACGCTCGTTCATGTTAACGAATGCCATTTGTTGTTGTTTTTGTTGTCCTTTTTTTGTGTTTCATATGTCATCTAGATTTAAATTCATTCAATTTTCAGTTTTGAAAAAACAAGCAAAAAATTAGTAAAGTGGAAGGCTTTTCTTTTCAATAAAACTCAATTCAACTCTAATATGTGCGACTTAATGCATTTTAGAAGTCATATTGTTGGACCAACAGAAGAACATATGATATTCAAAATCCAAAAATGACATTTTATTCAAGAAATAAACAATTGCTGAAGCGTTCTTGACATGCGCAAAATGCAACATATAAATTATATCAAACAAGGTATAAAATCAACTCTTTATGTAATAGTGTTGGAAAAAGTGTGTTTCTTTGTATACTTTTGATTTTCATGATTAAAAGAGTTTAAACATATAAAAGGAACAAATTAACGCAATAACCAACATAAATACAAAAGAAGAGAAGTTGATACCTCATACCGACCTCCCAAGCTTCACCCCAAGACTAAAACAACAAATTAGAAGACAAGCACATGGTCGTGCCACCAAGGCATGTGGTCGTGTCCCACTCTAGATTCCATGAAGAAACGACAAACAGAAGCAAACAAGAGACAAGGGGCCGTGTCTCATGGACTTGGGTTGTGGTCAACTCCCAGATATGAAAAATTTCCTATAGTACAGCAAGTACAAGACCACGGGGTCGTGCGCTATGACACATGAGGCTGTGTGTGTATACGGACTAACCCAACTCATTAAACAAAGAGAAGAAGAAGACACTAGGCCGTGTGAAAGGCCTATTTCCATCTATAAATAGGGGTGCTTGGTTCATGGGCAAACCATCCCTTGGCAACACTCTCTCGTTTCACCACCACTTCAACACCATCATCCACCACAACTGTTAGAGTTTAGAGTGTATTACTTTTAATTTTAAGACTTTTTGTTAAACAATGGCCATGCTGGGCAAATCTCTTACATCACTTAGTGAAGACAAATCTTTTATCTATTACTTTTGATTTCTAAGCTTTGGTTAACTTTTTAATTGGATACATATTAATGACTTTAATAACTAGGTTTGTTATATTGAAAGTGAACTTTATTCTATCATCTCTTAATGTTTTGTTGATTCACTCATTCGTGTCTTTACAGTCTATATAAAGCACGTTAACTGCCTAGAAGGGGGTTGGAATGGTGGTTTGCGTAAAGTTCTTGCCTTATTAAGTGTATAGATCATGCGGGGACTTGATTCAAGCTTATTTGAACTTCTCTTGAGGCAGGTAGTATAAAATCAGGGGAAGTAAGAACGGATTGAATCCTTTATAATAAACTACTATTAAAACCTCAAACCGACCTTGCGGGACTATATCACTGCTGACTCAGACCAATATGGCCAAGCGTAGCGTTGCCTCTAAAAGAGGGACATGCTACACTTTGCATTAATAACTTACTTATATATCCTTTGCGGGATGGTATCCCTGGTGACTCAGACCAATATGGCCGAGGGTAGCGTTGCATCCAAAAGAGGGACATGCCACTATAACTCAGAAAATCTCATAAAAAACCATAAGTGCTGAAATCATCAAAGGATACGTAAAAGAAGTGTCGGAACCAAGTGACTCTAACTTGTCTATTGTTTTGGTTTTAATATTTAGTTTCTTTTTTATTTTTTAATTATTAAACATCTATTTCATGAAAATTTGCTTAGATTAGACGTTGACGATATTCCAGTATTAAAAGCTCTTGTGTCCTTGGACAACCTTGGTATCTTACCATCACTATACTGCCCCAACGTTTATAAATAAACTTCTATTTAAACATCAAACCGGCCTTGCAAGGCTGTATCCTTACTGACTCAGACCAATATGGCCGAGCGTAGCATTGCCTCCAAAAGAGGGACATGCCACATTTTGCATTAATATATATCTTTCAATATCCCGGTCTTGCGGGACTGTATCCCTGCTGACTCAGACCAATATAGCCGAGGGTAGCGTTGCCTCCAAAAGAGGGACATGCCACTATAACTAAGCTAATCTCATAAAAAAACCTAGGTGCTGAAATCATCAAAGGATATGTAAAAGAAGAGTCGGAACTAGGTGATTCTAACTTGTATATTGTTTTTTTTTTAATATTTAGTTTTTTCTTTATTTTTAATTATTAAACATCTTTTCCTAAAAAAAAGCTTAGATTAGACATTGAAGATATTCCGGTATTAAAAGCTCTTGTTGTAACACCCCGACCGCATAAAAACAAAAAACCGCGGCGGAAACGTCGGGGAGTCAGGTTAACAGATTGTCACAACAACACATGGTAATTGAAGTTTTGTTTATTGATTATTAAAATTGATTATATTGTTATATTGTCTTGAGGTTGCGCAACTAAACAAACATAGTAAATATCTTTCAAGTTTTAAAGCACTAAAGTCCAGGTCCATTCCTACGTGAGCATGCATCAGTATCATCAAGCATTGTTCCCTGAAACATATGTGAAAAACGAGCCAGCATAAAAGAATGCCGGCGAGTACATAGGTTTTATGAGTGTGTCAAATTTATGGCTTTGAATATGTATTGCAAAAACCTTATTAGACTACTAGAGTCGTTAACTGAAAACCTTGTTATCGAAAAGTATTTGGTATTGCAATGATAACTAACCAATTTAAAACAAGTTAGTTATAAATCTTGTAGTAAAACATTAGTTTCGCAATTCCGAGTAGTAAAGCGTCTAAATAACTTGTATTGTTTATATCTTTAATTGAAATTGTTGTGTGTCATCGTTTGAAAGCATTTGTTCAAATGATGCAAATAACACCATGAATGTAATACGATAAAAGCACTTATATATAGGAAGTACCAGCGGCGTATCACCATGCTTTTATCACATTACACACGTACCGTTATCTAAATCACTTACCATAAACAAGTCGTCCATGGTCATTGTTCTTGTTATAAACCAACAGTTCATCGTTCCTTGTTACAAAACAATCGTTCATCGTTCCTTGTTTTAGTTGTGAAAACTTTTGGTCGTTTTATGAACACATTCAAACCTTTATTGACTTGTTCAAGACCACCCAAGGGTCCCTTAATCGTATAACAAACCACCAAAGGGTTTGTTACAAATACAGTTTCAGTCGCTTCTCAAACTTCCCCACAAACCCCGGGAATTTTGGTAACGGGACTGTCAGTCCTAGGCGCCGTAACTTACTATTGGTCGGCTTGGCCATTGTTAATGAATGTCATTCTTGTTATGAATATAACGCACCAACAAGTTCGTTCACATTATTAAAAATCATCATGTTAAATATAAACCATAGCATTTGTAATTTGAAAGCTTGAAAACAACTTGCACATATGAGTCACCCCAAAATATTTGCAAAACATAAAAGAGAGGAACTATGTACTCACTTGGGATTGCTAAAGTAACCTTGAATCAAAGATCAAACAAGCTCAAAAGTCCGAGAATTCAAGCGTGTCCTAAAATCGGATAATTGTGTAAATATCGGGTCTTTAATCGGCGGATCAGATAGAATGAGGTCTTGTAAACCAAATGAGTGTTGGAACTCATATGAAATGGTTTAACAAAGTTAAAATTCTGAGTTGGAAGGATTCTTAAGTGCTTTTGATCCGTTATGACTTGTTAAGGTAGTTTAAGCCACTTTAACGCGTCATTTGAGTAACTACGCATTCGGATGGTTAGATATGTGTTATGATAAGTCCTAATCACTAAAATATGTTTAATATTGTTGTTACATCAGATTGTATGTCAATTTTTATGTTACATATGCTCTTAGTTGATTTATTTGCAAAAAAAGGGCATTTTGGTCATTATTGAAAGTCATAACAACTCATTATCATAACACTAACCAAATGACATGACCATAAGGTATAACCTCAGAGGGTTATTCCCTTTATAATTATGGTCATAAATATGCATTTGGTTGTGTCCAAAGGTCAACCAAACGGGTCAAATTGAAAGTCAAAGCGGTGGTCAAAACCGCTAGACTTATGAGTCTAAACAAGCACTAAAACAAAAGTGACGAATTAGACATGTTTTGATATGTCTAATGAAGTTTATAAAATTGTTTTGGCACCAAAACAAACTGTATTGATACCTGGAAATGGTTTCATTTCAAATTGCACAAAAATCGCATTTTTGACCAAAATTTTGACTTGTCAAAATGACTAGAAAAGATATAAATCAGTAGGTATGATCATTAGGGATTATGACTAACATGATTATGATCATATTAACAAGTTCAATTGGATTTTGTTTTGACCAATTTATGATCAAAACTGAAAGTCAAATAGAAGTCAAACTATTTGATTTTTAGCTCAAATATGTTACAAAAATGGAACAAGGCTTGAATGAAGTACCTACAAGCACCAAGGATTACCAAAGAATCACAGAGGGAGCTCCAAAGATGGTTGTAAATTCGGATTGTAGAACAGTGGATCAAAGAAGGGGGTTGCAAAGGTTCAAAAATGAAGATGATCATGGAATTTATAAATTTCTTGGAGTTCTAGGAACAAGACAAGTGTCCATGACTCACCAACATGTTAGATTAGTGTCACATACTTGTCAAATGTAGAGATTAGGGTGGCAAAGTCGTCTGATGAGTCAATGAGCGAATTAACTAGAGGCTTCCACCTTGATTTAACAATTCTGATGAGCTGGGGACCCCTTACGAACTGTATAGGGTTTTGCCTTACGGTCCGTAAGGCTCTTGCAGGGGCTGAAGTTTCAAATTTGGCAGAAATGGCCCCTGAACTTGTTTTTGACGCGCTTTGTCACTTTTAACACCCGTTAACCCCATTTTTAAGCTCCATAAGGATGTTAAAACATAGGGAACTTGAAATGGGTCCAAAAATGTTCCAAAGGTCGGTTTTTTTGGTAGTACAGTTGCGGTTTTCGTTTAAAAACGACGAAAATCGTAACGAACGCGTGCCTGACCGTAAACGCGTAACGAATTATATTTTTGCATTCCAATCACTAATATACAAGATTTTAATGATTACAAAATTTTTTGGATGTCCGTACACGTTCCGAATAGTGAAATACGCGAAAAGACATAGTTTCACTAAATCTGCAAAATAGCCCCTGAAGTTACAAAAGTGTGATTTTGCCATACCGAAGCCATCGAAACTTATTTCTAAGCTATGTTAAGGGTACTTAGGGTATGTTTAGTATATAAACTTGTTCCGGAGTATGCATCGCTTCAAGAGTCGGCTGACTTTTGTAGTTTGTCGTAAATAGTCCATGTGATCGAATAAACTTGTTTTTGACATACCAAACCCTTCAAAACTTATTCCTAAGTTATATAAAGGTTATTTAAGGTATGTTTAGCTCGAGTCATTGTCCCATAGTGTATGTCTCGTTAAACTGATTACGGTTACGTAACAATTTGCGATTTCACTTCTAGAGGTTGTTTGAAAGTTTGGAATCGTGCAAAAATTGAATATGTGTAATTGCCATGATAAAAATATAAAACTCATAAATAAAACACAAAATTCATTGATAAACACAAAATTTCATTGATTGATAAACTTGTTTAATATTGTTACATGATCGGATTGTCACAGATATCACAGTCTCACCTACCTAAGGAAATTTCGTCCCGAAATTTAATTAGAGGAAACTCGTGAGAACAAATGTGGGTATTTCGCTTTCATCTGATCCTCTTGTTCCCAAGTAAATTCTGGGCCACGTTTGGATTCCCAGCGAACTTTAACAATCAGAATTCGTCTTCGCTTGAGTTTCTTGACTTCACGTTCCAATATCTCCACCGGTTTCTCGACAAAATGCATTGTATTATCGACGTGAATTTCGTCGAGTGGGATGTGAAGATTTGCGTTGGCGGAACATTTCTTTAGATTGGACACGTGGAATGTTGGGTGAACGTTCCCGAGTTTAGGAGGTAGCTTAAGTCGGTAGGCCACCTTTCCGATTCTTTCAACGATCTTGAATGGTTCAACGTATCGTGGTGCAAGTTTTCCTTTCTTCCCAAATCTGACCACTCCTTTCCAAGGAGATACCTTGAGTAGGACATGATCACCAACTTGTAATTCCAAGGGCTTGTGTCGCTTATTCGCGTTACTCTTTTGACGGCTTCTAGCTGTCAGAAGGTTATCGCGAATTTTCTTGACTTTCTTGGTTGTGTCGTGGATGAGTTCCGGTCCAGTAAACTGCCCACTCTCCAACTTCACTCCAACAAACAGGTGAACGACATTTTCGACCGTATAGAGCTTCGAAAGGTGCCATGTTGATGCTGGTGTGATAATTATTGTTGTAAGAGAATTCGATCAACGGTAGATGCAAATTCCAACTACCACCAAAATCGATCACACAAGCTCTAAGCATATCCTCCAGTTTTTGAATTGTTCTTTCAGTTTGCCCATCCGTTTGAGGATGATAAGCAGTGCTCAAATTGAGTTTGCTTCCCACAGCAGATTGCATAGTCTTCCAAAAGTGAGATGAGAACCGAGCAACTCTATCAGATATGATATCCAAAGGAACACCATGACGAGATACAATCTCATCGACATAGATTTTGGCAAGCTTGTCAGCAGAGTAATCCTCACGAATCGCTATAAAGTGTGTTGACTTTGTTAGACGATCAATGACTACCCAAATGGCATCATGACCTCTAGATGTGTGTGGTAGCTTGGGAATGAGATCCATCGCAATGTTCTCCCACGTCCATACCGGTATTTCCGGTTGTTCCAATAAACCAGATGGAAATTGATGCTCGGCCTTGACTTTGAGACAAGTAAGGCATTTAGATACATACAAGGCAATGTCATTCTTCATACCCGGCCACCAATACTGGGTACGGAGATCCTTGTACATTTTTGTAGCATCAGGATGAATCGAGTAAAAGACTTATGAGTTTCGTCCATCAATAGAGTACGGAGATTGTGTTGATTCGGAACCCACAAATGGTTCATGTAGTATAGTAATCCATTGTTTTTCGTTTCGAGTTGCAATTCGAGTTGATGAGGTAGTTCGTCTTTCAACAAACCTTGGGTTACACAAGTGCGTTGGGCTGCAAGAATACGTGTTTGGATATCGGATTGAACTCGAACACCATGAAGCTTGACACGTTCCTTATGACTAAGCGCATCAGCCACAACATTCTCCTTACTAGAATGGTAGCGAATTTTGCAGTCGTAATCATTTAGGAGTTCGGCCCAACGTCATTGCCTCATGTTTAATTCCTTCTGATTGAATATGTGTTGGGCTTTTGTGGTCAGTAAAAACCACACTTCGTACCATAAAGATAGTGCCTCCAAATCTTGAGTGTGAAAACAACGGCACCCAACTCAAGATCATGAGTTGTATAATTCTTCTCGTGGACTTTCAGTTGTCTCGACGCGTATGCTATGACTTTATCTCGTTGCATGAGAACCCAACCAAGGCCTAAATTCGACGTGTCACAATAAACCACAAAATCATCATTGCCATCAGGTAAAGATAGAATATGAGCATCACAGAGTTTCTGTTTCAGAGTTTGGAAAGCTTCCTCTTGTTTAGGTCCCCACTCAAAAGGCTTATTCTTCTACGTCAAAGCAGTGAGGGGAACCGCGATCTTTGAGAAGTTCGCAATAAAGCGTCGATAGTAACCAGCAAGACCAAGAAATGAGCGAACTTTTGTGGGAGTAGTGGGTGTTTTCCAATCCTTAATCGCAGCGATTTTGGAAGGATCCAAATGAATACCTTGCTCATTGACAATGTGACCCAAAAACTTAACTTCTCTCAACCAAAATTCGCACTTGGAGAATATGCCATATAGTTGTTCTTTCTTTAGAAGTTCCAATGTCAAACGGAGATGTTGTTAGTGCTCGGATCGAGACTTAGAATAAATTAAAATGTCGTCAATGAAAACGATGATGAACTTGTCTAGATAAGGTTTACAAACTCGATTCATTAAGTCCATAAATACAGCTGGAGCATTTGTCAAACCGAAAGGCATAACGTTGAACTCATAATGGTCGTATCGAGTGCGGAAAGCAGTCTTAGGAATATCTTCCTTGTGAACACGAACCTAATGTTACCCAGAACTCAGATCAATCTTGGAGAAACAGGTAGCACCTTGTAATTGATCAAAAAGATCATCAATTCGAGGTAGGGGATATCGATTCTTGATCGTGAGTTTGTTGAGCTCACGATAATCGATACACATATGGAAGGATTCATCCTTCTTTTTCACAAATAAGACAGGAGCACCCCACGGAGAATAGCTCGGACGAATGAAACCTTTGTCCGATAACTCTTGTAGTTGTTTCGATAACTCCTGAATTTCTGACGGTGCAAGACGGTAAGGAAATTTGGCTATTGGGTTGGCACCAGGTACAAGATCAATACGGAATTCAACTTGACGTGCCAGGGTTAAACCAGGTAGATCTTCGGGAAAAACCTCAGGATAGTTTCGGATAACAGGAATATCTTGAATACTCTTGTTCTTTACTTTCTCCTCTTCGATATGTGCCAAGAATTCCACATAATTCTTTCGTGGATATTTCTGGGCTTGGGTGCAAGTCATAAGTTTTAGATTACCAGTCGGTTTTTCTCCACGAACTTCCAAGACTTCACCAGAGGGAAAAGGTATACGAACTATCTTGTCAAAACAAATAACTTCGGCATGGTGCTTGGTTAACCAATCCATTCCTATAATAACATTGAAACTCCCAAGTTGCATTGGCGTGAGGTCAATAGGAAACAAATGATTGTTGAGGTTTAACTTGCAATTTCGAATAACATGATCGAGCACAAGAGGTTCACCACTAGCGACTTCTACTGTCAATGGCTTTCCTAGTCTAGTCTAGGCGTCGAAAGCAAAGGTTCAAAAGTTATCGACACAAAACTTCTATCAGCACCCGAATCAAAAAGGACAGAAGCAGGATGATTGTTTACAAGGAACGTACCATTAACCACCTCGTGATTAGCACGAGCTTCATTGGCGTTGATGTAAAGGCACGACCACGGGCTGGGTTAGCATTGACTAGACTTGGGCAATTGTTCTTGTAGTGACCCATTTCACCACAATTGTAACAGGAACCAGGTGGAAAGTGAGGTCGAGGGGATTTGCTTGTGATTGAACTGGGTTCTGTGCAGCTGGGTTTGGGTTAAAGTGACAAATATTTGACAGGTCACCAAGTTTTCCACAGGTAGTACACTGTTGACACGGTATCTGAACTTGATGGTGACCATTACATCGGTTGCAAAGCGGGGGCGGTTCCCGCATAAGGTTTCTTCGTAGGAGGTTGAGTAGGTTGGTTTTGGGGAGCAGTTGGAGCGGGTTATGCAGTTACAACAAAGTTTTGAGAAGCCTTACACTTCTTCGATCGTTTGGAAGGATGGACTTTGTTTTCCTTCGGTTTCTCCTGAGTTGACTTAGCAGAGGATTTTTTATCACCCTTGCGATGAAGGTTACTTTTCCTGACTTGTGAATCTGTTAGGGTTGCGGCTAACTCAATAGCTTGTCGAACAGTGGTAGGGTTCCTACGAGTAACAATGTCTTTCACAGGATCATGTAAACCATCGATATACTTCTCGATCGCCTTATCCAAAGGCGTCGCCATCGAAGGACAAAGTAAACTTAACTCCTTGAATTGGTCGGTATAAGCACGAATCTCACCACTGTCTTGCTTGAGATCGTGAAATTCATTTTCCAGTGCCCGTTGTTCATGGCGAGGACAGAACTCCTTCATCATAAAAGCTCGAAGCTCTTCCCAGGTTTGAGCTAAGGCCACTTCGGCACCTCTATCTCTCATAATACCATTCTACAATGTAAATGCTCTTTTCTTGAACACACTAGACGTAAACTTGACCTTTCACTCATTTGGACATTGAACAAATCAGAACGTGCTTTCGAGACTCTCAAACCATTACAGAAGTCTCGTAGCTCCCTCAGACCCAGTGAACTGAAGTGGTTTAGCTGAACATAATTGTTTGTAGTTGCACGGAGCTTGTGTATTGTTATTATTGTTGTTCGTTTGATTCATTTGAGTTACTAGGTTCAGGAGTACGGCAACAATTTGTTGAGCGGTCATGGCTGCCATTTCGGCATACCGAGTTGCATTACGTCGAGGAGGCATTCTAAAAGAAAACATGACGGAAGATATATGAGATTGATATTCGGAAAAAAATCAATAAAGGCATCAAAAATATCGACAAAACATAAGGATGGTGGTCATTCATTTGTTTCTCAAGACAATCAAATGACACACAGTGACTAATCAAAGTAAGTGGGTCTTATAATGTATTGCAAAGACATGCTTTAGCCTATAAGTGGACGCTCACCCCAAGAGTTCCCAGGTAAGAGTGACTAGTCCGACTAAGTGGATTTGTATGAACACTCTAGCCTAGACCGAAAACTCAGGGTACAGGCACCCACCCTTCCAGATTGCACGTGTTCACATTATTAAAACCCAAACTTTGACGAGATTTTGAAAACTTTGAAGGCATAAAGTAAAAAACAAATCATCTAAAACGAGTTTGTAATTTGTGAATTTATTTTGGTAATCACCTAAGGTAGGTGATAGTATTTGTGTTTTAAATCTAAACGCAAGTAAACTCGCGTTAGGGTCCTAGAAAGGTTATAGTCTAGGTCAAAGCATTACTAATAACCTAATTCCCTATAACCAGTGCTCTGATACTAATCTGTAACACCCCGACGTAAAAACAAAAAACCACGACGGAAACTTCGAGGAGTCATGTTAACAGATTGTTACAACAACACATGCTAATTGAAGTTTCATTTTATTGATTATTAACATTGATTGCATTGTTATATTGTCTTGAGGTTACGCAAAACATAGTAAATTTCTTTCAAGTTTTAAAGCACTAAAGTCCAGGTCCATTCCTATGTGAGCATGCATCAGTATCATCAAGCATTGTTCCCTGAAATATATGTGAAAAACGAGTCAGCATAAAAGAATGCCGGCGAGTACATAGGTGTTGTGAGTGTGTAAAATTTATGGCTTTGAATATGTATTGCAATACCTTGTTAGACTACTAGAGTCCCTAATTGAAAACCTTGTTATCGAAAAGTATTTGGTATTGCAATGATAACTAACCAATTTAAAACAAGTTAGTTATAGTTTATAAAAGACTTGTAGCCATAAATCTTGACCAAAACATTAGTTTCGTAATTCCGAGTAGTAAATCGTCTTGAAATAACTTGTATGGTTTATATCTTTAATTGAAATTGTCGCGTGTCATCGTTTGAAAGCATATGTTCAAATGATGCAAATAACGCCACGAATGTAATACGATAAAAGCACTTATATAGGAAGTACCAGTGGCGTATCCACCATGCTTTTATCACATTACACATGTACCGTTATCTAAATCACTTACCATAAACCAGTCGTCCATTGTTCATTGTTCTTGTTATAAACCAATCGTTCATCGTTCCTTGTTTTAGTTGAAAAGCTTTTAGTCGTTTCATGAACACATTCAAACCTTTGTTGACTTGTTCGAGACCACCCAAAGGTCCCTTAATCATATAACAAACCACCAAAGGGTTTGTTACAAATACAGTTTCAGTCGCTCCAAACTTCCCCACAAACCCCAAGAATTTTGGTAACGGGATTGTCAGTCCTCGGCGCCGTAACTTACTATTGGTCGGCTTGGCCATTGTTAATGAATATCATTCTTGTTATGAATATAACGCACCAACAAGTTCGTTCACATTATTGAAATCGTCGTGTTAAATATAAACCATAGCATTTGTAATTTGAAAGCTTGAAAACAACATGCACATATGAGTGACCCCAAAATATTTGCAAAACATAAAAGAGGGGAACTATGTACTCACTTGGGATTGCTAAAGTAACCTTGAATCAAAGATCAAAAAAAGCTCAAAAGTCGGAGAATTCAAGCGTGTCCTAAAATCAGATAATTGTGTAAATATCGTGTCTTTAATCGGCGGATCAGATAGAATGAAGTCTTGTAAACCAAATGAGTCTTGGAACTCATATGAAATGGTTTAAAAAAGTTAACATTCAGAGTTGGAAGGATTCTTAAGTGCTTTTGATCCGTTATGACTCGTTAAGGTAGTTTAAGCCACTTTAACGCGTCATTCGCGTAACTACGCATTCGGATGGTTATATATGTGTTATGATAAGTCCTAATCACTAAAATATGTTTAATATTGTTGTGACATCAGATTGTATGTCAATTTTTATTTTACATATGCTCTTAGTTGACATATTTGCGAAAATGGCATTTTGGTCATTATTGAAAGTCATAACAACTCATTATCATAACACTAACCAAATGACATGACCATAAGGTATAACCTCAGAGGGTTATTCCCTTTATAATTATGGTCATAAATATGCATTTGGTTGGGTCCAAAGGTCAACCAAAAGGGTCAGATTTGAAAGTCAAAGCGATGGTCAAAACCGCTAGACTTATGAGTCTAAACAAGCACTAAAACAAAAGTGATGAATTAGACATGTTTTGATATGTCTAATGAAGTTTATAAAATTGTTTTGGCACCAAAACAAACTGTATTGATACCCAGAAATGGTTTCATTGCAAATTGCACAAAAATCGCATTTTTGACCAAAACTTTGACTTGTCAAAATGACTAGAAAAGATATAAATAAGTAGGTATGATCATTAGGGATTATGACCAACATGATTATGATCATATTAACAAGTTCAATTGGATTTTGTTTTGACCAATTTATGATCAAAACTGAAAGTCAAATAGAAGTCAAACTATTTGATTTTTAGCTCAAATATGTTAAAAAATGGAACAAGGCTTGAATGAAGTACTTACAAGCACCAAGGATTACCAAAGAATCACAGAGGGAGCTCCAAAGATGGTTGTAAATTCGGATTGTAGAAGAGTGGATCAAAGAAGGGGTTGCAAAGGTTCAAAAATGAAGATGATCATGGAATTTATAAATTTCTTGGAGTTCTAGGAACAAGACAAGTGTCCATAACTCACCAACATGTTAGATTAGTGTCCCATACTTGTCAAATGCAGAGATTAGGGTGGCAAAGTCGTTTGATGAGTCAATGAGCGAATTAACAAGAGGCTGCCACCTTGATTTAACAATTCTGATGAGCTGGGGACCCCTTACAGACCGTATGGGGTTTTGCCTTACGGTTCGTAAGGCCCTTGCAGGGGCAGAAGTTTCAAATTTGGCAGAAATGGCCGCTGAACTTGTTTTTGACGGGTTTTGGCACTTTTAACACCCGTTAACCCCATTTTTAAGCTTCATAAGGACGTTAAAACATAGGGAACTTGAAATATGTCCAAATATTTTCCAAAGTTTGGTTCGTTTGGTCGTACGGTTACGATTTTCGGTTAAATACGACGAAAATCGTAACGAACGCGTGCGTGACCGTGAACGCGTGCGTGACCGTAAACGCGTAACGCATGATATTTTTGCATTCCGATCACTAATATACAAGATTTTAATGATTACAAAATTTTAATCTCCATACACGTTCCGGATAGTGAAATACGCCGAAAGACATAGTTTCGTAGAATTTGCAAAATAGCCCCTAAAGTTACAAAAGTGTGATTTTGCCACCGAAGCCCTTGAATATGTGTAATTGCTATGATAAAAATATAAAACTCATAAATAAAACACAAAATTTCATTGATTTATAAAGTTGTTTAACATTGTTACATGATCGGATCGTCACAGATATCACACTTGTGTCCTTGGACGACCTCAGTATCTTACCGTCACTATACCACGCCAACGATGGGTGCACTTGCCCTAGCGTGTTGTAGAGAGTGATTGTGTTATATCATGTTTTATAAATTTAAAGTTTCATAAATGAGTAAAAGTGCTTAAAAATATACTAAAATTATCTTCACGCTCCACTCATGTCAAGTTTCTGGCGCTGTTGCCGGGGACACAACGATTTTAAGAAAGTTTAAAATCTCCAGCCTAATCATTTTTTTCAATTGTTCTTTCCAAATTCTTCTTCTTTTTCTAAGAAATTCTCAGTTACTGAAGCTTTACTTGGGGTCGTATCACATTTGAGACGGGTCCGTGTCTAACCTACTGTAGTTGAAAATCAATAAAATCTTCTTCACAGAAGGCTCACATGGGGCCATGCCTAATTTGACACGAGGTCGTGTTAAAAACGCCCAGTATCAGATAAATCACAGTCCTAAACACAAGGTCATGCCTAATCTACATGGGGCCGTGTTTTCCTTTTATTTTAATAAAACCTTTTCTCGAGAACCGTAATCTTCTGGGTATTATCCAAACAATAGATTACCACATGGGAGATTATGACTACTAGTGTTACAATGATTATGAGGAACCGTATTGTACCATATGTGGTGATTCCCATTCAGTACAAAATTGGTACCTCTTTCAACCATCAACCTCATACACAACATATGTGGAACCAAGGTTTGAGGTCCCAAAGTCAAGCTTTGATTGGGACACTCCACCGTGTGAAACAAATGAGACACCACCCACAATCATGTCACGAAGCCGAAAGCCTCATACAAAGTCTCAAGAACTTAGATCTCTTAATCAATAAATCTCGTGCAAGCGAGGAGACTATTTTTACCAAGGAGGTAATCATAGAAGAGGTAACACCTCAATAGCCGAAAAAAAAGAGGAACCACTCGAAGAAAACTCTACACATGAATATGAAAAAACTGAACCAAGCCATGAGGAAGGTAAATCTACAAAGATAAATTTCAAAGAGGAACAACAAGACCTCCAAGAAATACACATTCTACAACCTTCTTTTGAAAGTCATAGTTTGGTTCCATTTCATGCTAAGTGTCTAAAAGAGTTAAACACTAATCCTAAAAAGAAATAGTAAGTATTACTTTAACTAAAGATCAAACTTCATTAATACAAGATGAACAAATTGAATTAAACATAAACCGGTACCATGTTTTGTTCAAACCAACTATATTGGTAACATTTCAATAGATAAAGATCTTTGTATTAACATAATGCCTAGCTATGTATTTGAAAGATTAGGTATTGGTGACTTCTTTCCGATCAAAATTCATATCCTCTTGGCTAATCAAAAAATTAAACATGCAACAAGAGTGGTTGAGGACGTTCCCATTCAAACACACTAAACGGTTGTGCCAACCGACTTTATCATCTTAGATAATGCTCCACTCGTGTTGGGACAACCATTAACAAAAACCATCAAGCTTTGCTTAAACAAAAACACCATAATCTTCCCACTAAACTTGGGGCTGAAAAATGAAGCTTTAATCTTGATGGATTAATGAAATACCCAATAAGCAATGACGAGCCCTTGTTGGAAGATAAGCCAGATCCACCCAATAAGTGATCAATAAAGGAAATTACTTTTACAAAATTTTATAATTATTTTGTTAGAATAATCCATCTTGTAGGTATATTTTGGAAGACCATGCCAAATAGAATGCAAACTAGGTAAATCGAACCAGGGGACCAAACGAACAAAGAAACGACCTATAAAAATAAGACATGGGGTCGTGTATGCCAGATACGGGGCCGTGCCTAGCTGTAGACAGGTTAAACCCTTGTTTTCTATCTTTTTCTTTTCATAACTCCCATGGCTGTTCTCTACACCCCACCGGTTCCCTACCTGCTCCCGTAACTTTTTGACGATTTCCTTTCACAATCTACCAACGAGGTATGTTCCTAACATCTATCTAAGTTCGATTAATGTTTTGCATGTAGATTAAGATCAAAATTTGGAAAAAAAATCTAGGGTTCTTGAACCTCACCTGTGTCAATCCTAAATCTTATCTTAGATCTTATTAGTAGTAGACTATAGAAGTGTTTGAAGAGTAAAACATCAAAGCATTGTTGAAAAAATGGAAGATTTCGAGTAATTTATGAAAATCCTTGTTCATAGCCGAAAAAAACTAAAATTTAAAGGGTAAAACAGGTTGTTTACTTCAAATTGACACTTGGGGTTTGTTTTTCTTGGTAAACTGCACATGGCGGACCAAAAATTTTGAACTTTTCGAAGCTGGGTCGAAAAATTTGTATATTCCAGGATCTTCCAAGGGGGAAGCGATTTTCCTAATATGCACAATTTGTATAACATCATACAATAAACGCTTCAGGTATCCCGAAAGGCCTAAAGCTTGGGACAAAGCACCAGCACCCGGGTCGGTGGCATGGAAAGGAACATCGCATCCATGCAGTCTGACATTACCTACATTCGAGAGCACATAATGTACCGAGCTGATGAGGATGAAGATGAGGAAGGCGAGGACGTGGATGACTCGGACTAGGCGATGGAGGTGAAGGTGGTGGCATTATTTATGACATAGGTGGTGATGTATCAGGTTAAATCCCTTATCTCTTTAAACAATGTGGTTGATTATGAGCTGCTACCCGTCTTGAATAATTTACTTTTCTAAACGATTTACTTTCTGCATTTTATTTTCTTTCTATGTTTGTTTGGATGATGAAACTTGAACGATGGTAATTTAAGATTTTGTTTTTTCTTAGATTTTTGTTTTTGTGGCATGAATGAGCTTACAGGTACCTTAGGATGCTTGGAACCACTAAGCACATGACACCCCAACCCGAAACTGGAGGCCTAGCACCCTATACCCGTTTATTATCAAACTAACAGAAGCCCAACACGAGGCCGTGTCTCCCAAACACGCCCCCGTGTCTCTTCATCACTGAAACACATTAACTTCTGGAATTGTCACACGGGGTCGTGTCTCACAAACACGCCCCCATGTGTGCCTTTTGTTAGTTTTCGGAAAACCATATTACTGGCACTTTTTACACGAGGCCTTGCCTGCCTAACACGACCCCGTGTCCACTAGCCAGTTTCTGAAAATTTTGTTGTTTTTAACCCGCGTTTGCACATTTAATCAAATTTAACGGACACACTGAGGATAATATGTAATTTAAGTGTTATGGGGGGGGGGGACTTGAACTGTTTGTCCTAAAACAAGCCTTACACAAAATTCTGCTTGAAACCCCAAAAACACCGCAAATATTTTTCAAATAATTTTTTATTTTATTTGACTTATTTTTAGTTTAAGTTATTAACCAAGTTCTATCTTTTACTAATTTACAACTGATAGCGCCATAATAAAAAAGTCATATAAGAAAATTTTATAAAAAGGCATGACAATCTTTTTTTTAATTTATTGTATGTACATTTCCAATCTCTTACCATTTTCCCATAAATTGTGAGTTTTGAGCCTTTACCGAGCATTCAATATCATACTTTTAGTAAATGCACACTTTTCATTTCTTGTGAGATAGCCCGTATCGTTCTTACAGATCTAGAACTTGACAAGACAATACATTCCCGGTCCTTACCGACTAATACAAGTAAGTAAATGAATGAGATATTAGGACTATAACCGTTTTTTGTTTCAACCTTATTTTCTTTTTCTTTTCTTTTTTTTTTGTTTTTTTATCTCCCCACCAAAATAAAACAAAAAAAATCCCCTAGTTAACCCCTTTGAGCCTAACCTTTCGTTTCAAATTTTACAAATAATTACCCATCACCCTAAACCTTTTTACTTTTACGCCATTTAATTTAGTAAAAATTCGGTTCTTTTGAAATATATAGACTTGTGGCATAGTTATCTTGTGAAAATATTATTCTATCAAAACAAAACAAAATCGTTAGTTGCTTGAAATAAACTAAGCAGATTTCTTGCCTATAGATCCTGCAAGTACTTGATTCAAGCTTACTAGAACTTCTCTTGAGGCAGATAACATCAATATAGGGGAAACTAAGAATGGCTTGAATCCCTTACAAATAAACTACTATTAAAACCTCAAACCTGTCTTGCGGGACTGTATCCCTGCTAACTCAGACCAATATGGCCGAGGGTAGCGTTGCCTCCAAAAGAGGGACACGCCACATTTTGCATTAATAGCTTACTTAATTATATTTCAATATTCCGGCCTTGCGGGACTGTATCCCTGCTGACTCAGACCAATATGGTTGAGGGTAGCGTTGCCTCCAAACGAGGGACATGACACTATAACTAAGATAATCTCTTAATAAACCCAAAGTACGGAAATCATCAAAGGATACGTAAAAGAAGATTCGGAACCGAGTGATTCTATCTTTTCTATTGTTTCTTTTCAATAGTATAGTTTCTTTCTTTATTTTCAATTACTAAACATCTTTTTCCTAAAAATTTGATTAGATTAGACGTTGACCATATTCCGGTATTAAACGCTCTTGTGTCGTTGGACGACATCGGTATCTTACCATCACTATACTACGCCAACAATGGGTGCACTTGCCCTAGCATGTTGTAGAGAGTGATTGTGTTATATCGTGTTTTGTAAATTTAAATCTTGATAAACAAGTAAAAGTACTTAAAAATATAATAAAATTATACTCATGCTCCACTCACGTGAATTCTCTTCCCAAAAAGGAACGAATCATGAACACTAATCAGAGTATTTGTTGAAGACATTCAAAGATCTGTTTGAAGTCTTAGAACCACTGTTGAAAAAGAAGAAACCACTTATTCAAGGCTAAAGCTCTATTGAAGGAAAACATTGATTGTGAAGACCAAACATCTGTTGTGGCCAAATAGATGTTTGATACAGCCAACAACAGTTTGAAGAACAAAGGTTCATTCAATGTAACAGTACTAGCTTAGAACAGATGTTTAATGTAATAGATCAGATGTTAGATTCCCGCAGATATTTGCAAACATATTTGGATTATTTTTGTTAGGAATGTTAGACGTCACTATCAAGGTGACGTCAATTGATTGCAACCAGAACTTTCGTACTTGTATAAACAGATATCATGTGTTAAAGATCTATTTTATCACACACATTCTTTTTGTACGAACAACAAAGTTAGTGAGAGGTCTTAGGGGGATTTTGTAAAATCATTATACTGTAATTCAAATAATTTGGAATTCAATAGAAAACAGTTTGGATATAACTTCCTGCTTATTTATTTATCTTATTTGCATAACAATTTACAGTTTTTTTGTTCTTCGTTGTTTAAACTTACAGGTATAACAAACTCAGATCCAACACATATAAAAACATGTCGATCATGAAATTTTCATGTATAACTTAAGCTAGGTATAGTTTATAAAAAACGCTTTGACATTAGAATTCAGTTTTCGATTAAAAAACATGTTAAAGCCGACCCGGACGGGAATTCGGTTGTTTTCAATCAAAATATGTGTAGCTATTTATACCTAATGGTTTACCTCGTTTTAAAGTTTGGATCCTTAATAATCTGCTTTTAACACTGATTTGTTCATTTTTCTCTTTAATCCACATAAAGAAACCCTAATGATTGTGCCATCTCTCACGTTTGTTCACTAGATTTTCATCTAGATTAATGAATTACTTCATTCGATCATGCTTGTCTGTTGATTAAATCGAAATATCCAGGTAATCTTTATTTTCCTATTTCATTTGTCTCTGTTAGTGTAACTTTGATTTCATCCTGTTTTGGTCAAATCCAGTTGATTCTTGTATGTGATATATCATTGATGTAACATTTATGCACATTATTCACATATTTTACCAAACCCTAATTGTTTCAGGTTTATCACATTTAGTCGATTCGATCTGTTTTTGTTAAATCAAGATATTCGTCTTTGTTGTTGATCATTTAGAATATTTTTGAAATCCCTAATTTATTTTAGGGTTTGTGATTAATTTTTGATAATGTTATTGTTCTAAGCATTTTCTATTGTTATTGTTAAATTGAGTAGAATGTAATTGACAAATTTTTTATAGTGTTTTTTCAGAAATAATAAAATTATGTTTGTTAGTTTTAAATAGAATGTTCAGCGGATTATGTTTAGTAGTTTTAAACCCTAATTTGATATATGTTGGTTGTTACATATTTAGAAAAAAAAATCTGTTTATTTCAATTAGACATAAATCTTTAATGGATTTGAATTGGTTGGGAACAAAGATCTAAATTAACTTCTTGTTTCAATCCTTTTTAATATGGTGAAAGTTTCTTTGCTGGAGATCTCATAATACCTTTCTTCAAAGTGTTGCGATTTATCATTGGTAATATTAAATTTGTAAACATTTATATATATATATATTATATATATATATATATATATATATGGGATGGATCATGAGAAAACTAGTTTAAATGAGAAAACCAAAAAACTAACTAAAAAAGCCAAAAAAACATATCAATTTTTTTTTGATTTTTTAATTAAAATTCGCTATATATATTATATAAAAAAACTTTAAAAAATAAAAAAAAGTATATAATGCACATGTGCAACATAAACATATAATGCACATGTGTAATACACTCAAGTTTTTTTTTTTTTTTTGAAAAAAAGTTTTTTTTTTACATAAAATCCAACGATTTTTTATAAAAAAATTGTATGTTTTTTATGCTTTTTTTGGCTTTTTGAGTTAGTTTTCTAGTTTTCTCATTTATATCTAGTTTTCTCATGATATATATATATATATATATATATATATATATATATATATATATATATATATAGGATCATGTCCAAAGTGTCCAAAGTGTGAGAAATATTGTAGAGATGACATGTGTCCTCACTCTAAATTAGTTCAAAAGGGTAAACAAGTAATTTTCTCATTGATTCAGTTAATTGATAACCTTCCATAACCGCCACCCTTCCATAACCACCACCCATTGATTCAGTTAACTGATAACATTCCATAACTTGCATTCATGGCGTTTTAAACATGCAAACCAGTATGTGTTCTTCGTATGGTGTTTTAAACCTGCATTCATGGTATTTTAGACCTGTAGTCTAGTATGTGTTCTTTGTATGGTGTTTTAAACCTGCATTCATGGTGTTTTAAACCTGCAGTCCAGTATGTGTTCTTTGTATGGTGTTTTAAACCTGCATTCATTGTGTTTTAAACCTGCAATCTAGTATGTGTCTTTGTATGGTGTTTTAAACATGCATTCATGGTGTTTTAAACCCGTAGTCCAGTATGTGTTCTTCGTATGGTATTTTAAACCTGCATTCATGGTGTTTTAAACCTGCAATCTAGTATGTGTTCTTTGTATGGTGTTTTAAACCTGCATTCATGGTGTTTTAAACCTGTAGTCCAGAATGTTTTCTTCGTATGGTATTTTAAACCTGCATTCATGGGGTTTAAAACCTGTAGTCCAGTATGTGTTCTTCGTATGGTGTTTTAAACATGCATTCATGGTATTTTAAACCAGCAGTCTAGTATGTGTTCTTCGTATGGTGTTTTAAACATGTATTCATGGTGTTTTAAACCTGTAGTTTAGTATGTGTTCTTCGTATGTTCTTCATAGTTTCTTTTGTCAATATAAATATAACAATATGGTACTCATATTAAAGATAAAAAAATCTTGTTAATATGGTGTAATTTATTTTTTAAAAAACGTTACGTATAAAAAGTTATTGACGTTCAAAAAAGATAAGTGGAACTTGCATATGCATTAAAGTTGATGGCAGATTCTTTATTTAAAATACAATATAAAAAGACACTATTACCCCTAATCTAGCCAAATTAGTCAAAAATAGAACATAATTTACACTTTAAGCCCTTTTTAATCTCAGCCATTAACTACAAGATCTAAGGGCTTAAAACACTTCTTACGCTTCTCACAAAACCACCCTTTTTTACACTAACCCTACCCTATATATATATATATATATATATATATATATGTATGTATATATAACCATCACAAGTTGTGAGAACCATGAGAACTTCTACTTCCCGCACGAGTTGGGCCAAATTTTTTTTGCACAAACGTAAATGAAAATATTACAAATATATCTGTAAAAAACAAAAAAAATATTGTCGATTCGGTAGTTTTTCCTTATGTATGTTTTGTTTACTCGCTTGTGTAAATTTATTACGAGGATAATACCTTTCTTCAAAGTGTTGCGATTTCCTGAACTTTATCAATTGGTAATATTAAATTTGTAAACATTTATATATGTATAGACCACCACAAGTTGTGAGAACCATGAGAACTCCTACTTCCTGCGCGAGTTGGGCCAAAAAATTTTTTTGACAAACGTAGATGAAAATATTACAAACATATCTGTAAAAAAACAAAACAAAAAATTGTCGAGCCGGTAGTTTTGCCTTATGTATGTTTTGTTTACTCGCTTGTGTAAATTTATTACGAGGATAAATATTTTTTACACCTTATGTAAATGTGTATATGCGGCACTTTTTTATTTTTAATTTTTGCTGAAACAAGTGATTTTTTATGCTTTTTGAGAAAAAAAAATTGTAAAATCCTTTTAGATGGCCTAGTTCTCATGGCTCACAACTCAAGTTGGTACGTTGCTGTATATTAACCTTTCGTAAAGACGTGAAGGTGCGTTGTATATTTTTTAACATTAACTCTTCATCAGGGGTCATGATAACCAGAACATCAATATACACTTCGACTGTGATGCCGCTATCTTCACCAAAAATTGTATCCATCAATCGGTGATGTGTTTACGTATGAACACGTAAGTCACCTCGCGGGCATGCTTCTTTACATACGAACACATAAGTCACCATAAGCGCATGCTCTCATACATACGAGCACGTAAGTCGCATACGCGCATGCTCTTTTACTTACGAGCACGCCAGTCTCCATGCGAGCCTGCTTTTCCACATACGAGCACACGAGTCTTCGTGCGAGACTGCTGCTCTACATATGAGCACGTAAGTCGCCATACACGCATGCTCCTTGACATACGAGCACGCAAGTCTCCGTGCGAGACTGCTGCTCCACATACGAGTGTGTAAGTTGCCCGCGCACGCATGATTATTTACATATGAACACGCGTAAAAAATATAAATTATACTACAAATGCACGCACCACTTTGGGTATACGCAAAAACACATTGACTACAACAAAGTTTCTTTTACACCTACAATCTTCAAGGCAAGCGCAGCTCCTTGCTCGACGCCGGATTGTTGTCGTGGCACACCAGAGGATCAGCGTAGGCTCGGGTCTCCACTTCATTACCCTCATTCACGACAACCTGCACAAAGTGGATTAACACATGCAAATATTGTAGACAACAGTTTACAAAGATCCAAACACTAGGCATATGTATTCCTCAAGGCTAAAGACATGCGCACCATGCGTTAACCAACAGGAGTCACACCAAATGGATGAATATTTACAGTAGCCCACACGACTGTGTGCGCATTGCTAAAGATGGGCCACACTCAAAAAATCATCTGAAGAGAAGACACCCATCTAATCCAAAATTCCACCCACTTGCTATCCGCGCATGGGAGAAACACTGGACTGGGGGACCTGAAGGGTATGGTCCCAAACGCCGCGTAAGTCATACTCACGTTGGGGCCTAACCACACTCAACCGCCAAACCCAGTTTGTTCCAAGACTCATGCACGAGACCTAATCGCGTACACGCAACTTTGACAAGCTCATGGTAAAACGCTAGTACAAATGGCAATTGCCTGCAACCAATCAGCGTGAACCATGTTCGCCCAACCAGTTTCCACGATTTTGTGATATTCACTACTCCATTATCTCTACTCACAGCTAAAGACAGATGCAACAAGCATGGCTAGCAACTTTCCTACACCAAGGCGACAGGTAAACATAAAACTCACATTATTCACTTCTAAGCACTTTTAATAAGTCTAGTGCTCCTCCCACGCTTGCACGCGGGAGCAACACTAGACTGGGGGACATGATGGGTATGGTATTGGGCCAGACCCAGTTATGGGTTATCTCTAAAAGTCCATGACCCAATGTAGTGTAAACTACATCGCATTGGGCCTCGTAGTTGGGTTAGTAAGCAACAATAATAAATAATTATATAACAACGATAAGTAATGGAAATGTCCGACCGCTTGGGTCGGGTCCAATACCATACCCCATCATGTCCCCCAGTCTAGTGCTCCTCCCCCGCTTGCACGCGGGAGAAACACTAGACTGGGGGACATGATGGGGTATGGTATTGGACCCGACCCGAGCGGTCAGAAATTTCTGTTACTTATCGCTTTTATATAACTATGTATTATTGTTGCTTACTAACCCAACTGCGAGGCCCAACGCGATGTAATTTACACTACATTGGGTCAGGGACTTATAGAGATAACCCTTAACTGGGCCTGGCCCATTAAGGTTTGGGAAGGCACATGTCTCCTATATAAAGAGGTGTTCACCTCATTATTAGGGCACAAGAATGGAGCCGCCACTCTTTTGTTGCTGGAAATACGATATTCTTCTTCTACCAGCCATCTCTACAGTCCCACTTTTATCTCTTCTCCATTGCAGATCTAGATTCAAGAGGAAGAACAAGGTGTGATTCTCCATCTCTCAGGGAAAGCGGTTCCAGTCATCCCGACGGCAAATCTGTGTTTCTTCATTGGCGGCCACCGTATCAAAATCTATATCCAAGAATCAAAAATTGTCTCTCATCCTCAGATCTCTGATCTGTTTTGTTTGAATTTACACATGGTTCTTGATTAAAAACTCCTCATCGATAGTGTTCTTTCTAGGTCTAAAACTTTAAATCTGTATTATTGGAGCTCAGAAAGATATTTCTTGTTCGGGGAACGACTCGAAGATCCCGAACTTCCCAAATCCGGTACGTGGTATTTTTCACTGAAACCACTTATAATTTATCAAAGATCTTACTGATCTGTGAGCAAAACTTTTTGCGTAATCCAAAAATCTCTTAATATTTTCAAAAGAGATGGAAAATTAGCACTAATACAATTACTATTATGTAACAAATAAAGGAGTCATGACCATATTTCCAACATATGGTGACCAACGTTGTCATTTAGCCTGAAACCATGACACCTCCTACATATGGCCGACCAATTTTGTCACCTAGCCTGAAAAAGATGGTTGGCACAGTATATGGAGGTCCCAAATCACATGTTTTATCTTTTTTCCATTGCAAATCTATATTCATAGGAAGAACAAGGTGAGATTCTTAATCTCTCAGTGAAAGCGGTTCCGATCATCCCGACGGTGAATCCGTGTTTCTTTATTCATATTCTACTCCTTTTGAAAGCCATAGAAACGAATGGATTTGTCTACAATTTGAGTTTACCGTATACATTATTGTAACACTAGTACATAACTCTTTTGTTGGTGCTAGAGGTTTTTTTTATCAGAGATTTGTATATAACTCGGTAATACTTTTAATACTTTTCACTTTTTATCATAGATTTGTATAATTTTGTGCATGTTCAAATATAGTGTTCTGAAAATTGACTTTGAAAATATTGGTAGATTATTAAGTCTATGTAATGTGTGCCTTAACGTGTGCCTTACACGTATCAGGAGATTGAAATCGAGACCTTGAATTGTTCTATTTATATATATGTTGCTATGGTTTTAAAAGGTGCATCTGGGGCCCGCTAAGGCGTGAGGGGTACTAAGACGCAGGCCTCAGGCTACACAAGATGCGCAGAGTACAGGAAGAGCACCTGAGGGCCACATTTGTGGCAAAAAAAAAACTATGAGGCATGCGCCTCATGTATTTATCAGATTTTTGTGCAACAAATTGTTGTAGATTAGGTTATTTGGCTTATACATGTAGATAAAATCATATATAAACCTTATTTATAGCTATATTTTTTATAGGAAATGCTAAAAAAACTGGGATATATAAAAAATTATATAATCGTCTTGCGCCTCGGGTATGAAAAGCCCGCAACTTTTACGCTTTGCGCCTCGCACCTTGGTGTTGTTGGCACCTCATGTACTTTCACGCTTTGCGCTTCGCACCTCATGTATTTTTGGCAAGAAAATTAGAACCATGATGGATTGAAATGTAAATACCACATACAAAAGCTGAAAAGGTACTAGCTTCATTTCTTCTTATATTCGTGCCTTCTTTATTCTTCATGGTTGTAATAACCTTTAATTATTGAAGCAGGTTGAAATATTAAAAGAGAAGCATGCCAAAGATTGATGAAAATTGAAGTCCTTTAACTGATGCTCATGTTGCATAGAAGATCATTCGATTTCGCGGCAACGCAAAAATTGATTCACAAGGCGTTTAATGGCCCGAAATGAAATCACCATTGTGTTTTGGTTCACACTGTAAGTTGTTATCACTATAATATTGTATAGATATAACTGAATTTATTAAGTTTTATCATATATTTTATTCTTGTTTTAAGGTACTTTTATAAGGAGTCAAAGGCTAAAAAACGCAATCGATGTGCCTTTTTAAATGACGCAATCACAAGTGATGTGTGCGAAAGAATCCTAGAGAGGTTGAAGATCACATTTTCAGTTTAGCGAGTCATCATGTCGATAAAGATTTAATTCTTGCACCGCATTTTGTTGAGTAAGTTTATTTTAGTTAACTCTCTTTTATTTTATTACTATGATTCACCTAACTATTCTATAACGCTAATTTTGTAACAACCATTGGTCTTTGTTCATCATTACCCAACACATAAGACATGTAAAGATTTTGGATTAAACAAAGATAACAGGCGAAAGGCTGCTTCTAACTATCGTCTTTCAAGTCTAATTCCTACCGCCTTAGGATCCGAGTTCGACTACACAATGGATGATGTATGTGTGTTTGCTATTTCTTAGTTGTTTGATTTTCTTTACTTTTAAATAATAATTTGTTAATTTATGACAGCGTAACCAACAAAAGGGTGGATGGGAATGCGGCTACAAGGTTCTCCAACATATGTTTGACTTTATCAATTTGTATCACAACCAATTTCCCGATGAAGTTAGTAATATATATATATATACATATATCTTAACTGTTTATTTTTTTTAAAAACATTGAAGGTTTAGTTGATTATATACTTATTTTTAGATGTATATAACATGTAAATATATACGTAACTTTATTGACGATGTTGTTACCGTTTTAGTCTATAATATTTGTAATCACTCTTTCTATCTACTTTTATTTTAGATGTGGCACGACACGAGAGAGGCTACGGATAATGAAATAGATGTTTTGTTGATGATTATCACACCCCAACCGATGGCGAAAACATCGAGGCGGGACGAAATAGACTGCTCATTGCTCATAATACAAAATGCGACAATAATTAATTAAATCCGAACTTTATTTCATAGCAAAAATGTCATTACAATACAAGGGAATTTCAAATAACAACATTAATATAAAAAAATTTGATACGACAATAATAAACCTAACGTCTATGTGTGTATCTAGTCTCGACGCTACTTCATTTTCATAGCATCATCTTCGTCAACCTGTAACATGTTTTAAAATACGAGTTCAATGCAAAAGCAAAGGTGAGTACACAAGTTTGAGCATAGCATACGTATAAGCATAAGTTTAAACAAATCCACATGGCAACTAAGTTTACATACGAGCATATACAAGGCATGCGATATTTCTAGTCAACCCTCTGTTTACGCAACTAGTATAAATAATTCAACATGACCGCTCGTTCACGGGCGGTGCGTTACTCCTATAGCGCTATACATGTCAAATGGAGGCTCAAAATAAGCTAATGACTATGGTATCACATACGTTCGGTCCTAGTATAAGCATAACATACGTATCAAAGCGTTCATGTATAATGGATTGTTCGTGCAAGTAAATAAAGCATAAGTTTAGTGTTGTTTTTTATATGTAAACATGTTACACCCCAAAAGTGATAAGCGTAAAAGGGGGTTCGAGTATACTCACGGTTTTGCTAAGTCTTCTACTTGACAATTCCGTGGGAAAAGTTGTTTCGACGGAGTGAACGCCGAGTTATCCTACACGAGGAAAACAAAGGCGTATGAGTATTTGGAATAAGGATGGAGCATTCGGATTTAGGAGACAAAATGTGATAAAGTATTTATTATGAAAATAGTCACTATGGTATTAGCACTTGTCCTTGACACTTATAATAACCCATAAGGATTAAGTGTGGTTTCATAGGTTCAAGACCTATCAGAATCATTGACAAGGAACTACACACATAGTGATAAACTTATTAACTTGATAGATGCTTATTTAGTCATTATCAAGGGTGCGGTTTCAAGGATTATATTATAGTCCATATGTATATATATCTAGTTATATAATCATGTAGGAGGTGGGAGGATGAACCATCCACTTAGGTACCTCTTAGTGTCATGTAATTCAAGTAGGAGGTGGGAGGATTAACCATCCACTTTGGGACCTCGTATGATGTTCACCACTACACAAGTTACCATAGGTAACAAGGAGGGTCTTAGAACAAGAACAAAAATGATAAGTAATGAAATAAAAGTATAACTAATCTAGGAAAACATCAAGTAGTGTGTGGATTTCTATGAAGGATAGCCCAAGCTAGTCCAAATATCACAATTCAACAAGATTAACTTGGACACTACTTGGGGTGTAAACCCTAGTTGAAAACAAAAGGTTTGTGAGGTTTTAACCTCTAGTTTGACATGTCTCAACCTTGTTTTTAAGCCTAACCAACCACTAGTAGTGTTGTAAGCATTCGGACATAGGTTTGATATGAGTTAGACTCAAGTTAAACAAGTTTAACAAAGTTTGAACAAAAAAAGAAAGTTTCTTGCACTTCAACCTCAACTATGAAGGAGTTCCATCTAGGTTTTCCATGGAAAAACCTAAGGAAACAATCCGAGAGGTGTCCCAAGGGCTAAGGGAGAAGAAACAATGAAGAAGATGAGGTATAAGTGAGCTAGAACTCACTTTGGAAGCCTTGGAGTTTCTGCTCAGATTCTGAGTTTTAACAACTGATTTTAGTGAGTTTGAGAGAGAGTTTAGAGAGTTTGAAAAGTGAAGAAAATGTGGAGGTAGTGTGGGTTTTATGTTTGAGGATTAGGGTTAGTTAGGTGGGTATTTAGTGTAAGAAGCACAATCCTTGTGCTTCAAAATTGACCAACCCATGAGCTGGATAATGTTTCTAACAAAAAGGGGGACTGGCGGGCCGTGACTAGGGATGGCCTGGGCGGTCGCGGCCAGCGAGTAGCTGGGGTAAGTTTGATTATTGGCAATTCAGGCCCCTGAAGTTTATATTTGATGGTTTTGGATGTTTTAGCATAAAAGGGGCATTCTAGGGGGGGTTTTGTGTAAGTTTATCATAAAAGTAATTTTAAACAAGAATGATTGTGTATGTGCAATGTGTCTAAGTTTCATATAAGGTATGTATGTCATGAAATTGCAAGTTTATTACATGTTTACGAGTATCACCAATATATGTCACAAGTTCGAGTGTATGAATATGAATAAGTATAAAATGATTACGAATAAGTATAACACAAATGAGAATAATAATACGAGTTTTCATTATGATTCAATTCTCGGTTTACAACAAATACAAAGATTACAACGAAAGGACGAATACACGATACAAAGGTTTCCAAAAATAGAAATACATCCCGAGCTTTCTAAATATGGGAAGTATGAAAACGCTGGGCGTTACAGTCTCCCCTCCTTTAGGAAATTTCGTCCTGAAATTTAGGAAGATGCAACGAAGAGATGCAGATACTTAGTCTTCATATCACTCTCGCGTGCCCAAGTAAATTCAGCGCCACGCTTACCTTCCCATCGAACCTTGACGATAGGAATTCGACTGCGCCTTAATTGCTTGATTCCTCGGTCCAATATTTCAACTGGTTTCTCCACAAAATTCAAGGTCTCATTGATTGAAGGTCTTCGAGTGGAACTTGAAGTCCTTCTTCAGCTAGACACTTCTTTAGGTTTGAAACATGAAAGACAGGATGAACGTTGTTGAGCGCTTGAGGCAGATCCAGACGATACGCTACCTTGCCAATCCTCTCGAGAATCTTGAAAGGACCTACATAGCGAGGTGCGAGCTTGCCTTTCTTACCAAATCGAACAACACCTTTCCAAGGGGATACCTTGAGAAGTACGTAATCACCCACGTTGAATTCCAATGGTTTGCGTCTTCTGTCGGCATAACTCTTTTGTCGGCTTCGAGCTTTGAGGAGGTTATCACGGATTTGTAAGATCTTGTCCGTTGTCTCTTGTATCAGTTCGGGACCGGTGATTTGAACGTCTCCGATCTCGTGCCAACAAATAGGCGAACCACACTTAGGACCATACAATGCTTCAAATGGAGCCATTTGAATACTTGCATGATAGCTATTATTGTACGAGAATTCTACCAATGCTAAGTGCGATCCCAGTTGCCGCTAAAATCGATTACGCATGACCAAAGCATGTCCTCCAACGTTTGGATAGTATGCTCAGTTTAACCGTTGGATTGAGGATGAAAAGCAGTGCTAAGGTTAAGACGAGTGCCAAGGGTGGTTTGAAATGTTTGCCAAAGGCGGGAGGTGAAACGAGCATCGCGATCGGAAATTATGTGAACGAGAGTACCATGACGACTAATGATTTCATTCGTGTACATACGAGCCAATTTCTCAACTTTGTAATCTTCACGAGTGGCAAGGAAATGAGCGGATTTGGTCAATCGGTCAATGATAACCCATATACTGTCATGACCAGATGAAGTACGAGGAAGCTTGGTAATGAAATCCATAGCAATACTCTCCCATTTCCAGACGGGAATTTCTGGTTGTTCGAGTAAGCCAGAGGGGCGTTGATGTTCGGCCTTTACCTTGGAACAAGTAAGAATCGAAACGTAGAGAGCGATATGTTTCTTCATCCCAGGCCACCAATAAGATGCACGAAGGTCATGGTACATTTTGTCGGCGCCAGGATGAATGGAGTATCGGGATTTGTGGGCTTCATCCATCAAGGTGGTTCGAAGGTTAAGACGATTGGGAATCCAAATGCGATCATGGTAGTAAAGGATACCATTGGGTTTAGCTGCGAGTGGGTTTTCGACTCCACAATTCAACTCGTTATCGAGGTTACCCTCGTTAATGACGGCAAATTACGCTTGGCGAATTAGCTCATGAAGTTTTCCCACGATTTGGTGACAACGAACACTCTTGACATGAGTTTTATGACTAAGTGCATCGGCTACAACATTTGCCTTACCAGGGTGGTAGCGAATTTCACAGTCGTAGTCATTTAACAATTCAACCCAACAACGTTGATGCATGTTGAGTTCCTTTTGATCAAAGATATGTTGAAGGCTCTTGTGGTCGGTGAAGATCGTACACTTAGTACCATAAAGGTAGTGTCGCAAAATCTTTAATGCAAAAACAACTACACCAAGTTCAAGGTCGTGCGTAGTATAGTTTTTCTCATGAATCTTGAGTTGTCTCGACGTGTAAGCGATAACCTTGTCCCGTTGCATAAGTACGCAACCAAGACCTTGGTTTGAAGCATCAAAATACACGACGAAATCGTCGTTTCCATCAGGGAGGGCAAGGATATGAGCATTACAGAGCATGTCCTTGAGGGTTTGAAAAGACTCCTCTTGTTCGGGACCCCAAACAAAAGGTTTATCTTTCTGAGTCAACGGCGTTAAAGGAACAACAATCTTGGAGATGTTCGAGATGAAGCGACGATAATAGCTAGCTAAACCAAGAAACGAATGAATTTCAGAAGGCGATTTAGGTGCAATCCGATTCTTCACAGTTTCTATCTTTGCGGGGTCAACATGAATACCGAGTTCATTGACGGTGTGACAAAGAAATTGAACCTCTTTCAGCCAAAATTCACACTTGGAGAATTTGGCATAAAGACGTTCGGTACGCAAAAGCTGAAGGATAAGTTGCAAATGTCGCCCATGTTCTTCTTTCGTTTTGGAATAGATGAGAATATCGTCAATGAAAATGATTACGAAGCGAGCGAGGAAGGGTTTACACAAGCGGTTCATGAGATCCATAAACACTGCAGGCGCGTTAGTCAAACCGAAAGGCATGACCACGAACTCATAGTGTCCATAACGTGTGAGAAAGGCAGTCTTAGGTACATCTCCCTTGAAAAATTGAAGTTGATGGGAGCCAGAACAGAGCGATTTTCGAGAAACAAGTCGCACCTTGAAGTTTATCAAAGAGATCGTCAATACGAGGAAGTGGGTATCGGTTCTTGACTATAAATATATTGAGTTCACGATAGTCAATGCACATCCAAAAAGACCCATCTTTCTTCTTGACGAACAAAACGGAGCGCCCCAAGGGGAAGTACTAGGGCGTATAAAGCCTTTATCAAGAAGCTCTTGAAGTTGGCTAGATAGCTCTTGCATCTCCGAGGGTGCTAAACGATAAGGAGCTTTCGCAACCGGAGTTGCGCCAGGTATGAGGTCAATACGAAAGTCAACAGATCGAGGAGGCGGAGGACCAGGAAGATCCTCTGGAAAGGCATCAGGGAAATCACAAACAACAGGGACGTCGCTCACACTCGGGCCTTTGTCTTTCTTTTCCACAACATGGGCCAGAAAGGCTAAGTACTCCTTGCGCAAATATTTGTTTTCTTGGATACACGACATAAGCTTAAGACCCTTAGAAGGTTTCTCGCCATAGACGTGTAAGGAATCGTTGTTAGGAAGGGGAAGGCGAATGAACTTTTTCGAACAAACAACTTCGGCACGAACTCGCTTAAGCCAATCCATGCCTATTATGACGTCGAAACTACCCATTTGCATAGGTGTGAGGTCGATCGAAAATGTATGATCGTTTAGAATCAAGGAGCAATTAGAAAGAATAGAATCAACAGAGACGGTTTTACCATTTGCGACTTCGACAGCGAAAGGATTAGGCAATTTGGAACGTACGCACTTAAGTAAAGGTTCAAATTCAATCGAAACAAAACTTTTATCGGCGCCAGTATCAAATAGACATGAAGCATAAACATGGTTAACAAGGAATGTACCAGTGATAACGTCGTTTGAACTTTGAGCCTGAGCGTTGGTGAGGGCAAATGCTCTTCCGCGTGCCGGTTGAGGTTGTTGCTGCTGCTGAGGCTGCTGGTTGACGTTGCGCTGAGGGCAAACGTTGGCAAGATGGCTCGGGTCACCGCACTTGAAACATGCTCGCACAGGAGCATTTTGAGATTGGGTTTGAGATTGAGCAGGGTTAGGCAAGAGGGCTTGAGGTTGGGTGTTTTGGGGTTGCGGGAAGTTGAGGCAACGGTTAGAAAAGTGTCCAAACCTTTGACATTGGGCACACTTGCGCCATGTGGTACCAGTGGGGTGATGGCGTAAACAGGTCGTACACTGGGGTGAGCCTTAGTGTAGCCCTGCCTTCGCTGATTAGGGTTAGCAGGAGTGATGGCTGCAATGGCTTGGATGGGTTGAGGGTTCGGCGGAGTAACAACCGCACAATTTTGACTAGAAACCTTCCGCTTCTTGTTTTTGGGGTTTTTGTTTCTGGGGTTTTTGGGTGAGGGTTCAACAGTGGCTGGTTCGGTGGTGGCTTGGTGCGCGCTTTTCAGCGAGGTCTTCGTGGCGTTCTTGCGCTCGACCTGGTTGCTGTTAAGGCGAGCGACCAAGCGGTAGGTTTCCTCGATAGTCGCTGGGAAATCAGCTTCCACGAGGTTCATGAAAGAATCGGGTAGGCAATGGATGTATTTGTTGATAGCCTTTTCAGTGGTATCAACTTGGGTGGGGCAAAGGATACTAAGCTACTTGAAGCGTTGGGTTAAACCATCATTATCATCCCCATTTTGCTTGAGGTACCAGAACTCGTGTTCCAGCTTCCTAAGCTCGTGAGGAGGGCAAAACTCGTCCCTCATGATCTTCTTCAGCTCGGCCCATGGTAACGCGTGGGCAGCATCGTCCCCTCTTGTGCTACGTTCGGAGGTCCACCACTCGAGAGCCCTCGAGCGGAACACCCCCGTGGCGTTTTGGGTGTGCAAGTCATCGGGACAGCCACTTTGGCGAAAGGTGATCTCCATGGCTTCAAACCAAGTCAACAGAGCGGTCGCGCCATTGTTACCTGTAAACTCCAGAGGTTTGCAGCAATGAATTGTTTGAAAAGGAATTGTGACTTAGGCTTTTCAACCTTGGAGTCCACGGAGCCGTGTAGCGATTCGGTGATGGTTTGGATCTTGTTGACTATGTTGGGTATAACTCGGGCCATTTGGTCGGCCATTTGTTCAACGACGAGGTTCACGAGTTCTTGCTTGGAGATAGAGCGGGAACTCTTCTTGGACTTCTTGAGTTCAGCGGATGAGTTTGGAGAAGACATCTAGGGTTAAAATAGAAGAAAAGGATGAGACTTGATCATAATGTAAAAATAAGTTTTGCATGTATAAGTATGGATAGTTCACGTATGTTGCATGTATTTGACGAGTATAAGGAGTGTAAATTTAGTTTGTTCATAAGGGTTATTATTGTTTTTGATTGCGATAAACGTGCGAATTGTGTAACGGTTTCAAATGAATAAGGTAACAAGTATAAAATCACATTAAAATGGAGATAACATAAAAGATTGGCTCAATAAAACATGGGATTGTTTCGGGTAGAGAAACGACTATTCCAAAGTGATTCGTAAGATCTTTCAAGTTAGGGAACATGCTTTGGCCTAATAGGTAAAATACTCCCGTCGAGAAGCGATTAACGGCTTTTACCCTTCCAGTTGCTACATGTTCCTAGTCGATTGAAAATTCAAGACTTTGGCGAGATTGAAAATCGAGGAACGGGACTAGTTGACAAGGTGCGGGTTTCACCCCTAACTTGACAACATCGTACCCTAAGTGTGGTTTGCTTCTTACTAAACAAGGAGCACATTCCGACTCGTTAGTAAGATCCACTAGAGTATGAAATGGAAGTCTTCCATCAAGATGTGGATGTCACTCCTAACTTGATGGCGTAAATTTGTATAAAATCGAATACGCGGAATGAGGGATTTCACCAAAAAATTGTAAGTCATTGGACCTATCTTGGTGCAAATCGCCTCGTTTTCATCACGAGTGTCTTCAAATGTATTTGTGTAAAATGTCTTAGGAAAGACATTATGTAAGTATTAAGACCAAAAGGTAAAGAAGAAGCAATGAGGAAGAATAAAGTTTTAAGCATGATAATAGAATTGTCAAAAACGGACACTTAAACTATAGACTAGGTCGAACATGTCAATTCTACCTAATTCCCTACAGTATGGCTCTGATACCAATCTGTCACACCCCAACCGATGGCGGAAACATCGAGGCGGGACGAAATAGATTGCTCATTGCTCATAATACTAAATGCGACAATAATTAATTAAATCCGAATTTCATTTCATAGCAAAAATGTCATTACAATACAAGGGAATTTCAAATAACAACTTCAATATAACAAAATTTGATACGACAATAATAAACATAACGTCTTTGTGTGTATCTAGTCTCGACGCTACTTCATTTTCATAGCATCATCTTCGTCAACCTGTAACATGTTTTAAAATACGAGTTCAATGCAAAAGCAAAGGCGAGTATACAAGTTTGAGCATAGCATACGTATAAGAATAAGTTTAAACAAATCCACATGGCAACTAAGTTTACATACGAGCATATACAAGGCATGCGCTATTTCTAGTCAACTCTCTGTTTACGCAACTAGTATAAATAATTCAACATGACCACTCGTTCACGGGCGGTGTGTTACTCCTATAGCGCTATACATGTCAAATGGAGGCTCAAAATAAGCTAATAACTATGGTATCACATACGTTCGGTCCTAGTATAAGCATAACATACGTATCAAAGCGTTCATGTATAATGGATTGTTCGTGCAAGTAAATAAAGCATAAGTTTAGTGTTGTTTTTATATGTAAACATGTTACACCCCAAAAGTGATAAACGTAAAAGGGGGTTCGAGTATACTCACGGTTTTGCTAAGTCTTCTACTTGACAATTCCGTGGGAATAGTTGTTTCGACGGAGTGAACGCCGAGTTATCCTACACGAGGAAAACAAAGGCGTATGAGTATTTGGAATAAGGATGGAGCATTTGGATTAGGAGATAAAATGTGAAACAGTATTTATTATGAAAATAGTCACTATGGTATTAGCACTTGTCCTTGACACTTATAATAACCCATCAGGATTAGGTGTGGTTTCATATGTTCAAGACCTATCAGAATCGTTGACAAGGAACTACACATATAGTGATAAACTTATTAACTAGATAGATGCTTATTTAGTCCTTATCTAGGGTTCGGTTTCAAGGATTATATTATAGTCCATATGTATATATATATATATATATATATCTAGTTATATAATCATGTAGGAGGTGGGAGGATGAACCATCCACTTAGGTACCTCTTAGTGTCATGTAATTCAAGTAGGAGGTGGGAGGATTAACCATCCACTTTGGGACCTCGTATGATGTTCACCACTACACAAGTTACCATAGGTAACACCCGTAGTGCCAGTTAATGACTTGGAGGGGGCAGAGGTGACCACTAGGGAGGCAAGGAGGGTCTTAGAACAAGAACAAAAATGATAAGTAATGAAATAAAGGTATAACTAATCTAGGAAAACATCAAGTAGTGTGTGGATTTCTATGAAGGATAGCCCAAGCTAGTCCAAATATCACACATTCAACAAGATTAACTTGGACACAACTTGGGGTGTAAACCCTAGTTAAAAACAGAAAGTTTGTGAGGTTTTAACCTCTAGTTTGACATGTCTCAACTTTGTTTTTAAGCCTAACCAACCACTAGTAGTGTTGTAAGCATTCGGACATAGGTTTGAGATGAGTTAGACTCAAGTTAAACAAGTTTAACAAAGTTTGAACAAAAACAGAAAGTTCCTTGCACTTCAACCTCAACTATGAAAGAGTTCCATCTAGGTTTTCCATGGAAAAACCTAAGGAAACAATCCTAGAGGTGTCCCAAGTGCTAAGGGAGAAGAAACAATGAAGAAGATGAGGTAGAAGTGAGCTAGAACTCACTATGGAAGCCTTGGAGTTTCAGCTCAGATTCTGAGTTTTAACAACTGATTTTAGTGAGTTTGAGAGAGAGTTTGGAGTGTTTGTAAAGTGAAGAAAGTGTGGAGGTAGTGTGGGTTTTATAGTTGAGGATTAGGGTTAGTTAGGTGGGTATTTAGTGCAAGAAGCACAATCCTTGTACTTCAAAATTGACCAACCCATGAGTTGGAATATGTTTCTGACGAAAAGTGGGATTGGGGGGCCGCGACTAGGGAGGGCCTGGGCGGTCGCGGCCAGCGAGTAGCTGGGGTAAGTTTCATTTTTGGCAATTCTGGCCCCTGAAGTTTATATTTGATGGTTTGTGGTGTTTTTAGCATAAAAGGGGCATTCTAAGGGGGGGGGGGTTGTGTAAGTTTAGCATAAAAGTAATTTTAAACAAGTATGATTGTGTATGTGCAATGTGTCTAAGTTTCATATAATGTATGTATGTCATGAAATTGTAAAATTATCACACGTTTACGAGTATCACCAATATGTGTCACAAGTTCGAGTGTATGAATATGAATAAGTATAAAATGATTACGAATAAGTATAACATGAATGAGAATAATAATACGAGTTTTCATTATGATTCAAGTCTCGATTTACAACGAATAAAAAGATTACAACGAAAGGACGAATACAAGATACAAAGGTTTCCAAAAATAGAAATACATCCCGAGCTTTCTAAATATGGAAAGTATGAAAAACTTGGGTGTTACAATGACGTTGATGCCGAAGTTTTTTAGCGAGTTAGATATTTCGTTAGAGTAGGTTATGTAGTTTATTTATACAATTTAACGTAGTTTGTTATGCATTCAACAAATGATTGTAATTTGACGGGTTTATTTCCGAATTGGATGTCTAGGGGTTTATTTCCGAATTCAATGTGTGTTGTTTTGGTTTGATTTGAAAATGTTCAATTGGTGTATATAAGCTTGATGTATTTCTGGAAAACCTTTTTTATTGTAAATTTTTTTCCTGCAAATGTTTATAAGATGTTATTAAAAAATATTTGTTTTAATAAGTAGAAAAAATTACAAGTTTTGTCCTTTATGATTACACCAAATTGCAGGCGTTGTCCTTTTTTCCAAAAGTTTACAGGCGGTATCCTTAACCTTCCAAAATCTTGCACGTTATGACCTTTAGGACAAACCCAGTTAGATATTTTGGTTAAATCGGGTCATGTGCCTTGCACATGAGGGTATTGTTGTCTTTTCATCTCATTAGGGACTATTTCTAAAACAACTTATGTTAAGGGACTAGTTTGTAAATAAGGAAAACCTATAATAAAAAGAAAAAAAAATGTTTTGCATTCTAATCTCTCTCCCTAAACTTCCTTTCTCTCTCTCTCCCCTCTCTCTCTTCTACGATCGTGGATGGAGGAGACAGTAAGGTGGATGGTGATGGTGGAGATGGCTGCGGTTTGTGATGGCGGAGACGGTGGGGTGGATAATGATGGTGGAGATGGTTGTTGATGTATAAGAATTTATACATCTTTTAAACGTCAAATATCCACCATTAATGCGAAAATTCGTAGTGTTTTCATTGATTTAGATACTCATTTGAGTTATTTGTGAAAATGCAGGTCCGGGTTTGGCCTGGTAAAGAAACAAAGGCTTTTGGAGCAAATTGGAGCAAAAATGGAACATTTCTGCCAAATTGCCAGATATGGCACGACCGTGCCAACCATTGGCACGACCGTACCAAGCATCAAGAAGTCGGCACTATCACAAGCACTATCATAAGACTGCACAATTCAAGCCAAATCAACACTTGGCACGACTGTACCAACCCCAAGCACGACCGTGCGCGTGCAATCACAGGCTCTGATCAGCTAGTTTCCGAGTTCAACTTAGTCATTTCCGAGTGCGATATTGATAAGCACGACCGTGCCAAATGGTGGCACGGTCGTGCCACCTCGGGGAAATTTTAGCGGGATCTTTTCGGATTTGGCATCAAACTTGGTCAACAACTCAGAAAGGCACCTGACACTTACCAAGCACGACCGTGCCAAATGCCCAGTAGCTTAAATACGTGAATTCAGCTCATTTGAAGGAGAGTTAGAGCATTTGGGTGGATTTCTCTCTCAAGAAGCTGATCTTGGAAGCTTGGAGATTGAAGAAGGAGCCTTTAGGAGGTTGTATCACTTGATAATCCAACTCATTAGCTAATTACTTTGTCTTAAACACTAGTATTTCACTTGTTATTCATGCACAATCCATATTACTTTATGTTTGTCTTAGTTATCATGAGCCTTGTAGGCTAAACATTTGGTGTTGTCTAAACTAGTTGAAGCTTATGAATATGTGATAATCATGAAAGTTGATGTGGTGATTGCTTTTGTTAATCTTCATAGTAGTGCTTGAATCTTGTTCTTGGAGTTCTTATACATGCTTAAAGTCCTTGTTCTTGAATGTTTGGTCATAAGTATTTACATGTTGTGTTGGAAAGCCCATGTAAAGATTATGATTATTGAATCTTAGTAACTTGTTAGCATGATTCATAACATGAAACTAGGAATGGTAATTGTTAACATGATTTGAATGATGATTTGAACATGTGTAGGAATTCTTGCATTTAGATTTGGAAAAATCATAATAATGTTTACTTGGATTCTATAGTTGTGTTTGTGTTAGATTGGTGATTTTTGGCCAAGATTGTTATCTAGCATGACCATGCTTGTGGTTTTTTGTCAAGAACATGATGATGGTGCTACTTACTTGAAAGCAAGTTAGGGTGATTGTTATGTTGTTCATGGTAATTTTCCCAAACTTGTAGAGTTAGGAGTTTTGACAAACAAATAACTCTTGTTTAAAGGTTAACATTAACTAAGCAAGTGAGCTTCAAATAATAATTTTTAGGTGATTAGAGTGATTATTTCATTTTAGTTTTCCTAAGGTTTATTAACTAGGAAACCTTGATTGGAGACTTAGTTAACTTAGAGCTTGCATCACCATTAATCCTCCACTTAGTTGTCACGTGTTTGTTTGTGGATACTTAGTTTAGGCAACGCTTTCTTAGATATTGTCATTCTCTAGTTTAGTAGTAGTTTATTATTTTGCATGATAAATTAGGAACAAAACCAACTCATCCATTGGAAAGGTTTAAAGTAACGAAAATTTAGTACTGTGACACCGAGTCCACGGATTGATATCCGGTTCTTACCAGTGAACTATACTACCACCTGACGGGTACACTTGCCCTATGTGTGTAGTTGGTTTTAAGTAAAAACTATTTTAAAACCTAATCTGTGTGAACAAAAATTATAATAATAAAATATATTTAATTCACGCACATCAGCTGTGGTGGGTTTTACGCCAGATTTGGTGGTGGGTTTTAGGGCAGCGCTGCCAAGTGGTGAGCGGGAATCGATTTTTGGTGGTGGGTTTTAGGGCGCGGTGATGGGTTTTTTGAGTCGTTACCAGAATCGGTTTTTGGTTGGCGAGTTGTTTTTTTTTTTTTGGGTTTTGATGTTTTTTTTGGGGGGTTTTAGATTTTTGAGTTGATTTAGAAATAGTGGTGGAGGGTGGTAGTGATGGTGGTTGAGGATGATGAAGAGTGGTGGTGATGTCAGTTTATCTTGATTTGGGGATGGTAGGTCACCGATATTCAATTCAAATTAATCAACAAAGAAGGATATGCTTCCAACTACTTATTACACAAAACCCAAATCTAGTTAAAAGATCAATTCAAGCATTGGTGTTTGGTTGGATCTGGTAATGATGTGGGTTCTTGTTTTATGTTGTTGTTAAGAGGATTATTATGCAGCTTCAGTTCTTACCTAGCATGAGAAGTGTAAGCACCAATGGGTTTGTTGATTTGATGAAGATCAAAGTCACAGCTTGTCACATTTCTTATAGAACTCTTTTTCATACTATTCTTGTTCTTGCTTTCTTGTTGCCTTTTGTTTTCATTCTCATTGTTGCTGTTACCCTTGAAGGTGTGAACAAGTGTTCTTCTTTATATACATCTCTTAAAAATCTTATCTTGATCTACTTTTGTTATTTTTTATAGTGATTGTTACTGATATATGTGTGTTGAGGTTTCATTGTAGATCTTGATCTACTTTTTATTTTGTTTTTTACAGTGATTTTTTCCTCGGGTATGTTACCGGAGAATTTGTTTATTTCCTCCGGTATGTCTGCCCGAATTTCACCGGTGAGATCGTTCCAACTTTTCGGCAAGGTTCCAACATCTCAGGCGAGCGGTGATGGTGGCTCGTGGAGTTCTTGAATTCCAGATAGATATATAGAGAGAGAGTTTATATAATTTTTTTTATTTTTAAGTTTTGTAGAAAATAGTCCTTGAATAAAAGTTTTTTTTAAAATTAACCCTTGGAATGTGAATAGACAAATATGCCCTCATGTGCAATGCACATTACCAGATTTAACCAAAAAATCTACCTGGGTTTGGCCTAAAGGATATAATGTGCAAGATTTTGGAAGGTTAAGGACACCGCCTGTAACTTTTGAAAAAAAGGATAGCGCCTGCAATTTGATGAAAACATAAAGGACAAAACTTGTAATATACTCTAATAAATATTTGGAAATGTTTTGATATTAAAAGACGGTGTTCATCAAGTCTTGGCCATTACACTTGTGTATACACTTGTAGTAGTGTTCATCAAGTCTTGGCCATTGATTTATACTTGTGTATTGATAAACAAGGGCTAGGATTAGTTCACTAGCATTCACAATCAAGGGGGTTGTTCACAAATGAACCCAACCCTACCTATATATATATATATATATATATATATATAAGGTTCATTCGAGAACCACCTTAATTGCGAGAACCGCGAGAACCAATGTGAACACAAAATAAAATCTAAAATAAAATACAAAAGCACTCAAAACATTTTTTTTTAAATCGCCATATTTCGTTACCCAAAAATTCTTTTTTTTCTTAACACTTATTCATGCACATGTGCATATGTGTCATAACTTCGACAAATTCCGTAATACATTATCAATAGTAGACAATTGCACTTTAATTTACAGTACTATCCGTAATACACTAAGTTTTGCATTACCAATATTTAAAATGCACATGTGCATCATTATGTATAACCATTATATAACGTGTTTTGTACAAAAAGTTTGTGATTTTGAATGATGAAGTAGGCCCATATACATGTGTTTTGGTTAGTTATATCTAGTGGTTGATGGTTTGGTTAGGGGGTAGGGGCGTCCATCACTCACCACTCACTCATCACTCACAACATTCAATCATCATACGCCACGTCATCGATCCAAATTCCATCACTAGTGATTGATTTTACTAGGTGTGCCCATCACTCCATCACTAGTGATGAGTTTTTTTTTGTTTTTTCTTTTTAAGTTAATAAATTAACAACACAATTTTTTTATAAATTACAAATTATAAATTAACAATAAAACAATAAAATTATAAATTATAAATTTCATTTAAATAAAAAACAATATTTCTAAAAATACAACTTGAAAATAAACATATAAAATTAAAAAGATACATAAACAAAGCCTACTCTTCGTTCGAATCCGAAATTCCAAACCTAAAGAACCTACATATTCAATTAGATCATATCTCAACCAAAAGTGAAGTTCTTCACTACGCAAGTCTTGATGGACATTTTCTGGAACGTGATTTTGTGTTGGAGGATCCGACACCTAATTTGGAGAAATTGCATGTGCATCTTCTTTGATTAGCATATTGTGCGATATGATGCATGCATATACTATGCCATGGATTATTTTTTATTCATCGCACGAACCGGTCGGCCTAGTATCCCCAATCTAGCCTTTAAAACACCAAAAGCCCGCTCAACATCTTTCCTTGCCGATTCTTGCAACTTCTTGAACGCCTTTTCTTTAGGCTCGGTAGGAAATGAAAGGGCTTTCACAAAAACAGACCATGATGGGTAGATATCATGCACAAGTAGAAAGCCTCGTCTGTAATATTTTATGTTAACCATAAATGGACAGAAAGGTGTGGTACCATCTGTTAGGATTTGAAACAACGGTGATGTGTACAAAACAATGATGTCGTTGTTTGAACCAGGAACACCAAAATACGAATGCCAAATCCATAAATAATTCGAGGCCACCGCTTCAAGTAAGATGGTCGGCCTTTTAACACCACCCCTAACATACACCCCTCGCAACTCTCTTGGACAATTTCTCCACTCGATATGTGTACAGTCGATGCTACCGAGCATCCCAGGAAAAGGCCATTTAGCCTCATGTGCGGCGTAAATACGTGAGATGTCGTGTCTCGTCGGTCTACGTAGAAACTCTTTGGCATACAACTTAATGATGGCGTTACAAAAAATTACAAACGCTCACGTGAGGTTCTTTCCTACATTTGTAAGTATTCATCAAATTGACGGGAGGGTTACCTGACGCAAGTTGGCAAATTGCGGACATGCATTTTTGTATCGATGTGAAACTTCATTTGCCCCTCCTGTCGTAACTTTCTTGAAACCATTCTTCCCTTGCTTCAATGTCTCTGACAATATTTAAAAATAATTCCTTTGGCAAACGAAACCGACCCCTAAACGTTTCGGCATTGTAGACCGGATTCTCCACAAAGTAATCATTCATTAACATCTCGTTGGCATGTATTCGATCACGACCAACCATTTCCTTCTTTGGACAGCTTGATCCTTCAAGCACGTTATACACCTTCTCAAAAAATTCAAGTCTGTCGTTGTCGGAAGACGTATCACTTTCGCTATCCATCGGAATCGAATCCGAAGAAGATGCCATTGAAGAAATATAGAAGATGAAGAGTAGGTTGAAAGTATGTAAAGGTTTTAGGTTGTGAGGTTGTATTTTATAAATTGATTTGTATATATATATACAAAATATAAAAAAATAATCATCTCATCAACGGTTAACAACAGCAACGGTCAATGTCACACCCCAACCGATGGCGGAAACATCGGGGTTAGTGGCACTAGGCGACCAGATTGATTTCACGAGATGTTCAATAACAATCATTTAACATATCACAACCTGCTTAATATCCCATACTATTAAACGTAACATTTAAACAATCATTACAAAACGGAGATTTCTCATAAAATTCAACCGGGTTCGATTTCCCCTAGATTTCATACATAAGTTCCAAAACTGAAATACATCAACAAACTAACTAAACTAAACTAAACTACAGTAAGCATGCAACATCCAAGCATCCATAGCAAAAATCCTCAACCTGTTACATACGTTAAAATACAAGTCAATACAATAAAGTAAAGGTGAGCATACATGTTTAAGTACTACTAGTATAATCGAGAAGCGTTCGCGAAATAATCTAACTACATAGCAGGATACACCGAAACATATTCAGACAGATTAACATAGGCTTATTTCTCATGCTAACTACCGTGAGAAGGCTTGCGCATCCATCCTAACTAGACCCCGTCGGGTGTAAGCCACACTATAGTACCATACTAGCTAAGGAGGCAAGTTAACGAAAATAAGTCATAGTCGCATGTTTCTAGCATCACGATTGAGCATATATATTCAGATTATTCGCCTGTGATAAACAGTTTGATTTGTGAAGTGATTTTGATATAGGAATGTATGTAACACCCAAGAAGTGCGCTTAAGCGAAAATGGGTCAAGTATACTCACTGTGGGTGCGTCTAGGTACGAGTTCAGGATCTGAGGAGAGTTGACAAGAGCGCCGGATCAGCCTGCATACGCGAACGGAAGTGCATCAGTCACCGAAAAGCTAAAACGGTTAAGTCTTGGTTGGGCAGTAGACAAGTTCGGGCGAACTTGTGTGTAAACATACAAGTTCGAAAGAACTTCTATGAATTTGGTGAGTTTATACCCAAGTTCGATCCAACTTGATGAGTTTCCTGAGAAACTTGTCAAGTTCGGGCGAACTCGTAAGAAATTCTTACTGACCAGGCAAGTTCGGGCGAACTTGCATAGTTTCTTAGCAAACTAGACAAGTTCAGTCGAACTTGTAAGAAAATTGGTGAGAATAGCCCAAGTTCGGTCGAACTTGACTTGGTGAACTGGTGATTCTCGAGCGAACTTGATGTTTTTGGTCCAAAATCTTGCGTTTTCACATCGTTTGCTGAGGAAAATTGAGTGTTCATCCCTCCAACCCTGTGCTACTGAGCAAACTTAGGCCGGAGAGGTCTTTTAGATCTGTTTTAGCCGTTTTACAAAAGCGTGGGCTAATCCGGGCGAACTCGGGGTTCGTTCGGATTAGTCCGGCTTATGTAAACCAACATAAACGTCCTTGTGCTTCCAGATCTGGGATCTTGAATGATAGATGCTTCATTTCATACCAAAAATGAACAAAACATCATCAAAAGTCCGTATCTTGTGTAGAAATCAATGGTTTTCAAAGGTTTTTCTCAGATCTATCACTTACAAGCCGAGATCTTACAGATCTCGTGTTTGGGAAGTCTCTACTATCGCCAAACGAACTCGTATTGTGTAGATCTAAGCTTAAAACAGAAGTTTTTGAAGAAAAAGATGAAGGTTTTCGTAAAAGAATGAGTTTTGATGAAAACGAAGGCTACGCCTTGTGCCAAAATCGTTGTAAACCTTTGTAGATCGTTGATAAACGTTGTTGCAGTGAAATCGGGTTGATTCTTACTTAGAACATGAAGGTTTCGGGTTTTGAGAGCTCTGGGCGAACTTGGTCAGCAAGGGAAGCATGAATGAGGAGCATGGGTATTTATAGGTGAGGCAAGGATCTCAAGAGTTGGCAACAAGTTCGGCCGAACTTGTACAAGATTGTACAAGTTCGCGCGAACTTGTAGGGTTTTCAGAGAAGACTGGTTAAGTTCGGCCAAACTGACCCTTGAAGGGCAAGTTCGAGCGGACTTGAGGTAAATGAAGGATTTTGTGTTGTTCAGCCAAGTTCGGCCGAACTTGGGGTCACCCAAGTTCGAGCAAACTTGTCCAAATATTGGGTTTTCTTTGTTTATTTCGCGTTAAGAGTTCGTTTGGTTATTTGGTCCGCATTAGATAGTTATATTAAGCGTTATAATTGGTATAATAGTGCTATTTAGCGATTCGAGAGTGCGAGAGCGATGCGATAGCGATTGCAAACATAACCACAAACACACAAAACACATAAATAATATAAAACCACATAAACAATTGCGATTTGGGATGCGATGCGATTTAATAAGTGATTAGATGCGATAATAACGTACAACACCATAAGTAATTAACATAAACTTTATTATTAACCGAATCTCGGGAGTACAAAGGTAGATAAACAGGAAAACAAAATGAAAGATAACAATCGAATTTTCGAGTTGTTACAGTCTCCCCTACTTTAGGGAATTTCGTCCCGAAAGTAAGGAGTGGCCGTAACAAAGAGATGCGGATATTTCGTTTTCATATCACTTTCGAGTTCCCAAGTGAACTCGGCGCCGCGTTTGCCTTCCCATCGGACTTTCACGATAGGTATGCGAGAGCGTCGGAGTTTCTTGGTTTCTCGATCCATGAGCTCAATGGGTTTTTCCACAAAATGGAGCGTCTCGTTGATTTGCATTACAGGGAGATTTTCTTCGGCTAAGCATTTCTTAAGGTTAGACACGTGGAAAGTCGAATGTACATTGTTAAGTTCCTCCGGTAATTCGAGACGATAGGCTACTTTACTGATTCTTTCCAGAATCTTAAAGGGTCCAACGTATCGAGGCGCTAGCTTTCCTTTCTTGCCGAATCGGACCACTCCCTTCCAAGGCGCAACCTTTAGGAGAACGTGATCTCCCACTTCGAACTGCAAGGGCTTGCGGCGTTTATCGGCGCAACTCTTTTTGGACTCCGAGCTTTCAAGAGATTGTCTCTGATTTGGAGGATCTTGTTGGTTGTTTCTTGAATTAGCTCGGGACCGGTGATTTGTGCTTCTCCGATCTCGTGCAATGCAATAGGCGATCGACATTTTTTCCATACAGTGCCTCAAAAGGAGCCATTTGAATGCTGGTATGATAACTATTATTATACGAGAATTCGATTAAAGGTAAATGTGTATCCCAGTTACCACCGAAATCTATGATGCACGCACGAAGCATGTCTTCGAGGGTACGGATCATGCGCTCAGTGACCATCGGTTTGAGGGTGAAAAGCGGTACTGAGATTGAGAGTAGTACCGAGAGCGGATTGAAAGGTCTCCCAGAGACGCGAAGTAAAGCGACCGTCTCGGTCAGAGATGATGTCACGAGGCGTCTTGTGTCGACAAATGACTTCGTCGGTATAGATTCGGGCTAACCGTTCGACCTTAAAGTCTTCTCGTATAGTAACAAAGTGCGCAGATTTGTAAGACGATCAACGATGACCCAAATGCTATCATGACCAGATGAAGTGCGGGGAAGTTTAGTAACGAAGTCCATAGCTATACTCTCCCACTTCCACATCAGGATTTCGGGTTGTTCGAGTAAGCCAGAGGGCCTTTAATGTTCAGCTTTGACTTTTGAACAAGTTAAGCACTTTGAGACGTACAAGGCAATATCCTTTTTCATGCCCGGCCACCAATACTTAGGACGAAGGTCCTAGTACATCTTGTCGGCACCGGGATGAATGGAATATCGAGATTTATGAGCTTCGGTCATTAGCAATTCACGAAGATTGTCACGACTGGGAATCCAAATACGATCGAGATAGTAATAAATACCATCAGATTTAGATAAAAGCTGAGTTTCGGCACCACATTTCATTTCGTCTTGAAGGGTATTCTCGTTAAAGCAGGCGAATTGAGTGGCACGGATGAGGGTTTCAAGTTTAGCACAAGCTTGAGAGTCACGAATACCATATACATAGCTTCGTCGACTTAGAGCATTAGCGACGACGTTTGCTTTGCCGGGATGGTAGCATATCTCGCAATCGTAATCGTTGAGAAGTCCAACCCATCGTCGTTGTCGCATGTTTTGTTCTTTTTTATTAAAGATATGTTGTAAGCTCTTATGGTCGGTGAAGACCGTACACTTAGTACCGTAAAGGTAGTGTCGCCATATCTTTAATGCAAAAACAACTGCACCGAGTTCGAGATCATGGGTTGTGTAGTTCTTCTCGTGGATCTTTAGTCGGCGAGACGCATACGCGATAACCTTGTCTCGTTGCATGAGAACACAACCAAGACCAACGTTCGAGGCATCGCAGTAAACAATGAAATCGTCATTTTCGTCGGGTAAAGCGAGAACGGGAGCGTTGCATAGCATGCGCTTGAGAGTTTGAAAAGCTTCCTCCTGCTTGGAATCCCAAACAAAAGGTTTATCTTTATGAGTTAAAGCGGTAAGCGGAACGGCGATTTTTGAGAAGTCGGCGATGAATCGACGGTAATAACCCGCCAATCCAAGAAATGAATGGATTTCGGAAGAATTCTTCGGTGTAATCCAACTCTTGACGGCTTCAATCTTTGCAGGGTCGACGTGAATTCCTTGACTATTAACGATGTTGCCGAGAAATTGGACTTCTTTGAGCCAGAATTCACATTTAGAAAACTTAGCATAAAGGCGATTTCCTTGAAGAAGTTCAAGGACTAAACGGAGATGACGCGTGTGTTCGTCTCTCTACTTCGAATAGATAAGGATATCATCAATGAAAACAATGACGAAACGATCTAAGAAAGCTTTACACACACGGTTCATCAAATCCATGAAAACCGCGGGTGCATTCGTAAGACCAAAAGGCATGACCATGAAAGGTGGTTTTAGGAATGTCTTCTTCCAACACACGTAACTGATGATAACCGGAACGTAAATCGATCTTAGAAAAACAAGTAGCACCTTGAAGCTGATCAATAAATCGTCGATACGAGGAAGAGGGTAGCGGTTCTTTATCGTGAGTTTGTTAAGTTCACGATAATGGATGCACATTCGGAACGATCCATCTTCTTTTTCACGAAAAGGACAGGAGCGCCTTTTGGCGAAGTGCTCGGGCGTATGAAACCTTTATCAAGAAGCTCTTGAAGTTGGCTTGATAGCTCACGCATTTCGGATGGTGCGAGACGATAAGGAGCTTTAGCAACGGGAGTAGCTCCGGGAATTAAATCGATACGGAATTCAACATCTCGAGTTGGGGGTAAACCGGGTAAATCATCAGGAAAGACTTTAGGAAATTCACAAACAACGGGAACGTCTTTATAAGTCTTCTTTTCTTTCTCTGGGTTCACGATATGGGCGAGGAAAGCAACACATCATTTTTGCAAGCATTTGTGTGCTCGAGTACATGATAGAAGCATCAACTTCTTTGAGGGAGTTTCACCATAAACATGAAGTTGATCACCGTTAGGGAGAGAAAAACAAATCATTTTATCAAAGCATACAACTTCAGCATGATTCTCATGAAGAAAATCCATGCCTACTATGATATCGAAGCTACCTAATTGCATAGGTATGAGATTGATCGAGAAGACATGGTTGTTGAGATGAGATTACAATCACGCAAAACGGAGTTAACGGTAACGGTTCTTCCGGTGGCGACTTCCACCTCGAAAGTCTTTGGGAGTTTAGCGCGCTTACATTTTAAAACCTTTTCGAATTCTAACGATACAAAACAATTATCGGCACCAGTATCAAATAAACATGAAGCATAAATACCATTAACGAGAAACGTACCATTGATAACATTGTTGTCATTCTGAGCCTGGCGGTGATTGAGATTGAAGGCTCTGCCACGTGCAGCTTGTGGTTGCTGTAGCTGCTGCTGCGGTGGCTGAGGCTGCGGTGCTGGCTGCTCTTACTTGACAGGACGATTCGGACAGACATTGGCGAAATGATTCGGATCACCACACATAGCACACACGTGCTTTTGGGGCTTGCTGCTGATTGGCTTGAGGATGAGCGAGTAAAGCTGGAGCTGTTGGAGCTGGCTGACGAGTACCACTGCGGCAGCTGACTGTAAAGTGGCCATAGATGTTGCAGTTTGTGCAAAAACGACAACTGCCACCAACGGCATGATGATATGTGCACTTAGGGCACATAGGGTGCGGACCAGTGTACGCACGCTTTGCTGGCGGTGCATTTGGTGCAGCTGACTGGAGTGGCTGAGGGTTCGCTGGAGTGGTAAGAGCAAAGTTCTTGCTCGGGTTTTCCCTTTTGCGACCACGGCGACTGTGCTTTGGCTCTCGGGGCTGTTCGGTAGTAGGAGCTGCTGATTCGGTGACTGCCTGATTTGCGACCTTGCTGCTTTTAAAGTAACCAGACTGAACTCGTTTGTCATTAATCTCGGAGGCTAGCTAGTAGATCTCCTCGATAGTAGTAGGGCGTGCTGCTTGAACAAAGTCAGCGACGCAATCGGGGAGAGCATTGAGGTATTTCTTGATTTCCTTCTCGGTCGTATCCACTTGACCGGGACAGATGATGCTCAACTGTTTGAAATGAGCTGTGAGACCAGCGTTATCGGGACCATCTTGCTTGATATTCCAGAATTCGTTCTCTAACTTCTGGATCTCTTAGGGAGGACAGAATTCCTTGATCATAATTTCCTTAAGTTCCTCCCAAGTGAGTCTGTAGGCTTCGTCGTTCCCACGTCTGTTGCGCTCGGTTGTCCACCAGTCGAGAGCCCTTGATTGAAACACGCCGGTAGCATTGACAGTGCGTAGAGCGAACTTGTGTGTAAACAAACAAGTTCGAGCGAACTTGTATGAATTTTGGTGAGTTTATAGCCAAGTTCGGTCGAACTTGATGAGTTTCCTGAGAAACTTGTCAAGTTCGGGCGAACTTGTAAGAAATTCTTACTGACCAGGCAAATTCGGGCGAACTTGCATAGTTTCTTAGGAAACTAGACAAGTTCGGTTGAACTTGAAAGAAAATTGGTGAGAATAGCCCAAGTTCGGTCGAACTTGACTTGGTGAACTGGTGATTCTCAAGTGAACTTGATGTTTTCGGGTCCAAAATCTTGCGTTTTCGCGTTGTTTGCTGAGGAAAATCGAGTGTTCATCCCTCCAACCCTGTGCTACTGAGCAAACTTAGGTCGGAGAGGTATTTTAGAGATGTTTTAGTTGTTTTACAAAAGCGTGGGCTAATCCGGGCGAACTCGGGGTTCGTTCGGATTAGTCCGACTTGTGTAAACCAACATAAACGTCCTTGTGCTTCCAGATCAGGGATCTTGAATGATAGATGCTTCGTTTCATACCAAAAAATGAACAAAACATCATCAAAAGTCCGTATCTTGTGTAGAAATCAATGGTTTTCAAAGGTTCTTCTCAGATCTATCACTTACAAGCCAAGATCTTGCAGATCTCGTGTTTGGGAAGTCTCTACTATCGCCAAACGAACTCGTATTGTGTAGATCTAAGCTTAAACCAGAAGTTTTTTAAGAAAAAGATGAAGGTTTTCGTAAAAGAATGAGTTTTGATGAAAACGAAGGCTACGCCTTGTGCCAAAATCGTTGTAAACCTTTGTAGATCGTTGATAAACGTTGTTGCAATGAAATCGGGTTGATTCTTACTTAGAACACGAAGGTTTCGGGTTTTGAGAGCTCTGGGCGAACTTAGTCAGCAAGGGAAGCATGAATGAGGAGCATGGGTATTTATAGGTGAGGCAAGGATCTCAAGAGTTGGCAACAAGTTCGGCCGAACTTGTACAAGATTGTACAAGTTCGCACGAACTTGTAGAGTTTTCAGAGAAGACTGGTTAAGTTCGGCCGAATTTGACCCTTGATGGGCAAGTTCGAGCGGACTTGAGGTAAATGAAGGATTTTGTGTTGTTCAGCCAAGTTCGGTCGAACTTGGGGTCACCCAAGTTCGAGCAAACTTGTCCAAATATTGGGTTTTGTTTGTTTATTTCGCGTTAAGAGTTCGTTTGGTTATTCGGTCCGCATTAGATAGTTTATATTAAGCGTTATAATTGGTATAATAGTGCTATTTAGCAATTCGAGAGTGCGAGAGTGATGTTAGCGATTGCAAACATAACCACAAACACACATAACACATAAATAATATAAAACCACATAAACAATTGCGATTTGCGATGCGATGAAATAAGCGATGCGCTTTAATAAGCGATTCGATGCGATAATAACGTACAACACCATAAGTAATTAACATAAACTTTATTATTAACCGAATCTCGGGAGTACAAAGGTAGATAAACAGGAAAATAAAATGAAAGATAACAATCGAATTTTCGAGTTGTTACAGTTAAGTCCAACGGTAACCTTTTGAATTCACAACGCGTTGCCGGCAGCACGCGTTAAACTCACCACGTGTGGTTACACCGACGGTGGTGTATAACGCGCTAAAAAGCGTTGTCGGTTTCATCACGGGCGGCGCCCCTGGTCACCTTATAGTTGTCACTTTATGATGTAATATGTTGATTGGATGGTATAAATGGTGTTGATATACATGTAATAAAGTGAAAATATTGGTATTGGTATTGTATTATAGATGGTAGGAGGTAATGATATTGTATTAAGGATGGTAGGAGGTAATGAAAGTGTATTATGGATGGTATGATAGATTAAAGGGAAAGTGTATTCAAAGTAGTGTACCAAAACACATTATTTCATGTTGATACATACATGTGCATTTCTAGGTGGTAACGTAAAAAGTAGTGTATTACACATGGTAATTAGTGTAAATGAAAGTACAATTGTCTAATATTTGTAACGTATTACAGAATTTGTCGAATAAATGATACATCTGCACATGTACATTGTAGTGTATTATGGATGGAATGATAGATGAAAAAGAAAGTGCATTCAAAATAGTGTACCAAAACACCTTATTTCATGTTGATACATATCGATGCACATGTACATTTCTATTATTGGTAACGTAAAAAGTAGTGTATTACACGTGGTAGTGTAAATGAAATAACAATTGTCCAATGTTTGTAATGTATTACAGAGTTTGTTAAAGAAATAATAAAAAATACACATGTGCATGGGTATCTGTTACTCAATTCTTTTTTTAATTAGTTTTATTGTTGACGAAATATGGCGATTTTCTCAAAAAAAATATTAAAAAAATATTTTTTGGGTGTTTTTTAGATTTTATTAGGCATTACTGTTTGTGTAAACACTGGTTCTCGTGGTTCTCACAATAAAGGGTGGTTCCTAACGGATTCTTATTACATACATACATATATATATATATATATATATATATATATATATATATATATATAGGGAGAAGATCATGAAAAAAACTAGATATAAATGAGAAAACTAGAAAACTAACTAAAAAAAACCATAAAAAACATACAATTTTTTTATAAAAAATCGCTACATTTTATGTATAAAAAAACTTTTTTTCCAAAACAAAAAAAAACTTGTACTGCACATGTGCACTATATGTGTACTACACATGTGCATTATATGTATATGTTGCACATGTTGCATTATGTGCTTTTTTTATTTTTTTAAAATACTTTTTATATAAAATATATAGCGATTTTTTATAAAAAAAATCAAAAAAAATTGATATGTTTTTTTGGCTTTTTTAGTTAGTTTTTTGGTTTTCTCATTTAAACTTGTTTTCTCATTATATATATATATATAGGGGTCAGATCAAATAAAAAGTTTATTTTGCCTAAGTAGGATGAGAATGAATCTTAACTATTCATTTTTCAAATCAATGGTTAAGATGAAAATGTATGAAAAAAGAAGCGTGTAAAGGGTATCTTGGTAAAATCCTATTTATTGACTTTCTCTCTCCACATGCAAGGCACATGCATATTCCAACCTCATTTTTTAAACGTTCATAACTTTTTTATACGACATTATTTTTTCATAAAAATTTCATCATAAAATCGAGCGCCATTTTATCTTTAATTTGAGTACCATATTGCTATATAAAATATGAGGATTAAAAAAACTCACAAAAATGTGTTGTATTTCTATGTTGTATAACATTATTTGCTGGATTTTTGTACTACATTTTTGTGCTATATTTTTTGTATCGAAATTTTTAGTCTTAAAAAAGATTTTTCTTGAATTTTTTTGTGCTATATTTTTTGTACTATATTTTTATGTGCTGGATTTTTTTGTGCTATATTTTTTTGTACTATATTTTTTTTGCTAAACTTTTTTATACTAGATATTCTTTGTTATGTATTTTAGAAAACAAAAGGGATGCCACATTTCATTTTCACAAAAAGACAAAAAAAAATTAGTACCAAAATGTCCTTCCTTCCTACTTATAAGGAGTGTCACATGTCATTACCACAATCCTTCTTAGGCTATTTAGGCAAAATCCACTTTTTAGTGGATCCTTCCCCTATATATATATATATATATATATATAGTGGGAGTTGGTTAGAAAGCCTAAGTTACCTATAAAGTCTATGAAGCAATAGAGAGGTGACATGTGGCTTTTAATTTTTTTGTTCAAAAAGGCATCATGGTAATTTGATTGTAAATTTTATTTTGGAATATATTATATCCTAAAACTAACTATCCAGATATTTATGGAAACGTATATCTCTTTGACAATTTCAAATCATTACGATTTCAAAAGGGCAGTTACTTTAAGTTACGAAGTTCAAATCTTTAACAATTTCTTTACGTTGTGTTTTATCAGTTATTGGGTTCATCACAATGTGTGTTAGCAGTTACTGGTTTCAGTTACTGTTTCATCACAATGTGTTTTATCAGTTATTGGTTGATATAATTTTTGGCATTCTTGATGTTATGTTTTATCAGTTACCGGTTGATGTGATTTTGGCATTCTTGATGTTGTGTTTTATCAGTTATTGGTTTCATCACAATGTGTTTTATCAGTTACTGGTTCCGGTTACTATTTCATCACAATGTGTTTTATCAATTACAGGTTGATATGATTTTGGCATTCTTGATGTTGTGTTTTATCAGTCAGTCACTAGTTCGTCACATTGTGTTTTAGCAATCAGTCACTAGTTCGTCAAATTGTATTTTATCGCTTTAAACACACTACCATGAACATATCTAGATCTGATTTATCGTTATTTTTTGTATGATTTGGTGTTTTCAAATGTGAGAGATTAGAGAGAGAGAGAAAAAATTACGACATTTATGGAGGTGGTTTTATGATTGGTAGTTATTTTCTTATTTAAAACAACTTAAATGGCACAGCTGCCCCTAATTAATTAAATAATCCTATTTTTAAGAAACACATATTACCAAAATGCCACAAAGATGATCTCAACCATTAAACACACCTGTCGGATAGCCCAGATCGCTTCTTAGACTTTTTAGGAAAAACACACTTTGTACAAGATCCCTAATTTGTATAAGTATTATGATGGTGTTGGTGTGAATTCTTGGGGTGGTGGTTTGAATCGTTGAGTAAAATTAGAAGAATGAAGGGAGGGCCCCACTAGGACGAAACGAACATATATTGTAATAATTGAAGACATGTTTTTCACTTCACAAAATAGTACCAATCTTAGGCACGTGGACATAAAGCTTTCGCCATTTGATAACCAAATCTAAGATATTTTGTTTGTGTGAACTGAAAACAATAAATACATACATGATTTATAAAAAAAGAAAAATTGATCACGTTTTTTCTCTCTCTATGAATGTCATTTATAAGCAACTTTATACACTAAGTTTATAGAATGGGACCAACTGAAAGAAGCAAGATTCAACAAAATCAACTTAATATACATTGAATTTATAGTACATGTTAGTTTGGTGGAACTCACAAAGTATATACATCAACAACCATATTGATATCTCAAAAACAAATGAATTTATTGCGATTCAATTTTGTATATCTAATGACTTCTCATGGTCAACATTCACTTACAATCAAATGAGTAATTGTGTCACTTTGGTGGGGTGGTCGAGGCTTTGTGCTTTTTGGGAGAGAACAGGGTTAAATTCCTGGAATAGAGTAAAGTGGTGTAATTTATGAGCAGTAATTATGTAACCTTTACCGTTTAAAAAATTCAAATAAGTGATTGCGTACTTTCGTCATACACCATCGAAAGTTACACTTTATTGCAAAATCAAAGAACTGAACATAAAATATAACTACATTAAAGTTCCTACGTATCGGCTAGTAAATTAGTTCCGTCAATTGCGATTCTATTAGCTTGGTGTCAAACCCTAATCGAGCTTGAAATGCCTGCACAAATTAAAAAGTATATACTTTAAGTAATAAGTATTAAGCTTGCTTTCGATTATTAAAGAGTAATTAATTAGAGGTATTTACTAAATTGTGATACCAATATATGAATGTTCCAGTTATAGAATTTAGCATAAAATTATGTTTGGTTAGTATGTTTAGTTGTTTATACCATGTTTTTCTTTTCTCCTATGGAATCTTTGCTTTGCAATCGTGCATGCATAATGCATATAACTGAAGGGATTTTGAAAGTGATAGAAGATGATATGGACCTGAGCATGAATGGTGCAGTAGATATGGGGGCCTACGGTACTGAAGCTAGAACTCATAATTTCAGCACCACCTTGCTCTATTACTCTCAACACTTCAAATGGCACCACTTTCTTGTTACTCGCCATGAAAATCATGTTAACCTCTAACTTCAGATCCACTGATTCTGTCACTTGAACCACCTTTAACCTCGATTCGCTATTGCTAGGCTCGCTATTATGGCTAACTTCCTTTTCGAGCTCTTCTTTCCTAACCTTCAATCTTTCTACTCCTTCCTTTAAGTGTATCAGTGAAGAAGTCGCTCGATCCAAGAACTCTGGCAGCGACTTGCTCTCCTGTTACATTTCAGATAGTAGTTTATGGTAGTGTTTATGCATGTGTGTGATTGTGTTCACTGACCGTTTAATGTTTATTTATTACATGCATGATCCATATATTGTAAATTTAAATATAGTAACCATATATACACAATGGAACACGTGGGTTTTTTATCCATGCAGTTTGGGTTTTGGACAAGTGTTTCTCGACATTTATTGTGTACAGCTAGGCAATTCGCTAGCGACCTCAAGGGAGTCTGGCTATGTTATTCTGAGTTCGTTTATTAGTCTGACAATCAAAGTTAATCATCATTATACTCAGTAAATTTCATTAATACCAAAGCTAAGATAGGATTTGAGTAGAGTAAGATGTACACAGCCTTATCTCTACCCCATATGAATAAAGAGGTGCTTCCGATGAGACCTCGGGCACGATAGTAATTTTGCATCATGCCTTGGACATAAGGTACATAACACTCAACAATCGGGACAAAGGCCGATTAGTGCATGTACCATTTTGTCTTTCTACTATGAACGTCGTCATATGATGCATGATTTACCGTCCGTCGTTCTTAACGTTACTTTCACGAAATTATAAAATAACGTTAAAAATATTGCAATTTCACCTTTGCCCACCAGGGCCCACACATATACACATGATACACGTATACCGCAAACGGGGCGAACCTTGTGACTCTGCACGGATCTATCAAGGAGTTTGTTCGCCACCTCATCGGACTTGCATGACTTTGCCACCCATGGTAGTGAAATGTCTGTGTAAATTCCACATCCGTTGAGAGGAGAACACAGTCTTCCTTATAAGTATAAGAAGTGGAAACCTTCTCTACCAAAACGCATTTTGCCTGGGAAAACAACTCGTAGGGTAAAAGCAAAGCTGTGAGTTCCTGGATGGGCAATCTATCGGTTTACTTGGGCTATTACAGTCTATATGTACTATAATTTGCAGAATTGCCTATAAACACCAAGCCAAACTCCCAAAACAACCCATTAATAAAAATATATATATATATATAACTAAGTGAATGTTTGTGCACTCGATGAAGTTTTCTTTGGTTATAAACGAGCCAACTGAACTACTCGAAATCGGCTCCAAAAGTTTAGATCAAGCCAAATGTTAAAAATATAACCCGCAACAACTAGCTGAGTTCTGGTTCAGCTCGTTTGCACGTCTAAGAATAGAGAGATGCATATATGATAGTGGATGTGTGCATCTGTGTGTGTATAACTATAGAGTGAGATGTACATATGATTCAAGATGAAGCAGAGTAGCTAATGTTGAATAGAGGTCCTTCATACGATCTCTGCGTTGCTTTTCTTTCTCGGCTGCTGGTTTATGAGAGAATGAGCTGCCGGGCCTCATTTTGATTTGTTTTATCGTGGATGTGCGCCTTGGTTTTGTAACTTGTATATACCGGTGGCTATTCAAGCGACTTAGAAAGTTAGACCATAGTCAAAGTCAACGAAAGATGTTTTATATTTGATTTAGACATTTAGAAGAATTTAGAGCCGGAATCTACTGCTCATGCTCCTTCTTCGTAGTTGCTATAATAGCATGTGAAAAGTATATTTCTCGTTTTGATATATAGTGGTATTAAGAAACCCATGTCATGACCATCAGACCATGGCGTTAAAAAGCTAACATAAAGGGACGCTGATAACATATGTAATTCTTTTAAGAAAAGTAAACATGAGTGTCATTAATATGTCATTGAACCATCCACGCGTTTTAATGTTTTTACTCGCTAAATTTATATCGCAGCGTAAAACACTCTCGTAGAAAAAAATAATTATGTTCAGACGTATTCAAGCTTGTTTAAATAATAATAATAATAATAATAATAATAAATACTTACTTCGTATAGAATAAAGATAATGCTGAAGTATTAATGTTTTTAATATACTATATCAAGCGTTGATTTTACGAAGGGGTCAGGGTGGTGCGTGATATCACACCGTGATGGGATGTGATGTTGTGATACACCATCGCATAGAGGTGCATCACACATGATGGATGATTTTATGTGTGTGTGTATGTTGAAGAACATAGCCGTTGGCAACGGCATATATCCATTAGGAGGCACAAAAACACTAATACATACATCCAACCTAATTTACCCATTATATACACATTTCACATTTCATGTCTAAAAAATACACACCACAACACCAACTTTTCAACCTAAAAACTCGGTGGAAGGCTCAATGAAAAAAACATCCGCCATGAAGAAAAAAATTAGGCCGAAGCTTCGTGCTAATTTAGACAAACCAGGAAATTTGTGCGAAGTGGAATTGGCATGATAACTTTTAGATTGTGTTTTTTATTTTCATAAATTCGGTAGTTTTTTTTTTCTTTCTTTTTTTGTAACGTTTAGTTTTTTTAGGTTATGAAGTGTTATTTTGTTGTACTTTTATAAGTTTAATGCAATCTTTATTTATTTGCTTTTCATATTTTATTTTAATTAAAAAATAAAAAAGAAACAAAAAACGAGTGATAGTAAGTGATGATCATCACAAGTGTAATGAGTGACGTATGATGGAATAAAGTGTGAAGTGGTGATTAAGTTTGATAGTGTAATGGGTAATGGAATGTACCAACTATCTCTTCTCTCCTAAAAAGGTTGAATTTTGACAAAAACTATCATTTTTATCATAACTAAATAATGTTACGGATCATAAATAAGATGCATGCGTGACACAATTTTATTAGTTTTTATTCACATATTTGGGAAGATCGTCATTTTTTTTTGGCATATCATGACTTGATTTTTTAGGTTTTATCTTTCGGCATATCCCTTTTGAATTTGGTTATATTTTTACTTCACGCAAATTTCTACAAAGCAGCCACAACATGCAAGCCCTCCCCCCACTCACTTTTTGAGGTGGACTAAGTTTTGACGTAAACTTTGTTTGAAACAAAGCCGGTCAAATATGATAGATTTAAATTTGAGTTACTGTACGCTTCGACGGTAATTTAGTTTGGAAATTAGTCAAGTTGATTGTAGTCTATACTTTATCATGTCGCGTACGACACAACCATACGTGTTTTTTTATGTACGTTTTGAGTTGGTCTACGTTTCGATGTAAATATTGTTTAGAAACAAGTCGGGTCAAATATAATACATTTTCATTCAAATTTATGAATTCGGATTACTTTATGTTTCAACCTAAATTTCGTACGGAAACCAGCCGGGTTGATTGTAGTTTGTAATATATCATGTAGCGTGCGACGGGTAACAATACTAGTTATGTACATTTGTAAACATTAAATCTAGGGAAAATAATCAAAATATACATTGACCAAGAGAATTTACTAAAATAAATATTGGAGACGTCTAGCTTTAGGTAACTCACGAAAGGAAACGTCTAGTTTAAGAAACTCACATCTAATTTAAAAATTCCTTAGACCCACGCTCACAACCAATAAGGTGATGATGCTATCTAGCCAATTCTAGAGGAAAGGGGTTGTGTAGACATTTCCCTTGAAAATGCCACATATAGTTCAAGTTGGTGAAGAGTCTAGGCTTATCTTTTTTTATTTTTGTCACGACTTTTAAATAGGTGTAACTTTATTATACGGTAATATCTTTTTAAAAACATTACCTCAGATTAAAGAGAAAATTATTTTAGTTGGATGTCTTTTTTTGGCATTTTGTAAGTTGTAAGTTATGAAAGAAATATGCCAAAATGATGTATTTATCTTAATTATGAGATGAGCATCTGATTTATACTAGAATGGTTCATTTTATGTATTTATTTTAGAATAAACTACAGTCCCTAAGGTTTACACTCGTTCTCAGGTTCAGTCCCTATTTCAAAAAAATCTACACTCCAATCCTTGACGTATTCAATTGCTCACAATTAAAACCTTGGCACTAACAGACCGTTTGTATTTATGTGAAAAGACGAAATTACCCCCCCTCCCCAAAGTTTAGTTACAGTTCCAGTCCCTTAACGTATAATATTTTTTTCCTTCCCTATTTAAAACTCTTTCCTAATTTAGTAACTAACCAGCAATTATCCTTAATTACTCAGCAATATCATGTTATTAACATCAACAACAATCCGTAATAAGACCCGCAAACAGAATTGAAATTCCGTTGAAATGGGTTTGATCGTTAGAACTTCAAATGGGTTTGACTTTTAGAACCTGAATTGGGATTGACTGTTTGAACTTCAATTAGGATTGAATTTCACATTTGCAAATTATTTCCAGTAGCAGAACATGAACTCCCTACATTATCACAGGTTTGATCAGTAATTCTGGTCAAACAGGTCTAGCAATGCCTAGAACTTGAAGGTTTAGAACTTGAAATGGTATAGACTTTTAGAACTTGAATGGTGATTGACCTTCACACCTTCAAGTGAATTTTAGTTTCAGAAATTGAACTGCCTTTAGGTAAATAAGTTTAATCATTTATTCAGGTCAAATAGGTTAAAGCAATGCCTACCAAAATTACACATGCTTGAAGTTTAGTCTAATTCCTATTGTGCAAAGCAAAATGAACTTTAGCCTAAATCCTATTGCACCTCTCATCAGGTTGTTCAAATGCTACAACTGATCTATCTACTTATGTACAGCAAACAAACAACTTTGTTTACATGTCTTGTGTTCAGCAATGTCCAGTTGATCCATCTACCTATGTCCAGCAATGTCATTTGATCCTAAACACCCTTCTAATCATCTACTTATGTGAAGCAAACAAACAATACCATCTAGTTATGTCTAGTAATGTCCATCTGAACACCTTTCAAATCAAAGACTTATGTGCAGCAAACGAACAATACCAAATACTTATGTCCAGCAATGTCATTTGATCATAAGCACATAAAACATAAATATGTTGCAAACTTCAACTAATATCATTTGACCATAAGCACATAAAAGATAAATATGCTTCAAACTTTAACTAATACATCTCAAACAAGTATCACTGATGTCATTTGTTCCTAAGCATCAATTCAAAGACAGTTTAAATAAGCATCATTTCGAATTATATTTCACCATTCAGTCACCATTAACAGTTACATAACAAAAAACGATCTGTTTGAAACAGAGCTCCACCCGAAACCACCTGCCATTCCTCATCAAGACCCGATACTGGATCCTGACGTAGGTCCCGGTCCCCTGCACCCTAAATCCAACAGGAATCAAACATAAACAACCCAAAATTCAGGTTTCATACACCTAGAACGACTGGAATCAAACATAAACATACCTGGAAAATGCAAATTTAAGTCAAATCTTACCAACGACGTGCAATGTGAACAAAATTACAGCGTATTGCCTCAGTTGGGAGATGATCAGAGGAAGTTCGCGCGGAGATCCTGTGTCCCCGGAGTGTTTGGGGATTGGAGGGGTGGATTGTGGCTTACAAATGAAGATTGGGGAGTAAAATAGTAGCACAAGTTTCAAAGTTTTGGGAATTTACCTTTATGCCATCCCTGTCATTAAAAGATTTGACGGTGAACTAACGGCCGTTTGGTCAAAGTTCTTAATTGTGAGTAATTGAGTACGTCAGGGACTGGAGTGTTGATTTTTTTGAAATAGGGATTGAAACTGTACATTATGAAGGCATTAATTTACCGTAAAATATGTTATTTTATGTTGGTATTTATATGTTACTGGTTTCATGAAAATGAATTAATGATTTTCGATCAAAAACGGATGATGAAATTCAAATAGAAGTTCGTGAAAATGAATCAGTGATTTTCTATCAAAAACGAATGATGAAATTCAAATAAAAGCCCATGATGCAAATCATGCTATATGTATTCAGACTATTAATTAAAAGTCCAATTTTGTAACAGCACAAAAAGAGATCTTGGAGAATTAACTTGTTGGGCTTAAGGAATTTGCTAATTTGTTAGTCCATGTTTAATCTAAGTGCAGCCCATTAGTTGTAACTAATTCCTAGAATACTACACGAGCCAACAAATGACATCAATAGCCCGAAAAAGAAAACAAAAAGGTGGCACAGTTTCGAAGAGGGGGGCCTCCTTCTTGCCTGCTCTAGTTCATGTGTTCTAAGAATCGTTAGGTGCTACTTGGCTAGTGGGCAGTGACAGATCTAGAATTTTTTTGAGGGTGGATACAAAATGGATTAGCTCAAATCAACCCGGGTCTAAACGGGTTGCCTAAAACCAAGTCGGGTCAAATGAGTAGGATATAATAAAACTATTCGTATTTATTAATTTATATAATGATACGATGATTTGAACATATTTTGGTTAAACTCAAACACGTAAGGGAAACAAATGAAAATTATATAATAAGTGATTAATCATCTACTTAATTTCATTAGTTAGGATTAAAAGCTAATATATATAACTCATTATGAGTAATGTCTAATCTAATCTTCTAACTTATAATAAAAGACTACAAATAATGTCACCTTCAAACTCATAAATTTATATATATTTTAATTAATATATTTCTTTTAATATTACTAACTAATATATAAATATCAATTATATTTATCCTTATTTTTATATTATAATAAAGGATTCTAAAGAAAATTAAAATATTGCATTAAATAATTCTTCAAATACCAAAATATGAAAATACGGATAAAATCCATCAAATAATTGGTAAATCAACACACAAATATATTGTAAAATCTTTGAAAAAACCATGGAGGCATGTTTATGAACTTAATTTTCAACTAACATGCATTATCGATTTGTAAGAAAGTATGTTTTTAACTAGCTACAAAATAAAATCTTTAAAAATTCTAATGTACGAATTTTTTTCATAGTACGTTCATTACTTTTTTCGGTGGATCATATTTACTAACGGATTCTCCTTATTTTATTTAAAAACACACATATTATCAATGGTTTCCCTCTTACTTACCAAAATAATAAATACAACAATGGTAGTTAACTCTCTCTATCTCAAAACATATCTACATCTATCAATGGTTACCCTCTTACTTACGGAAAAAAATATAAATAATTGTAACTAACTCTCTGTGTCTCAAAATATATCTCCATCCACTAAAACAGGAAGTGATTTAATTGTTGTGCATGATATTTTGTGGTTTACATAATCTTGCAAGACTTGTATGGATTTTATTTTAAATAATAAAAATTATTAATAATAATAAACTTTATAAAAAGACTCTCTAAATAATAGCACATAACATTATCTCCTTCAAACCTTATAAATTTTCTTTATATTTGTTTAATAAATTTATTTTAATATTAATATTAATCTAACTTATAATAAAAGACTCCAAATAACGTCATATGACATTCTCTCCTTCAACCTTATAAATTTTATTTATATTTGTTTAATAAGTTTTCTAATATTAATATTAATATTAATTAATAACTAATATATAGATATCACTTATTTTTATCCTTAACTTTATTTAAAAATTATAAATAACTTTAAATTTGCAATTTAGACCCTTTGTTTTTTTTTTACTTTTAACTTAAAGTTTTTCATCTTTTGCAATTTATCCTAACCTTTTTTTTTATTTTCAATTTTGGTCCACCATACTTTTCATCTTATCCAAGTTTTTCGTTTCGTGCTTGCGGGGTTCAACATTTTTTCGTATATTTTTTCCGTTTAACTGGCCCGTCGCATCACATCGATTTTTCTGCATTTGACAAGTTCGTCTAACGCGTGGGCCCTGGATTGATTTAGTTATTTTTTCTATGTTTTACGTTTCGGTTTAGTTTCTCTGCAATGAGCGTGCTTGATTAAAAGATTTTACGTCTGCTTTTAGCTCGGCGTTATTTTTTCCGTTTTTTTTTTGTTTTAAGAGTTTTTCCGGTGTTGGTGGTCACTAACAATGGTATAGCACTCGTACTACTTGACACAGTTTTACAACAACTACTGCAACGCAGATTGTTTACAAAAATAAACTTAAAGATTTACTTTTTATCTTACTTCAACTTAAGAGGAGTGTAATTAGAAACTTTTACTTTGAAAACAACAAATTTGATAGCCTGACAAATTTAACTAAACTTTTTCTCAAAGTTATTATTATCTTCTCACTTTTCTATTCATCTTCCCCGATCCATCAACGAATTTCCCTCCATTAAAACTCCATGTTCAGATTTCTCTATTAAAAATCAAGTTGTTCATCTAAATCTTTGAGTTTTTTTTATTTTTTTCTCTCTATTTTGTCGATGTTTTGCATGCAACTCAAGCTTTTGCGAAGTTGCCTGCTTACAAAAATAAAAATTATCTAATACATTGATAAATCTCAAAGGGGTGTCATCTTGGACCTAGGGTGGGCCTGTGCCCACCCTGCTTTCCATATGAATCCGCCACTGCTAGTGGGGTATCAACTAGCGATTAATAGAAGATTAATAGGGATTAATCCGATTAAGTTTTTATATTTAATTTTTAGTGTTATATGTATAGAAACACATTTTTATATGTATTTTTTTAAGTAGACATGTTTTAATAACTTCTTCAACCCACATTTTCAAGTAAATATGACTAGTTACCGTAATTTATAGGCTCTGGTGAGGAATCTGGCCGGAATCGCTAGACTATCACCAATTTTTGACCAGTTAAGACCGGAGTTGACCATTGTTGACCGCATCTGATTAATTGGATTATTAGATAAAAATTATTCGGTGAAACCCCGACTAGCAACTAATCAAAGGTTAGTCGGTATTTTTACAACCATATCTAGTTAACCTTGTACAAGGAAAGAAGAATCATAAATTAGTTGAATAATCGAGTTAATTACAAAGATATAGCTTATTAAAAATAGCATCGCGGGTGCTAAAATTTTCATGTTGCCCCTATAATTTTAAATTTTTTAATGCCTTTGAATCTTAACACTAACTTCTTTTAAATTGAAGGAAATTTCAGTTAATATTTCACATCAGAAGGATTAACTATGAAACTTTCTGATATTGAAGGGTATTCGATTTCTATAAGTCTTCATCTGCAAGGATATTCGATGTCTAGAACTCAAGTTCTATTTTTAAATTGTAATTGTCATTCTAATTTGGATTTTTAATCCTGATTTGCATTTTAATATATGATTTGGTTTTCATTTCTGTTTCGGTTCACCATGATGTATGTTTATTCCATGATGCATGTCTACAAGATTGGTGGTCGACGATGCTCGTGCTTGAGTGGTGAGTTAAGTGTGCGTGTGTAATAAAATTTAATAGAAAAATTAACAAATATTAGCGTTATTCCCAAAAGATGCTACAAAATAAAAACCACATAATCCAAACTTGCAACTCAGAAACCTTAGTATCTAATAATGTTATTTTTCGTAAACCACACAGACTATCACTACTAGAAAACACACCTTTCTTGATGTACTTTACGTTTCATAAAAGGGTAATTATGACACGCAAAAACATGTCGTCAATGTACCTATTATCAAATTAACATGACATGCATTTGTGTGTCATGTTTAATTACATACATTTATGACACACGTTTATGACTCTTTAATGACACACGTTTAATACATGCATTTATTACACATATCTATAACATTCATTTACCCGTTTCATGGTTTTAATTTAAAATAAAAAATATTTTTATAGAATTACTAATTTGCACCAGATACATATAATAAAATAAATACACACACTATATATATATATATACACACACACATATATATATACTAAAACAACTCAATTACATAATCATTAGTCAAGTATAATATAATTTTTTTTAAAGTTAACAAAAAAATTGTTTGTTAACACATTCGTCGATACTTAAAATACGATATGTCACTTAAAATTAGATGTAACTGAATAAGCCGACCAATCTTCGCGAATGCCATCCATATCTACAGCCGAGTATTCCTCTACTCCTTCCCAAACATGAGACAACAATTAAATAAAATAAATCTTAAAAATCAAAATTTAATCATAATATATGAATTTAAGCATCTGTTTGGTTACTTAATTTCAGACTCAATCTAAATCTATGAATTTAAGCATTTGTTTGGACATATAAGTACATATTTCACTAACAAGGAGGCTAAATATGCCTAAGCTTACATTGTCGTTATCAAGTATTTCAACTCCTTCGTAAGCTATTTTCTTCATAAATTTCATCACATAATAGTAGCATTCAGTACGTCCCGGCTAACATGGACACTACACAATCAATAATATCAAAAAATGTGAAATCGTTGCGATGTAAGTTTAAAGTAAAGGGTTTCTATATTTACAGTATCATTCCAACCACAATTTAAATAGGGGTATTAAATGTTGTACCCTAGCATTGACCCAGTTGAGTTTAATCCTTATGTTGGCACCATTTTGTGTAGCATACACGACCATTGTCCTATAAAAATAAAAAAATACATCAAAGTATATTCCAACTCTTTTATCATACATACATTATACATTATGATAAATTGCATTATGTACATATCAATAATTTCCCTCAACTGTTCATCTTAAGAAATCAGGACAATAGTAAGTAGTTGTTTTTAAGTTTAGTACTGCCAACACCCACAGCCTTCTACAAAAACCTAAATCCAAAATTCAATCATAATAGATAAAGATGATAGGCCTTTTCTTTACGAACACTTATTTAAATGGAAAATCAAACCCGGGATTATAGGGCAATAGGATAATGCCATTGCCCTTTCTTTTATACAATCGATCTGCAACCTCTCTATTTTAATGTAGATCTCACGTAAAAATATAAATAATTGTTTTCATGTGCTAATTGCATACTTGAACTTTGAATTTTCTAACATACTCTAACAATGTTGTGGCCGATAAGGCGACGATCATATTACACGAACAATTACGTTGAGAGCAGGAAATGATCGAGTTAGGGTAACGAAATGAAACATAGAGACGATGAGCAGCCTGTGGTTTATCGTTTAGGGTTTAACTTTTATATTTGATATTAATTTTTTTTATTGGCGTGGTTGAGTTAGTGCGTATAGATATAGTTGTAAATTTGTATATAGTGAACCAAAATCTAATAGAGTAGTATTATAAAACTATAAATTTAATTTATATTTAAGTATATATGTAGTGTATATATAGGTGTGTGTGTATATGTGTATAATTTATATTTGTGTGTATATGTATATGTATATGTATATGTATATGTATATGTATATGTACTAATTTAAAATAATAATTCGAGCCGAACCGAACAAAGCGGACCTTTGCTCATGCTTGGCTTGTTTACAAACCGAACCGAGCAGAGCGGCTCGTGTATAACTGAGCATCAAATCAAACGAGCATTTTCCGAGTAATTTCCGAACAAGCGTCGAGCGAGCGACAAGCAGCGAGCAATTTGAACAGCCCTAAACTCGAAAGGAAATTTTAAATATTTTTAAGTAAAAATAATAGGGAAGAAATCAAAGAATAAAGTAAATAATTTTGAGATAAACTTCACGATTAAACAAATTATAAAATTATAATGTTTTAAATCCAGGAAATTATTTCTTGTTTTAGTTCAGATTTTTTTTTTTTTTTTTGCCAATGAACTATAGTTCAAGTTAGAATCCGATCTCAACCGTGTTTTAGTGTAGTGGGACTTCAGACAACGAGTTTTTCCTGGGACTAAAGTTAGTGGGCTTCCACTACCTAGTGACATCTGCGGTCGTGGGCGTATGGGTCGCCTTTAGTCATTGGGTTACCCCGAGTAGCCAGACATTATTCTGCTAGTCATTAAAAAAAAATCAGTCTTTTTAATATAAGATAAAAAGCTTTTTATAAAAAGAAACTTGCATTATAAAAAATAATGAGTATATATAGATTCAGTGGCAGACCCAAGATTTTTCTTTCACTGGGACCCTTTATCCGGTGTTAAGATTTTATAAAACCAAATATTAATATTTTCGGGTCAGCTGATGTTCGGATTGTCTATACTTTTGATTGTTGTTTTGTATTTGACTTTGCTTCTCGAAGGCAACAAGATACCGAGAAGATGTAACTTTGCTTTTCCAAGGCAACAAGTATATATACCGGATTTTCGGTACTTTACCCTTTTTATGGAAACATGTTACTTGATTTCCGAGATTGATTTGATTATGAGCATGAACTATATAAAAACTTTTTAAATAAATTTATTCTAAACATGAAAAACGGAGTGGGGATGGGGGGCTTATTCTATAAAAGTTACAATAATGAACTTTGGTACTGGATATAATACTTATGGGATTATAATAATTATGATTAATATAAAACTTGGTTAGCCAATTAAAAACTATATTAAGTACATCCGGTTTTTGGTTTACCCAAATATGCCCCCTTCTAATCCGAAAACCGATTCCACAATAATGTGTTAAAATATAATATTATTTACATATCAAATAACTATAAATATTTACAAATCGAGACTTTCTATATATTTCTTCAAAATTTTATAGAATTTACCAACTAAACACTTTTTGGTCGTGAAAGTTCATGGACAAATAAGTAGGTACAATATGACACAATATCATATACATTTGGATGCAAACCTTTTAAAATAAGAGATGGATTTAACTTTTAATAATGTAACGTTTTTAAAAAAGAGTTGCAATTTAAATTTTCCCAACGTAATTTTCTAACAAAAGTTGCAAAGTTCAATAGAATTTGAAACCTTAAAGAAAAAGGTTGCAATTTTTAGTAGTTCACAACTTTTTAATAAAAAGGTTGTAAATTCAACAAAACCTTGCAACTTTTTATGAAAAATGTTGCACTATATATTTTATTGCAACTTTCTCTTCCACGAAGTTTCACTAGAGTCAAATGCAACTGATTTAAAAAAAGTTGTTTCTAAAAAGTTACAATAGCCTATTTTCTAATAATGAGACATCCAAATATATGTGTCATAAATCCTTCAGATTTTATTTATAAACAATGAGAGACTGAGCGGGTGGGAATCATCAGAATCAACATCGGAGTCATAGTGTCAAATCATAGCATTGTCAGGGTTCTTTTAATAGTTGGAATCACAGCACAATTGAGTGTTGGAGGGTTTGATCGAATGGGAGTAGTGTACGTGGGAGTTCTAAGCGGGAGGATTCGAGGGGTTGTTTGATTATTGATTAACATTAAAACTTGACATACATACTTTGATAATTTGTTTTTATTATGACGCTAAAAAGATGACACAAAAATAGTGTCATGGATTTGTTGAATTTGGTCAACCATGACAATTTTTTCTTGACATACACTTTCGAATGTCATAAAGTGGTCGTGTTTTTTATGAAGCTAAAAAGATGACACACAAGAGTGTCATAAATTTGAATTTTGTAAATCGTTACATTTTTTTCTTGACACACGCTTTTAAATGTCATAAATGTAACATCCTAAAAACGTCGCAGCGGAAATTCAAAAGTAATGGTGACGGAAGTTGGTGCCCATAAATATCTTAGTGGACGATGCATCGTTTATTTTTGGACATATTACTTAATTAAAACATTGTTTAATAGGTTAAACATAAACCACAATCATAACGTAGTTAATTTGTCTTGATCCTTATGGATATTAATACAGTCGGTCCCAAATAAGTTTTAAAAGTTGTCCAAAGTATATTGTTAAACAAAACATGCATCACGACCACAAGACACGCCAAAGATTCCCCGAAGCCGAACTCATGTACCTGAAGAACACATTAAAATCAAGTGTCAACACAAAGGAGGGTGAGTTCACGTATTCAAATTTAAAACAATTTGATCAAAGGAAAACTTTCAAATTATGTGTTTAATTATTAAAACATCCATATAATATTATGAAAGCCACTTTCATTCCCTTATAAAATTCAAGGGTCAGATCGTAAGCGTTTTCTGAAAACCTTCGATACACAACATCTTCCTAAGTTTTCCATATTAAATTGATAGCATCAAGTGTTCAGACTCGTATGTTTGTAATACAATACGAACAATATATTGACAATAAGGACATAATCAACGCTAGACAATAACAGAATTTAAAATTCATCGCTTGACTTGACGCGGTGGTCAACCTGATAGATCTATCAACAATTCCACGCATACCAATATTAATGATTAAATGGCTAAGTTCGCGCTAAGTGCCCGCAATGGGTCACACAAGGTGCCAACCTTATGAACAAGATATATATATATATATATTTACTAAGATGACAAATTTAATATAACATGTTGTACGAATCTCCGACGTCCCCACCGAAACGTAAACCTAAAACGATACTTACTCCCTTGAGACCGAGCCAATTCGTTACAACTTTGGATTTAAAACATTTTAAATCTACACGGTCGTTTTCTCTTAAAAACCGTAATAACACTAGTTTCTACCCAAAACATATATTCACATTTATTGAAAATCTGTTTATCCCCGAAACATATTTATATCAAAACCATATTTTTCCATGAAAATATATCCATAGCTCAATCAAAGGTATATTTTATACAAAAGTGTACACTTATCCTTTTAAGGTGTGTTCTTTCCCCAAAACAGTAAAAAGAGGGGTTTAGCGACACTCACCTTTGGGTGCGTAATTAAATTAGCGCGACCCCACAATTGTTTCTACACGTCCTAATATACGTAGAAACGATTCATCAAACAATATATCACAAAATTCCTAAGTTTCTCCAAATCTTGGCATTTTCGCATAACTTTGAGATCATTATTTTTTATTATGTTGGCATTTTAATATACATATATATATACATATATATATATATGTATATATTTTAAAATTTTGCGACTTGAACGATTTTATTGGTGACCCTTAATATGTTATATCCGTTATCTCTCCCGTTTATAAGTACTATATATCTACGATTTGCGCGTTAAACGTACACAATTATTCAATATCGTAACACTCGAAAACTCGTTAACTTATACATTTTATCATTTTTTAAAGCATGCATACATGAAATAACTTATTAAGTTAACCTATGTATCAATTTTCATGCTCGACAAATAAGTTACACATTTAACGCAATTTCACCGATTTTACCGCTTTAAACTCACAAGTGTACATGCATAGTCTAAATTCCCGCTATCATGTCAACACTTAGCATATTATCATATACACATATTTAAATCACATAACTCATTTTAACACATAAGGTTCACCCATGAACAACCTCTTCTAGTGTTCATTGAAAAAATACGAATTTTAGTGATTCGGTAACGTTTTCGGGCGCCGAAAGTCACGTATGACTTACCAAACACCAAGTAAACTTAATATAAGTTAAAACACTTATATTTATATCAAGAATATCAGTTTACTTACTGATTTAAATCAGTTTCATAAAAACCTCTTAAAAAGGCAATTTTTACCGTTAAACATTGCCATTACCATCCCAAATCGAAACGACTTGATATTTTAACATAATCAATGTTATTTACTGATTAAAATGATGGTTATATTCAGATTAGTGCGGTTTTTGTGTAAGCCTCTTAAATCATGCGATTTCACGTATTTTACAACTTTTTAAGCACTAAGTACAACATGCAAAGCTAGTAAACTTTATGACAAGTTTCATACCACTTTATTACATCAAATAACCTTATTTTTAAGGTTTATAATCTGCTCTAAAATTATTTTTATCATAACATAATTTAATCATCATTTCATGACCATTTTAACTTCATGTATGCTCATATGAAGCACCTAATGCAACCATATCATATTATTATCAACATGCAAGAACTCAAATACATCAAACATTCATTTATTTCATGTTCACTCGTTCAAGAACTTCATCATCATCATATGATCATCATCCAATCATTTATCATAAATGCAAGAATCTTGTTTCTACACCATTTATGTACTAACATCTAATTTTCACATGCATGCATATATATATATATATATATATATATATATATATATATATATACACACGGCCACATGTATATTCATACATGATTCCAAAATTTCACTTTTCATATATTCTTCTTTAATCATAAGAACTTTACAAAAACCCATTTTAATTCATGCTTGCATTCAACTTCCATGAATCACATCAACAAGAATCTATCAAAAATCAAAACTCATCTCAAACATATATACATACATACATACATACGGTTATGTATACACACATACACTCATCCATTTTTGTTTTCTTTCAAAACCCATTTGTTTTTAGTTCAATGTTTATGTTTAAATCCAAGAACAAGATAAACCTCAATCTTCATCAAAATCATCAAGAATCAAGAACAAAGTTTTAAAGTAATTTATTACCTTCTTGTTTTTGATGAGTTTTTAGCAAAGTATTATGGTATGGAACTTGGTTCTAGCTTGGAACTTCTTGAAAACACTCTTGAATCTTCAAATGGACTTGAAATGAGCTTGAATGGTTATGAATCTTCAAGAATAAGGTTTGAAATTCAAAAATGTATGTGTGTTAGGGGGTTTCGGCCGAGATTTTTAGTGAGAGAGAGTGAGATGGTCTTGTTTCTTGAATATGGTGGATTTTGTGTGTAAATATTGTTATAATCATTAGTTATAATACCAAGACTCAACAATTGGCATTTATTTACATTTCCAAGAGAGAGTAGACACCCGCCAAGCCGCCACCTTTCATCTCTCTCTCATATTACACACACACACACACACACACACACACACACACACATATATATATATATATATATATATATATATATATATGTAAGCTTCAAATAGGTATTTAACTAGATGCCAGGTGTTTTATCTAGCGTTTTAATCACGTTTTAACGTGTTTCAAATTATTTTTAACGCTCTATCAAAATAAGCTCACTAAAATATTACTGATCAATATTTCGTTTGCGTGGACCGGCTACGTTTTCGGTATTTGGCAGTATGCGTGCTGTGTTGTGCAGTACGCGCTTAAATTCCCAAAAATAGGGATTTTAAGCGTTTTAATTTATTTTTATCATTCTATAGAAATAAACTCACCAAATTATTACTGAAATAATTATCAGTTGCCGTAACTGGCTGTGTTGACAGTATTTTGTCAGATATGCGCAGTATCGTGTAGTACGCGCTTAAACTCGAAAAATGGAGTTTCTTAGCGTTTTAAATTATTTTTCCTCACAAATATGATTAAATATATTATTTCAATCATAACGGACTATTTTTAGGATTTTATCATTAATCGGGCGGTCACCGATGTTCATTTCGCATTTTAACCTATAAGCGATAAGCGTCTATCTTAATATTGCCAACATAATTTCCAATAAAATTTAAATTTATTAACACATTAAATAACATCAAATAACACCAAATTCAATAAAATTTTGCCTTTTGTTTATTCATAACACGTGTCACATTAGTACAGGCTCAAAATAACCAGTTACAATACAGGTTTCGTTTTCGCACTAGATTTAAAGAGATGCAGATATTTTCATTGCATCTGATCCTGTCATTCCCATGTGAACTCGGGTCCACCTTTGGAATTCCAGCGAACTTTGACCAACTTAATCCGACTCCTCCTAAGCTTCTGAATTTTCTCATCCAGAACTTCTACTGGTTCTTCGATAAATCTCAGTTTATCGTCTACTTGAACCTCGTCAGGGGGTATGATTAGTGTCTCATCTAACAGACGCTTTCTCAGGTTGGAAATATGAAACACGTCATGAACTCCATTCAATTCTTGTGGCAGCTTAAGCCTATACGCGACTGATCCAACTCGAGAGAGGACTTCGAAAGGACCTATATAACGTGGACTAAGCTTTCTCCCTTTTCCCAAATCTAACAACACCTTTCCAAGGTGACACCTTCAGCAGAACACGATCTCTGACTTGAAACTGCAACGGTTTCCTTCGGTTGTCTGCATAACTCTTCTGTTGATCGGCGACAGCTTTCAACCTTTCATTGATCTGGATAACCTTGTCGGTGGTTTCCTGGATAAGCTCAGGTCCGGTTAGTTGCCTTTCGCCAACTTCAGCCCAACATAGGGGTGATCGACATTTCCTTCCGTACAAAGCTTCAAACGGAGCAGCTTTGATACTAGCGTGGTAACTATTGTTGTAGGAAAACTCAGCTAATGGTAGGTGAGTATCCCAACTTCCACCAAAGTCAATACACACACTCTCAACATATCCTCTAACGTCTGAATGGTTCTCTCACTCTGACCGTCCGTTTGAGGATGATACGCAGTACTCATGTCCAAACGAGAACCTAGCGACTCTTGAAGAGATCGCCAAAATCTGGAGTCGAATCGTCCATCTCTATCAGAGATAATTGACACAGGCACTCCATGTCGGGCTATAATCTCGTTGAGGTACAACTGCAATATCTTTTCCGTCTTATCTGTTTCCTTAATGGGCAAGAAATGAGCAGACTTCATCAATCAATCCACAATTACCCATATGGTGTCATGTCCGTGACGTATGGGGTAATTTGGTGATAAAGTCCATAGCAAGATGCTCCCACTTCCATTTAGGAATCTATGGTTGCTGCAGAAGCCCAGTCGGCTTCTGATGCTCATCCTTAACCTTTGATCATGTCAGACATTTACTCACATACACCACAATATCTTTCTTCATATTCGACCACCAATTCAATTCCTTAATATCCTGATATATCTTGGTAGAACCTGGGTGAATTGAATATCTAGACTTATAAGCCTCGTTCATAGCCAGTTCACATAGGTTACCTCTGAGCGAAATCCAAATCCGGTTCATGAAGTACATCACTTCATTCGCTTTTGGTATCAGTTCACATTCCAAACCTCTCAAACGTTCTCTACTCAGATTCTCGTCTTTCAAAGCTTCTCGCTGTGCATTGCGAATTCGATTGGTCAAATTCGTCTGTATGGTTAAACCCAAAGCACGAACACGCAGAGGGTTTTCTCGCTCTTTCCTACTGAGCGCATCAGCAACAACATTGGCTTTCTCTGGGTGATAGCGAATATCACACTCATAATCATTGAGTAATTCCACCCATCGCTGTTGCCTAATGTTAAGTTCCTTCTGATCGAAGATATGCTGGAGACACTTATGGTCTGTGTAAATCATACACTTCGTGCCATTCAAATAATGTCTCCAAATCTTCAAGGCAAACAAAACAGCTCCTAACTCCAAATCAATAGTCGTGTAGTTCTTCTCGTGCACTTTCAGTTGTCTGGATGCATAGGCTATCACTTTGTCCTTTTACATAAGCACGCAACCAAGGCCCAAACATGACACATCACTGTATACAACAAAACCGTCATTTCCCACAAGCAGGGAAAGAATAGGTGTACACAACTTCTCCTTTAACATCTGAAAAGCTTTCTCCTGCTTCTCTGTCCAATCAAACTTCTTGTCCTTCTGGGTCAATGCGTCAATGGTTGCGCTATTCTGGAAAAATTCTCAATGAATCTTCTGTAATACCCAGCAAGTCCTAAGAATTGTCGCACCTCATACGGAGTCCTTGGTGCTTCCCAATTCTTAATTGCCTCTATCTTCGACGGATCCACATGTATACCTTTCTCATTTATGTCGTGACCGAGGAAATGAACCTCTCGGATCCAAAACTCACATTTAGACAACTTGGCATATAGCTTCTCTTTCTTCAACAACTCTAAAACAATCTTCAGATGTTGCTCATGATCTTCTTTGGTTTGTGAATAGATAAGTATATCATCAATGAATACTATCACAAATTTATCCAAATAGGGTTTGCATACCCTGTTCATGAGATCCATGAACACTACAGGCGCATTAGTTAAGCCAAAAGGCATGACGAAAAACTCATAATGGCCATAACGTGTTCTAAAAGCAGTCTTTGGAACATCTTCATCAACAATCTTCAATTGATGATATCCCGAACGCAAATCAATCTTTGAGTAGTAGCTGGATCCTTGCAACTTATCAAACAAGTCATCTATTTTTGGTAACGGGTACCGATTCTTGATAGTCAGCTTGTTCAGCTCCTGATAATCTATGCACATCCTAAAGGAACCATCTTCTTCTTCACAAATAAAACAGGTGATCCCCAAGGCGAAAAGCTTGGGCGAATGAAACCTTTGTCTAGAAGCTCTTGAAGCTGATTCGACAATTCTTTCATTTTCGAAGGCGCTAATCTATAAGGATATTTTGCAATCGGTGCAGCACCAGGAACAAGATCAATTCCAAATTCTATCTGTCTCGCAGGGGCAATCCAGGTAAGTCTTCGGGAAAAACTTCTGGATAATCACGAACTATAGGAATCTCTTCAGTCTTCCTACCTTCAATCTTCGTATAACTATGTTAACTAAGAATGCAGGATAACCCTTACGCAACATCTTGTGCATCTTCATAACACTAACGATTCTCCGATCTGATCGATCTCCGTGAATCACCAACACTTCACCACCAGGACGCGGTATACGTACTAATTTCTCTGAACAAACAATCTTAGCCCCGTTCTTCGATAGCTAATCCATCCCAACAACTACATCGAAACTACCCAGCTCCACTGGTAATAAATCGATACTAAAAATATGATCGCATAACCGAATACTACAACCTCGAATGACTTCGCTAGTTTCTATCAGTTTACCATTTGCTAATTCGATTGAAAACTTGTTGTCTAGCTTACTTGCTTGAGAACACAGAAATGGTTCAAAGTTTTCGAAACAAAACTCAAGTCAGCACCAGCATCAAATAGTACGAACGCATAATGGTTATTGATTAAGAACGTACCGGTAACCACTACAGGATCATCACACACTTTCCCAACATTCAACTCAAATGCTCTACCCTTGGCACCCTGGTCTTTCAACAGAGGACAATTTCGCTTAAAGTGTCCATGCTCTCCACATTTGAAGCAACCTTCAAACTTGACTCCATCCGATGTGCTTTTGGCATAGCATTCACGCGTCGCGTGCCCAAATCTACCGCATCTGGCACATTTCCCTGCTCATCGCCAGGAGTTCTCTTCATCAAGCCACTTCTGTCGCCCTTGTTTACACCTTTTCCTGAACCACTGGGGTTAGCCGCCAACGCCTTACCAGAACCTCGTTTCTTCTTATGCTTATCATCAGAATCCTTTCCCGAACTCTCAGACTTTCACTTCCTTGAGTTCCTAGACCTATTCTCAGAGCACTGCTCTACCCGAATGGTTGAACCACTATGATGGCCCAACACCATATATAGCGCTATCCCTTCATCGCGAAGGGTACCAGTAAATTATCTTGGGTTACAACCCTAAAATGTTTTGTGCGTACATCCGTGCACTGTTCTGAAGTTGATGAAAAATCAAGATTACTCTTTGGATTATATCATAACATAGGAACTACCAAAACGTTTCCGATCATCATTATACCTGGAGGGCGTCCAATTTGCGCTCCACTCATCGCGTTCGCGTTAACACCGCGTCCACATCCTCGCCCTGTAGTCTGGTTAGCGTCGCGCTGTTCCATGGCGATATTGACGTGTTGAGCGATAAGTTGCGCCAACTCCTCAGTGTGGTAGGCAATCCAGTACCGTCAGTAGAGGAACCTTGTCTCGATTTTGGTGGCATATTGTCGTTTCTATTTTGAAATAATAATAACAACGTAAGACAATAATTAAATAATCAATCATTAAATAATAGTGGACTAAACAATACACATGTATCCACATAATAATGAGAATAATTTAACCAAAAACCCTTATCATTTATATTTATCACAGAAATTACAAAGCTTGTTCTTAGTACATCGACTAATCAAAATTTGGTGTGTCAGCATCATCACCAATAACAAGTCTACATGAAATTTCCTCCTAAATATAAAAAAAAAGTTTGGAAAGCAAGCCATGATAGGGTTACCAAAAGAGAAATACAACAAACACAACAACAAAGAATCACTTTAATCCCAAGAAGTCCAAAATCTTCCTAACTAGCTCTTCGAGCTCCACCATCCTCTGGTACATCTGATCCCTAACAATGTCATTTAGCTCCCAGATATCCTCATATGCTTCCATCTGGCATGCACGATCCTGCATCTTGTCCTTAGTCGCCTCCAAGTCTCTGCGGAAAGTAGTCATCTGATGATCGCAATGAGAACATCAGCCGGCCCAGACTCCTCTCTGCCTCTCCAAGGCAAACTCTAAAGCGGCTCTAGAAATCGAAGCGATATCTCCAACGGGTCGGGTTCTCCTCCTGCGTCGAGTGTAGACTAGCATAGGTGTAGCAGACGCTCGAGACTCAGGCGGCTCTACGGACGATTCTGACGTAATAGGCAGAGGGATCTCGGGTGTAGGCTCTACAGTGGGAATGGGCGGGACTACCGTTGGCTCTAAGGGCCGAACCGTAATAGTACTGGCGTCCACCACTGGAGCTATTCCAAAGGATCCTCCAATCAACGGGGTACCTCTACCCATCTCGTCAACAATAGGCACTGTGCCGGATGACTGTCCAATCTCGAAAACCAAGGGTGGAACAGAGTCATCATTGTCAGTCCAGTCGTTACTAGTATACGCGTAACGTGGGTCGACCTGGCTGGCGAATGCAGCAGGGCCACCATAAAATGTCGAGGCAAATTTGGCCATGTTAACGATCTGAGGGGTCGTGTGGAGTATCTCTAGCAGGACTGAGGTCGGTGAGATCTCGTATTCATGCTCGCTATCTGAGTCGTGAATCTCTCTGATCTCATGTGAGTGCGACATCTGTGACAAAAGGAGTAACAACTCTAAATTTCGTTGTTACTTCATTTTCAGTTTATTCCCGTTGTATTTCCATTTGTATTCCGAGGTTCGTTTATAAGAAAAGTTTATGTTAATTAATTATGATTACGTATGTTATATCACATCTAATCGCTTATTAAATCGCATTGCATCGCAAATCGTAGTTAATTATACGGTATTATGTTACTTATGTGTTATGTTTGTTGTTTATGATTACGCTCGCTATCGCATCGCTCTCGCACAACTCGAATCGCTAAATCACACTATTGTATCATTTATAACGCTTAATATAACTACCTAATACGAACCGAATCGCCAAACGAACACTTAACATGAAATCAGCAAACGAAACTTGGTCACCAGGCCAAGGTCGGCCGAACTTGACTACCACAAGTTCGCCCGAACTTGCCTGAGACACAAGAATCCATCATAATCCTCAAGTTCGCTCGAACTTGTACACATATGTACAAGTTCGGACGAACTTAGCTAATTCCTCTTGAAAATCTAGCAAGTTCGCCCGAACTTGCATGAATTTCATGCAAGTTCGACCGAACTTGACTCCCAGCTCTCCATTTTTGCCTTCACCTATAAATACTCAGCTCCATTCTCTTATTTGAACTTGCTGTAAGTTTGCCCAGAGCTCTCAAACCCGAAACCCTTTGTTTTCTAAGTAAGAATCAACCCGATTTCAACAACAATGATGTTCAACAACGTTTTACAACATTTTACAATGATTTTGCACAAGGCATTGCCTTCGTTTTCTTCAAATCTCTTATGTTTACGAAAACCTTCATCTTTTTCCATCAAAACTTTTGTTTTCACTCAGATCGATTCTAGATTTGACCAAAACCTTTTAAAACCTTGATTTTTACACCATTTTCGGACTAATGACGCATGTTTCGTTCACTATTGAGTGGAACGAGGCGTTGTCGAAGCTAGATCTCAGATCCGGAAGCACAAGGATGAAATCGTCACTTTACATAAGCTGGACTAACCCGTACAAACCTTCAAGTTCGCCCGGATGAGCCCGAGTTTCTGTAAAATGGCTAAGTTCGCTCCAAAAGACCTCTTCGGCCTACGCTTTACTCAGTGGCTTAAGGTTGGAGGGATGAGCACTCGATTTCCTCAGCAAACGACGCGAAAACGCAAGATTTTGGATCCGAAAACATCAAGTTCGCTCGAGATTTCACTGATATTTTAAAGCTCACTAGTCATGTTCGCTCGAACTTGCCCTCTGAGGGTCAAGTTCAGCCGAACTTGAGTGCTGATGACCAACTCTTCAATAGAAAACCCTCAAGTTCGCTCGAACTTGCAAAGTTTCTCAGGAAACTTCACAAGTTCAGCCGAACTTGTAAACCCACTTGTCAAAACCCCACAAGTTGGACCGAACTTGTCAAGTTTCCTAGAGAAACTTACAAGTTCACCCGAACTTGACTTAAACCTCAACAATCTTGTACAAGTTCACTCGAACTTGTATGTTTACATACAAGTTCGGTCGAACTTGCCTACTGGTCAATCCAGACTTAACCGTTTCAGCTTTTCGGAGACTGATGCACTTGCGTTCGCATATGCAGGCTGATCCGGCGCTCATCTTCATCTCTCGGCAGTCGTCTACTCTCTCCTGAACGTACCGACTGTGAGTGTACTTGACCCGTTTTCGCTTTAAATGCACTATTTGGGTGTTACATACGTTCCTATATCAAAACCACATCACAAATCAAATTATTTATCACACGCGAATAATCTGATTATATATGCTCAATACGTGATACTAGAAACATGTGACTAGGACTTATTTTCGTTAACTTGCCTCCTTAGCTAGTATCGTACTATAGTGTGGCTAACACCCCACGAGGTCTAGTTAGGATGGATTCGCAAGCCTTCTCACGGTAGTTAGTATGAGAAATAAGCCTATGTTTATCTGTGTGATGTGTTTTGGTGTATCATGATATGTAATTAGACTATTTCGTGAATGGTTTCTCTATTATGCTAGCATTACTAAAACCCGTATACTCACCTTTACTTAATTGTATTGACTTGTATTTTAACGTATGTAACAGGTTGAGGATTTTTAGCTTGGATGCTTTGGATGTAGCGTGCTTAGTTTAGTTTGCTTTTGTTTAGTTTCCAAATCTAATAAATCTAAGGAAAATCGAACCCGATTAGTTTTGTGGGGAAAACAAGTTTCTGTAATGATTATTTTGAAATATTGGGTTTAATGGTATGGGACGTTAAATGTTAAATGATATTGATAGATAATTGTTATGGAATTCTCATGAGACAATCTGGTCGCCTAGTGCCACTAACCCTGATGTTTCCGCCATCGGTTGGGGTGTGACACAAGGTAAGCGTACTAAGTAAATATGTGTTCAAATGAAAAATAACACATAAGGCCCAAATAAACAGATTAACACGTATGCGCATAAACTCAAAATAGTTTTCATACATGATCAAAATCCATGTTTATTTTAAATTATTGGCTTCGCGAATCTTGGGACTTAGTCTCAAAATTTCGTCGGTTGAAGTCTAGAGGTTTCCCCCGAAAACATCTAGTTCGCTACAACCATTGGCATTGATACCAACTTCTGTAACACCCCACAAACGTCGCAGGCGGAAATACAAACGTAATGGTGATGGAAGTTGGTGCCCATAAATATCTTAGTGGACGAGTTGATTTTTGGACATTAATTAAAACATTGTTTAATAGTTTAAACATAGACCACAACCATAACGTAGTTAAGTTGTCTTGATCCTTATGGATCTTAATACAGTCGATCCCAAATAAGTTCTAAAAGTTGTCCAAAGTTTATTGTTAAACAAAACATGCATCAGGACCACAAGAAACGCCAAAGATTCCCCGAAGCCGAACTCATGTACCTGAAGAACACATTAAAATCAACTGTCAACACAAAGGAGGGTGAGTTCACGTATTCAAATTTAAAACAATTTGATCCAAGGAAAACTTTCAAATTATGTGTTTCATTATTTAAACATCCATATAATATTATGAAAGCCACTTTCATTCCCTTATAAAAATTCAAAGGTCAACCACCGTAAGCGTTTTCTGAAAACCTTCAATACAGTTATAAAAACAGTAAAAAAAGGGTTTAGTGACACTCACCTTTGGGTGCGTAATTAAATTAGCGTGATCCCACAATTGTTTCTACACATCCTAATATACGTAGAAACGATTCATCAAACAATATATCACAAAATTCCTAAGTTTCTCCAAATCTTGGAATTTTCGAATAACTTTGAGATTTTCTCAAAAAGTCATTATTTTTATTATGTTGGCATTTTAATATATATACGAATTCATATATATATATATACGAGTTCATATATATATATATATATATTAAGGATTTCACGACTTGAACGATTTTATTGATGACCCTTAATATGTTATATCCGTTATCTTTCCCGTTTATAAGTTCTATATAACTACGATTTGTGTGTCGTAATATATATACATAAACATACACAATTATTCGTAACACGCGAAAACTCGTTAACTTATTCATTTTATCATTTTTAAAGCATGCACATAAGAAATAACTTATTAATTTAACCTATGTATCAATTTTCATGCTTGACAAATAAGTTACACATTTAACGCATTTTCACCGATTTTACCGCTTTAAACTCACAAGTGTAAATGCATAGTCTAAATTCCCGCTATCATGTCTACACTTAGCATATTATCATATACACATATTTAAATCACATAACTCATTTTAACACATAAGGTTCACCCATGAACAACCTCTTCTAGTGTTCATTGAAAAAATGCGTATTTTAGTGATTCGGTAACGTTTTCGGGCGCCGAAAGTCACGTATCACTTACCAAACACCAAGTAAACTTAATATAAGTTAAAATACTTATATTTATATCAAAAATATCAGTTTACTTACTGATCTAAATCAGTTTCATGAAAACCTCTTAAAATGGCGATTTTTACCGTTTTTATCGCATAGTTTTGCGTCAAACGTTACCATAACCATCCCAAATCGAAACAACTTGATATTTTAACATAAACCATGTTATTTATTGATTAAAATGATGGTTATATTCAGATTAGTGCAGTTTTTATGTAAGCCTCTTAAATCATGCGATTCACGTATTTTACAACTTTTTAAGCACTAAGTACAACATGCAAAGCTAGTAAACTTTATGATAAGTTTCATACCACTTTATTACATCAAGTAACCTTATTTTTAAGGTTTATAATTTGATCTAAAACCATTTTTATCATAACATAATTTAATCATAATTTCATGACCATTTTAACTTCATGTATGCTCATATGAAGCACCTAATGCAACCATATCATATCATCATCAACACGCATAAACTCAAATACATCCAACATTCATTTATTTTATGTTCACTCATTCAAGAGCATATCATCATCATATGATCATCATCCAATCATTTATCATAAACGCAAGAATCTTGTTTCTACACATTTATGTACTAACATCTAATTTTCACATGCATGCATATATACATATATATACATGGCCACATGTATATACATACATGATTCCAAACTTTCACTTTTCATATATTCTTCTTTAATAATAAGAACTTTACAAAAAACCCATTTTAAATCATGCATGCATTCAATTTCCATGAATCACATCAACAAGAATATATTAAAAATCAAAACTCATCTCAAACATATATACGTACATACATACATGCATACATACATACATACATACATACATACATACATACATACATACATACATACATACATACATACATACATACATACGGTTATGTATACGCACATACACTCATCCCTTTTTATTTTCTTTTAAAACCCATTTGTTTTTAGTTCAATGTTTATGTTTAAATCCAAGAACAAGAGAAATGTCGCAACCCCCGACCCCTACCCCGGGAGCCGCGAGACACAGAGCTGGTGGTACCGGTGTTTATTAATTTAGCAGTGGAATTAAAACATCAGGATCATAGATAGGAAATTATCAGAGTTTAGAAAAAACACCACACTCTAATATTAAACAAATGGGATAAAACCCATGTTCCAGTTACAATACATTCGTAGGGGTAAACCCTAATTTATGAAAAACATAAACTCCTTTTTATTTAGGTAACTTTAATAGCCACTTTTCTAAGCCTTCAGTGCTCTCCAGTTGGCTTCTATTAGCTTCAAATTAAGTTACCTGAAACGCGTTTTAAAAATATTTTATCAGCAAGAAATATTGACGAATGCATCCCAGTTTAATCAAAACAAGTGTTTACACTTTACAGTATTGAGAGCATCCGCATTTACAATGTTTATATATACACAATTACTTATTCAGTACTGTCACTCCTCACTTGTGGGTCATATTACTTTGGGTCCTGTCACCCAACAGTAATGGTTCCTGTCACAATCTTGTGACTATGGACTAGTAATGTATATAAAACCCCAACATACCGGTAGTAATTGTAGAATACATATACTCAATCACTGTTAAGCATAATTAAAACATTTGAGGTTTTGGTAACACATTTTGACTCACAACATACTCACAAACAATGAGAAAAAGAGAACGTACTCACCTTGAACACTTAGGTATTCCTACGGAGTTCCTAGTGACAATTCTTGATTACTTCCTGGAATTTCTTTTAAAACATACAATGCACATATGTTAGTAAATTAACCCAAGTCACTTTAACCATACAACACGCGACAGAACTCCAACAAGCTTAGTCAGGCAGAGCCTAGACATGCGTTGGTGATTCTAGATCGATCAGGTAGGGTGTCCATACAACATGAGATAGGACTCCAACGATTGTAGTCGGGCAGAGCCTTGACATGCATTGGTCCTAAATCGGGTAGGATAGTGAATTAGTGATCGGGAATTTTTGATGATGCGTTGGTCAAAATCATCAAGAATCATCAACATGCTTAGTCAGGCAGAGCCTAGACATGCAGAGCCTTGACATACGTTGTTCAAAATTATCAAGAATCAAGAACAAAGTTTTTTAAAGTAATTTTATACCTTCTTGTTTTTGATGAGTTTTTAACAAAGTATGATGGTATGGAGCTTGGTTCTAGCTTGGAACTTCTTGAAAACACACTTGAATCTTAAAATGGACTTGAAATGAGCTTGAATGGTTATGAATCTTCAAGAATAAGGTTTGAAATTCAAAAATGTATGTGTGTTAGGGGTTTCGGCCAAGTTTTTAGTGAGAGAGAGTGAGATGATCTTGTTTCTTGAATATGGTGGATTTTGTGTGTAAATATTGTTATAATCATTGTTATAACACCAAGACTCAACATTTGGCATTTATTTGCATTTCCAAGAGAGAGTAGACACCCTCCAAGCCACCACCTTTCATCTCCTCTCATATTATACGCATAAATACAAATAATATATATATATAAAGCTTCAAACATGTATTTAACTGGATACCGGGTGTTTTATCTAACGTTTTAATCAGGTTTTAATGTGTTTTAAATTATTTTTAATGCTCTATCAAAATAAACTCACTAAAATATTACTGATCAATATTTTGTTTGCCTGGACCGGCTATGTTGTCGGTATTTGGCAGTATGCGCGCTGTGTTGCGTAGTACGCGCTTAAATTTGCAAAAATAGGGATCTTAAGCGTTTTAATTTATTTTTTTCATTCTATAGAAATAAAATCGCCAAAGTATTACTGAAATAATTATCGGTTGCCGTAACTGGCTGTGTTGACAATATTTTGTCATATACGCGTTGTATCGTGTAGTACACGCTTAAACTCAAAAAATGGAGTTTCTAAGCGTTTTAAATTATTTTTCCTCAAGAATATGATTAAATATATTATTTCAATCATAATGGATTATTTTTAGGATTTTAACACTAATCGGGCGGTCACCAACATTCGTTTCGCATTTTAACCATTACGCGATAAGCGTCTATCTTAATATTTTTATGCCAACATAATTTCCATTAAATTTTAAATTTATTAACACATCAAATAACATCAAATAACACCAAATTCAATAAAATTTTGTCTTTTATTTATTCATAACACGTGTCACGTATAACCGGGTGTCACAATAAAATGATCTTGTTTTTTCTTTATGACGCTAAAAAAGATGACACGCATAAAAGAGTGTCATACATTTATTGAATTTTGTAAACTGAAGAAACGTAGATCTAATTGATCGGAATCAAGTCAGATCTAGGGTTTTAGTTTCTACATAAATGGGTTAACCCTTCGATTCGTTTGCTAATGATGATGGTTGCAACTATACTTCCGACGATACCTGCAAAACAGAACGCCGTCTGCCTCGTCAGGGGGAGAAGGGGGTTTCTCTCCGTGACCACCCTCCGGAGTGAGAATAAGTATTGGTAGTCGAAAATAGTTTAAGTGAAGTAAGAGAGAGAGTAAGTGAGAGTGAATACCTTTTCCTTGTCTCCAAGATACTTATTTATAGCCAGATTTAGGCGCCAAAATTAGAGAGAGAGATTTCACGGTGTCAAGATCCACCGTTAATTCATCAACTTGTTCTTCAAGTCACACGGATCATGGTAAGACTAATGGTTGGGGAATTGCCACATGGCTAGCGAGGATGGCCTTTATGCCTCTTACAAAATCGTGCCATCATCGTGACTATTAAAATTGTACCAGATCATGCCACGTGTTGTAACCGTTCATGCCCTTGCACGATTGAGCATTAATGTCTTTTAGAAATTTTACAGCTGTAGTCCTTCTGTTATTCGCCATGTGTCCATTCTGTTATAACAGAAAATATTCTTTTTGTTTCTGGGCTTTTATCTCGTGCACAGGTGCCATCTAGCCAAGGAAAATATGCAAGGTTAACTATTTCCTTGTGCAAGTCTGCGCAAGGTAGTTAAATGATCTTTTTTCTCCTTAGATGACCAGCGCAAAGATTTGTAATATCCTTCTGTGGCTTTCAAGTCTGCACAAGGTTTTTTGAGTAATATGATTACTCAGGAAAATTATTCAAGGTTAACTGTCTTCTTTTCGCGAGCCCGCGCAAAGTAGTTAAATGATTCTTTCCTTTTTAGGTGACTGGCGCAAGGTTTTATGAGGCCTTTCTTTGTACCATAGTCTGCGCAAGGATTGCTTGTTAGAAATGGGGATGGTATTTTTCTTGGCGCAAGGATTTGGGACCATACCCCTTCATAAACCATGACATTTCTTTCTTGACACGCGCTTTCGAGTGTCATAAAATGAGTGTGTGTCATTATTCGTGTGTCAATATAGGTGTATTTTCTAGTAGTGTATCTTTGTAATTAACTCAATAGTTAAGATAGAAATTCTTGTAGTAGCGGTATTTGGTTTCTTCATCATTATTGTATGTATATCACACTACCCTGGTTGAATAAATAATATATTAAATAGTTGATAATTAAGATTTACAAATTATAAAATGATATTTTGAGATAAGATATTATTGTAATTAACTTTTTTTGTATTGGGAAATAGAATACGAATATGTGATATAAGACGATTAAGAAAGTTAACTTTGGACTCATAGAATTGTGTCTTGCGTCGCATCCAGTTACCTATTTATTGGGTATAGAATATTCAAATTTATTTTGCTCATTCAACTCTATACAATTTACTTTAACATAACTTTCTTGTAATCATTAAACTTTATACGATTATAAGGGTTTTATGCATTCGAGTTTTGTGTTTTGAAGAGTGTTGAAGTCTATCCTTTTTAATATTAGGTAGCTATTTGGTTGCTAAAACACTAACAACCATGACATTGGGGTGGGTATTTGGTTAAGTGATAATTGGTTAATATCCTAGCTCATATTATTTTTTGGTTTTGGATCATTACATTTTACAACCAAATTTTCAATCTTGCAGCTGTGCATTAAAACAATAATATGAATACGAATATTGGGATTGAACCTTTGGAAAGGAACAAATGATACAAAGTCAAAACACACCATCCGAGCTTTGTTCCAGCTATCAGAGGTTTCTATCCACTGATAGGCTTTTACTGCATTCCATAAACACTTTGTTACCTATCTTCTGACAGAAGAAACTCCCAACCGCTGATAGAAGATTACAAGAACAGAGGATAGCCAGCAGTGCTTAGTCTAGTTCTAGTTTAATTAATGTAACAGTGTTAGGCACTGATAGTTTTAGTTTAAGCAGTGTTTGTAGTTAGTAACGTTTGTTAGCTGTCACTATCAACCATGACGTCACTGTTAGACGATCAGTGGTTAGATAGTTAGTATAAATAGACGCTTAATGTAATAGTTTTACTTGTCTTCTTAAAAAGATCAATTTCGCATATCTTCTTCATTTCTTGCTATCAAACGATCGTTATTGGGCTAAGAGGGAGTTTGTGAATCACATGCAATAGTTTAATTACTGAAAGCATGATGGTGATGAAAATAAACGACCGATTGATTGTTGTAAAAGTTTTCTATTAATCCGCTGCACTTATTTTCTGTTTTCAATCATTTTTCATTATTTGAAACTAAAACAGCAATCAATTCAAACTTAGATCCTGACAATTAGTATCAGAGATTGGTCAATCGATTTTGTTTAAACATCAAATTGATTTGAACAGATCAGCTCTTTATTGCTAATTTCGTTTGATAAGTTTTACTTGTTTACAAAGTTTTATTACTACAAAAGTTTTTAAAACAGAAATCTGTTGTAAACAAGAGAAATGGCAGAAACACACCGTATTCCAATATTGGATCCATGTTCAAACCACCTATGTTGAAACGAAATGAGTATTTTATTTGGCAACGTAGGATGGGTCATATTCTCGCTCAACAGAACACCGGATGCTGGAGATCCGTTGTGTTTGGACCCCATGTTCCCATGGTTCCAAGTACAGAGGATCCGCACACTCAAGTCCCTAAAAAAACTCGAAAATTACTCTGAACAGGATTTCATCAAAATTGAATTGGATGCTAAGGCTTTTAGTATCGTTGCTTCAGCTTTGCCCAATGAGATTTATGCGGGATTACTTCATTGTAATAGTGCTAAAGAGTTATGGGATGCTCTTAAAGAGCAATTCGGTGGTACTGAAGAGGTGATCGAGAATAATAGAGAAGTCTTGAATCAGCAGTATGAAACATTTTGCCATGTAAAGGTGAGTCACTAACCCAACAGTTCGAGAGATTTAGCTGTCGCATAAGCTAATTGAAACTGGTAGATGTGAAATTTCCTAATTCGACTATCAATAGTCGTTTCTTAAGATCACTACCAGAAAAATGGGAGACAATAGCTTATGTTACTCGAACATCTGTTGGTTATAAAGAAATGGCCCTCACACAGCTTCAAGGTCGACTTCTCACTTATGAGAGAGAGTTGAACCAGAAAAGAAGCTTCAAGAGTGTGGGAAAGTGACTGATGACTATACACTGGGAAACACTGCTCTCTACAGTCATGAAGAGGGGTCTGGTAATGGAAAGGATCAGAGTTTTGATCATTACATTGACATGACTTCTGGAAACAATTTCAACTTTGATCCCTGTACACCTAATTTTGCTTTTGCTGCAGATTGCGAAAGCCAAACCTCTGACAATCTGAGTTTTGAGATGAATGTCTTACGACACTTTGAACCCACGAATTTGGAAGAAATGGACATCCTACACCAGTTGGCACTTTTGAGTGTCAGGGCTAGTAAGTTTTACAAAAGAACTGGTAGGAGGTTTCCAGGATTGCATGGGGGGTTAAAAGTTGGGTTAGATAAATCAAAGATGAAATGCTTTAAGTGCAATAGGATGGGACATTTTTCCAGGGAATGCAGAACTCAAACTGCAAGACCAATTGTTACCCATCCTGGCCCCAGCTCTCAAAGCACTGTCCAATATTCCCAGTTTGCCCCTACACAACAAATGCAAAACACTGCTCATTTTGCAAGTCCTGTAACAATTGTCCCTATTCATTATGTCCAAACCTCTGCTCCACAGATTCAATATGTTCAAGCACCACCTCAAGTTCATGTGCAACAAGCTCCACATGTCACTCAAACTACTCAAACCACTGCTACACCAGCAGAGGTTACAAAACAAATTTTCTTTACCCAAGGTTTTGTTGACTAGAGTAGTTTGCCTGAGGATTTAACTGATGAAATCTTTGCTCTCATAGCCAAAAATGATTTTGAAAATGAAAACTTGTGTTTTATGGCTCTTGAGACCATAGTTGAAGGTGATGAGTTTGTGGAACAGTAGTCAAAATCTGATGTGGTTGAATGTTGTGAAGCAGTGGTTACACCAGAAGTTACACCTGTGGTTGAAATGAATGTTGTTGATGTTGAAAAAGACAATCTATCTGACCCATGGAACACAGATGTGTGTGAAGAAGAATGTGATTGTGCTCTTATGGCTGCTTCGAAGGTATCACCTCAGATCCTAAAAGATCTATGTTCTGAAAAATGTATTATTGCTTTTGCAAACATAAAACAGGTGAATGAAAACCTGAGAAACAAAATTTTGGAAGATGAACTTAAATTTGAAAAACTTGTTAAAGAGTTGAAAACAAAATTAAGTGAAAAAAATCTGAAATGAGTAGCCTAAGGCATGAATCAAGCATACTCAAAGACCAGCTCCAAACCATGGTAGAAAATACCAAGTTTGCAAACAGGAGCTAGAATCTACCCAGATCACTTGTGAAAAGTGGGTAGAGTCTTGCAATGGTTATGAGCTTATGCTTGATGCTCAAGTCAAGAGCAACATAAAGTTTGGTATAGGCTTTAGGGAATATGACCATACTTGTGAAAATGCTGCAAAAATTGACTCTGAGCTTGTTGAAATAGTTCCCACAAATTTGGCTGGTAAAGAAATTAAAATCACTGATAAAGAAGGAAACAAAATTGTTCTTGAAAAACCAGATGTTTCACCAAAAGAAAAAGAAATTGAAAAATATCAGTTTAAACCAACTTGGTCAGATGAATGTGATATTTTACAAAACTTCAAGCCAATGGACTTTTCAACTCTTGATGGTATAAAAGCACCAAAAGCACTAGTGATCCCTATCAAAAACTTGCCAGCAGAGGTTACATCATCTGCTCTCAAAAAGTCTGATAGGAAAAGGGAAGAAAAGGTTAAACACTTGTTTTGTAAATTTTGGGAAAAGAAGAATCATGATACAGCAGATTGTTTTCTTTTGAAAGCTAATGATATAAACAAAACTTGTGTTATACCTAAATCTCCTAGATGCACCATTTGCAACAAAACAAATCATCCAACTCAAGAGTGTGTCTATCTCAAAACCTATCATCAAAAGGTAAAAGAGATTAGAGAAAAAGCTCTAGAAAGAGAAAATTCAAATCTTGCCAAACAGAAATTTAAATCATGTGAAACATCTGTCACCAAAGCTTTAAATCAAACCTCTGTTCACAGAGAAATTCAGTAACAGATGCACCTCCATCAAACCAGTTTCCAATAGGTAAAAGCCAGCCTAATTATCAAAAGGTGCCTATGACTTATGAGACTTACAAAAAGTCTTCCAAGCCAAGGGTAAATAGGCATCCTCATGGTTACCAACAGTTGATAGGAGGTAGCTCACAGTAGTGGTTACAAAAGTCTTATCTAACCACCGCTCATCAGTCTGGACTTGAGTCTGGATCACCTGATACCTCATCCAAAGCCATTTTGGCTTTGGAGACCCACCTAAACTAATTATTTCAAAACATGTGCAGGGAGCTTCTACTTGCCTTGACAGTCTTTGGTATGTAGATAGTGGAGGCTCTAGGCACATGACAGGATGTAAAGCCCTGCTCAGAGATTTTAAAGCTCATGGAGGGGTGATATATCCTTTGGAAATAATTCAAAAGGGAATGTGTTAGGGTCAGGAAGTGTCTCAACAGGAAAACTCAAGTTTGAAAATGTGAATCTCATTGACAATTTAAAATTCAATCACTTAAGTGTTTCACAAATGAGTGACAAAGGTTATGGTTCCTTTTTCACAAAGAAAACTTGCCAGATAGTAGGGCCAGAGGTTGTCAAAAAGATTGATCAGATCATTGCTGAGAGCAAACCGCAGTTGACTGCTCAGAGTAGGAAATGTGTATGTGGTTGATATGGTAAAAGATAATCCTATGTCAAATGCATACCTGTTTTCAGTTGCCTCAAGCAAAGAGACAAGAGCTATGGCATAAAAGACTAAGACACACAAATCTAAAACTATCTCCACTCTCTCAAAACAAAATCTGGTTAGAGGTCTACCCCAAAAACAATTTACTTGTGAAGAGCATTGTGTTTCCTGTTTAAAAGGCAAACACCATAAAAGCTCTTACAAGTCAATTGAGGACTCCAAAACAAGTCAATGCTTACAGTTGCTTCATATGGACTTGTTCGGACCTATAAAAATCATGAGCTTAAAACACAAAAGATACTGTCTGGTGGTAGTTGATGATTTTTCCAGGTTCACATGGACTTTCTTTTTACACTCTAAGGATGAAAAAACAAATCTTTTGCAAAACTTGTTAAACAAGTTGAAAAGCAATTTGATCTGCCTGTAAAAATCTTTAGGAGTGATAATGGGACAGAGTTTAGGAACAAGGAGTTGGATGCCTTCTGTGAGTCAAAAGGGATTGTTAGACAAAGCATCATTCCTAGAACTCCAGAACAAAATGGGGTTGTTGAAAGGAAAAACAGAACTTTAATTGAATCAGCAAGGACTATGCTTGCAGACTCAGGTTTACCCTTGTCTTTTTGGCAGAGGCTGTAAACACTGCTTACTATGTCCAGAACAGAGTTTTGATAAACCCTAGGAATCAAAAGAAGTCCTATGAATTTCTTTACAAAATCAAACCTCTGATCTCTTATTTCAAAGTCTTTGGCTGCCCATGCTTCATTTTAAACATCAAGGATTCAATATCCAAGTTTGCAGCCAAAGTTGATTGTGGTTATTTTCTGGGATACTCAACCACTGCCAAAGCCTACAAAGTTTTTAACTCAAGCACCAAGTGTGTTGAGGAAACTCTAAATGTGAAGTTTAATGAACTCTCATCCTTGAAAATCCCAGCAAATGGACCTGCTGAATTGTTTGATCTATCTAAATTTACATTTGAAGATGTGTCTGTCAAGACTAACCCTGCAGGTACCCCACAATCATCATTTGAAGAGCAAGGATATGATTGCATTCTTCCAAGTTTCAAAACCAATCCTACAGGCAGAGAAGCAGATGTTAGTAGCAATGGTGAAAGCTCTGCCAGGTCAACAGTGGTTAATACTCAAACATCTGCCAGCTCTCAAAACCAAACATCTGTTGATAAAAGTCCACAACAAATGGATGAAAATCAACTCACTTTCACATCCATACCACCAATTCCTCCACAACCATTCCAATCAGAGGCTGGACCATCAAATTCACCAGCAGAGATTAGCTCAGCTGATACACATTTGCAAGCTTCACCTCAAAATGCCATTGTTCCTTATAAAGGTGATTTGGTCTTCCTAAAAAGCCATCCATTGGATCAAGTTATTGGCAACATCAATGAGGGTGTGCTCACAAGAAGCCAAGCCCAAAACGTTTGTCTTTTTGCTGGTTTTCTATCACTCACACAGTCTGTCAAGTACCAAGAGGCACTGAAGGACAACAGCTAGGTAGAAGCCATGCAAGAAGAGCTCCTACAGTTCAAAAGACAACAAGTAGGGAACTTGTACCACTTCTAAAAGATGTGAGTCCCATCGGCACAAAGTGGGTCTTCAAGAACAAAACTGATGAAAGGGGTATTGTTGTCCAGAACAAAGCAAGGCTCGTGGTTCAAGGCTACAGACAGGAAGAAGGGATTGATTATGATGAAACTTTTGCTCCAGTAGCAAGGTTAGAAGCCATTCGCCTGTTCTTAGCTTTTGATGCTAACCACAACATCAAGGTGTATCAAATGGACATCAAAAGTGTATTCCTGTATGGTAAGATCAAGGAAGAAGTATACGTTTGTCAACCTCCTAGATTTGAGGATCATTTCCATCCTGATCATGTCTACATGTTAAACAAAGCAATGTATGGTCTAAAACAAGCACTAAGAGCCTGGTATGAAACTTTATCCACTTTTCTCTTATCCATTGGTTTTACCAGAGGTAGGATTGACAAAACCCTATTTTTAAAATGGAAAGGAAAAGACTTGATGCTTGTCCAAATTTATGTGGATGACATCATTTTTGGATCCACATGTCCTGCCATGTGTGAAGAGTTCAGAAAACTCATGGCAAAAGAGTTTCAGATGAGTGCAATGGGTTAGTTGCAATGTTTTCTTGGTTTACAAATCAAACAAATGCAAAAAGGCACTTTCATTCATCAAAATAAGAATGTGAAAGAACTACTTAAGAAATTTGATATGAATGATTGTAAACCTTGCAGCACACCCATGGCATCATCCAAGCTAGTCACTGTAGATGGCAGAGATGACCTTGTTGATCAAACATTATATAGAAGCATGATTGGGTCTTTATTGTACCTAACTGCATCACGGCCAGACATTATGTTGTTTGCCACATGTGTCTGTGCCAGATCACAGTCAATGCCAAGAAAATTAGATCTTACTGTTGTAAAAAGGATATTCAGATACATAAAAGGTGCTCCCACACTTGGTATCTGGTATCCAGCTAATGGTAACATTGAGCTTGCAGGATATTCTGATAGTGACTTTGGTGGATGTAAAACAACAAGTCCACATCTGGAGGAGACCAATTCCTAGGGGATTGCTTAGTGTCTTGGCAAAGTAAAAAAGCAAGTTGCAGTATCCACATCCACTGCTGAACCAGAGTATATAGCTGCTGCAAGTTGCACTGCTCAAATTTTGTGGCTTCAAAATCAACTATTGGATTTTGGTATGACTGCCTTGAGGACTCCTCTCAAAATTGATAGTCAAGCAGCAAAAGCATCATCAAAAATCCAGTTTCACATTCCACCACCAAGCACATTGACATCAGACATCACTTTGTGAGAGATTGCTATGAAAAAGGTCTGATTTCTTTACAACATGTCCATACTAAGGATCAACTAGCAGATGTGTTGACAAAAGCACTTGATGCTTCCACATTTGACAATTTGATATCTAGGCTTGGAATGCTAAACATGGATTAAAAACAACTTGTCTTGTGATTCATGTGTAAATAGTAATAAAATGTTTTTAGAAAATCAGATATTCATCCTTAAAAATAGTTAAATTTGAATTTTTCAATAAAATCCTTAAAGTCTGTTCAAAGTTCTGATAGCACAAAAACACTGATGTTTAGAAAAATCTATCCACTGATGCAAACCTCTGATAGTGTTTAAATTGGCCACAACCACTGGTTGTTTTGCTCTAACAGTGGTTGGCCAAACAACTATTTTCCATTGTCAAACAGAGGTTACACGTGGACAGATGTTATTCGACAGATGTTGCATCAGACGCCACGTCAAGTGCACTTTTTTGAAAAACCCTATAAAACCCTGTTCTATCCCCAAACAGAGCTTTCACTTTTCTTGTGAGATTGCAAATTTTTCAAAGCCCTTCTATAAAAAATCTTCAAAAATCATGGCTCCTAAACCCAAATCGAAGAAGAAATCGACACAAGAACAACCCCCATTTGTCCTCATCATCAAAACACCACACAATTACACTGCTATTCTCGAAGAAACCGACACAAACACTCGTTATCGTCCAATGACCCGGATTCTAAAAGAATCAAAATTTGAACACATGTTGGAAGTAAAAGCCCCAGTTTATATCGATTCTTTAAGAGAATTTTGGGCGAAGGCTAAAGTAAACTCATCCACTGATGGTGTGCCTTATTCTATCACTTCCAAAGTTGGCGGCACACAACTGCATATAAGCCCACAATCTATCTCCCAAGTCTTCATGTTAAATGATATGCAACATTCGGTATCATTTCCTTTGAGGGAGATGCAGCATGAATTCATTGAAAGAGGGTACACCGGACAGTTGAAAGGTATGACAATCTTCAAACCTAATTTTCCAGCAGAGATGAAATTCTTTTTTCCACACTTTACTTACATGTGTCTCTGCAAAAACAACTGCTTTCAACGAGATTCCATTGAACATGCAGTATCTAGGATTTGCAATTTTAACTGGTTCTGATTTTAACTTCTCCCAGGTGTTGTTCAATGATCTTGTAATTAATTTTAAAAATATTTCAAAAAGAAAAGCTTTCTTGATACATCCAAGATTCATGAGTGTTTACTTGCAAGATCAGATCAAATCAAACGCAAGTAAACAAGGCGCGGTTACAAACGCTGGCAGCCTAAACCATGAAACGTTTACACGAATTACAAATCAAGACAAAGTTTCCAAAACAGAAGCAGAGGAGGCTGATCCTATTTTACAAGAACAAAATGTTCAAGCTCAACCTCCGGCTGCTGAGCCTACTGCTCTAGGTGATTAGGGCATCACAACCGCTGCTCTGAAACCCACACCTAAAATCTCTAAAAAGAAACCATCCAGAGCATCCCGAAAACCCACCAAACCCAAAAAGAGTCCTCTGGAAGATGAGATCCCAGAGGTTAACCCAGTGACACCACCAAAGTCACCAACCACTGCTGCTACTTCTTCATAGTAGATGGTAGAAAGATCTCACACCGGCTTTGAAACTCCTTCTGCATCCTCACAAAAGGATCAGGTTGTAGGCACAGGGACACCAAATTATGAAGCTCTAGGATTACTTGGTTCTATCTTCCACAGCCCCTCTCCCAGGGTAATGTCGCTTTCTACACAACCACTCTCACCAATGCCATCACTCCCACCTACCATGTTACCCTTGCTGAATGCAATAGATATTGAGTAGACATTATCTAGCACTTCTCACCAACCCATCAATGAGAATATACTTCAACCAGAAGCTGGGTCTGACTTATTCTAAATGCTAGCCCATCAGCAACTGAAGAGGCTACATCCCTTGGGTTACATGTAACCCTTGGTGATAGTTCAACAATGGCAGCCACTACAATTGTTGAACTCCCAAGTTCTCAATTGGACAGTGGTTACATAGCTAAGACCTTGTTGAAGGCAACCACTGCTGAGGCTACTATGGTAACCTCTGCTCCAGTGGGAAGTCCCCAAAACCAAGACAAAGGGGCATCTAAGATTAAAGCAAGTGGCAAACCACTTGCTCATGATATCTTATATAAAACTACCACATATGGTAGGAGTTCAGATGATCCTATTAAGTTAGGTGATGAGCTAAAATACCAAAAATTGATGAAGAGGGTTACCAATGTTGAAACCACTGTTGATGAGATTAAAGATCTTTTAAAACAGTTGATTACTATTTAGAGTCAATCCTCTGTTCCAACCACTGCTGAGCTTAAATCTGTTATAAATCCTATCTTTCAACAAGAGAAACATTTCCTGGAGCAAAAACATTAGCATCAGATGATGGAACTCAGGAATATGGTTGATGCAAGATAAAATGACACTGCTGCAGATATCAAGGCAATCAAAGCCCACTTGCTCACCACCACTGGTAAATCTCCTCCTACTGTCATTTTCGTAAGTCCAGATGAAGCCAAAAAGGGGGAGAAACCTTTGGGAAACAAAAAGTTGAAGATGGATGATGATAAGGCAAGGCCTACAGTGAGTATCCCTAAGCCAGACGGTTCAAAGAAACCAGACTTAACTGAAAATATCTTGGCAAGGGCAAAGAAGTCCCATAAGAAGGCTGTGTTTGATGAAGGTAAGGTGCTGGTTGAGAAAAAGATTGATCAGCAGTTAGAAAAGGGAGAGACTGGTACCTCAACAAAGAGGAGAACTTCTACAAAAGCAAGGCAACGAGAATCCATACCTCTTAAAACTAAAGATGCTACCAATCCAACCACAAAACCCTCTGCCTCTGCAAAATCAACCACATCTTCTCACACAAAATCCATATCTATCTCAGCAGATGTTACAGCAACTGTTGTGCCAACATCTGTTGACATAGCAGAGGTTGTAGCAGATGTTATTACAACCACTGCCATCCTCACTTTTCCCACTTCCACACAACAACTACCAACACCACCAAGAATTCCAAGCCATCCATCGTCACCATCAATCAGTTTTAAGAGGAGGAAAGTCACAAAGGTCATAAACGAAGAAAAGATCCATGCTCCTATGCCTCTTGCATCTGCACCAATGCTAAATCTAACCTCTACTTCCCCAACTGCAACATCTGCTCCTTCAAAAGAAGTGATTCCTGCAGCTATAAAATTTCCTCTTGGTTTGCCTGCAGTTAAGAAAGAAATCATATATTTCTATGCTGAAGAAGATCCAGACAAAAGACACTTCCCTTCCCTTTAAGGTTATCCAAAGCCTGCAAATATTGATCAGTATCTGAACTCAAAGAAAAACAAGCAGAGGATATTGCTAAGAAGTTGTCCAAAGGCAAAAAGATAGAGAAGTGCAGAATCAACTTCATTTTTAATTAAGCAAAGTCCAATCACTGAAAAGATTTTCAAAGAATCTATCCAACAAGATCTCTAAAGCAGATGATAAGTTCCTAAAAGAAAAATACATTTCACACATCATGGAAACAAAGAAATATGATGCTACTAGAGCGCAGTTCAAATATTGGTCTGTGAGTGAGCTTCTAGAAGAAAATGCAAGAATAGAAGCACAATCAAAAGATCCTCACAACAAAGCTACATGCCCAAATTGGAACAAATACAAATAGAATGTACCTGAAAAGACCCTGAAGCTCAGAAGAATGAAGGAAGAGCTAATTTAGAATCACTATGGGTCAAAGAACCAGGTCATGAGATGGGGGAAGATAAGAGTGTTGGATACTTACAAAATGCTTGAAGCTAGAAGGAAAAATGATCCATCAATACCTCCCAAACCTGATTATTCCAAAGAAGATGTTGCTCTCAAAGCCCAACTTTCTAAAAAGCCTACCTCAACATCTGCCCAATCCACACTTGCCTTGCTAAAGCGAAAAAGGCAAGAGGAGATGTCTGAGAAGGTTGACAGAGAGTTTGAGGAAGTATTTATCAAAGAAGGTATCAAAATATGATGGACTATCCAACAGATGATAGAAGTGCCAAGTTGGCCGAAGATCTGACAAGAGTAGCTCCTTTCCTAACCTCAGCAATAAAGGCTCCTTCAAGAAAGCCTTCAGACCCAAAAATTCTAAAGTGGAAGGTCGACAAAGACAACCAAGAATTGACTCTGAGTCTGATGGAAAAGCTACTAAACTATCTATGGAAGCTGCTTATGGGCTTACAGTAGAAGACTTCCACGAACTACTAAGTTTAGAGCTTGAGAAGGATGCTGATGACTTAGAATCTCTTAACTTTGCTACAATTCAAGGGCCAAATAAGAGAATTCTTTCTGATGAATAAAGATCAAGAATAAGGTGTTTTTGGCATCATCTGTTCCAGGGGAAGATTGTTGGGATTGAACCGTTGGAAAGGAACAGATGATACAAAGCCAAAACACACCATCCGAGCTTTGTTCCAGCTATCAGAGGTTTCTATCCATTGATAGGCTTTTACTGCATTCAATAAACACTTTGTTACCCATCCTCTGGCAGAAGAAACTCCCAACCACTGATAGAAGATTACAAGAACATAGGATAGCCAGCAGTGCTTAGTCTAGTTCTAGTTTAATTAATGTAACAGTGCTATGCACTGATAGTTTTAGTTTAAGCAGCGTTTGTAGTTAGTTACATTTGTTAGCTGTCACTATCAACCATGACGTCACTGTTAGACGATCAGTGGTTAGATAGTTAGTATAAATAGACGCTCAATGTAACAGTTTTACTTGTCTTCTTAAAAAGATCAATTTCGCATATCTTCTTCATTTCTTACTATCAAACGATCGTTATTGGGCTAAGGGGGAGTTTGTGAATCACATGCAATAGCTTAATTACTTGAAAGCATGATGGTGATGAAAACAAACAACCGATTGTTGTAAAAGTCTTCCATTAATCCGCTGCACTTATTCTCTGTTTTCAAACATTTTTCATTATTTGAAACAAAAATAGCAATCAATTCAAACTTAGATCCTGACAGAGTATGTCTATGTAATATTTTAGTAACTATTAAGATAAATTATATATATTTTTTTCTAAACTTGAACCTTAGTGGTAAACATCTTCATATTCTTGTTTATAACTTAAATAATTTTTAATTTTAGTTGACTAAAATTCAACAAAATCTGTTGGTCTTGATATCAACATGGATCTATAAGAATCTGGATCGAACTAGGTATACGAATGTGTGGAATCCACTCATTCTCCTCTCATAGATGTGGAGCACGAATAAGAAAACTAAAACATAATCTAGAGGCGATCACGTAAACACAATAGGATCATCATTCCATTTTATAAGTGTGTGATTACAAGGGTTTTTATCTATCTTGTCTATAAAGTTCCAACCTAATGGAGGTTTCTAGTGGGGTTTTTATATGGAGGTTTCTAGTGGGGTTTCTATACCATTAGCAACTTAGTACAACAAGGTTTCTTCTACATCAAAAACCTTGACACATAATGAGGTTTCTACTACATTAGAAAACTTATCACATAAGATGGTTTCTACCATAATAGAAAGCAGGGTTCACATACACAGTTACATATAAAAACTAAAAAGTTGAAGTACATAATTACAAGATGAACAAAATTAATTACAAAAATTGATCTACTAATCTATTCTCACCAAAATATGCATCCACAAAACCAAAGATCAATTTCAATTAAGGTTTAATACAAATAATAAAACTATACATGTAAAAAAACACACATGCTCATCAGCCCTACATACCCTAGGTATCTTGGTTAATTAGTTTTTCTTTTCATGATTAGAACGATGGTCTGAAATGTCCCTAAACTAGGGGTCGATCATCTATTGGATTTACTTTTTACGTATAGTTCTTAAACTGGTAAATATCATTCGTCACGTAACAGAAACATTCTAACAAGTTATAATTGTTTCAGACGTTACAAAACATAATCTTAACAAAACAAAACAAGTCTCTTGATAACAACTTTTATTTAAATGGAATGTTGATCCTCAACAGGTAGTTATTCTGCTCATGTCATTTCAAGGGGAAATATACCCTTAACTTCACGTGCTTACTAAGAGTTAGCTATGTTGCGCGAGTTCTAGTTTCATAAGCAACAATAAATCTATTACATATAACATATCATAAGATTAGATAGCGTAGCATATTTGTACTTCATTCCACAAGTCTCGTATGACCCACTATGTTCCACATGCCCTTAGGACCCTTTACGTTCCATTTGTCCTGTAGGATATATTCTGTAGGATATATTCCATACGTCCCGTAGGACAATGATTGTCATCATTTTATTACATAAGTCTCATAGGATGAGTGATTACCACCGATCATTCCACATGTCTTGTAGGACCCTACCTATCATAAATATTATAACAAACATAATACATACCCATACTATTAGTTGTATCTAACGCTCACTCATTTATGTGAATATTACATTACTTTACCATTATAATTATACTAATCAATTTAATTTTATTAATCCTTTTGTTAAATTATCACCTTAATCGTTAGCAAACATTATTCATCACGACCAAAATCCAAATTTATTTTAATTCATTAAACCACACATTTAGTTCAAACATTCTATCTTTCATTAAGTTCCATTAATGTGTATGCACATCAGCGCCCCAACGTAGTTAAAAAGGGGGTCTAGAACTCACCTAAACAACTGCTTTACTTAGTTATCATATTGATCTAACCCGAAAATACATGAGTTAACAAGGTCAAAGGTCTATTAACTAGATCAACTTTAAGTTCCTTAACTAAGAAATATATAGGACTTTTATAGGTTGTTACATCGCTCCAAAAGTAGTTTTTCGCTCGGGCCGTATTTCTTTCCTATAAGAACTTTTGGGTTTCACCGAACCAAACTTCAATACAATCATGTATTTCATTGGGAAATCATTATGCTAATCAATACATTGAGATAATATAGTTAGCTTGGTTGACATAAGACCAGAGGAAATTCCGAATACGTATACATTGATATGAATTAGCAAGTGTAATCAAGACTACTCTGATTCGAGGCACCTACGAACCTTATGGGTTCTAAGAGGGAAATACCTTTCGTAGGGTCTCATTTCTAGGAACTAATTATCAATATGAAGTTGTTATTGATCAGTTGTAGTAATTGATAATCAGTATTAAGTTTTATTGATGATCTATGATTTTGAGATTAGCACCAACATAATGCCTTAGTGGCAAGTGTGATCTACAATACTAAGCAATAGCAACTGTAGGTAGTAGTAACTATGATCAGTGGTAGTAGGTCATCAATAGTAACTAGGTTATTGTTCACAGTCCAGTCTTAATGAACTAAGTTACTGATGATGAGTTCCCTTTGAATTGTTTTTTCAACTGATGTAACCAAATAATTTTTGACAAATTGCTAAATGCTATACCCTTTTATAAAGAGTTGTCACGTTCCGTCAAATCGTTGTGATGGTTTCTCATACAACTATATATATATACTTGATAAATGATATATATATATATATATATATATATATATTTTCGTCAATTATTCTGCTATGAATTTTATGAATATTGTAAAAATGTTTTGAAAATGATGTTAAATATTACTAAATAGCAACCTTAGTATGTATATGGTGGTTGTACGGTGCGCATGAGTCTTTATTTCTGTAGTTATGGGTTGTACGGTTTGTTTAGGTTCTTGTAAGATTATTTGTTGATAGTGTTGTATGATGTGTTATCCTTGGGTCAAAAATCCTTTTTGTTGAAAAGTTTTCATCTGCATCTCTCACTCTTAAAATCCAGGTTTGCTGCTTCTAAAATGCTTTCCAATTTCTCATTATTAGTTCTTTGATTTGGGAATTACGTGTGGGATTTGCTGTTTATATACGAATTTATGATGATTTGTTCTTGGGTTTGGCATTCAAACCCTTCTCCTTGAAGACTTTTCACCCGCTTAAAATCGAGCTTTGTTTCTTGTAACCTTTTTCCAATTTGTTATAATTTGTTCTTGTATTTGGTAATTAAGTGTGCGATTTGTTGTTTATATACGAATTCTTGATCATTTGTTCTTGGATGTTTGTGTTACTGTGTTAGACACAAGGTTAAAAATATGTGTTCAAGAAAATGTATATTATTACTTTTGCTACGCGGGGTGAAGTTCTTGCGGATATTAGTAAGAAATCTGGTTGATTTGTGCGGTTTTTTTTTAAGGTTTTTAATGAGAATTATAGGGTTGCGTAAGTTTAATGCATGGAGGCCTGATTTGGACGAGTGTTGTTGTCATGAACTTGAGCTGGTAACTGATGCACACAAGGTGCTTGACATAATGCCTGTGATGGGTGTTTACCCTGATAAGACAAGTTTAGGTTGCCTTACTAAGTTATATGCAGTAGAAAGGTATCTGGATTTCAAATTAGAAGACTTGGTTCTCGAACTGTAACAATTGAAAAATGTTTGATACTCAAAGCTCAGAAGTTGGAATCTATAACTGTAATAGTTGAAAAATATTTTATTAATCTTTGACTTAAAAGGCACTTAGTATTATTAACGAAATGAATGTTAAAGGAGGTTCCATTGAAGGCTTATGGTAAAGAACAATTAGCATATGAAATGTGCAGTTTCGGGTTGAAGCTTGATGTAAGTAGCATTGATGTTCTTATTACTGCCAGTTAGCTTTTTTAGATGAAATAGTTGAGGGTCAAAGTTGGGATCCATGATTTGGTTCGAATTTGTCACACTATTGAGTTCATATATATTTTGGTGAAGTATATAGTATAAGCTATACATAACATGGATTCATCATCATTTAAACAACAACAACTTCTTGAATGAGTAAGGATTCTAGATATGTTAAGCTCTTATTTATTTGGCATGGAAACAATAATGTTGGTTACTATCGCACAAAATAAGCGTTTGAATATTCAGTGGCGAACACACGACCCCTTTGTCATAAATGTTCCAAATTAGGTACAGACACTCCAAGATATGTTATATTCTTATAACTAACTTATTTCTTGTAACTCTAACTTATTGCTTCTAACTACCAATAAGTAACATTTCTGTGCAGTTAGGGTTGTATTTGTGTATAGATGGTTGTACCCATAGCCTTTAACACACAAGTGAAGCTTGATTTCTTGCCACTGTATGTTGTCATTTGGTTTATTCCACTTATAATGAAAGTATAAGTGATATTATTGGGGGAGATCCTCATGATGTTGTAAGTGAAAGCATTGGTGCCACGAAATGTGGAGAGTTTGTAAATGAGTTTGCTACATGTCCTGATGTTATTGGGGGAGATCCTCATGATGCTTTTGTTCTTGCTCTTAGCCAGTTGGGAACGATAGATTTTCTTATGGTGGAGCGTATTTGTAAATATTTGTGTTATACAATCTGTAGCGATTCTCTATAATGGAGAAACTTAACATTGATCAGCCATTGAATGAGAGAATAATTGATGATATTCTTGTCCTGTTGACAAGCCGTTCTCATGGAAATCTCCGGTTTCTAAGCCTAATAAACTGCCCAAAGATCAGTTTAATATTGTTTGTCATATTTAATATTGGTCTGGGATGCATATTGGAAACAAATCCAAAATTGACCAAGGTTAGTAATTTCTACATTGGCATATGTTTGTCATATTTAATATTGTTTGCATACTATCTCTGTTAATTTAAGTTGTCCTTTAAATAGTCCCTAAGGAATACACTTAGCAATATTTCTACATGATTTTTATGACAAGTTTATTAATCTTGAAATACTATCTATTTTTGTTTAGTTTTAGGTTTTCTGCAAACTCTTCTTTCATTTCATGGTATCAAATTTATGTAATTTATGTCAATTTGAGTCCATATGTTGCTCTTTTCGAATTCTTAATTTTGGGTTCTATTCTCTGCCTCTTCGCCCTTCTTTATTTTTTATGTTTTTTGATTCCATTGATGGTATATGAATATATTTAATTTCATACTTGCGGCCAATGACGATGGAAGGATACAGTAAAATGACTTCTTAGTTCTGACATTTGTAGATTCAATCTGGCTAACTCCTCTGGTCTCAAGAATTAATACTATTACCCTTAATTTTTTTCAGCTGAATATGTTATATATTGTAAATAATATATAGGTAGCTTATATATTTTTAATTATTTTCAACTGAATATGCTATATGTATTTTCATGTATCAATCATGCTAATATTTAGATCTAACACAAAAAGAATTATTTGGATGTCAACCACGTCGAGTTTCCGCCACAACACCCGGTGACAAAATTCACGAGTTCGTAAATCCGATCAACTACACGTTAATTTGGTTGATCGGCGACGCAAGGCGTGCGTGTCGAATTTCTAGTTTACACTATTGGGATAGAGTATTTAAGAATTTCCAAACTATAAAAACCTATACTAGTGGTGTGAATTGTTGGATACAGTTAAATAAATGAAAAGTGATAATTGGACGGAAACATATTTTATCACTTTAATTTTATGCACGTGGACATAAAGCTTTTGCTTATTCCCAAATGATTTATAAAAAAATTATTTTGTTATTTGTAAAAATCTTATCGAGTCATTTTCTCTATCCATATATATTTATTAGTATGTTGCTGCCTGAGCATTACTTTACCGAATGTTTTGTACGTTAAAAATAAAAGAGTTTATAAAATGGTTTCGGTGCCTGCTACGAACTCAACAACATTGATACTCATAAAGTTTATTCATATTTCTATATAACTTATAATGTCGATGGTTTTTTCACCACCAACCTTTGACTTTAAAAAATTCCACTTTTAGCTTATAGTTTTGTAACTCATATTTTTTTGCAGATACAATTTTCTTTGAGTTAAATGTCATTTTAGTCTATGTAGTTTAGGTAATTTTGTCAGTTTAGTACTTGAAATGTTGTCATTTTAGTCCAAATAGTTTCAAACGTTGTAATTTTTGGACATTGGGTTAATTTCATCCATTTTTCTATTAACGAGAAGAGCAATTCGGTATTTTGTTTGGCCGAATTGCTCTTCTAGTTAACAGAATTACATATAAAATATACGAATTAACCTTCTCGTTAACAGCAAAAATGGACGAAGTTAACCCAGTAGACTAAAATGACAACGTTTGAAACTATTTGGGTTAAAATGACAACGTTTCAAACCTTTGCATTAAAATGGCAAAATGGCCAAACCACAGGGACTAAAAAGGCCTTTAATGCTTTCCCTTTTTTACCCTCTTTTTTGTAACTTGCATTTTTTACCTATGCTTTGGTAATTTACGTTTTGGCACATAAGCTTTATTCCGACCCAAATTTTAAACTTTGCTTTTTACGTTTTGACGTAAATTTGGTATACGCTTTCGTACTTTATTTCGTATGTTTCCTACATATGAATTGGGTCATTTATAATACGTTTTGATTTGATGGTATACATTTGAGATAGTCGAGTCGCATATAAACGTTATGATTGTACGGTTTAAACTCGATTTGCTTTACGTTTTAATCCAATTGCAACGCATCTATAGGTTACATTAAGTTGAGTCGGATACATTGACATGCACATTTTTATATAATCAACGTGTCACATAACGCTTGGACGAATTCGTTCGCCGTTTAAGATGTACCCGCGCCGCAACGCGCGCGAGTCTTATTACTGTGGTTTTCCAATATAATAACATTTCACTTAATTTTATTTAAAAAAAACTATATATATTATTATAGAGTTAAATGCCATTTTTAGTCTATGTGGTTTAGGCCATTTTAGTTTAGTCCAAAGGTTTCATCTTTTGCCTTTGGGTCCAAAAAGGTTTAACCGTTGCCATTTTAATACACTGGTTAACTTCATCCATTATTTCTATTAACAAGAAAGGCAAATTGGTCATTTCATATGGCCGAATTGCCTTTCTAGTTAACAGAGTTACATATAAAATGATTGGATTGCCTTCTCATTAACAGAAAAAAAGATGAAGTTAACCCATGGACTAAAATGGCAACGGTGAAACCTTTTTGGACCAACAGACGAAAAATGAAACCGTGGACTAAACTGAAAAATGACTCAAACCATATGGACAAAAATAATATTTAACTCATTATTATAATATAATAAAAACACTATTCATAATTTTGTATTAATAATCTATAGAATATATAGAATAATTATTTTTATATGATTAACGTACGATGTACCGTCACCGCAACGTGCGCGGGTTTTTATTGCTATGGTTTTCCAATATCAATAACATTTCACTTAATTTTATTAAAACACTATATATATATATATATATATATATATATATATATATAGACAAGGATCCGTTAGGAACCACCCTTTATTACGAGAACCGCGAGAACCAATGTGAATATAACCAAAAATACCTAAAAAATCTAACAACCACCCAAATTTTTTTGTAACATTTTTTATAAAAAAAATCGCTACTTTTTGTCACAAAAAAGTTTTTTTTTTTTGTGACGAAAAGTAGCGATTTTTTTATAAAAATGTTAATTTTTTTGTGGTTTTTAGATTTTTTTAGGTTTTTTGTTTGTGTAGTTATTAGCATTTAGATTGGGTGTGATGGGGGAGGGGGTGTTAGGTTTTAGGAGGGGGGGAAGGAGGGTTTATGTTTTTTTTTGTGGGGAGGGGGTGGGGGTTAGGTTTAGGTTTTGTGGACTTTGATCATATCGAGGATATGATTGGTTTTGATTCTGTGGAGAAGAATTCATGTTTGCACTGAATGCTCCTTGAATCTTTGGACTTGAAATGTTGTCATGCATTCCGGTTTTGTAATACAGACCAGCATCTTGAACAACATTCACATTTTTAGATTTTGCGATCTTTTGAAGTTCCATTTCATGGCCTTCGAGTTTGTCGATGAATGTAGACAACTTGAAGAATTCCCAATTAGCACTTTCTTTCAGAACCATCATGTAAGTAGTCCACTCTCCGTCAGGTAATGCGTCTGCAAGCTTATCGATGTATTCTTGTTCCGTCTTCTCGAGACCTTGTCTTCTCATTTGGACTTTTAGATGACAGAAAAGTTCAATCATCTGTTTCATTGTCTCTCCCTTCAACATGTTAAAGATATCGAATTCTTTCATAATGAGAGCTTTCTTGCTCTTGATCATCTCCGCGCTTCCTTGATACTTCTTTTGAAGCGATAGCTAGAGTTCTCTTGCAGTCGTGTATTCCGGTAGCAAGACGAGAATATCTTCTTTAACAGATTGTTGAATGAGACTGATCATCTTTTTCTCAGCAATGTATTCATCTTTCTGAATTGTGGAGTACTTGTACTTCTCCAGAACTTGCTGATTTTCGTCCAACGGAACTGTATAACCTCGCTCTATCGACACCCAGCCTAGGAAGTGCATGGCTTGAACCCAATATGTAAACTTCTCCTTCCATCCTTCATACTCGTCCATGCTCATTAGGTTTGGCGGTTTAACAGTCGTGCCCATCTCGTTGTTAAGATTGACTTGTTGGATCATGTTGGCATTTGACGAGCCCACTCCGGACATATAAGCTCTTTGAATATCATCCATCGCGAATAACGAGACTCGTACACTGAAAACAATTCAAAACTTTTGAAAACAATTAGCTTTACTACAAGTTCGGTCGAACTTGTAGTGTAATTAAGAATTCAGATTTTTCTATCACAAGTTCGGTCGAACTTGTGATTTCTGATTTGAAAAATTTCCCTTGCAACTTCGGTCGAACTTATGACTATTTTGAAAATATTCCTGAGTAAACTTCGAGCGAACTTGTCTATTGAATTTTAAAAGAAACTAGCAAGTTCGGGCGAACTTAGCTAAATTTCTTGATCTTTTATCAAGTTCGGTCGAACTTGATAGAAAATCAATGAGGATTTGCCAACTTCGAGCGAACTTCACTAAAATTTCCTCAAAAATTACTCAAGTTCGAGCGAACCTGGCAAAAATTCACTCAGAAAAGTGACTTTTTACCTCAAGTTCGGTTGAAAACAAGTTCGAAAATGAGGGTTTTGTAAAACATGGTTTTTGCAACATTTCGTCACCAATTCGATTGATTTTGGTCTCCAATCTTTCAAGGGTTTATCTTTGTTGTATTTTACATGATATATTCAAAATTGAAAAGATTTTGACCGTGAATTATTCATTTTTGATAAAAAGTTAAGAAAAATAGAAGAATGGAGATGAAATAGAAGTGTTCTTGTCTTGATTACTATCAAATCAGGTTGTTCTAGCTCTGATACCACTTGTAGGACCGATCCTCGATGCTTAGGAACCTAAATTTGATATCTATTGTCCATAATAGCGGAAATATTACGACAAGTTTACCAATAGATAAGAATTAATCAGTTAAACGTCAATTTTATTGATTAAACGTCAAGAATCCAGATTGACAGAGCTTCGCCTCAGAGATGCCAAAGTTATAAATGAGAGAGGCTAGCTAGCTGTTTATAGTAGTGCAAGTTCGCCAGAAGGTGACCTAAGTTCGCCCGAACTTGCCTTAGCAAGTTCGGCCGAACTTGTCATTACATGACAACAATGGGCGAACTTGACTCTATATAACATAAATACTTCATACCGCTAGCCTATTCAGCTCTATTCTATACATAATCGATATAAGACTAAGACATAGACATTATGCACCAACAAAAGTTAAGTTTGTATGTAATAGGACTAGTTCGCACGAAGTATGCATGTAATGTGCTAGTTCGTACGAAGGTGTACTTCGTACGAACTAGACACAAGGAAGTTTTGGTGCGAACTAGCTCCTCTACAAAATAGCCGTTAGGTGATTTCATTTGTAACAGTTTTGCAATTGTGACGACGGAGCTCTGTCAGTTTTGGATCTCGAATGTATAACTTTGTATATTGTCACTTATTCACGTAATTTCCGCATACATGGATTAGATACATCTTAGGCACCTTTGCTAAAGGTTTAAACGGTCTTACAAGTATTATACAAGTTCTAGGTCATTGCCGACGCAAAATCAGAAGAAATCATATAATACCGCAGATATCAACTAAATATAAAGACCTAGTATCTCAGAATATGGCATTCTCTCAAACGAAATTTCAGAGTACCAAGTCCATATATCCGAGAGATGTTAAGCCACAGATTTACCAATTTATCTTTTTAAGTTTATATCCTTAGTAAGATATGTTTAGACACTTTTAAACGATACATTTCTTTAGCGTACTGTGATGGTCCGTTGATGTACTATCATCTCCTCCTATACACAAAACTCTTTTTGTCTTTTTTAATGTTTTTGTATTTTTCAAGATTTTTCATTTCTTTGTATTTTTCAAAATTTTCAATGTTTTTGTATTTTCCACAACTTTTTCTCCCCCTAAAATAAAAAACATATTTTTTGATTTTTGTTTTTAAGAAAACAGGAAAAATATTTACAAAAGAAAACATGTGACTTACCGATGAGGATCATATCACAACATCGTCATCCTCAAAATCAACCTCATGATCACCCCTGATGTCAGATTCTTTAAACCATTCAATTTTAAAAGATTTCGAAATCTTGCTCTGTCAAAAGCTTTGGTGTAAAAATCTGCTTTTTGGTCATCAGTGTGGATTTTCTCAATTTGAACTAGTCTTTTCTCGTGACAATCACGGTTAAAGTGGTATCGAATTTCCATATGTTTAGGCGTGACTGTTGACAAGGATTGACTGTGATATCAATAACTGCCTTGTTATCTACATATATGGGCGTATCAAGAAATTGCAGTCCGAAGTCTCTCATCTGTTGTTGTATCCACAAAATTTGGGAACAATAGCTGGATGCTAAAACGTATTCAGCTTCACATGTAGAGAGAGCGACCGTGATCTATTTCTTGCATTGCCACGTTACCAAACGGGTTCCGAAGAACTGGTAACCCGCAGTTCTAGATTTAGCATTCAGCTTGCAGCAAGAAAAATCAGAGTCAGAGTAACCCGCGAGACCGAAGTCATCATAACGTGGATACCACAAGCCAGTGCTTGGGCATCCTTTCAAGTATCTAATGATTCTTTTGACGAGCAGCAGATGTGATTCTTTAGGGTTGGACTGATAAAGGGCGCATAGGCATATAGGATACATGATATCTGGTCTCGAAGCTGTGAGATACATCAAGGATCCGATTATGGAGCGATATAGTGTTTCATCGACTTTGACTCCATACTCGTCTGGACAAATGCCGTGGTTGGTGGCTAATGGAGTAGATGCGGGTTTAGTTCCTTTCATGTCAAATCTCTCCATCACGTCAGGAACATACTTTGTTTAGTGAATGGAAATACCATCTAGAAGCTATTCAACCTGAAGCCCCAAAAAGAACTTCATCTCCCTTATAGCACTCATTTCAAATTTTTCTTTCATGACTTTCTCAAAGTCCTTACACACCCGAAGATGATATCGTCCACATAGATTTGCACAATAATCAGATGTCCATCCACTTCCTTGGTAAAGAGGGTACTGTCTACTGTTCCTCTGGTGAAACCGTTACCCAGAAGATGTTTGGAAAGCGTCTCGTACCAGGCTCTCTGGGCCTGGTGTAAGCCGTATAGTGCTTTGTTCAGTTGGTAAACGTTATCCTTGTGTACCGGATCGACAAACCCCAGTGGTTGGCCGATGTACACCTCCTCCTTTACCTTACCGTAAAGGAAAGCAGACTTCACATCCAATTGGTACACTTTAAATCCTTTCCATGAAGCGAATGCCAGGAAATGCGGATAGCTTCAAGACGTGCGACTGGAGCATAGACTTTGTTGTAGTCGATCCCTTCCTGCTGATGAAAGCCTTGTACCATGAGCCGAGCTTTGTTGCACACAAAAACTCCTCTATCATCTCTTTCACTTGAATACCTGATGGAGAGGGTGAAACCCGAGCATTAAAGTGTCTAACTTGTGAATATTTTGTGTTTACTTACCTAGAATGAGTTAACTACGAGAAATAGTTGTTTTGCAGGTAAAACGCATAAATTGGCGAAGTTATGAGGGATACAGATGAAGTGGAATAATAAAAGATGGTGTGTGCAGCTCAAAGGATGATTTGGGAGCTTGTTCGGTTGATAACGAGCCGTGAGATCGAAAGAATCAAGGAAGAGTGAAGTTGAGGGGTTAACCGGTACTTAGTTGATAGTTGTGCCTCTTTACGCAAGAAAAAGGAAGATTAAAAGTTGAGGGACTAAATTGTTATTTAGTGAAAGATGAAACAAAGAAGAAAAATGGAATTGAGTGCGACCGTCGTCTATGGTCCACTGACTATAGGTTACGGTTCTATGCAGTTGGCCAAAAAGATCAAGAAACTCTTCACCGTAACCGACGGTTGTGTACCGTCAGTTATGGTTGGGACAGGTAAGTCAGAACAACAAATTTTCACCATAACCAACGGTTGTGTACCGTTAGTTATGGACCCGGTTTCGAAAAAACTTGAATTCTTGGCCTGTTGAGGTATATTGGGGTTTTAAAAGTATGTTATCATTATCTTCACTTTCAAGGACGAACAAGGGCATGAGAGAGACAACAAGTTGAAGGTTTTTTCACCCGTTTCACCATAATCTTCCACTGAATCAATCGTTCGATCATGAATTCATCATCATTCAAGACTTTTGTTGGTTTTTCGAGTGAGATGAGCGGCTAAACTTGTATGGTTTCCTCCGGATGGAGGGTTTTGTAAGTAGTTGATATTATGTGTTGATACAATTGTTTTGATTTGGTGATCTAAGCATTTGATGCTTTTCACCTTTGATTTGATTCATTGATTGTAAACAATTGCTTTTCACTTAAACCTTGATTTCTAAACATTCAATTCCCGAGAGTCTAGTAATTGGGATATATTTGTTATGGGGTTAGGGTTGGTAATTGCAATTGATAATCTTTTGATAACCTCCCGTTATGTAGTGACTGGAGTAGTTAGTCGTTGATTATCACAATTAGTCAATCAAGTTTGACACTTATGTCTATGTAAGTGTTACGATTAAACACATAGTTGAGGCTAACTGTAAAACCTAAAGTCTGGAGGAACCATTTCCTCTCTTATTGATTTAAATCTCATTTTAATTTGTTGTTTTAGATAATTTTCAGAATCAAACAAACAGATTTTCCATTTCAGTAATAGTTAATTGATACTTTTCATTATAACACTTTCCACAATTCTCATCTGGTTCGATACCTGACTTATTCTATCTACATAGTTTAGTTGCTTTTTGCATGACACTAACGACAGTCATCAAAATGGCGCCGTTCCCAGGGAGGCGTGCGCAAAGTGTTTAAGTGTTAAGTTTAGTTAGATATAAATAAAAATCCAAAAATATTTCTGCTTTATTTTGTTTCATTCAGAATTACGCGAGGTTTCTTTTGTTTGTGTTTGCAGGTGATTGTGATTGTGTATGCATCATACTCGGAACTCCAGGAACTCATCTCCATCGGTCTTTGATCCAGAAATTGAAAGAACAGCTCGACACACTCGCGTTGTACATCGCGGAAACAGAGTTCTACAATCACCAGTAATAACATCAAAGACAATGGAAAACTCAAGTGGTCACGAAACCCAACCAATCACTCCATCTCAACAAACCCAGCACCAAATATAATACTACCACCTGAACAACAGTCACAAACCATGCAACCTGCTGTTACAAAGATGCCACCCATGCCACCACCACCGTTCCCAAACTTGAGCAATCTTCCACCTTACACCAGTCAACCCTATGAACAAACATCAACCTTCCAACATTCTTCACCATATGTTCCAGTTGTGACTGATGGCACCACAGTTCCACCGGACCATCTAGCTACACTACCAACCATCCTCAACAAACTCAATATGCATACTTCCAACCCTCACAGTTGCCACAACACTATTCAGCAGGACCCATGATGCTAAACCAACAAGAAGGTATGTATGGTCGTGAGGACGAGTATGACAGATATGAAGGGTATGGAGGAAATCAGCATGAGAGGCAGATGATGGGGTTAGGAATTCAAGTTGGAAATGGTACCGGAATTAGGCCAAATGACAGGGGGAATTACGAAACAGCAGGGAACTAGCAGTCAGCGCAAACAACATACCAGGTCAATCAGCAATTGGGTAACACCTTACCACAGTTTCAACAAGTTCCATTGCAACAACAGCAAGTTCATCAGCCTGAGCCATTAGACCAGTAGCCTTATAGACTGGATATTCCACTACCACCAACAGTACCTCAGATGCCAGGTCAGGCAAGACCTCTTCCTAGAAATCTAGCTCACCCGGTTAACCAACCAGAGGGCATCCCTATTAGATACCACCGGGGACCACTCAGAGGGGTAGAGAGTCACTTTAAACCAGCTATAGCAAATAATCGTTCACCGATGGTGGTTCCGCGATTGTGAGGAGGAAGGTCATTCGAAGTGCGTGAACAATCAATCGCCAGTCTGCCAAAGTATCATGGTCAAGCACACGAGGAGCCATACTTCCATTTGGCAGCATATGACGCTCGTTGCAACACAATAGGAGGTCAAGGGTTTACCGTAGATGATGTGAAATTGTTACTCTACCAATTCACACTAGAAGATAAAGCTCAGAAGTGGTTTCATTCCCTTTCTTCGGCACCGATCTTTACATGGCCTGAAATGCAACAGTTGTTTTTAGATGAATTTTATACTGCCTTGCGTACGAACAATGCAAGGAAAGATATTCGAGGTTTCCGACAACAACAGGGTGAACTCTTTCACGAAGCGCTGAATCGTTTTAAGATGATGCTCAAAAATTGCCTAGATCACGGAATTCAGTTGTGGGAACTGCTTAATGCATTCCATTAGGGTTTAACTGAAGAGGATGCGAGAGATGTTAGTTCCACATCAAATGGCACCTTTGGCACTAACGATGAACTAGTGCATTGGGAATTCCTTGAACAGACTGCTAGAAACTTGAAGCGGAAGGCACAATCTTCGAGAAGTACGCGACATTCTGTGGTGAGAGCAGTTGAGGACACACCTAATACGATTAGTGGTCAGTGCCCTGTTTGTGGACATTGTGGTGACATTGGGCATATCGCTAATCAATGCTCGGTTGTTTTGGGAAGTGCTGAAGATGTGAATTTTGTGCAAGGGGGTCGTGGTAGGAACTTTAAGATGAACTCGAACACCTACCACCCTGGTTTGAAGAATCACCCAAACTTTAGTTACGGGAATGCTAATAACTAGAGCAACCCCGGGTTTCAAGGCAACAACCAATCTGGTGGGCAGAGTAACTTCAATCAGAATCGTTTCCCAAATAACTTTCAAGGGAACTACATAATGCACAAAATAGGTCGGGTGGTAACACAAATGGTTCGGGGAGCAGTGATGTAATGGAAATGTTGAAAACAATCCAGTAAGATTTACAGAAGAGGACTCAAATGGACGAGATGCGAGATAAGGCCATTCAAACTTTGACTACACAGATGGGCCTACTTGCAACTGAGATGAAAGAATTGAAGAAAAATTGTGGAAAACTTCCCAATGACACTCAACCGAACCCCAAGAATGTGAAGAGTGTCCCAATTAGTGGGGTATGTGTCGTTTCAAATAATGAATTGAAGGATCAGAGTTTAATATCTTCTGTGGGTAATGTGGTTGTAGGTATCAACGAGACGGATGTTGGAAGCTGTGGCATTGATTTAGGAGAGCCGGTTGTTCCAATTCAAGTGGGCAGTTTCAAAATCCATCAGGCATTATTTGATTATGGAGCATCGGTAAGTGTTCTTCCTGGAAGTCTGTATAACCAGTATGATTTGGTCCTTTGCAAAAGTGTAATAGTACAGCAACATTTGCGGATGCGAGTGTGAAGCAGCCTAGAGGGATGGTGAAAAATGTGACTATTCAATTGGGTGAGTTTTACTACCCGGTTGATTTTCGAGTTATTAATTTTGCCCTACCACAGACAAACGAACAACCGCAGGTAATATTAGGTCGCCCATTTTTGTTCACTGCAAATGCACAAATTGACTGTAAAGGTGGATTTGTTACCTTAAGCTATCAAACTCGTAAGCTATATTTTAATGTATTGTTACGAACTATCTCGTATGCCCATGTGATTATGTTGAAAGTGTGGAAAATTCTGACGAATTCAGGTTCTAGTAAGGTAGAATGTTACAGGTTTAGTGCTGAGGGGAATAAGGATACACTTGGAGAACAAGATGTGAGTGAGGGTGTTGGAATGACTGGGGCCGTTAGGTGATGATATGGATCGATATGAAGATATTAGAGGTGAGGAAGCTGAGGCATGTCCTAATGGGCATTAAATGATGACAATCCCACAATATTGGACTGAGGTATATAACGTAAAAAGGGTGGGGGAGTGTGATTCTGAACCACCTTAGTTAATGCAGGTATGGTTTGGCTGAAGACCTAAAAACTTAGCGCTCTCGGGAGGCAGCCCGAGTATGTAGAGTAGTGTACATTGCTTTGTTTTGTTTTTGTGTGGTGTGTTGTGTTTTGATAGGTTTCGATGATTCAATTCTCACGGAGGAAATGAGCCATGTGTGGGGATGTTTGACGACACCCCTGACAAAATATCGAGGAATTCATAGGCTATGTCTAGACCGGTTGGAAGGTGATGGTGACAACTCCACGGACACGCATTGATTTTATAATCAGGTGAATGTGTCTTTCTAACAATTTACAGCTTTATTTTGGTGTGTTTCTGTTTTTGTGGTGTTTAAACTATTTATGTTGTTTTGATGGGAATGAGTGTTAATTGTTTGTTGGATTCCCGGGTAAAGATTTTAAAAGCACCGTACATTGGGGACAATGTATCCCAAGTGTGGGGATGGGGAAGCCCGGGAAGGGATTTGTGGATAAAGTTTGAAGAGATGAAATAGTGACAGGAAATCGATGAAAACTGAGAAAATTTGAAAATTTTGCTAAATTTTTCATCGTCTTAAGTGTGCTAATTGGAGATGAAAACCTAAAGTTTCAATCATTAATAGATTCCTTACCGGTAGTAGACTATATTAGTTCCCTTGTTATGGTTGTCCCTTTAAGTTTCATGAGAGTAGGTTTGGCAAGCATTTCAGAGGAATTGAGTAAAAAGAGATGTCTATCTAGGGGTAACATGTTTCTAATTGGATATGCTACCTGTCGTTAACCCTCTTTACATGTCTTGGTGAAATATTGAGCCTGTAGATGGATAGGATGCATTGTATGATGAATTCATTTGTTGAGTGCAGGCTATGTGTTATTATGTGTTAGAACTTGTGTGATTTGATGCATGCTGAGATTATGGGTTTGACAAGTGCACACATGTGATAAAGGCATTAGGATATCTGTTCTGCATTCGTGTTTGTGTTGTTATTGCGTCGTATCCACCAAATTCCCTTAGAAGCCCTGTTGAGCATAATTACCTTTCGTTGTTCACCTGTTGTTTTGTGAAGACTGACCGTGATGATATTGAAAAGAAAGAGAAAAACAGAAAATTGCAAAAATATAGAAAATGAAAAGGAAAAGAACAAAAAGAAAGTTGATTGTTTAATTGTTTGGGTAGAAACCAACCCAAGGTTGAGCTTTGAATAAGTTGTCACGGTTTGGTTATTGTTTTGAGCCAATTAGAAAAGAAAAGAAAAACCAAAACTTTTTCCTACCTTAGCCTAAGCCCAAAACCAAAAAAGTCATTTTGATGTGTGCCATGTTAGATGATACAGTGGTGGTGTGATTGTCATACAAGCCTATGACGGCAGGATTTCATGTTTGTTTATTTGAGTGATATATACTAGCACATTACACACTAGTCCAGATATTAACCCAAGAGGAGAGAATATTGTGAGGGGTGTGTAGCATGTGTTAGTATTTTAAACATGTTAGTTTTAGATAGACAAGTCTTATGTTGTTGAAATTGCATGAATTACTTGTCAGATTGTAAATCTTGGTTGTGTCAGTCTATGGGACGGGTATGACTTGAGAACTTAACAGGTTGAATTGGTTAAGGGTCTAGAGGTGTTGATTACTGTGGTGATTAGTTATAAGTGGTTTGCTTGAGGACAATCAAAGGTAAGTGTGGGAATGTGATGGAGAGGGTGAAACCCGAGCATTAAAGTGTCTAACTTGTGAATATTCTATGTGTTTTATGTGTGGGAATGTGATGGAGAGGGTTCTAAGTGGTGATTAAGGGTCTAGAGGTGTTGATTACTGTGGTGATTAGTTCTAAGTGGTTTGCTTGAGGACAATCAAAGGTAAGTGTGGGAATGTGATGGAGAGGGTGAAGCCCGAGCATTAAATTGTCTAACTTGTGAATATTCTATGTGTTTTATGTGTTTACTTTCCTAGAATGAGTTAACTACGAGAAATAGTTTTTTTGCAGGTAAAATACATAACTTGGCGAAGTTATGAGGGATAAAGATGAAGTGGAATGATAAAAGATGGTGTGTGCATCTCAAATGATGATTTGGGAGCTTGTTCGGTTGATAACGAGTCGTGAGATTGAAAGAATCAAGGAAGAGTGAAGTTGAGGGGTTAACCGGTACTTAGTTGATAGTGGTTTTCTAAACATTCAATTCTCGAGAGTTCTAGTAATTGGGATATATTTGTTATGGGGTTAGGGTTGGTAATTGCAATTGATAATCATTTGATAACTTCCCGTTATGTAGTGACCGGAGTACTTAGTTGTTGATTATCACCAAGTGTTTATCTTTTTCTGATTGTGTGGTAGATCAACAAGTTCCCAGACTCAAAGTTTCTGGAATTGCAACTTTCGTCTTTAAGAGCATCCTTGTAGTTACCTGGTTCTACCTGAGAAACAAAACAACTATGAGAAAATCTAGTTTGGAGTGGAGCAACTTTAGAATAAAAAAACTTAGATCCTTATTGATCTGATGTCGTGTTTTCATTCAAGCTTGTAACTCTCCGATGATGTTTTCTGACAGATGGTAGGATAAGGATCTAGGCAGTACTTCGCCTGGGACATTCACTGTGCTTCCCAAATTTGTAACATTTTGATCAGCAACTTGTTCTAAGGAAGTTGCCTCATTTCTTGCATTGGTGTCAGCATCTTGATTGTTAAGAAAACTTTCAATCTGTTCTGATCCTTCATCGGAACTGGATCCCCCATCATCAAAGGTAGGTTCTCTATCAGAATCTGCAATAGCTGGCTGTGCGGAAGATGGTTCTGTATTTTTCAGCTTTGGTGCTACTACAGGTTCTGGCTGAGTGTTTCGGACCTGCTTCAGAAGTGTTTGTTGTTGGTTGAGAATAGGAAATCACCAACGGTCATGGAACTTGCTCCTGATTAGATATATGATGTTGTTGGAATAACGGGATAAGTTCTTCCTCTGATTGTTCTTCTGGTAGATTGAATGAATTCCACAACCCTTCGTAATTGAACAGCCAAGGATCACCAGGTTTTTCATAGGCGTTGTGTATCTCTGGCAATCAACATGTTGAGCTACAATAACCTGGTTCATGCTTGGTAGATAAACTCTCTTTTGCGGACTAGCATATCCTACGAAGAATCCTTCCAAAGATTTGGCTCCAAATTTACCCTCCGGGTCCAATACAGTACACGGTGATCCAAAAGGTTCCAAAAACTTTAGATTAGGTTTTTGTTGGTTAAGAAGCTCAAAGCATATCTTGTTGTGTGGCTTGACAGTCAATACGCGGTTAAGGGTGTAGCATGCAGATGCAACGGCTTCACTCCAAAAGCTAATAGGAAGTTTCGAATCAGCGAGCATCGTGCGTGTTGTCTCAATAAGCGTTCGGTTCTTTCGTTCAGTTACTCCATTCTGTTGAGGAGTATAGGGGGCGCTGAACTCATGATGAATACCCTTAGCGTTGCATAATTCGAGCATCTTTTTGTTCTTAAACTCAGTACCATTGTCACTTCGGATTCTCTTGATTGGCAAATGGTAAAGATTTTCAATCTTTCAAAACAGGATCATCAGATTTTTAAACGTTTCATCCTTTCTCTCTAGAAAGAAAACCCACGAGAACCTTGAGTGGTCATCAGTACGACTAGGTAGTATAGATCTCCAGAGATACTCTTTACGTTAACCGGTCCAAAGAGATCCATGTGAAGCCTTTCTAGTGGAAGCTTGATGGAGTTAAGCAGCTTTCTTGGGTGTGATTTCTTATGCTGCTTCCTCTTCTTGCAGCTAAGACAATCATCTGACAGTTGAAAATTATTTAGATTGACCCCTTCCACTAAGTCGTTGTGCACCAAGAAGTTCATCTTCCTTAAGTGAATGTGACCCATTTTGCGATGCTATGGAATTGATTCTTTTTCGGTGGCTTTTGATACGAAACATTGAACCTGCTTTGATGTAGTGGATGTGATGCTCATGTCTAAGACATATAAATCATTTTCACGTGCAGCACGCATGAGGATCCACTCCTCGGGAATTTTGAAACCCGGTTTAAGAATGAGACACTCCTTGTCGTTGAAGTGAGTAGTGAACTTCTTGTCACAGATATGCAATATGCTCCGTAAGTTGTTCTCAAGCTCAGCAATGTAGTTCACTTTGTCGAACGAGACCACTCCGTTAGAAAGAATACCTTCTCCCACGATCTCGCCGCCTTGTGTTCCGGCAAACCCAACATAACCTCCCTTGATAGCTTTCACATCGTATAGCAGGGCAAGCATCCCTGTCATGTGCCAAGAAGCTCCACTGTCCATAATCCACTTTGATATAATTAACCTTTGGAGCCCCTGGACATGTGAATAAGCAATTACTTAGGGAAACCCAAGCCCTTTCGGTCTTGGGTGGGTTAGGAATGTCGAATTGTGGTTCGGCGTTCTTCATAACCTCTTTCTTTACCTCAACCCACTGTCCAACCTTTGATCTCTTTTCATCTTTTGATTTTGTTGGAACAGTCGTTGTTTTCACAACAACAAAATGTGGTTTGTTCTTCACAACCTAGGTTTGTGCCTTAGAAAATGCTTTCTTTGTATAGTACTTTGAATCCAATTGTTCATTTTTCTTTGATGTTTCTTCAATCTCAAAGTTTGAAAAATTTGCTAGTGTTAGTTTCACATTTAAGCTGGATTCATTTTCCCGTTTCAAGATTTGTTTTGGCACAAACTCTAGACCCTTCGGTTTAGCATTTTCTGTGATCTTTCTGACTTCATGAACATGTTTTGGCTTGTCAGACTTACACATTTGTAAAATATGTCCAACTTGGTTACTTTTGTAACAAGTCCTACTGTCGTTTCCAACAGAGGATTCTGAATCTTGTTCATGAAGTTCCTTCTTCTTTTCAAACTCTTTGTTTGATTTTTCCCAGCGGTCTCTTTTTCGTTCATTGTGTTTGTTCCGAAAATAAAGTTAATTTTCTTTGTAAATTTTGTTTTACGAAACCTGTTGTTCTTTCTTTTCTGCGCATACTCCAAACCATCTCTTTTATATTCTGGGTAGACTTTACCTTTTCGCTGAAAGTTATTGGAAAATTTCTTTGGTTTGGAGCAAAAGGAAGCATCTTGTTTTTCAATATCAGAGGTTTTAACTTCAACCAACTTGAAAAATTTGTCAACTCGGTCTAAGTTCACATTCTGGATTGGGAATTATTCATCAGCAAATAGTTTATCTGATCCGTTCATATTGTAGACCACTACATTAGGATCGTCACTTAGACTATTTTCTCATGCTGCGATGAAGTTTTTATGAAAACTTTCCTCACTTCCAGATTGTGAACTAGACTCAGACTTCTCATGACTTAACTCAGCACTTTCAAACAATGTGCTATCAGGCTTATTTTCCAAAACATTTTTTATCACTTTGTTAACTACTTCAAACTCACATTCCTTTTCAGTTTTATCATAAGTTACATCTATGTTCTCAGGCAGCTTGTTTTGCTTTTCAGTGATCAATTATAGATTAAGCTCCTTTTCCACTCCATCCGGATGTCTCTTTAAATAACTGTTCCACATGGGTGGCAAAACACGGTTGTAACTTAGACTTTTGCTTTTATCATCATCATTATCTTCCACTTTTTCAAATTTTGGAAGAATATGATCAATGACGTATGAACTAGTGGAATAGCTGATTAACAATTTGTTTACCCGCTCAGCTTCAATTTTACCATTTCCAATTCACCTTTCAGTTTTACAATTGTGTTTAAGTGAATGTTAATGGCCAATTGCTTGTCCATAATGGTTACCTTGAGCATTGAAAATGCTTTGTCATTTGTACGAATGGTTTGTTCAAATTGTTTGATTGTTTTGCTTAATTTGTCATACGCTTATTTTGTTGTTCTGTAATCGTACGACAAATCATCAGCATGTTTCTTAAGTTCATTGAACCTTTTGTCTTTTGTTAAACAATCATTGCAAGGCTCTTCGCACTTCTTGCAAGATTTTTCAATCTCAACAGTTTGAACACCTCTTTCGTTGTTTTTCAATTCCTCACCCGCTGCTACCTGTACTTCCTCAGTGACTACCTCTTTAAATTAACCATCAAGGCTTTGTCAGCAAATTATTTCAGGTTTTAAACTGTCATCTCTTTGCTTACATCGATCACTTCTATATTCTCAAACTCCTGCTTCTCAATTGCTTGCGACCTGTATCAAAAATTCCTGCAAAACTTTTGATCATCTCAGTAGGCAATAAGTGTTTAAATGCACTGGTCAGAAGTACTTCTTCGTCAGATGAAGTATTGCAATAATCTTCTGGTCCCTCGTTGAAGGATGCCTCTGCATATTCTTCTTCAAATTGTTCAGGTTCTTTGATTATTTCGGCCAACAAGGCAAGACTTTCTCCTTTTGAAATGTACTTGATCCAGTTAAAACCTTCGTCAGCTTGAGTGACAACATGCTTTGTCTTTTTATTTCAATTTGAAGGGCCATCTTCGATCTGCACCACCCTGTTCTGAGGTTGTGGTTGATGATATATTGGTTTCTTATAGTAGTCATCAGCAAACGGATTGTGATTGCCTTTGACTTCTCTGTTAGGACAATCTCGTTTGAAGTGCCCTTTCTCTCGACATTTAAAGCACGTCAATTTGGATTTATCGAAACCCAATTTCCCATCAAGACCTCCCAGATTATCTCTCCTTGTGATTTCCATGAACCGTTGTGTTATACGAACAATCGATGCCATGCACCATTTGATATCAATTAATTCCATTTCAACTTGATCAATTTGGTCATAGTCCTCTATGGTCATTTTCGGATTCCCAACTCTTCCAGCTATCAAGCTATCATATACTGAGGCAAGTAAGGCCATATGTTGCTTCGCTGCTTTTTCATCAAGATCTTGACCATTCTTGAGATTTACTGCGTTATTGCACTGTATGTACCGTTGATTGGCATTTGAACTTTGAGATGATTGTGGTCCTTTAGGAGTATTTGGATTGAAGGAAGCAAAAGACTGAAATCCGCTACCAGTGGACTTGAGGTGTTTGCACTAAAGGATGTTTGGATCTTTGGGCTTTGAGACTCTGTGATTGAACTTCCTATGAAGTATAGTTTCACGTCTTGTTGCGGTTGAACTCCCTTGTTCTTTGCAGCCTTTTGCATTTCTAATTCATGTGCCTTTAGTCTCTCGATAAATCGTGGCAACATGAAGTTGCTTTATTCGGTTCCTTTTTTCAGGATGGTGAGATAGGTTGACCATTCCCCCTCTGGTAAGGTATTGGCCAATTTTTCTACCAATTCGTCATTACTCTTATGAACTTCCATTCTTTTCATCTGGACGACTAGGTGACAATACCTTTCGATCAGATGTTTAATGCTCTCTCCTTTTAGAATATTGAAAATATCAAATTCCTCTCTAAGTAGAGCCTTTTTGCTTTTCCGAATTTAAACACTTCCTTCAAACTTTAACCGCAGGGCATTCCAAAGTGATTGAGAAGTATCCTCGTGTTGTAGAAGCGCCAGAATGTCTTCTTTGATTGAATGCTGGAGAATATTCATCATTGTTTTCTCATTAATGAATTTTTCTTTCTCGTCCTCTCCCAGTTGTGACAAAACCTTCTCTAAACCATTCTCATCAATTGGTGTCTGATATTGTTCTTCAATCGCGAACCATGCGCTGAATCGATTAGCTTAAACCCAGTTTGTGAACCACACCTTCTAACCGTCATAATCTTCTAGATTCATTAGTTTTGGCGGTTTCACCATAGTTCCGATTTCGTTGTCGATGTTTAAGTTCTGTGCAGCAGCATTTGCGACAGCCATTGTGGCAAAGGCGTTGTAAAATTCTTCTTCACCTGACATTTTGAAAGAACACTTTGAACATATAACAGATTAGTTTTGATTAGACTGACACGAACTGTATTCCAAGAAAGAACACCTTTTGACAGAATTTTCACACGAAATAGACTTAAACGATTTCGTACAAATCTTTGAAGAAATTTTCGTACGAAAATGACTGCTTTGGATTCGTACGGAAAACAAATGATTTGATTTCGTACGGAAAATGTTAATTTCGTACGAATGCTTTAAACTCAGTTAGTTGAAAGGATTAATTTTCACACACCGGTTTTCGTACGAAATATCACTCTTTCGTACGAAAATCCTCAGGTCTCTTGAACAATTTGTTTTCTCATATTTACGTTTTTTTCGCAATTTCAGACATGATTTTGATTGTTTTAGAGCTGTAAGTTTCAGGGATTCCTTAAAACTGATTTTAACACTTTATACTAAAATCCTAGTCCAATTTGTCCATGAATTCGTCTAGATCTAAGTGATATATCAAGAAGGAGTAGAAATAGAGTTCTTTAATGGTTGAATCTGGATCTTTGAAGGCTGAATCCGACTGAAACTTTGTTGTTTGTTCTCAAATCAGACATTAAGGCTCTGATACCACTTATGAGTGTTGATCGGCTCTCCTACTCGTGAGCTACCGGACTGACTTGCTTAGTTAACAGTGTCACATCCCAACAGATGGCGGAAACATCAGGATGAGACGAACAAATCGCTCAAAGCATCACAACACTAATAGCGACAATATGATTAAATTCAATTCCATAAATAACTAAGAATTTAAATACAATGTCTCAAATAAAGTAAACAACATAACAAATGATTATTAAAGATGTGTTTCTAAAGTCCATCCTAACTTGTTTCTTCACTTCATCTTGACTATTAACCTGCAACATGTATTAAAATACATCAATACAAAAGTTGGCGAGTATACAAGTTTGATACATAGCATAATTAGAATAAAAAGTTTAAGTTCTCATATCCAACATGAACAATATGATACAAGCTACTAATATGCTGAAACGGTGTCAATATATGTCAAACCCTAGTTTACAACGCCTAACCTATCCCAAAGAATAACGGGAGGTTAACACGTTCAACTTAACAATACCCAAGAATAAACAGGTAGTGCATTACTCCTATAGAATAATTGTATAGCATAGGAGTTTAATAAGTATAAAAAGACTAACAAGTTTAACAAGTATAACAAGGTTAATGAGCATATAGACACAAAAAGTTTACCTAGCATACGAGAGTAACAAGCATCAAATTGTTTCATTTTTAAAAATGGATAGAGTGTGCATATAACAAGTCTCAAGCGTTGCGTGGTTTTGGTTTAAATACATGTTGCACCCAAAAGTGATAAAACAAAAATGGGATCGAGTATACTCACCTTAGATTGCGTATACGTTTTTGGAATTCGCATGAGTAAAGATCGACGAGGGTGTTTAACCTAGATGATAGTAAGAGAGCTCGTTATTGAATTGATTTGGATTACCTAGTTATGTATTGTTCAAAGCGCTTAGTGACAAATTATAATTATAGTCTTTCGCAAAGTATTAATGTTAATTATATACTCATGATAATTTTAGCAACAATAACAACCTAAGGGTTAAAATAATAATCTCATTGATAATTATTATTGATAATAATAATAATAATATAGCTCAATAAACAATATTAATAATTAGTAACAATAATAATAATCTTAATATTAAAAATAATAAGATTATGATAATGATAATGATTATAATAATAATAATAATACCAATAATATTAGATATAATGATATTATCATCATTAATAATAATTAACAATAAAAGATGATAATTTTAGTTCAGAAATAATAAACTTTATAAAACATAATCAGTTATATTTATTGGTTTAAAAAGGGTTTGGCCAAGAATGTAAAACTGGCCCAAACTGAAATAAAAAGATTAATAATAAAAAAATGTTTGCCCAAAAGGGGGCCGGCCCAACAGCACAAACAAGTAACAGACCAGCAACAACAACATCGAGAAAACCGGACAACGAGAGGATCGAACCAGGGTCGCATGGTTTAACAACGACACACAACACCACTGGGCTGTGCCCAGTTTGGTGCTTAGTTTAATGATTTCAGAAGTTATAAAACAACTATAAGGAGTCATCTTCTTTGTTATTATGTTTAAAACAAACAGAAAACGGATACATATATTTATACTGCGCGTATCAACACTGATTAACAATCTAAACATCATAATAACAAGGGTTAGAGGTTAAAGACGATACCGATTACGAAGGATGTCGTTTTCGATGTGCCCCTCCGCTACGATTCCGACGACTTGGGTTACTACGGCGAACGAGATATATTCTCCGGCGAATTCCGGTGGTTTGTAGAAGCGAGCGAGGACAGAGGAAAGGTGTGAGTGTCGAGAAGGTAAGACGAGGTAATGTTCTGAGGCTTGTTCGGTATTTATAAGTGTTTCGTTAATTGAATCGAATCGGAATTTATGTTCGGTTCTTTGATGGGTTTAAAGAGGGAAAGGAATCAATTAGATGATCATCGCGAGGAATGCTCGAAAAAGGAAGGATTCACTGTAAACGGTGACTGTCAAATGGAAGCCACAACTAATATGTAGCTGGAATCGCAGATCAGTTTAGGCGGCAAAAGGAGTTTTAGTTCGAATTTAAGAAGTGTGTGTATATTAGTCGTTTTATAAGTATAACCGAATCAGCGCTATGGCCCGCCGGTTAGTGTCTGTGCGTTTGAAGTGGTGGGCGTGGGTTCGAGTCCTGGCCCGCCCATATTTTGGACTTGCTAATTAGGTTAGTTGATAAAATCAATTAATTTAAAAAAAACTTAACTACGATAGTTAATGATTGTTAAAATTTTTTATTTATTTATTTATTTATCATTTAATAAATTTTTAAAAAATGATAATTAAATAAATAATTTAATAATTAAAGAGTACTAAATAAATGATTTAATTTAATAAATTAATAAATAATTAAATAAAATGTATAATTATAGAATGATAAACAAATAGTTAACCTTAAATAAATGAATAATTAAATAAAATGTATAGTTATATAATGATAAATAAATAGTTAACCTTAAATAAATGAATAATTAAATAATAATTAATTAAATGAATATGTGTTAAATAAATAAATAGAAAGTTAAATAGTTAACTAAACGCGAACTACGAAGCGTTACAGTCTCCCCTATTTTAGGAGAGTTCATCCTCGAAATCTTTAAGAGGAAAACTAGACGAGAGTTTGGCGAATTTACGAGATGGCGACATCCAAGAATCAAATGGAAACATAGAATAGATGAGACTTTGATCATAATGATTTGTTTAAGAATTTTTTTTTCATAAGTGTAACACATAGCATATTGTTTCACATAGCATAACGTAATTTCAAGTAGTTTCACATAGTATAGTCATGATTTTTAATTAGTTTCACATAGAAAAAATATGAATTTCACGTAGTTTAACATGAATAATGAAAGCATCATAAATTTAGTTGATTCACGAGAGATTATTATTATTTGTTTTAGATTGCGAAGATAGTGTGCATCGTGTCTCCAAGCTTGAAATGAAAGTAACGCTCAAATATAAAATCACATTAAAATTGAGATAACATAAAAGAGATTTAATGTAAAACATGGATTGTACCACGAAACGTAACATAAGAGTATTCCAAAGTAAATCGAAGTCCTTTTCGAATTCAGGGAACGTGCTTTGGCCTAATAGACAAATACTCTCATCGAGAAGCGACTAACGATTTTTGTCCTTACAGTTACTACACGTCCTTAATAGATGGGGAAATATAAACTTTGGCGAGATTGAAAATCGAGGAATGAGACTTGTTAACAAGATGCGAGTTTCACCTCTAACTTGATAACATCGTACCCTAACGTGGTTAGTACTTATCAAAAGATAAGGGTCCACTACAGTATGAAATGGAAATTTCCTTCAAGGTTTGGATATCACTCCTAACTTGAGGGTAAATATCGTGCAGAATTCAAAGTATCGCTGAGTGAAAGTCGTCAACAAATGTGGGAATCACCCCTATTTTAATGAATCGTTTCGATTGTGTCATAAGAGTGTCTTCAAAGCCTCCAAGTGTGTATTGTGTTAGCCTTAGGAAAGACATGTATATTAAGAGTCCAAAGAGAATAGAGAGAAGCAAATAAGATAGAAATGAAATAGTTTTAAATAACACATAGGGATAAAGCACCTAAACTATAGACTAGGTAAAAGCATTCCTACTTTTCCTAATTCCCTATAGTTATGTCTCTGATACCAATCTGTCACACCCTAACCGATGGCGGAAACATCGGGATGAGACGAACAAATCGCTCCAAGCATCACAACACTAATAGTGACAATATGATTAAATTTTATTCCATATATAACTAACAATTTAAATACAATGCCTCAAATAAAGTAAACAAAACATAACAAATGATTATTAAAGATGTGTTTCTAAAGTCCATCCTAACTTGTTTCTACACTTCGTCTTGACTATCAACCTGCAACATTTATTAAAATACATCAACACAAAAGTTGGCGAGTATACAAGTTTGATACATAGCATAATTAGAATAAGAAGTTTACGTTCTCATATCCAACATGAACAACATGATACAAGCTAATAATATGCTGAAACGGTGTCACTATATGTCAAACCCTAGTTTACAACGCCTAACCTATCCCAAAGAATAACGGGAGGTTAACACGTTCAACTTAACAATACCCAAGAATAAACGGGTAGTGTGTTACTCCTATAGCACGATAATTGTATAGCATAGGAGTTTAATAAGTATAAAAAGTCTAACAAGTTTAACAAGTATAACAAGGTTAATGAGCATATAGACACGAAAAGTTTACCTAGCATACGAGAGTAACAAGCATCAAATTGTTTCATGTTTAAAAATGGATAGAGTGTGCATATAACAAGTCTCAAGCGTTGCGTATTTTTGGTATAAATACATGTTGCACCCAAAAGTGATGAAACAAAAATGGGATCGAGTATACTCACCTTAGATTGCGAATACGTTTCTTGGAATTCGTATGAGTAAAGATGAAAGATCGACGAGGGTGTTTAACCTAGATTATAGTAAGAGAGCTTATTATCGAATTGATTTGGATTACCTAGTTATGTATTATTCAAAGCGATTAGTGACAAGTTATAATTATAGTCATTGGCAAAGTATTAATGTTAATTATATGCTCATGATAATTTTAGCAACAATAACCACCCAAGGGTTAAAATACTAATCTCATTGATAATTATTATTGATAATAATAATAATATAGCTCAATAAACAATATTAATAATAAAAATTGTGATATAACTTATTAATAGTAACATAATAATCTTAATGTTAAATATAATAGTATTGATAATAATCATAATGATGATGTTAGATTAATAAAAATGATAAGATTATGATAATGATAATGATTATAATAATAATAACAATACCAATAATATTAGATATAATGATATTATTATCATTAATAATAATTAGTAATAAAATATGATAATTTTAGTTCAGAAATAATAAACTTTATAAAACAAAATCAGTTATATTTCTTGGTTTAAAAAGGGTTTAGCCCAAGAATGTAAAACTGGCCCAAAATGAAATAAAAAGATTAATATTAAAAAAATGTTTGGCCCAAAAGGGGGCCGGCCCAACAACACAACAAAGTAACAGATCAGCAACAACAACAGCGAGAAAACCGGACAACGACATGATCGAACCCGGGTCGCTTGGTTTAACAACGATACACAACACCACTGGTCTGTGCCTAGCTTGGTGTTGTGTTTAATGATTTCAGAAATTATAAAACAACTTTAAGGAGTCATCTTCTTTGTTATTATGTTTAAAACCAACAGAAAACAGAGTATATATATACATATATTTATACATATGCGTATCAACACTGATTAACAATCTAAACATCATAATCACAAGGTTTGGAGATTAAAGACCATACCGATTACGAAGGATGTCGTTTCCGATGTGCCCCTTCGCTATGGTTCCGACAACTTGGATTACCCCGGCGAACGAGATATATTCTCTGGCGACTTCCGGTGGTTTGTAGAGGCGAGCGAGGACAGAGGAAAGGTGTGAGTGTCGAGAAGGTAAGACGAGGTGATGTTGTGAGGCTTGTTCGGTATTTTTAAGTGTTTCGTTAACCGAATCGAGTCGGAATTTAGGTTCGGTTCTTTGATGGGTTTAAAGAGGGAAAGGAATTGTTGGTGCAGAATGTCTATGTCTTAGTCTTATATCGAGTGTGTATAGATTAGATGTGAATAGGCTAGCAAAATCAAGTATTTAAGTGATTATATGCCAAGTTCGCTGGTAACGTGTTATGATGTCAAGTTCGGCCGAACTTGACTAGGTCAAGTTCGCCCGAACTCAGTCTATCACCTGCGGACTTGTGCTCCTATAAATAGCTAGCTTGAGTCTCTCATTTGTAACTTTTGGTGCTCTGTGTAGCGAACCTCTGTCAATTTGGAAACTTGAAGTTTATCAATAAAATTGACATTTAACTGATTAATTCTTGTTATTTGATAATCATGTCATATTGTTTCCGCCATTATGGACATTAGATATCAAATCTAGGTTCCTATGCTATAAGGATCGTTCCTACAAGTGGTATCAGAGCTAGATACCTGATTTGATTGATATCAAGACAAGAACAACTCTTATTCTACTCCATTCTTATTATTTTCTTAACTTTTACACTAAAAATGAAGAATTTAAGGGCAAATTCGGTCCAAATTTGAATATGTCATGCTAAATACATCATAGATAAACCCCTGAGAGTTTGGAGATTAAAATCAAACAAATTGATGCCAAATTGTTGAAAAAATCATGTTTTCAAAAGTCATTTTGATCGAACTTATAAGCCAAGTTCGCTGGAACTTGACTTAAAAATCCACTTTCTGAGTGATTTTTAATCAAGTTCGCTTGAACTTGAGGGTTTTTGAGAAAATTTTTGTTAAGTCCAATCGAACTTGCACTAGATTCTTTGATTTTTATCAAGTTCGCTCGCACTTGATCAATTTAATTGAAATTTATTTCAAGTTCGTCCGAACTTGCAAGTTTTCTTCTGAAATCAGCTATAAGCTCGCTCGAACTTGTCCCAGGGACAATTTTCAAATCAAGCCACAACAAGTTCGACCGAACTTGTTGTAAAGCTAAAAATTTTCTTTCTTCACTGCAAGTTCGACCGAACTTGTAGTAATTCTTATATTTTTCAAAGTTTGAACGTGTTTGTAGTGTACGTGTTTCGATATTCACGATGGATGATCTACAGAGAGCGTTTATGTCAGGAGTGGGTACATCCAATGCCAATGTGATACATCAATTTAATCTCGACAACGATATGGGCACGTCTGTTAAAGCTCTGAAGTTAATGAGTATGGACGAATACAAAGGATGGAAGGAGAAGTTCAGTTATTGGGTTCCGGCCATGCATTTCCAAAGCTGGGTGGCTATAGAAAGAGGATATGTCATTCTGTTAGACGAAACTCAGCAAGTTCTAGAGAAGTACAAGTATTCTTCGCAACAAAAGGAAGAATATATCGCTGAGAAGAAAATGATTAGCCTCATTCAACAGGCTGTTAAAGAGGATATTTTGATCTTGTTGCCCGAATACACGACTGCGAGAGAACTTTGGTTATCACTGCAAAAGAAATACCAAGGAAGCGCAGAGATGATTAAGAGTAAAAAAACTCTTATCATGAAGGAATTTGATATTTTTACCATGTTGAAGGGTGAAACAATGAAACAGATGATTGACGTTTTTGTCATCTGAAAGTTCAAATGAGGAGACACGGTCTTGAGAAGACAGAACCGGAGTATATTGATAAGCTTGCAGATGCGTTACCGGGCAGAGAATGGACTACTTATCTCATGGTATTGAAAGAAAGTCCAAATTGGGAATTCTTCAAGCTAGCTACATTCATCGACAAACTCGAAGGTCATGAGATGGAACTCCTAAAGATTGCAAAGTCGAAGAATGCTAACATCGTTCAAGATGTTGGTCTATATTACAAGAAGGGGTTCAAGACAGCATTTCAAGCCCAAAGATTCAAACAACATTTAGTGCGAATATGAATTCTTCGAATCATTAGCCACAGAATCAAAATCAATCATATCCACAATATGATTAAAGTCGCAGTGTTCTTCATGTTCAAGCACGGGTTCAAATTCTTCATATCAGAATCAAGCAAATCAGAATCACCAAACGAATTCTGATCCAAATGTGTACAAGTGTAACATTGTTGTCAATTTAAACAAAGTTGTATCTGAGTAAGTTGCTTAGCAACACATGACACTTCTCGCCACAGTTCTAGAATCGTATGAAAGTCTGGTGGCCGAGAAGATTGGCAATCCTGAAATGACCACCGAAGACTACGAGCAAGTGGACGAAGAAGAACTTGAACTGATGGATATAAAATGGTCTTTGGCTTCTATCATTCGAAGGGTGACAAAGTTTGTTGCACTCACAGGCCGAGATATCGGAAATTAAAGCAACAAATTGGGGTTCGACAAAACGAGGGTCACTTGTTTCAGATGCCGACAGAAAGGGCATTTCAAGAGAGAATGCAAAAATCCTGAAGCAACGGGCATTCAGAGTCCATTTGGAAGTGGCAAAAAATACTACAAGAAGTCGCTACAGTATAAACCATTTCCAAAGAAGACTCAAGTTGATATTCAAGAAAAACCATCCAACAATACATAGAAGGCGATGGTTGCTACCAACAAAGATGATGGTTTTGATTGGAATTCTTATATTGGTAAAAAGACAGGAGTTGCATTGATGGCTGAAATTGTCGAAGATACATCTGCTGAAGATGCAGCTCTGGAGAATGCTTTACTAGAGCAGTATCTGCAACAACAGGAAAAAAAGGAGACTATCTTCACATGAAGACACAAAGCATTTTATCTCCTAACTCAACTTCTAATTTTGCAGGTAACTTTGATGGAAATTCTCAGGAGCAAGTGGTCGAGGAGAAATCGATAGTTGAAGAAGTCATTGATGTTACTCAAGAAATGAATGCTGAAAATCTCACGGACATTGCCAATAAAGCTATGATGGCAAATCTAACCAAGGTAGTCCAGAGGTAAAGGTAGTCGAAAAAGAAGTTATCAAAGTGCAAGTTGTGAAGGTTGAAAAATCTTGTACAAAATGCACCGAGTCATGTGCTAAATGTGCCGAAAAATCACAAATCATCATTGAACTCAATGTTCATATTGAACATTTTAAATTTGACTGTCGCACAATGAAGGAAGCGTATGACAAAATGGATGATGATTATGGCAGGCTCGACAGAAACAATATTGAACAACACGACACCGTGAGAATGTTAAAAGGAACAGTAATGGATAAACAAAAGGCAATAAATGTATGTATTAACCCCATTACTGAAACCAAACAATAACTCCAGGATATGAAAATAGAAACAGAATGTGTTCAACAACTTTTGAGAAGTTATACCACTAATGCTTATGTCATAGATCATATTCTTCCCACGATTTCGTCGGAAGGAAATGATAAAAAGTCTAAAAAGAAAAATGGTAGATAATACACCAATGTTCCACCACCCCTATGCGAGAAATATTGTCGCAAAACCGTTGATGGGATGGATAAGGCACTCAACAATGAGTTATTATCTGAAAAGAAAAATGAGTTTCCGGAGAACATTGATGTAATCTATACTATATCAGATGATGATAATAATGTTGTGATTAAAAATGTGGTTGAAAACATTTTGAATGATTCTGATGATGGAAGCTTTGAGAGCGCCACCTCGAGTTCGAACAGTTCTAACACAAAATCCGAAGATGACGATACATCATCGGAAGATGGCCTATGTGATGATCCTAAAGTTGTCATGTACAAGGTTAAGGAATCTGATAGACTATACTTTGATGACAGTTTTACGATTCGGAATGTCAAAGAAGATCAATTAGATAAAATGTTCAAACTAGTTGAAGTTACATCAGAAGATCTAGAGAAGAATGAACAGAAATTCTATTCTAAACCTAATAGAAACTACTACCGAAGGAACATTGGTGATTTTCCAGAGCATAGGAGAGCTGGGTTGGGTTTAGATGTGGAAAATTAACCGGTAAAGAAAATGTCACCATGTCGCGAATACAAAGATAAAAACATGACATTCATATATGGGACAAGCACGGTTCAAGAGGAAAGTTTGATTGGGAAACAATCAAATGATGAGTTTTAGAAACAAAAAGAACTTCGAGATAAGGCTAAGACCACAAGTGGTGTAAAATCCACTGGTGGACATTCACATGATGATCGGACTTGCTTCAAGTGCAATAAAGTTGGTCATATTGCATGCAAGTGTCCGAAATCTAAGCCGGCCTATCTTCGAAGAAAAGAAGTTCAGATGTCGTAAAACCTAAGAAACCAGAGTTTGTAAACCTGTCACAATTTTGAAAAGAAATGAATCAAAACCTGAATTTAAACCTAAAACTGAAAAGAGGTTTGAAAACTCAACTTTCAAGAAAGGTGAAACTTAAAGACAAACGAATCAAGGTTTTACATCAAAAAGGCAAACATATAATCACAATCCTGGATTGCTAAGAAAAAATCGTAAACATCTGAAGTTACCAAGTCTGAGCTTGTTAAGACTGGTAACAACAAAGAATCAAAATCTGAGATCAAAACCGAAACTGTCAAATCTGCAATTGGTATTAAATCTTCAAATGGTAAAAAGAAAGTTAACTTTGAAAATGTAAATGACAGTGGAGGCTCCGATAGAGATTATGAGGATGATTACCAAGCTTTTTATCCTAAACCCAAGACCAAGAAGGCTTGGGTCGCGCTTTTTAACTAAGTTTTAATATGTTTAGGGGCTCCAGAGATCCGTTATTTCAAAGTGGATTCTGGATAGTGGAGCGTCAAGACATATGACAGGGATGAAAGCTCTTCTGTTCGACATAAAAGATATAAACGGCGGATATGTTGGTTTTGCCGGTAATCAAGGTGGAAGGATTGTCGCCGAAGGAAAACTTTCCAATGGCGTAGTATCATTTGATCGTGGTAACTACATTGCTGAGCTGGAGAACAATCTTCTGAGCATCTCGCAGATATGTGATAAACGGTTCACGGTGCATTTCAATAACAAAGAGTGTATTATTCTGAAGCCGGGTTTTAAGATTCCTGATGATTGGATTCTGGTGCGCGCACCACGCGAGAATGATTTATATGTCTTTGATATGGGCGTCGCTACCACATCATCAAAATCGACCCAATATTTTGTAAAGAAAGCTACGGAGAAAGATTCTATTCTTTGGCATCAGAAAATGGGGCACATTCATTTGCGAAAAATGAATTTTCTGGTTCATAACAATCTGGTTGAAGGTGTGAATCTTCGGAGCTTCCATATGAGTGATCACTGCCTAGAATGTAAAAGGGGAAGCAGATCATAAAGTCACATCCGAAGAAGATTCTGAATTCAATTAAGCTGCCGCTTGAACGTCTTCATATGGATCTTTTTGGTCCGGTGAACGTTCAAAGTATTTCAGGAGACTTATACTGCTTAGTCGTCACAGATGATTATTCACGTTATTCATGGGTTTTCTTTCAAGAATCAAAGGATGAAACGTTTGATAATCTGGTGATTCTTTTCAAGAAGCTCGAGATTCTTTATCATCTCCCTCTCAGACGAATTCGCAGTGACAACAGCACGGAATTCAAGAATAATAAGATGAAAGAATTTTGCAACGCCAAGTGAATTTTGCACGAATTCAGTGCACCCTATACTCCGCAACAAAATGGTGTAGCTGAGAGGAAGAATAGAACTTTAATCGAAACAGCAAGAACTATGCTTGCAGACTCGAAACTTCCTGTTAGCTTCTGGAGTGAGGCGGTTGCAGCGGCTTGCTACACACTAAACAGGGTCTTAATTGTCAAACCGGCTAAAAAGACATGTTTTGAAATGATCAACTAAAGGAAACCGAATTTGAAATATCTAGAGCCATTTGGTGCGCCATGTACAATAATTAATCAAGATGGTAAATATGGGGCCAAATCGCTTGAAGGTTTCTTTGTCGGGTATGCTAGTCCGCTTAGAAGAGTGTATGTTCCTGCGTTGAGAAAGGTGATTGAAGCACAACATGTCGATTGCTTCCGATATACAACGTCGATTCAGAGGAAAGGTGACGCGTGGTTGTTCAACTATCAAGATCTATGGATGTCATTCGACTTGCCTGAAGAACCGTCTGAAGAAGAAGTTGCAGCGCTATATTATCTTCAATAGTCGGCGAATTAAGAACAAATAATTAGACAATTGTGGTTAATCAACCCACTTTGGATACTTCGTCTTCAGGAGCAGGTCCAAGTAATAGCGGTGTTCAAGTTGAAAATGTTTCTGAAGCAGAAGCAACACCGTCTATAACTCCATCGAATGATTCCTCTGAACCAGAAAATGCAACAACAGTGCCAAGTATGCCTCAGATTCAGAATTCTGACTCTGATGAAGCGCCGACATTTGATGCTGATGGAGAATCCTCATCAGATGAAGAAGCTGAGAAGATATCCAATTAGTTGAATCAATCTGCAAGCCGAGCAATCAGAACGAAGCTTCATCTGGTGCTCCTAATGTTGAATTGATCGTTTATCTCAACATTTCAAATCAGCAAAGCTCAGTTGATGTTCCAAGCGAAGAAATGCCACGATCATATTCTTACCATCCTTCATCGAATATCATTGGTGAATTACAAACTGGTGTGCGTACAAGAAGCCAAATCAACAAAGCACTAAGTTGTTTCTTCACCCGAGTTACTCCTACTCAAGACTACTGCTACTACTCATGTTTCATTTCTCAAATAGAGCCAAAAAGCTGTAAATGAAGCTTTGGGTGACGAGAACTTGGTGATAGCAATGCAAGAGGAACTGTTACAGTTTGAGAAATTGGGAGTTTGGAGGCTTGTAGACTTACCACCAAACCAGAAAGCTATAGATACGAAGTGGGTCTTCAAGTGTAAAAGGGATGATCGGGGTATGATTCTCAGAAACAAAGCTCGGTTGGTTGTCAAAGGTTTCCACCAGCAAGAGGGTATTGACTATATAGAAGTTTATGCATCGGTTGCACGATTAGAGTCAATCTGCATTTTTCTTGCGTTCGCAGCTTGGAAAGGTTTTAAGGTGTACTAGTTAGATGTGAAATCCGCATTTCTCTACGGTAAGCTACGAGAACAAGTGTACGTCAGCCAACCACCGGGTTTTGTTGATCCGCTGAACAAGAACAAAGCTTATCTCCTAGACAAAGCCTTATACGGATTACACCAAGCCCCGAGAGCTTTGTACGAGACGTTATCTCAACATCTCGTTGGAAACGGCTTTACCAAAGGTACGGTGGATAGTACATTATTTACCAGAGAAGTTAGAAATCATCTAATTATCGTACAAATCTATGTGGATGATATCATTTTCGGTTCAATAGATGATAGTCTTTGCAAAGAGTTCGAAAAGATCATGAAGAAGAAATTCGACATGTCCTCCATGGGTGAAATGAGATTCTTCCTCGGATTGCAGGTCGATCAGTTACAAGACGGCATATTCATTCATCAAACAAAGTATGTTCATGATATTCTCAAGAAGTTTGAAATGGATAGCTCGAAGCCGCTTTCGACTCCGCTGGCACTGAATCATGGGATTTGCATGGACGAGACTGGAACCAAAGTTGATGACACACTCTATCGGTCGATGATAGGATCTTTGATGTATCTGATGGCATCTCGCCCAGATATCATGTATCCTACCTGCCTATGCGTGAGATATCAGTCTAGTCCTCGAGTGTCACACATGCAGATAGTCAAAATAATATTCCGTTACTTGAAGGGATGTCCAAGAACCGGCTTGTGGTATCCAAAGAACAATAATTTTGATCTAACGGGATATGCAGACTCAGACTTCAGGGTGGACAAGCTGAACTCTAAATCTACAACTGTTGGTTGCTAGTTCTTCGGAACTCGTTTGGTAACGTGGCAGTGCAAGAAACAAACCACGGCCTCTCTTTCAACGTGTGAGGCAGAATACATTTCTGCTTCCAGCTGTTGTTCTCAAATCCTTTGGATTCAACAACAGATGAGGGACTATGGCTTGCAATTTCTTGATATGCCTTTATACGTAGATAACAAGGCAGCTACCGACATAACCAAAAATCATGTTCATCACTCTCGTACTAAACACATTGAAATTCGTTATCACTTCATTCGTGACTGCTACAAAAAGAAGTTGGTGCGAATAGAAAAAATCCACACCGATGAACAAAAGGCTGATTTTTATACCAAAGCATTTCCTTTAACAAGATTTAAATATCTCATGAGGCTTAACGGTATTAAAAATTTGCTTACAGGTGCGGAAGTAGAGGTTGAATACGGATCGGACGACGAGTTCACGTGATCCACATTGGTTTGTTTATCTTTTAGATTAGTATTTCTTAAACACTAAAATACAAAAATATTTTTTGATTTTAGGGGGAGAAAGGTTTGGGAAAATACAAAAACATATGAAAAATTCAAAAATACAAAAACATCGAAAAAGACAAAAAGAATTCGGTGTCACAAAGGAAATGATAGTAAATCAGTGGACTATCACAGTACGTAAAGAAATGGAAAGTTTAAAAAAGTAATAAACAAGTCTTACTGTGGATATGTCGATAGGCTTAACACGTTCAGTAGATTGTTTCTGAGATATAAACTAAATTTCACAACTGCTTAAACTTGTGGATTAACACATCTCGGATATACGGACTTAGTACTCTGAAATTTCATTTGAGAGATTGTCTGATTCTGAGATACGAGGTCTTTATAGATAGTTGATATCTAGGGTATTATACAAGTTCTTCTGATTTTGCGGAAGCAATAGCCTAGAACTTCTATAATACACTCGCTATAAACCCCTAAAATTGCATGCAAAACTTGAAAAGGATCGAAAGATCTAATCATTTGTAGTGCTGAAAAGATTTCTTAAATGGAACACACCTAAAGTCGAGCCTTCATCTCTTTGTCGATATGGTGGTATTAACCTGAGCTCTCAAGGCTTCGCATTAACCCAGATACAGATATCAATTACGCTATACTCACCTGTAAGATGAAATCTAGGGAATCTTGATACTGGAGTATATTCAAGAGGTGGGAAACATAGTTAAGTCAAGTTTTCATAATTCATATCTATCATATCTTGGAACAACTGAGAAACGTGATGAAGTTTAAGTGGACAAACATATCGACAATCTAGGTAAACGAGTTTAAAACTTGAAGTCGTCCAAAGGTCGATAGTACTTGTGATATGTCTCAAACAATTGATATGATCCTTAGACATGAATTCACAAAAAAATATGTCTGTAAATATGTCACAGCCCCCGACCCCTACCCTGGGAGCGGTTGCCACGAGACAATCAAGTGGTACCGGTGTTTATTAATTTGGCAGCGGAAATTATCATCAGGATTGATGTTAGGAAAATAAATTCAGAGTTGATCAAACACCAAAGTTTTAATATTAAACAAATGGGATAAACCCATATTCCATTAGAATGTTTTATAGGGATAAACCCTAATTAACAAAAACATAAGTTCTGCATTTATTCAGGTAATCATAGCCACTTTATTTAAGCCTTCAATGCTCCATAGCTAGCTTCTATGACTTTCACAGCAAGTTACCTGAAACGCGTTTTAAAAACATTTTGGTCAGGCTAAATTCTGGTAAGTTCATTCGTTTTTATAAAAAGACACATGGTTATATTTCACAGTATCAAGGGCAATTACATTGCTTTTATCTAACAAAAACTCAATCAGTATTTGTCACGTTGGCAGTTACAATGACTGTGGTCATACCACTATTGGCTAACTCTTTGTCCAATAGTGACGCTGAACTCAGTAGTGTATACAAAACCCCACATACCGACAGTAATTGCAGATTAGCAAAAACTTAATCACTGTAAATACAACTCGAAAACATTTAGGGTTTTGTAAAACAATTTGGTAAAAAGAGAGAATGACTCACTTTGTGGATTTAGGTTTTTAACTTTAGAGCTTCCTGGTGCTATTTCTGGTTTCCTATAAAATTATAATACAACACGTGTTAGTGCAATAACCCAACTTAACATGAATGATACTTCCCGAGATACCACAACGTATTTAACAAAGCATAGCCTTATTAACGGGCATTACTTTGGTATCCGTTGCTGGATTTTAGATCAATCGGGCAGCGTATCGAATCAGTAATTAGAGTTAAAACACTTACAACAGGGCAATGCTTCGTAGGTTTAGGGGTTTAGGGGGTATCGGGCAAAGAAACGAAGATACAGAGGGTATTCGAACGATTTTTATGATCGAAAATGAACGCAGACTTCAGTCCCACAGCTGCCTTCTTATAGGTCAGATGGGCTTCTCCAGCACGTCGCGCCAGGATCTGGGGACTCCCTCGCGTGGCGCGGGGAAAAACTATATTTCCTACACAGGCTACGTTGCATGCATAGCTTCGCCAGACGTCGCGTTCAGAAGCCACGTGTCCTCGTACTCTCCCGCGCGTCGCGGGAGATGCCATGGTTTCGTGCGCGTGTCGCCTGGGATGTCGTGCTGAAAATTTTTCTTTTTTCGCGTCGGGTCTCGCTGCGTATATCTGGGGCTTCGATTATGGATTGTTTTAGGGTGTTTTGGAGAGTTGTTACAAAATATGTTTGTACATAGTTTATTTTGTTCAGTACATAGTTTATCTGCTTTACAGATTAAAACCAAAAAGATTTTTAGTGTATTTTAGCATAAACTTACAAAAATACAAAAAGATTGTGTTTATACATTGTTTCAGCAAACCAATGTTGGAGAACGGATCTTCGAACTCTGGTAAGGTGCTAAAACTGGTGGGAGTCTAATTGACAACGGGCTGGGAGCTAATCTGTAAATCTGATAAGCCAAAACATTTAAAAGTTCATTAATTTGAAACTTGATATTGAAAAATTCAACAGTTTGTTCATAACGGGTCGAACCGAGGTCATTAACTTGGACTCGGTCGACAAATCGGTTAACCAATGTCATTAACTTGGACTTGGTCAACTGAGTGGATTTTCAGAACTGGTAAAAGGTGAAAGTTCAGGGACTTAATTGCAAAATCTTGAAAATTTTTAACTTGGTTTAGGCAAGTTCGGCCGAACTTGCTGAAAAGTTCAAGAATCAAGATTAAAACAAGTTCGACCGAACTTGTTTGGGAAGTTATTGAGATTTTGTAAGTTCGCCCGAACTTGCAATGGGCTTTCAAAGCTTGGGTTTACAAGTTCGCCCGAACTTGCTAGGCTATAAATAGCATGCAAGTTCGGCCGAACGTCATTATCTGATATCCAAATCCTCTGAGCGAACTTAGCGATTTTGTGAGATTTGTTAAAATTGCAAAGAATCAGTCGTTGTGCTGCCGAAATTTTGATTGTTTGTGGTGATTTGCACATCACTTACAATGGCTGAGGTTCGAATACCAGCGCGGGTAATCACGATGGATTATTCCAAGTTCCACAATACCTGTATTACTCTTGACAAGACGTTGTGTCCATCGTTAAAGGAATATGATAGTATTTTGAAGTTTTTGAAGGATAGTCCAATACATCGTGCTATTACTAAAAGAACTGTGTCCTATCGATCGCACATTTATCATTTCTGGATGAATGCTTCGTAAGTGAAGACAAGAAGACCATTAGTTCGGTCGTTCAAGTTGGAAAAGAAGATAAAGGTATTACGGTCACTGAAGAAGATATCCAAAGGATCTTACAGTTCAACAATGATAAAGATGATCCGATTTTTCTTGATGAGAAGATGGTACGTGGATGTTTTTACCGAATGGGCTACAAAGGAATCGTGAACAAGCCTACATTGAAGAAAGGGGAAGTTCCAAACCCCTACAAGCTTCTCATGCACGCAATTATACATACTTTCAGCCATCGGAAAGAAGGTCTCGATGATGTCCAAGACTATATGGCTTGCATGGCTACGACATTGATCTTGAAGAAACCGTATAACTATTCAAAGCTCATTTTTACTCACATGTCAAAGAATATGGAAAATGTTAGACTATGTTTGTATCCAAGATTTGTGTAAATGCTCATTGATGAGAAGTTTACAGACATTGCACGTGATCCAAATGACATCTTATACTTTGGTCATCTTGATGAAACTACCGTGAAGAAATTGATCAAGTTTCAGAAGCAGGATGCAGCACCAGTTGCAAAACCACTGTTTGGGGCTATGAAAAATGAGAATTATGTTGCACCTGCTGGAAACAAGTGGAAGAATGATGGTAGTGGTGACGAAAAAGAGTTAAATGCTGAAAAGGAATGGTTTGCGACATTCAAGCCTAAAGCTCAAAGTGAATGGTTTTTAAAAGCTGAAGTCGAAAAGAAAAAGAAACGCGTATCTAAGAAAGCAAACACTATGCTTATAGATGAAAAACGAGCCAAAAAACATTCAAGGTGAAGCTGGTTCTAGTGCTGCTGCTAACATAGAAAGCCAAGAGACCGAGACAGGTACTCAACTCGATGATGTTATATCGGCTACTTCTGACAAAGATGAAGAATCAGATGATTCACTTGAGAAAATGCAAAAGATTGTTGATGCTGAAACTTAAAAAGAAAGATTAACTAAAGGTGATGCTGATTACGAGCCTGAATTAGAGAAAGATTCTGACGAAGAGAGACCGAAGAAGAAAACAAAACGAGTAAAGTCTTCTGTAACTGATGTATCTAAGAAGGCTACAGGGTCTCCAAAGGCAAAAGGAAAGAAAGTAAAGAAAGCTAAGAGCAGACGGTACATCGGAAAACCAAAGAGCACAGAAGTCCCACAAGAACCTTCTGGTGCACAGGAGAAAGGAGTCACGCAAGAACCTCTTGTTATTATCATAGCTGAAACCGAACGTCCAGGAGTTACACAAGAACCTCCTGAGACTGAATTGCTAGATATTCTGATCATTGAATCTCAAGAACATCCATCTGGATCACAATTGGAGAATGTTATTCATGCTACACCAAAGTCTACTCCAACAGCATCTCATTTCGAAAGTTCAACTCCAAAAGATTCTACACCAAAGGCTACTCCTAAATCGACGCCAAAAACTCCAAAGTCAAAACTATTTGGTGATATTATAAATGTGTTGGTGGATCTTCAAGACTTAGATGATTTCTTTCTTGAAACAAACGTCGATATTCTCGAAAAGCGTGTCAAGATCTTAGAAGAGAAAGTACAACAGAATGAAGTAGAGAGGGCCGAGCTAATCAAGAAAGTTACTCAAAGCTCTGTTGAGAAAGAAATGATGGAGGATAAGATCAAGGTTTTGGAAAGCGATCATGCATTCTTCAAGGCACTGATTGAAAGCTTACAAGATGCCAACGAAAGGCTACTGTAAGAAATTGCTGAGCTGAAAACGATACAAGCATTAAATGATAGAAGGTTTACAAGAATGCAAAAAGTGTTGTCTAATAGTCTTGGCATTGACTTTAGTGCTGAATACAATCGGTTGGATAGGCAAGAAGCAAGAGAAAGAGCTGAGAAAGAGCTTGCAGAGAGTGGCAAAGGCAAAGGTGTTGTTGGTGATACATCAAAATCTACTGAAGCTACTGAAAAGCTTATTGCTGAAAATGTTGAGAAAGCTTCTGAGTCCGAGATTTCTAAGGTTGACGAATCTCTCAAACCTTTTGATACTGTAACTGTTACTGAAGATAAGGACGATGATGAAGCTAAAGATGAAGAAAAAGACGATGAACCACCAACTAATGATTCAAAAGATGATTCCGACCATGATGGAGGAAATGATGATGATCCAAGTGGTACAGGATTGAAGGTGGTTGATGCAACAATTAATGATAGCTTTGATTTCACTAATTTACTAAACGATGAAGCGAATGTTATGGATGATCAGAATCAGGGGGAGTCAGGGCAAGCAGGGCCGACTGATGATGTTGATATGTCTGTTGCTATTACTTCTGCACAGCCTGTTGCTGCGGTCCCGATAAAGCCTCTGATACTTATGCTTGAACATAATGTCGAAGAAGGTGAATTCGTGCACAACTATTCTAAAGAAGATTTAGCAAAGTTGATCAATGTTGATGCAGAATCATTTGACTTTGATTTCGAAGAGCAAGTACTTAATGTAAATATGTTTGAGCCTAACGAGTATCATTGTCAACGTAGATATGAGGCAGATGAATACAACAAAGTTATTGTTGAAGATTGGTCCTCTGACGACGAGAAAAATGAAGCTGAGAAGTATGTCGGTCCTAATACAAATAGTTTTCCTACTTTAAGGAGATGTACGAACAGTTAAATGAGGATATGTTGAAAGAAAAGATCGAGGAGTCGATACGTGAAGGTAGAATCCCTAAACCAATGACTAAAGAGGAGATTGCACAAGCTAAAAAGTCCTGGTTCAAAGAAATGCCGTGAGAACATAAGTTTTGACGTCCGCTAGCATTCTTCACTAGAGACAAGGATGTGTCATTGGGTGATATTCTAAGTTGGGGGTGGTTTAAAGAGTTGAATGTTTACGCCATCAAAAGGGAATTTGGAGTTCAATACTTCAGATATCTTGCAGATTTCAAGACACTTTCGTATTGGGATGTTGAGGAGCTAGTTCAAACAAGGTATGTCACGTATCATGTGAAGTTCATTGATTAGTTCCTTTGGAAAATGATCAAGTTTGAAGCTATAAAAGGGTTCAGGTACTGGAAGCTGTTTATCCCAAAGCGTCCCATCAAAACCAACAAGAAAACTGGAGAAAAAGACATAACGCTAATCATGAAGCGTCCTCGAGCAATGTGAAATATGCCCCTGATGCCGATCGAACATAATTTCTGTCCTTTGTTTAAATGGTGGTAGGTTGATCGGACTACTTATGAAGCTGTGATTGTATTACGGTTTGAAGATCATCTGGATATTATTAAAGAGAAGGTTGAAATGTTTGGAGCTGAAGGTTTGAGAGGGATGTGGAGAACGATAAGGATACTAGACCCAATGTGGCTAGTGAACTGCTCGAAGGAAGATATAAAGTGTTTGTTCTACAGCAAGATTGTTTTGAAGAACATGAAAAGGAGCAAGCGATGCAATACCAGAGGGTCGTAAATGTCTGCTATGCACGTGAAGTTAACTCTGGAAGGATGTGGGAATCGAGCTAGAGGGAACTTGAACGGGTAGAGTTTTTGAAAGAAGAAAAGCGTCTCGAAGAAATTAATGAAAGAGGTAGGGCGGCAAGGCTCAGAAGATTCCAATTTATGACTAAAGTGCCACCTACTGATTAGACGCCAGATACAAAGCTTGAAAGACGAAAGAAGCCGTATAAAAACTTCTTTGGGTGTTAACGTTAAAGTTTTATTGAAGACAGAGTGTTGGAGACTGATAAAAGACGAAGACTATATCCAAGGGGGAGTCTGTTGGTGCAGAATGTCTATGTCTTAGTCTTATATCGAGTCTGTATATATTAGATGTGAATAGGCTAGCAAAATCAATTATTTAAGTGATTATATGCCAAGTTCGCTGGTAAGGTGTTATGATGTCAAGTTCGGCCGAACTTGACTAGGTCAAGTTCGCCCGAACTCAGTCTATCACCAGCGAACTTGTGGTCCTATAAATAGCTAGCTTGAGTCTCTCATTTGTAACTTTTGGTGCTCTATGTAGCGAAGCTTTGTCAATTTGGAAACTTGAAGTTTATCAATAAAATTGACGTTTAACTGATTAATTCTTGTTATTTGGTAATCATGTCATATTGTTTCCGCCATTATGGACATTAGATATCAAATCTAGGTTCCTATGCTATAAGGATCATTCCTACAGGAATCAATTAGATGATCATTGCGATCAATCAGGATGCTCGAAAAAGGAAGGATTCGTTGTAAATGGTGATTGTTCAAATGAAACCACAGCTAATATGTAGCTGGAATCGCAGATCAGTTTAGGCGGCAAAAGGAGTTTTAGTTCGAATTTAAGAAGTGTATTTATATTAGTCGTTTTATTAGTATAACCGAATGAGGGCTATAGCCCGCCGGTTAGTGTGTGTGCGTTTGAAGTGGGGTGCGCGGGTTCGAGTCCTGGCATGCCCCCTGTATGTCCCATTTTTCATATTTGGACTTTCCAGAATGACACAAACAGTCCCTGATGTATAGTATGTAAAAATGCACATTTAGGTCCCTTGACTTGCTAACTAGGTTGATAAAATCAATTAATTTAAAAGAAACTTAACTACGTTAGTTAATGAATGTTAAACTTTTTATTTATTTATTTACAATTTAATAAATGTTTAAATAAATGATCAATTAATTAAATAAATAATTTAATAATTAAAGAGTACTAAATAAATGATTTAATTTAATAAATTAATTAATAATTAAATAAAATGTATAATTATATAATGATAAATAAATAGTTAAACTTAAATAAATGAATAATTAATTAAATGAATATGTATTAAATAAATAAATAAATAGGTAAATAATTAACTAAACGCGAACTACGGAGCGTTAAAAACAGAGGGGAATTCATTGTTAACTAAGTTGAACAAACACACGACAAGATCAATGATACTGTTTAACACGTTCGAATCTTTTATATCAATAACTTTGAAGGATTACAGAGGCAAACGAACAGGGCTTCGCCACTGGACCTCCAAAAACAGCATGATAACCCTAACACCCAATACCCCTTTTTATAGGCAACATGCAAACACAGGGGACTGGGTTTCGTACGAAAATACATTTCGTACGAAAAATAATCATTACTCATTTCGTACGAAAATACTACTTTACAACTATTCAAAACACAAAATCTTACAATTACAAAGCCCTATTAACATATCTGACATATCCTAGATGTAGGCAATAGACATAGTGTACCAACACTCGCTCGCTCGCTTAACTCGATTTATCGCACTAATATGAAACACAACGCTTAATGCCTTTCTAAAACGTTTAACGTACTTAAAATAACTAACTAGTACAAGCGAAAACACCAAACGAACAACGAACGCGCGAACTGGAAATAACTTGCACAAAAAGACCACTTCGTACGAACTGGTCACTTTGTACGAACTGGCAATTCGTACGAGTTGTCCAATTCCCACGAGTTGACCAATTTCGCACAAATTGCTCCCAAACCCACTTTCCTCCTCCTCTATAAATACCACACTCTCACCCACGCACTCCCCTTGCTGCTACTTTGCAAAGACCATCCTCTACCGATTTTCTCCGTTTTCCAAGTAAGTAACAACTATTTTTACACAAATTACAACGATTTCTACAATGATTTACACGAGTTTATCCCCCGTTTCATCCAAACTTATTCTGTTTATAAAAACCTCCATCTTTATCATAAAACTTTCTTTTTTTACCTTGGATTCACACTTAAACGATTATATTGGGTTTAGCTTTGGCTTCCCAAGTTAGAAATCTTGTTATTTCAAACTCACCAAGTGTGCAAACCCAAGAAAACTGTTTTAAACGTGATTTTATACTAAAATGGACCAAAACCGACATATGTTTCGTTCACTAGATAGTGAGACGAAGCAGTGTCGAGATCGTCATGAAAAGGACTCAAAATCACATCCGGTTCAGACGAAAACTCAGTCCCGGACGCACGAAGACACAAGACAGGCCCTCGTACGAACTGGACTTGCTCGTACGAATTGGCCGAGTTGTACGAACCAGTCCAAGTTCACATAAGTGACTAACTCGCTCCAAAGACCTCTCTGGCTCTAGGTTTTATCAGTAGCTTAAGGCTGGAGGGACGAACACTCAATTTCCCGAAGTACGACGCGAAAAGCACTTGATTTTGGACAAGAAACAGGTCAATTCGCACCAAGCACACTTCGTACGAACTGCCTATTCCTCGTATCGATCTCCATTTCGACCGTTTCATCACTATTGAAGACTGATGCACTTCTGTTCCCGCATGCAGGCTGATCCGGCGCTCTCCCCGCTCCATCCCGCTCGTGCTTAAATTTTTAAACACGCACAGTGAGTATACTTGACCTTTTTTGCTTTAACGCACTTTTTGGGTGTTATACATGTTCTCTATAAAAACTCCTATACGTGAAACGCTGAACTGTTGTGTGCTACAATTACGCTTGACGACTCGCATACCACCCTTGACATGATAACGCTATAGGTTGACCCGCCACCTGTAGGTTCGGGGGTCGTTAAGGTTCGCTTTAGTTTACTTGTTTACGTACATGGACACTTCGGTGGACACGTGACGCGCATCTCACACGCGGTCTAATAGGTTAGCTTGTATCGATGCAGATAGCTTACATGTTCACATGACTACGCTTATACATGCTGGTTTTGAAAAACGCTCTGATCAGTAACTTGTGTACTCACCTTTACATGTTTGTATTGACTATTATTTTAACGTATGTAACAGATTGTTGGACCGTATGCTGGAAATGAATTAGGCTCTAGATACACGCCTAAGTTAGTTTTGTTTTTGTTATGTTACTTGATACAATTTGTATTTCATTTTTGAGGTTGTATGGATTGTTTAGTATTTTTGAAATTTGAACTTAATTAATTATTGTCGCGAAAATAGTCGTTATGGATCCTCTCGATCAATCTCGTCGCTTAGTGCCACATCCGGATGTTTCCGCCATCGGTTGGGGTATGACACATTACAAGCGGTAGAGGCATGATAAACGAAAACCATTTATATATATGTAGGTTAACTTTGTACTTTGTAGGTATAACGGAAAACGAACATCGGAGCAACTACAAGACAGGTAATGTTACTTAAAGAACCTTTCAGGAGAAATAGATATGCACACGTACATTAGAAATATATATGTGTGTGTGTACTAGTCGTATACCCGCGCGATACGGCGGGAAACATATCACTTAGGTTGGTGAGTTTCGGGCTATGTACAGGGCAGTTCGGTTTTGAGCCATAACCAAAACCAAATTCGCGATGCAACGGAAAACATAACATTTGTTAGTAATTCTAATAGTGTGCATTACAAGGTTCAGTTCAGTTGAGTCATAACTAAAATCTAAATTTCGGTTAAGGTACTCTCAAAATCCAATATGTTACACTACAAAATAAAATTTTGAAAATTTCGGTAAAATTAACATCACAAAGCGAAAAGGGGACACCCCTTCCCCCAATGAAGTTTCGCCCATGATATTGTTAGTTCTTCTATATAGAAAACAAACAAAATCTTGTTCAAACGCATCTATGATTTTATAATATAAAATAAATTCTATACAAACACATCTATAAGTAGTTTTATTACAATAGGATACTCGTTTACCGTTAGTTTATCAGTCGTCTCGTGAGATATTGTATAGTACTTAAGCTAGTTTTCTTATTCGTGATATGTTGGTCCTCGTTTTTTTTGTTAGTTTATCAATTCTTTTGTGATACACTTTTGTAATTTATTAGTAAATTGGTTCCCAATATTTTCAAGGGTATTTATGGGTTTAAAAATATTATTGATTCATTTAGAACTACTAATATTACTAATATGTGTACTAATGTATGGTGTTCAATTTAACTTTATAATGAGAAGAAATATGCTTTGATTTCAACTTACGCCATACTTAACTTTGTAAATGTGTATTTTCAAATTCAACAATTTTCCTGAACGAAATTTTAAACTTTTTTACTCGATATGTGTTTGATTTTAAAAACATCAGACCATTTTTTAAAAATAATTATAAAAGTGAAAATTGTTATAAAACAAGGTTTACAAAATAAAAGTCTTACCTATGAATATTTATATATCTAGTGGGAACCGCGCGATGCGGTGTAATGAGCAATTTAAAACCTCATATGTTGCGGCTAATCACACTCGTTGAAAATAGCAACAGGTTGTAGAACAATAAAGAAGATATTATTTTGAATGATCATATAAGTTAACAAATTACCTTTGGCGTTAGATTAGAAAGAAGGTAACTTGTTTGAGGTTTGATCATTGAAACCAAAACCGAACCGTTGAAAGATAAGTCTGAACAGTTACTAACACAAAAGTATTAATAACCAAACATTTTTACCTATATATGAACACAAGAATAAGTGTGAGGGAGTTTGCATTAGGCCAAATTCAAATACATTAGGCGAATTTGATTAGTCAAGATTCAAACACATTAGCAATTTGTTTAATGTGTTTCTCAACTTCCAAACGCTAACAGAAATCAAAATTCTAGAGTGTATTTCTTACGGTCTAATCTGGTTTTTATCAACCGGGTTCAGCTAAAAACCGTAAACCAAACCATTCATTATAGTTTCAAAACTTCAAAACCAATCAATTGAAAATCTGTTTTAAAAACCGACCACGAAACACAAACAATGTCTGATTTGAGTAGTGTCACGATTTTAAACCAACCATGAACACCCCTAAAACACAAACAATGCCTGCATATACTTTTTTACATATAAGTGAAAAAAACTGGAAGGACCCAGGTGTAGTATACATCTAATAAAAAAAATATCAAAATGTACATAAACCAGTTAAACATCCAAATTCTGCATTAGTTCCGTAGACTATGTTTCCAGGCAGAACACTATCTTCTATAAAATTGTTAAATCAACACATTGAGATCTTCATGACTACATACCACCTTCCTGTTGACCAGCAAATTGACCACTTTGTTGACCAGCATGTTCCTAACTTCCTATGCAGTGGTTTCAAATATTATAACACCAGCAGCAACCACTCATCACATCATAAATTAGACCACTTGTACCTGTTATACAACAAGCAAATAACCAATAAATTACTGGATACGACTGAACTCAGCTTTGACTGGATTAGTTTTCTTTCTACAAACATTAAAAGGTAAATGGACATGTATTCCTCTTTTGCAAGAAGCTAAGAAGGTTGGGGCCTAGGCTACAACAGAAAAATAACAGCAGGACCAGTCTGACACACCACATAGTTAGCGACTTAAAGTTATTTGTTAGCGAGTTAACTCATTGAGCTGTGAGCTGGCTTGAGGTTAATTTGAGCCACATTCGAGCTAACATTTTTGGCTCATTAAGTTTGTCGAGCTACTCATAAAGATTTTCGATTTATTATTTTGAATCCGAAGTTTATTTAGCTGATTATATCCAATCTCAACCAGATACACATATGCACAATACTTATCAATCTAAGCTACATACACATAAGTACAATACTTTCATACTGCAATTTGTGCCTATAATATTCAGTCTATTAAATCTTAATATTCAGCTAAAGAGAAACTGTTTAAAAGTTGGCTGAAAGTTATCCAAAGTTTATTTAATTTATATCTTCTAAAAAAATATTTTAATTAACATGTTAGTAAAAATAGAATTACTTTTGACTCATACGATTGATTTAACTCACCTAACAACTACTTTTGACCCATACCAGACAATTAACTCAAATACCAAAGGTCAAAATGATAGCTGACCTAGTTTCACCCAGCATTAACCATTTTGATATGTCACCCGACCCGCCCGACCAGTTCATCATCCTACCTCTGGTAATAAATCTAATAGTGGAATGGAAATTCATACTTTCATGATTCAGACAAAACAAAAGATTTATGATAATTAATTTAGTGACACACCTTGATACCATCATATAATTGTCTTTACACACCTTGTCTGTACATCACACGCCTTGTTTGTACACGGAAACTATCTTTATTATTTCAATTCACAAATGGGTGTATAAACAATAATTGTGACATAATTGACAACAACCTTCAAGACTCCTAAAACCAGCCTGCTCACTACACTCTCCGACGTTTTGGTCAACTTCTAAATCAAAACTCTTCTTAGGGGCCATACTTACTCACTGGCTATAAACAACTATAAAGAACTTTTCATCAATACAGACCCGAGCTTGACGTGCCTTAGGAGACACCATCTTAGCTTATCTGATGTATTCTAAACAAATATTTATTCATCTTAATCTGGTGTTACGCTCCACAATTCACATAATAAAACCCAACATACATCATTTATCTTATTTAGTTTTTCAAACAATATAACTTAACCATAACACACAAAATTGATACACTACCTTGCAACTCATACCAAATCCATTAAACAGCTTCAGAAGTAAAATCTGATGATCTGGGTCTCGTAAGCTACTGACTGATCCAAGGAAAACAATTCAAATAAGCGTCACAATGGGGATTTCAACCTTCAAACAAGTTAAACAAAGTTCATAAATAAAAAACTTTAATCATATCCAATTTCGTTAAACGCAATATTAACATCTATTAAATTATTTACATGAACTAAAAAAAGTGGGCGAAACTTAGAGAGAAAACTGGCAGATCCGAAAACAAAATAACATTACCCGTACCAGCAAACCAGCCGAATATCCAATCTCATTTTTCAATTTCTTAGCTGAACTCGACATTGAAAACAAAATAACATTACCCGTACCAGCTGGAAAATCATCCATCGATCTCATCATAGGATAACCTACAAACAATCAATCTAAAATGTTACATATAGTTCCTTAACACGCTCCCGTGCAAGGAGCTGCAGCTTTCTTTTTGTTGAAGAAGAACAATATTTCCATGCTTGGTTTAAAAAAGCGTGCCTTAGGCACGCCTAGGCGCGAGGCGCAAGTCCCAGCGCCTTATGTAGGCTGAGGCACACCATGTACATAAAGCACACCTGAGGCGCACCTTTTTGGTGAAAAACCCCCTCTAATATTTGGGCCGGGTAACCATGTTTATTGTTTTTCACAAAAAAAACCCAAACCTTAAAGAATTGGTAAAAAAGTAACCAACTTTGAAAATGCGCAGAGAAGAAACCTCCATACCTGAGCTTATCAAAACCACGTATAAAACCACTCACTCACCATAGATGCCTACCGCCTCTTCAATCAAATCTACAACAGTCGCCTACCACCGGATCTGTGAACAAACAAAACAAAAACCATCAGACATGCCTTCATTTCTTCCAGATTTGTCAATCATATTTCTTTTAGCCTATTGGGGGGGGGGGCTGTTCATTTTACAAAATTGGTAGGAGCCCCATAACATAAACGGAAGTATTCGAGTCTACAACGTGAAGCTTATTTAGTGCATCTATGGGCCAATACTCACACTTAGAAATCCCTCACTTTTTAAGCGTCTTACATCTGGGCCAGGACTCACCCTTTGCACCATAAGTGCGCCTTCGGCTACCAAGCTTAAAATACTCAATTATCATGTACCTGTAACCAATTTACTTGTTTAGCAGCAGTGGAGAAAGCCCGAAGAAATATACGCTAAAAGATTTTCATAGCAGTCATTTCATTTCATGTACAAAAATCAACAAATCGCCTACATTGCGTGTATCCTAATTAGCCAACTGAGCTTGAACCCTTTTCGCTAATCCAATTAGATATACCTACAATAACCAAACAACAAATATCATAAATACGCAGATCCGACATATAAAATAAGACAAACAACAAATATCATACTACAATATGTCTACAAACATAATCTAATCTACTACATTCAGATTAGAAACAGATACCATCAAATCATCATGAAACCTAAAAATTCCAATTCCAGGGTTTCAATAACCATGATAACAACCACTATCATCACCAGAGGTGGTGCTACCGAAGACATCGCTAGAACTCGTTATCACCGCTTTCAGAGTAACCGTAGTGGCCTAAACTCATCCGAGGTCAAATAACAACATGCAATTGACAAAAACAACTAAATTCCAGAACCCTAGTAACCTTAGACCCAAGATGTTAAATCTTACCTCAGGAGGATTGTCGGAGTTTTACCAGACTTCACCAGAACCCTGATATGACCGCAATAGCATCGGAAACTCCAACCGCGTCCGATCTAACTTTAAAACCCTTACCTCCGCTGATGATTGGGTTGTGCATAATGCTGGAAAGTTCTTGTGGCCGCTAGAAAACACACCATGTTCTTCGTCGGCTACCATAACCTCACCATCTTGAACTCTATCGATTTGTTCCATCAGAACCCCACCATCAGAAAATCAGAGGACAAGCTAGATAGATAAGCAAGAGAGAAACGATGGAGATGCATCTCATTCTCTCTCTAGATTAGATTTGAAGCGGGATTGTGTGAAACGAGGGATGAAAGTATTCACGTCCCACCCTCTAAAAATATAGATACATTACACAAAAAAACAACTTCTATATCAATATATTTTCACAAAAAACAAATAATTTTTCTCTCTCATTTTTAATTAAATAATATTTTTATACCTATTATATTTTCTCTCTCTTTCACTCACAACCACTTTCAATATATATTAAAAAATATAGGGGGTGAAGAATGTCCCCCCCAAATATACAGATGAACAGTAACACTTTCTCTCTCCTCCACTCACAACCATTTTTTATACTCTTTATATTATAAAAACCCCACTCACATGTTTTGATGGAAGGGATGTAAATGCTTTGAGAGGATAGTTTAGGGTGGAGACAAGAGGCTTTTGTATTTTGAGTTTTCAAGCTGAAGCCCATTTCTCTCGCTCATTTAATCCAAATGTTGAAAGCTTTGATGGGTTGTAAAATAAGCATAAAGACTTGTACATGTTGAAAAAGTGGCAAATGACCATTTCTGCCCTTTAGATATGCTTATTAATATAGTATATATATATATATATATATATATATATATATATATATATATATATATATATATATATATATATATAATTTTAGCACGGCCAGGGGGCGTGGTCTGTCTGCAGACGGGTTTATACCCCTTTTCTTCATTACATCACGTCCCGTTTCCCCGAAAACCTCTGGTTACTTTGCACTTTTCTTCGGTTTTTCACGATTTCCTTCCATCAAACGTCTGCAAGGTATGTCTCTAACATCTTCTTTAGTTAGTTTAACGATTTGCATGTAGATTAACAATAAAAAATAGGGAAGAATCTAGGTTTCTTGAATTAGACCCGTGCCAAACCCAAAATTTTTGTTTAGATCTAGTAATAGTAGTTCATATACTTGTTTTGGGAAGTAAACCAACCAATATTGTTGAAAGAATCGTCCGATTTCAAACAGAAACCATAAACCCTTGTTTTCAAACCGAAAAAGTGAAAATTGAAGATGTAAACGGTTTGTCTTCGGAAAAACAACACTTGGGGTTTCATTATCGAGGAAAACCGCCCCTACTCTACCAAAAATTTTCAACTTTTCGAAACCGATCGAAAATTGATGTTTGAGGTAACAGTGGCATGACCACGGGGCGTGGTCAGTGACCATGGGGCGTGGCCAGGACTCCTAGCTGAACACGGTGCGTGGAAAGTGACCACGGGGTCGTGTCCAGCTGTCTGTTTATAGTTTTCCTAAAAATCTTACCAAAACGCACTAATTATCTCTATGTTTCTTCTGTACAGAAATAGCGAAAAAATTCCTGAAGTTCAAGACATCAGAGCTAAACTATCAAAACCGGTTCGAAATTCTCCAAACAAGAGATGAGGAAGCTCCGAGACAAACGTGCTACGATACTCTTGATACCAAGCCGTGGGACAAAGGGAACGTTATGAAACGTTTGTTACGGGACCACTGCGATTTCTTCTTAATACCAAGCTCCATTCGGTTTATGAGTACAACATGGAGTTCTATAGCACTTTCAAGCTCAAGAACAAAGCAGAGTCGTTCGACTCGGAAGGGGTTGAGTTCAGGTGTGGTGGGACACTATTTTCCATCTCCGTTGCCCAGTTTGGCGTTAATGTGGGTTTGTACACCGAGGAAGAATCTATTGAAGAGGAGTCCACGAGTGGACTTCGTGAGATTCCCAACTTTGAGAGGGAGCGAATGACCCAAGCATAACCATGAGCTCACAGCTACGGGACCCCCTATACCGCAACAACCAGGGGTGGTGAACCTCTGGGAGCTAACTTACCTTTTTTGCATCTGGAGTCGCCTACCCCTCGATGTCACCTACCTGTTGCTTAAGAACATGCACCTCAACCAGATTGCCAACACCCCCACACCGATTTTCTTCGGTGGATGGATCTACCGCCTCTTTCAAGTGTAACAAACCCGCATTTTTCGCGCTTGTTACCCTCGTTACGCCTAGCACCAGAGATTCATATCATAATGTAAACTATATTGCTTACTACACTACATCGCATACTTTCGCACTACATGGCTTATTTCAAACACACTAAATCGCACTTCACAACGCTTACAACACACTCGCTAATACTATGACAATTGCGTGATGTTTCCAAGACTACTCGATAGCTTAATGTAACAACCCTCAAAAATATTACCAGCGATAACCTGTAATAGAAACCACAAATGCGCGCGATGAAAGTTGGATACTCGATCAGAAAACTTAGCGGTTAAGAAACTTGGTGATTGACGAACCAACCGACACAAAATAACCCATATTAGATTCGTAATTAAAAACCGAACCAAGTGGGACCAATACCCAAGCATACGCGATATGAACCGGCACGGAAATCGAGAAAAACACGCGATTGGACGGAAAAGGCGGCCAGGGACACGTGTCACGACATCGCGCCTTGTGTCAGACCTGCGTGGACACGTGGCAGACCTATGCCAGGCCGACCGCCCCCGCGCGTCATGCCAGAATCCGGGGTATCCCGCGCGACGCGCGGGGGATGCCCAGATGAGCTATATAACCAGCAGCGTGGGACTGAAGTTTCTGCACAAAATCGACCGAGAAACTCGTTCGTATACTCCCTCTAGCCCTGTTCTCTTGCAAACACCCCCCTAAACCCCTAAACCTGATAAACTCTGCCGCGTTGTAAGTGTTTTAACCCTAATCACTGATTCGATACTCTGTCCGATTGATCTAAAACCCAGCAACGGATGCCAAAGTGCTGCCTGTATATAAGGCTATACTTTGTAAAATACGTTGGGGTTTTGTCTCGTAATGTATCGTTAAACTTTAAGTTGGGTTGTTTCACTAACACGTGTTGCATTATAATGTCATTAGGAACTCAGAAATAACACCGGGAAGCTCTAAGTTAACAACCTTAAAACTACAAAGTGAGTCATTTCTCTTTTTCTCATAGTTTGTGAGTCATTTCTCTTTTTCTCACAGTTTGTGAGTCATTCTCCTTTTCTCAAATGCTTTGCAAACCCTAAATGTTTTCCAAGTTATATTACAGTTATTAAGTCTTTGTATTCTTACTGGGAAACTACTGTCAGAATGGGGGGTTTTGTATACAATACTTGATAATCTTCACTATTGGACAATGGCTTAGCCAATGAGTGATATGACCACAGTCACAGGAACTGCCACCGAGTGACGAATACTATTTAAAATAAGTTTCTTTGCTATTGTACAATGAGCTAGCCAATAGTAGTTTGGTAAGATAAACAAATGTAAAACTCCTAATGCTGTGAATATAAGAATGTGTCATTTTGTACAAATTGAATGAACTCACCAGTATTTCCTGCTGACAAAAGTATTTTTAAAACATGTTTCAGGTGATTTCAGCAGATCGGATTAAGAGTTGGGATACAGCACCAAAAGGCTTAAAGGAGTGGCTTATTTTATCAATTAAATAAAGAAACGTTGTTTTATGAATTCGGGTGTATCCCTTATTAAAAGCTACCTTTATAAAACAAGGGCTTTATTCCCATATGTTTAATAAATAAAATCCGGTATTTCTAAACTCTGATATTTTTTCCTAACTACGGTCCTGATGAAATTTCCGCTGCAATGTTTTCAAAATAATCACCGGTACCACCTGACTGGTTCACGGCTCCCGCTCCCAGGGTGGGGTCAGGGGCTGTGACAGAAGGTGGTATCAGAGCCACAGCCACTGGTTTAAGCAATTAAGTGTTGTGATAATACCTAAGCTTAAACAAAAGAGTTAGGAAATTGATATTAACTGGTAGCACCAGGATAGTGTTTAGACTTGAACTTAAAAAAATGCACTTTTAAAATCATGGTTTGAGAAAATTATTTTTACGGGAAATACAATTACCTCTCCGGCAATATTGGTATGGTGTGATAGACTCTCCAACTTGTTCGGGTAAGATGGGGTAGCCTCTCCGGCGAGACCGGGTAAGATGGGGTATATATAAAAAAGTTACAGAATTACCTAAATAATACCATAGCCTGATGTCTGGCCTATTTTTGAAATGTGAACTTGTTAAATACATTAACCTTCTGAATGGTATGTATATCACAATATATGAAACATATGATCATATAGATATGTATATCTATAAGGGAATTCAAAAAGCCATTTAGGTGTTATTTTAAACTTAACCAATAAAGTTAAGAGGTTAATACAAAATAACCTATGAGTTATTTTTGTGAATATAAATTTAAATATATATGATTGTTTTGTTTTAATTGCTCTATGATATTAATAATTGCAATTCAGATGTCGAATGAAGTATCACATAATCAAGAAGTTCATGTTAATAATGAAAATCCCTTAAACAAAGAGGCCATAGGAAACATAATCGCCAAAGGCATTGCTAATGCCATTCCGTTAATTATTGAGGCTGTTAAAAATTCCGTAGAACATACCAAAGCTGTGAGTAGCAAGCGTACTCATAATAACATCTTTAGGCGCAGCGCCAATAGAGATAATGATGATATTATCAAAATCCCAGTTCCTAAGAAGAGGAAAACAATGATTGATGGATGTTCCTATAAAGAATTTCTAGCCTGTAAGCCAACTGAGTTTGCCGGCAGTGAATGAGCCACAGTTGCAGTATGATGGTTGGAAAAGACGGAAGTTGTTCTTAAGATCAGCAAATGTGCCGAAGAAGATAAGGTGATGTATGCTTCCAATCTCTTTAAAGATGAAGCCTTAGAATGGTGGAATACTATTCTTCAAGCAAAAGGAAGTGACATGGCCTATGCCATGAACTGAGGAGAATTCAAGGAAATGGCAGAAAGAAAATTTTGTCCTCCTTATAAGAAGGAACAAATGGCAAACAAGTTCCTAAATCATAGAATGGTCGATGTGAAGTGTCGTGAATATACGACAACATCTTTGAATATGCTAGAATGGTACCAACTCTGGCTTCGCCAGAACCTGTACTAATTTCTCGTTCTATTTGGGGACTGATTAGTGAAATTCGCGATATCGTCAAGGCAGCTAGACCTCAGACTATCGAGGAAACAATCGAACTAGCCAATACATTAACAGACGGACTAATCCGCACAAGAGAAGAAAACAAGAAGAAGGAGTTAGCCTGGAAAATTACCCAAGAATTTGGCGCCGATGAGTCCTATAAGAAAAAGGGATCTGAACCGTCATTTGAGAAACGTATATGTAAATACTGTAATAAAAAGCATTCAGGAAAATGCTACTTTAAGAAAAATCCCTACTGTAACCTCTGCAAAACACCTGGCCATAAGGAAGAACACTGCAAGAGGAAAAACCCAGTCTGTTTTAACTGTGGAGAAACAGGCCATATCCGCCCATATTGCCCAAAACTGACGAAGGCACTCGACAACAAGGCAAAGACAACAGACGGAGTTAAGAAGAACACGCAAGCATTCGTACTTACTACGCAGGAAGCAGAAATGATTCCAGACGTGATCGCTAATATGTAATATCAAAGTTAAAGTATCACTTTACCCTAGTACAAATTGAAGTTAATGAATAATGTTTTTCTGTTAACTACTTCATCTGTTCAGAACCATAACAAACTTGTTTGGTATTCACCTTCTTTTTCATGACACCTTGTGGTGACGATTTGCATTATAAATACCCCCTCGAACCTCTGCAAACATTTTCGCTCAAAACCGCACCCTTTCTCGGCGAAAACTCACTCGCCGGAATTCTTCTGCTCATCGCCGGAAAACCGAGTCCTTAACTTCTAAGCCTTACTAAACCCTCTGAACTTATACCGAAGTCACCCACATACTTTGTAAGCTTTCTGAAGACTCTCTGCTACAAGACACTCGTCGCCGGAAGTGATTGTTGTCGCCGGAGTTACGCCGGAGAAACAGAGGAATCCAGTCGGTATACCTCACGCCTAATTTCTTCATTCTTTTTATTTAATATCACTTGTATTTAATCATCAGACACTAAAGAAACCGATTAAAACTTTGAACCAGTCGGATTTCCGATGCTGGTTAAAACTGACGAAGAAGATGAAGTTCGGTAAACATATAAGTATAATTAAAATCAAGTTATTACTCGGGTTAGACACACAGTCCAGCGGTGGACTGTGTGCACATTAAACACACAAAGGTCTCGAGTTCGAATCTTGTTCCACACACGCTGCCTTAATAAAATGCCTAACATCCGTAAAAAACGGATTTTACCAAACCCGCTCCGTTTATTAACCGAACAGTCAGTTAAAAATTTCGTTGCGAATTAAATGCCTAAAATAATTTTAAACGATACATAATCAATTATTATATGGGAATATATAATTAGTTTTTGAAAAACTGTTAAAATTATGAAAATAAAAATGTTTTGTTCCTGCCGGGTTTCGAACCCGGGTCAGTCACGGTTCAACAACAGACTTAACACTCAACACTTAAACCACTGCGCCACTGATGTTCTTTGTTAAATGTTGGGAGCATTTAATTGATAACGTGTCTTTCCGAATTCAAAACCGGCGCTCAAAGTTGCAGTCGTCGGAAATCCCGGTAATCTCGCGAAACTTAAGGATTCTTTCCGTTATAACGTAAACTTTAACTACACATCGGTTATAACCGACGTCTGATTCCGCGACACAAATTATAACCGCCGGAGTTTTTCTAACCGACGAATCAAGTCGAAAATCGGACCAGATTCATCGACGATTTGCCTTATAAATACCCCCTCGAACCTCTGCAAACATTTTCGCTCAAAGCCGCACCCTTTCTCGGCGAAAACTCACTCGCCGGAATTCTTCTGCTCATAGCCGGAAAACCGAGTCCTTAACTTCTAAGCCTTACTAAACCCTCTGAACTTATACCGAAGTCACCCACATACTTTGTAAGCTTTCTGAAGACTCTCTGCTGCAAGACACTCATCGCCGGAAGTGATTGCTGTCGCCGGAGTTACGCCGGAGAAACAGAGGAATCCAGTCGGTATCCTCACGCCTAATTTCTTCATTCTTTTTATTTAATATCACTTGTATTTAATCATCAGACACTAAAGAAACCGATTAAAACTTTGAACCAGTCGGATTTCCGATGCTGGTTAAAACTGACGAAGAAGATAAAGTTCGGTAAACATATAAGTATAATTAAAATCAAGTTATTACTCGGGTTAGACACACAGTCCAGCGGTGGACTGTGTGCACATTAAACACACAAAGGTCTCGAGTTCGAATCTTGTTCCACACACGCTGCCTTAATAAAATGCCTTTTTTTTGTTAACCGAACCGGAGTCACCACTGTTATATGTTAAGTTTATTAATAATCGGAATAATAACCAAGTTAGACACACAGTCCAGTGGTGGACTGTGTGTATGTTTAATCACAGCGCGCGAGTTCGAGTCCGGTCTTCTGCATCGACCCGGACAATTATCTACCTTTTTAAATAAGTCAGAAATAAAAACACTTAGTTTGTATTATATAACATGTTAAACACACAGTCCAGCGGTGGACTGTGTGTTAACGCAACCCACAGGTCCCGGGTTCGAGACCTGTGGAGCGCACCGGTCCGAATCAATTAAATCGTTTTTAAAAATAAAATGATTTTCGGTTTAATCTAATTAATATATAAATATAATTAAAAACAGAAATATTTCGGGTTAGACACGTAGCTCAGTTGGTAGAGCTGCGTGCACGCGTACGGGAGGTCTCGAGTTCGAGCCTCGCTCAGCGCACAATAATACATACGAACCGGTCAACAGTCACTGTTACAGTCAAAGTCAAAGTCAACGGTCAAAAAAAGTCAACTTTTTTATTATTTTTATTTATTTATTTTAATTAAAAATCAATTAAAAATACTTAAAAATAACATTTTTAAGGTTAGAAAATAGCCTTAAACTCACAAAAATACACCCAACAATCCTACTAAAATGGATTAATAAAATCCGTTTACTTACCGCACCATAATGCTATTTATCTAGGTTAATTTCACTCGTGGTTAAAACCACTTCGCGTGCATTCAACATCATCAACCGGACGCACCCACTGTGAGTGAATCTTACAAATCCCCCCTTTTAATTACACGTTTTGGGGTGTGTCATGTGTCACAAAATAATTAACTAGTTTATTTAAACTTGTGCCATACCATATCGTGAGCTAAACTTAGATTGTTTATATTGTTGTGATTACTTATTTCATTTTGTCAAATTATATGAAATTCATTCATCAAGCCCATCAGTTCCTCGTGGGAGACGAGTTGAACAACGCGTGCCTCAAAACCAATTCATCATTGTTCATGTGTATATCATTGAGTTTATATTGTTTGTAGTTTTGTCTTTCATATTATCATGTTTATGCAATTCATTCATTAGGCCCATCAGTTCCTCGTGAGAGACGAGTAGAGCAACGCGTGCCTCTAAATGTTCCATTATTGTTCATGTGTGCTTTATTTAATATCTAATGATGGTTGAATAAGTTTACATCTATTTTTACTCATGTGTGGTTGTGCACTCATTTCATAATCAATTAAATAAACTTGTTCAAATGTTTTCCATAGGATTCACTCGCCAACTTTATGTTGATCCAAAAACCCTTTTACACATGATACAGGTGAACAGGTTGAAGCAAGGAAAACATAGGAAATGCCTTAGAAGAGAACAAAGAAGCTTAGATTGATAGTTAGAACATATTGTAATATTTATTGTAAATTTCCATTAAATTGTATTAATGAATATGAAACGTATAATAAATGTCATGAGCTTTGATGATAACCCAATCATGCCCCGATCACCTTTTCCGCTGCGGGTCGGGGTGTGACAGATTGGTATCAGAGCCATGACTATAGGGATATAGGATAGGTTATTAGACCCTTAGAGCCTATACTATAGTCTGCCTAAATTTTAATTGATTAGGTGGTTACATACAAACTTGTGATATTTATCTGTTTCACATTTGTTTACAGTCAAACATACATGCTCATATACATATTCATTATACATATATCAATGTTCATATATTCAATTCATTTTCATACTCTCATTATTCAAAGATTTTGTTGCAATTTTCAAATCTCATCAAAGTAAGTTCTGCGACGGGCATGTAGTAACTGGAAGGGTACAAGTACCGGTAGTCGGAACGTCCTGTCTAGGTTGGCATTCGTATAAATCCAATATAACGGACCAGTTTGCCTACCTGGGGACCAACGATGAGAGTACGAAGGACCTATTAGGCCAAAGCATGCCACACCAAACGTCGTTTGAACTAACCCCACTTTGAGGTGTCACCGTGTCTACACCTGGACACATTCCGAATATCACACGTTGTATACATATTTCTCGATTTTCTCCGGGTTTTAGTGTACGCAACCTGGCAAACCCGTGCGAACCATATGAAGAACCGGTATTCATGGGGGCCCACATGATTACAAAGGTGAAGTATGGCGGCATGTAGGGCCTAATGGCGAGCAAAGCCCAAGACATCCTATGGATGTAGTAGATTTATTTTTCTATAATTATTTTATGAATGTTCATTCCTAGTGCGACCCATGAACCCAAAAACATCCAACTCATACTCTTGACATGTATTCCTTGTAGATGTCTTCTAACCTCGCTCGTAGGAAGATGAGAGCAGGAAAAGCCCGCGAGCGCATGGCTGCCCTAATCGCTCAACAAATGGCTGCCGTAATACCCAACATTGTAATCCAAGTTCAACAAGCACTTACCGCTAATCCTGTCAATCAAGCAAACCAAAACGTTATCAACTTTTCCCCAAATACCACTAAATGCACCTACAAGCATTTCAAATCATGCGACCCTCCAAAATACAAAGGGACTGAAGGCGTCACCGCTCTCCTCCATTGGTTTGAAGAGATGGAGAACACTTTTCTAAATTGCGATTGCCCTGACGATCGCAAAGTGCGATATGCTACCGGTCGATTATATGGGATAGCACTTACTTGGTGGAATACAGAGAAGGCCAAACGAGGCGTCGATGATGCTATGACCTTAACTTGGAACGAATTGAAGGAAATCATGACCAGACGATTTTGCCCAAGGAGCGAAATCAAGAAATTAGAAGATGAATTTTATTCGTTGAAGCAAAAGGAAGGAGAGCACACCACATACAACAAAAGATTCCTCGAATTACATCAAATGGTTCCCAACATGTTCACTCCCCTCTACCGTTTGATCGAGCACTACATTCGTGGTCTTCCGTCAAAGATTCAAGACTCTGTAATAAGTACCAAGCCTGTAACTTTGGAAGCAGCAATGGAGTTAGCCACAGAGCTCACCGAGAACCGAATCCGGAACAAAGACTTCAAGGAGGAGAAGAGGAAGGATAAAGCATCGACTGAAACCTTCGACTCCATCCAAACCGAATCCCCTTCTCAACCCAATTCTAAGAGAAAAAGAGACGGCCAACTTTTCGCTGCTACCCAACATAATCAACCAGTTTTACAAGCCATACCAATCCAAGCTATCCCAATCACTCAAGTGGCACCCAACTCAACCTACCCAAATAAGAAACCATATCTTGGACCTCACCCTCGATGCAACAACTGTTTTTATCACCATCCCCTTACTTTACCTTGTCGACTATGTGCAACTTGTGGACGCTATGGTCATTTGAGCAAGGTTTGCCGCACCTTTTAAAACCAAACCTCTACCCCTACTCAAAACATGGCCCAAACTTATCATCAACCCCAATACCCCATGTTCCCATATGTTCGAGCTTGTTTCAATTGTGGCGACCCTACCCACTTTAGAAACACATGCCCTCAATTGGTTAACGTCATCAACACTCAAGCCCAATCAAACCCAGTTAACCAAGTAAACCAAGAAAACCCAACCGCTAGGCCACCAGCAAGAGGAAGAGTCTTCAATATCAACGCCAATCCTGTCGAAGATAATGATGGCCCAAACGAAGATACCCAACTAGTCCTCTTCACCGAAGATCCAGATTCAACTCCTATCGTTTAGTTTTATGTTTTTTCTTTATCACATAGAACCAAACATAACTTAAGGATAAAGCCAATGAAACTTTGACGAGAATACGGTGGATACGCAGCTGGTACTTCCTATATATAAGTATTCTTGTCAAAGGATCAGAAGCATTATCTGGCGGTTATGAGAGGTTCCATGTGTAGACTGTTAGAGTAAATATTGTTTATTATTTTCAGTATATGCAATTGCCGAGGCCGCCGCTCCCCATTTATGAGTGTTGAGCCTGCTCCCCATTTATGAGCGTTGAGCCTGTTCCCCATTTTATTATGCGGTTGAACATGGCGTGCCCGCATACGATCGGCTCCGTTTGATTGAGCCTTGATCGCACAGTTCATTTTACATTTTCATTACATGCAATACGATCGGCTCCGTTTGATTGAGCCTTGATCGCACAGACATTTTCATTATCAGTATTTTGTGGTTGTTGTGTTTGTAGTAGAGTCGCATAGAACTAATCATAACTTGCGGATAAAGTCAATGAGAATTTGACAAGAATATGGTGGATACGCCACTGGTACTTCCTATATATAAGTATTCTTGTCAAATGATCGGAGGTATTATCAGGCGGTTATGAGAGGTCCATGCATAGGCTGTTTGTGTGATTGTTGTTTAGATTAAGTTATTCATTTTCAGTACATGCAATACGTTCGGCTCCGTTTGATTGAGCCTTGAGCGCACAGACATTTTCATTTTCAGTACATGCAATACGCTCGGCTCCGTTTGATTGAGCCTTGAGCGCACAGACATTTTCATTTTCAGTACATGCAATACGATCGGCTCCGTTTGATTGAGCCTTGATCGCACAGACATTTTCATTATCAGTATCTTGTGGTTGTTGTGTTTGTTGTAGAGTCGCGTAGAACTAATCATAACTTGCGGATGAAGTCATTGAGAATTTGACAAGAATATGGTGGATACGCCGTTGGTACTTCCTATATATAAGTATTCTTGTCAAATGATCGGAGGCATTATCAGGCGGTTATGAGAGGTTCCATGCATAGGCTGTTTGTGTAGATTAAGTTTATTACTTTCAGTACATGCAATACGATCGGCTCCGCTTGATTGAGCCTTGATCGCACAGACATTTTCATTTTCAGTACATGTAATACGATCGGCTCCGTTTGATTGAGCCTTGATCGCACAGACATTTTTCATTTCAGTATTTTATGTTTGTTGTATTGGTTGTAGAGTCATATAGGACTAATCATAATTCACTGATAAAACCAATGAAAATTTGACAAGAATATGGTAGATACGCCGCTGGTACTTCCTATATATAAGTATTCTTGTCAAACGATCAGAGGCATTGTCAGACGGTTATAAGAAGTTCTATGTAGGATTTAGTAGTTTCTTGGTAACTAATCATAACTTGTGGATAAAATCAATGAAAATTTGGCAAGAATATGGTGGATACGCCGCTGGTACTTCCTATATATAAGTATTCTTGCCAAAGGATCAGAGGCATTATCAGGCGGTTATGAGAAGTTCCATGTAGGATTTAGTATTGCCTTGGTTGAAATTTGTGTTACATTTATATCATCTTGCTATTTAAAGAGATTTGATTGTGTTCCATTTCTACATAAACTAACCTCTCCATCATAACAAACGAGAGAGGAACTGTCACCATCCAAACATATATGCTATCAGAATGTGGATTCAAATATTAGCTGTTGTGTTTATTTATGTTCAAATATTAGCTGTTGTGTTTTATTTATGTTCCATGTAGGTTATAGTATTAGAAGTTTTGCCTTAGGATATAACCATACCCTTCCAAACATATCCAAACTCTTATGCATGATATCATAGTTAGCGAAACAATTCTGCTTATCAATACTTTTACAGTAGGCAACAAAAAACGATTCCTGTAATAGGGTACTTAACCCTTACAAGGGACGCTACCGCCTCAAACAAAAAAATTAAAAACTCTTACTTTTTCTAAGTATGTAACTGTCAAAACTAAACACCATCATTCTTTTAGTCAAATATATCACTATTTAAATTTCGGGACGAAATTTCTAAAAAGCAGGGGATACTGTAACATCCGTCAAAAACGGATTTTACCAAACCCGCTCCGTTTATTAACCGAACAGTC